>BPTQ01000001.1:132446720-132456858 GCA_019973895.1 Chrysanthemum seticuspe | reverse complement strand
TTAGGGTTCACAACAAGGCGTTTGTGAACCCATATTAAGAAACAATTAACGTTTATCTTAATTTGCAACTTTTTTTGACAAAGAAAATGAAATGCAAATATAAACTTGTTCCTTAAAGATTATTGTAACGATTCGGTACCTCGAACCTATCTAATTGAAACATCAATTAAGATTGGTTCGATTGCCCTTATTTTTCATCATAGTCTCGGAGACCAAATATTTTGGAAAATTAATGTTTCAGAGATTCAAAAATTTTAGTTCTAGGATGGTACTGACTATCGCTACACGGGGTTGATCAGCTGTTTTCCCTCCTTCGATAATTCAACAACGAGGGGTTGATCTTCAACCTTTTAAGTTATTGACCTTTTCATTAATACACTTGATGTAGTATGGTTTCATTCCGGTTAAGTAGCAAAGCATGTGCTTTTTCCAGTTATTGAATTTTCCAACTTCTAGTTGGGGAGCAACAACTTAATAGCTTCCTCCCTTTTGTCGACTAGTTGGGGCACATCGCTATCAGTCATGGTAGGATCTTGATTTTAAAAACTTAGAGACTTTGTAATTAAAAGGTTTTATAAACCAGAGGCTCTGATACTACTTTTTATTCCCGTTAGCTTGGTTAGAATTAACTACAAAGTTAATCTATCCAAGCTCCATGGCTTAGCAATGTTATTAGAAATTCCTTGTTCAAATATAAACGTAAAGTAAAAGAAACAGTTTTTTTCAACGTTTAATTCTATTTGCAATTAACAAAGAATTATACCCAAGTGTTTGCGGAACAACACTTGGGATTGAATGACAAGTATGGTAATTCTCTTCTCAAAATTTAAGCTAAGCTTAAGTACAACTATACTAACCAAATGAGATATTCTCAAGGACTTAGTTGTATTTGGAGGAGAGAAAGGTGTTTATGAATGTCAACGATTTAAGAGCACAAACTTGTCAACCTTTCTATTCATACTTATGATCCTATTTATACACAGTGGTTTACAACCGTTATTGAAAAAGAAAAAGATGACCTACGCTAGTTTGGACAAAATACTTGTGTATTTTGTCTCTTTTACAATGTCTACTTTAGGAATGGAACAATGGTGCTTTCTGAGTAGCAGTGATGACACTACTCTTTTCTTTAGCCTTTCAGGAAAAGTTTAACCTTTGCTTGATAAGGACTCACCCTTAGTCGCTTCAAACTTATTCCGTCTTGTCCTGCCTTCACTTCAACCTTTTAGCCTTCAGTCTCTTCAGTCTTTATGTCTTCAGTCTTCATAGTTGTTTAGGAGACTTGGAGTTCAGTGAGATATTGTCATCACTCACTGAACTCATCATCTTCTTCTTTGGCTCATGTATCATTCACTGAGTCCCGCCTCACTGAATGAAGAATCTTTCTTTTTAGGCTCGTCCTTAGCTTCTTAAAGATGACTCACTAAACAACTGTCCATTCAGTGACTTGCGTATGTTTAAGGTTATTAAACAATTATGTTATTTTATCTTCAAATCCTAGTTTAAGAGAGTTTGGAAATTCACTGACCCAACAACTTAAGAAGTAGCAGTTACCAATAACCACACACACTACAAGAAAATACCTATATTGATAAAAGTTTTAGTGACATAGAAAAGTGTCACTAATTATAACCTTTTAGTGACACTTTTTATAGGTAAACACTTAAAATTTTAGATATAACAACACTTAAATAGACTTTTATATACTGGATTTTTACCTATACCTTAATCGTAAGAGAAGCACATAAAAATTTTAGAAACACTTTTTTTTATACTTTTCACACTTTTTTACGTTTGGTGACACTCTTTTAAGTGTCACAAAAAGAACAATATTTTTTTTAGTGATAAGGTGACAAGGGTTTATAAGATTATTTAGTGGAAAACTTCGGTTTCAAAGTGAAAGACTTTGTGAGTGTAAACAGAATTTTCGATAAAGATATGGACACTCTTGTCGTTGAGTGACATTGCCTTCCAAATGTTCACTTTTGGAACAGAACATGTAATTAGATCAGCTTAACGGCTATCAACATTTTGCGAGTATATCAATAAGTTATTTGACTTTTAGTATATTAATAAAATGGTTAACTTTAACAAATCAGACTAAGATTTCTCACTTCTTACAAAGTGTTTCGTATCCCCAAATCGGAATGGAGGAATGAATATCATTCCAATTTAAAGTGTTTGTTATTCCATAATCACTATCAAAAGTAAAAATGATATACACATATATTCCATACTTGATAGACACCAAAAGAGTAGTATATGATTGTTTCATTCCCGGGCCTACCATTTCCTTTCACATAATTTATACTACACTTTTTATCTAATTATACTACCAAACAACATTTATGAGATTGATACCTTAGGGTGTGTTTGGTATGCTTGATGGAATCACTATAGATATAGGTTTGAGAATAAAGTGGAATGGAAATGGGTATGTAGATATCACTTTTCATGGGTATCCACATACCCACCAAATAATACTCCTATGAGGAAACCCACATATTATGGGTATCCTCATTCCATTGTGGTGGGCCCCATAACCAACCAAACAACATTAATCACTTTCAAAGTCATAGTTTTATTCCCATAGTGGGATACCAAACGCACCCTTAATTTATAGTCATTCCTATTCCACCCCTATATCAAATCCATACCGATTATCATTCCGGATAACAAACACACCTTATGTTATTGCATTATATTGATTTTTTATTTATTTATTATTATATATATATATTTTTTTTTTTTTGTCTATATAGAACTTTTTCCAACATTGAGTTAAGAAGGCCCTGTACTTGCATCATGCAGATTTGACTTTGACTTGGACTTTTATTTCGAATGCATGTGAACTCTTAAATATTTTTGACTTTATGTTATTTGAACAAGTCCGGTCAACATTTTGATTTTGACTTAACTACAATTAGCTACCTGTCGCAACAATGGAGTTGAAGATCACGGGATCATGCAACCATATCTTATGATTAATGTCGAGTAACAGTTAATATATTAATCAAAAGCTTAGGAGCATGACCAAGTCTCATGATTCATTTGATGATTTAAATACATTGTTTATGTTGTTTTGAGATCTCTAGAATATGTTTGTGCTATATCATATTACAGTATCTTACATACTATATATATATGTGTACAACTCGTCAAATGTAACATTTTTAATCATTTAAAAAGTCCAAAAGTAAATATACATGGAATAATTGGAAATGGTCGTCTGCTTTAGAAAAGAGATTTAAAATTTTAAGTCATTCTTGCGGTTGTAAAGGTCATAGTAAAACAATACGGAGCACAAATCATGTTTGGTGAAATATGACAATTATTAAATGGGATGGGGATGGGACATTCGTACCATTTCTAAAACACAAGTAATACCTCCCCTAGTTTTTTCAATATATATATTTTTTTTTTACTTTTTTTATATAAAAATTTAATAATATTTTTATTATAGATACCGATAAAACAGTGTTGTACTCTTAGGGCATCCACTATGATGAACCTTTTAAAAGGTTTATAAAATTGCCACCTCATGGAATGGTCATTAATTTACAAACCTTTTAATACTATAAACCTATTGTCACTATAGGTAAAGCTTTCAATAAGTTTATAAAATTGTCAACTCATGCAATGCATTAATTTATAAACCTCTTCAAAATCCTAGACCTTTTCATGCCACCTAGACTTGAAATGGTTCCTCACTATGGTACATAATTTTTTAAACCTCTTCATAATTTTTTGAACATATTCTTAAATCATCATAGTGGATGCTCTTAGCAAGAAGATAAAAGGAATGTGAGGATGATTAAATGTGAATTAAAAGATATTAATAGTAGTACCTTTGTTAAATAACTATATATTCAACTAAAAATAACTATATATTCAACTAAACAAAGAGCATTTTTCTTACATTCACTACTTATATATCATTGGTAATGCAAATGGTAGCTAGCTGATAACGAGTTGTCAAGATTTATGATAGTTTTGTTCAGCATCTACAGGGACGGAATTTGAATATGGTGGAAGGGCAAACATCAAAAGTATTTATTTTAGGAGGTCGATATATATTACGTTGAAAATTTTGTATTGAAAATGACTAAAATCAGTATGAATAGATATAAAATATATATAAGGTCAAAAAAATTGAGAGGGCCACAACCCCCCTCGGTCTTTTCTAAGTTCCGTCCCTGAGCATCTATTTACTATGTAAAAAGTAAAGTTTAGTGATCCTATTAATTTCTAAATGTTCGTAGTACAGTTTTAGCACTCATATGAAAAATATTACTCATTATGTTCCATAATTATTGTTCACTGTTGACTTTTGAAATCTTTATTTTTTGACTTTGACTTTAAACGTTTTTATTTGTGTTATATAATACTTAATGAAAATTATATCAATTAAAATACATTTAATAATACATTCATATATTTTGCATCAAGTATTATATAACACAAATAAAAATATTTTAGATCAAAACTGAAAAATAAAGACTTTAAAAGTCAACAGTGGACAAAATATATGAAATGGAGGGAGTAATAAGTATACGACTTTACAACAATAATAATTCAACTTAAAAATGTGATGCACATATATAATGACCAACTAGATCAAGCAACTGAGCAAGTATTTCTATATGTTGACTTCTTGCGTTTGTAGTAAAAGGTACAAACAACGTTTAAACCTGAGCCCAGTAATAAGCCCACTTGAAAAACTTGCCCGGTCCAGTAATTGGCCCACTTAACTATAAGTCAATAACTATACTTCTATCTCTATCGTACACCAACTATGAGTAAGGATCAAATGAAAAATAAAAGTTGAATGAGAAGAATGAGAAGTAACAATAACCGCACATTTCAGATGCACTTACAAAATAAGATGCATCTCCCATGAAATTCTTCTTCATCATTTGAAATGTGTGGCTACAAACATTTCTCATTCTTCTTATTTCATTTTCTCTTCTTAGTTAATTCATTCCCAGCAAACTATACATGCTCCAGGTATAAGTATATAATATTTCAAACCATGAGCTAGTTATCATATTAACACAACATGTTTATGTAGTCATCTCTTTCTTTTGGGGGCAAAATCGAAAATTATATCTTCTGCACAGCACTAGAAAAGTACATTGCTAACATCAACTGCACAACATGCATAAAGTAGTAGAATATTTAGCTTGACAGTTGATATACAACTTCATGTTTGGACCTCTAAATACAATTGTTTACCATCGACAAGTGTTACTTAACCTAACTTAAAACCTTGAATCCTCAGGCATTCCAATATAACATTTTTGACAACTAGTCAATTATTATATATCATCTATTCATCTTCTTCCAAAACAATTTATAGAGCTTTTCTCTTTAGAATTTTGGTTAGTCGCAGCACTAGCATTTGGTCCTTCGAAGATAATATTTGTAATTTGTGCATTTGGTCATTGCTCGTATTACTGCTAGTAGAAAATGTGCGTATCAGAAACATGCTTGTTTTTTTTAGACATAAAGGATATTTTATTGTATGAAGATTATCATATAGATTAAATTTATGTCTTTTTTATCGTGATGAGTTGGTTTGTCAATATATATATATATTTTTTTTTTAAACTTGATTTTTAAAAGACAAAAAATAATTCCGTTGCCGGGACTTGAACCCGGGTCTCTCGGGTGAGAGCCGAGTATCCTAACCAACTAGACTACAACGGATCTTGTCTACTTTTAAAGAAACTAAATATATATTCACAAATTTCATTACATTTCTTTGACAATAAAGTGACTTTTTTAAAAAGTTTATACATTAAAATATGATTATTTTTAGAAATAAAAGCAACAAAAAGATTAAACATTAAAATACCATGACCTTTTGGGATTAAAAAGCAACAAAAGAAAAGTAGGAATTCAAGTATTCACAATGCATGCATTTGAATATACAAGTTATATATATCCATAATAACTTGTGATTTCTAGATTGAAGTAGACGCATGTTTTCTTCTCTTTTGTATTTATCGACCAAATTTACGTTAAAGGCACGGATGCCATTTTTTATACACCACATGAAATGCACGTTTGAGATTGGTAAATTGACAAGTTGATCTTTAAAAGACATAGCTAGCTAAGCTGTTATGAGGCAGCGAGGCACCAAGTGGGCAAGTATATTATGATGCAGCGACACCAAAATCTTATAGATACAACTTTTGCTTACATTTTACAAAGATGAATCTTACAACTTTATTTGAAATTAGACAAAATATATTGACCTTCGATGTTGTTAAGGAAAACGATCTAACGATACTTTTGATTTCCTTGCATCTGAGACAGTAGAGTTCCTTAACATAGTCCAACGAGTTGTGCATAATAATATTATGACGCCTAGATTTACAGACTTTGTTTTTAAAAAAATTAGTTTCGCAATTTATAAAAAGCTAGCGGTGTAGCTTGTGTTTTTAAAAAAATTAGTTTTGCAATTTAGAAAAAGCTAGCGGCGTAGCTTGTTAATCGTTTGCCTTCTAACTTTATGTAAATCCAAATGTAATTGAAGTTTGTGCTATAAAGTGTAACATTAACAGATGAACTTGAATGGTGATTCGAATAAATTTGATCACCTACAATTGAATTTCTAAAGAGTACATAGACAAGGTATGATGATAGTCGTAATACTTTAATGGTAAAGACATTAGATTCTTCAAGAGAACTCAAATTCTTAATTAGCATATGTTGTAACGAGTTTTAGATCTTCGTCTACAGACAAGGTTGACATACAAAGCATAATCAAATTTACTCTGCTCAAAGTTATGCTCAACCAAGGTAGTGGTAAGTTTGGCATTTCATTGTCTTGAGGCTTGCTATAAGCCATATAAAAAATTGTTTAACTTGCACATTTTAGATTTGTCAACATTATCATATCCTTGAGCCAAAGTCATATAAAGATCTTTAATTAAGTCACAAGCATAAAGGGTCTCTGTTTGTTACTTTGCTTGTGTATGTGGATGACATTGTCATCACTGGAAAAGATGAAACTGAAATCAGTGAGTTTTTTAAAAAGTTTTTAAGTACAAAGTTTTTGATAAAAGATTTAGGTGTGTTAAAGTATCTTCCTGAATTGGAATTTTGGGATATGATAAAGGTTTATGCATGTCTTAAAGAAAATAAGTCTCGAGTTATTACATGAATATGGTCTTTTAACTGCCAAGCCTGTTGATACTCCTTTTTTCAAAAAATACTATCTTAAATTTTGGAGAAGCTGAAAAAGATAAGTTGTTAACCAATTTTACAAGCTATCAAAAGCTTGTGGGAAAATTGATATATTTTACTAATACCAAACCTGATATTAGTTATGTTGTGCACTGCTTAAGTCAGCACATGTATAGCCCATTACAGTCACTTATAAAGCTGCTTTAAGGGTGTTACGATACTTGAAAGGATCTCTAGGTTCTGGAATTCAGATTAATAAAGCTTCATATTTGATATTAAGAGCTTTTGTTGATGATGATTGGGCTAAATGTTTCAAAACCAGAAAGTCTGTTACAGATTTTTTTGTGTTTTTAGGTCAGTCTCTAATTTCTTGTAAAAGTAAAAAAAACAAGCTACTTTGTTTAAAAGTTCAGCTGATGCTGAGTATAGAAGCATGGCTTTTGCTACTTGTGAGGTTATTTGGTTAGGTAACTTGTTGCATGGTCTTGGGTTGAAAGATTTGTATCCATTTGAATTGTTTTGTGATAATAGTTCAACTATTCAACTAGTTGCCATTTTGTTTTATATGAGAAAACTAAACACTTTGAATTAGATGTTCATATAGTACTTGGTATGATCAAAACAATTAAGATACATATTGACTCTTACATTGTTGATGTTTTTACAAAGTGTCTTGGTTCTGCACAACAGAATTTATTTTGCCGAAAACTTGGTTTGCAGGATATGTTTGAAAGAAAGGTTGAAGACATGGTAAAAGGAAAAGTACAGTCCCAGTTGCAGAATGCTCAAGTTAATGACCCATAAGCATGAGGACAGATGTTGAAGAGGTAGTCAACTTATGGTCAATAATAAATTCAAGGACCATTATGTCATTTATCAAACTTCTTTTCAAATGATTATTGAGTTTAGTCTTCAATGAGAAGTATGAAAGTAAAGGGGCTAAATTGCAACATCAATCTATATAATCACATCACTTATGCCAGGGCTTCTTTCGTTGTTTCAGCCGCTCTTTCATCTCTCACAAACTCTGCTTAAACTTTGTCTCATATTTCTTTGATCTTGAGTTATCATTTGTGATATCTCTTGTTTTGTTTTCTAATTACTTTGTATTAACAAAAGACCAATTTTTTTTATTTGATCTTTTGATTCTTCTGAGAGATTTGTAGTGAGGTTAATAGCATCTTGTTTAAGGGGACTATTATTTCTTTTGTATGTAGGTAGCACCCGTTTGAGGACTATCATCAATTAGATTTTAATATAGTGTGAGGAGATTGGTTGAATAATTCTTGGTGTTCTTTGTGTTTGGTTGTTGATTCTATACAATTTTATGGCATATGTTACAAATCTAAGAAAAATAAAAATCAACTCATTAACTTAAGAAATGTTTGGTTCATGAGTTTTGGAATCAAGCTATGTCCATGACATCCATCGCAAGTTTTTGGTTACAAATGGACATATAAATATTTAGATTCATAGGTATATATCCATACCACTTTAAAAAGTAGTTTATGATAGTATTTTCGTAAGACCAACTAGTATTTAAATTTTGTTTAACTTTATTTGTTAGTTAATGGACTGTAAAACCTATACCAAAATCACCAAACCAAACAATAACATACCACACATTATTCAAACCTATTGATTCGTTGTAAAGTGAGTGGTGAAAACAAACACAATATCAATATATCAAATTAACCGTAAAATTCGACAAATTAACCCTTTAGGAAAAAGGTCAACGTGCCAAACTTCACGGGTGTGATAAAAGTGATACCGGGAAAGTGATTTCCCCGGGTCGTGTCCCAACGAGGTGTGAATGGAAGGATTCGTTGAGTTTCGTGATTTGAACTTGAATTGGATTTTAATGATTTGTTATTTGAATTACGAATTCTACAAGTTAATTAACGGGAAAGTAGTTAAGGCAAGGGAAACCTAATAAACTAAAATTAAACTATCATTAAACCCAAGAAATGATAAAACGAAGCTACACTAAGTCCTAGGGTGCTAAAACGTAAAAACGTAAAAACCGGGAAACAACCCGAGCCATAAACGTAAAAGTTTTGCAATTTAAGGGCTACGGGTGTGAAATCAATTTTCCTACGTTCTATTTGACTAAAAATATTTTTAGAAAAAGACCGGGTATTTTTTTGACTTTTAAATTATTTATTATGAATTAAAAACTAATTTAATCTAATTTAATTATAAAAAATACTAAACTATTTTGGAAAAATCTAAAAATTTTACTAAAAATACTTTAGGTCCTACTGGTTCTAAGAAAATTATAAAAAGGTGTCACTGCTTTTGTAAATAAGCAGTTAAAAAGCCTAATAAGCTAATAAGGTAAAAACTGAATTTTGTATATAAGAGATTAATTGTTGTAAAGTGTGACAAGAAAAGACCCAAGGGTGCTTTGGTATCCAGGTGTTGTGTTGGGGTGTGCGTTTGTGACAGTGGAGACACAGGTTCGAATCCCACCAGTCACCCTTTTTTTTGAATTTCGAACCAGAAACCGAGTGAAACCAAAAGGTTTTCTTTTTTAGTTTTTTTTTTTTTTACAAAGTTTTTTTTCCCACTGACCACCCTAAGCTTGGACACAGAGGTGACAGTGTTTGCGTGTGGGGTTGTGTTGTGGACCTATGGTTTCGTGGGAACCCAGAAAAGAACAGTGTGAAATGTTGTTAATTAGAGAATATATGTTTTAAGTCAAAAATGGAATAATCGAATAATCCGAAAAATTGACGAATAAATGTTTTCGTCACTGTGGAAAAATATTAAAAGAATCTTGGTCATCCTGGATTTCATAAAAATCATTTTAAAAATCTAAAAAGGTTTTATCAAATCATAAAAAATATTAATTTAATCTAATTTAATCAAAAATTAAGTATTATTTATTAAATTTTCAGTTTTTTTATGGGCCAGAAAAAGATTTTTATAAAAATCAGTTTAT
>BPTQ01000001.1:132403514-132419371 GCA_019973895.1 Chrysanthemum seticuspe | reverse complement strand
ACTTTTTTTTAGTTACTATGTTCTATTTATTACTTTGGTCGAGTGTACTTTAGTTTTGTATGTACTGTTGAATAAAGGTAACGTTTTTTCTCAAATCTAAATGTTTTCTGGAACACATTGCTATAGACTTATTGAGCAGTTAAATCTTTAACGACCAAGTTTAGAGTAATCTTTGTATTTTCACCACATACACATCTGTTTTGTGAGTAAAAACTTATTTTTGACTTTATTGGAGTTTATTAAATTAATACACAACACAAATACGGAGTATTAAATACATTTTATCGTAAATTACTTAAATAATAAATGTATAAACATGGATGAATTACTAATATTAATAACTTTCATAACAATGTATATTATAAAATACAATTAATTCACAACTAAAAATATTTACTACTTTCGAATTCGTGTTGGATATCTCAACACCAAAAATGTTTTGGGT
Organism: Chrysanthemum seticuspe; assembly: GCA_019973895.1. Lineage (NCBI taxonomy): Eukaryota > Viridiplantae > Streptophyta > Magnoliopsida > Asterales > Asteraceae > Chrysanthemum > Chrysanthemum seticuspe. The sequence goes on along the minus strand of BPTQ01000001.1, from coordinate 132,418,926 downwards.
TGGTTGATTTCGTCATACATATATGTCATGTTAATAGATTACGTATCTGACTTTACAAGAGTAGTTTTTAAATGCTATTTTACATAAATTATGAGGCATAAACACAACACATAATTAAATTATTTGAGGTTATTTCAGTTTTTATTCAAAAATGAGTGTTTTGTCTACACATACACCACTTTTATGTTTCTAATGAGATTTGAACCAGCAATTTCTAAATTGACGAGTTATTCAGATATCGTTACACAAGGTCTTTTGTAAATCTAAACTCTTTTTTGCAATGGAAATAAGTTGTCATGTATGTTTTGATTTCATGTGAGCTGGTTTCATTATTTATCTTGTATCATTGATTTTTTTTCATCATCTACTAACTTTTTGTTTACCTCTTAGAACGAGGTAATAGTAATCACCATATCATTATTTACTCTCTTCATAAAATCAACCACCAAACACTAGTTTCGGTGGTCCGGATAAGTAACTTTTATTTCGAAATGACTTTGGATCCTTTTACTAGTGGTCCTTAAAAGAAGACCCTTTCTACTTTTCACCTTCGGTAAAGTAAAGGAACTTTGTTGTCATTTGTTTGGTGGCTTTCACATCCTCATGAAAAGCAAAAATAAGTTACACCAAAATAACATGATCCAACTTTCTAACGCAAATGAGATGCAAGATATATAGTCATCATGGAACTACATTTGCATCAACTTATGGCGTTTTCATGTTTAAATTAGGAAATGATTTACACACTCAACTTTTTGATGAGAACATTTCAATCTATGCATTAGATAATTGTATTGTGTATACATACTGCTTTAGCTGGTTGGGTTTGGTAAAAACCACAACTCTATAGATTGTGCTTACGCTTTCATCAAATATAATAATCAACACTTAATTAACATAAAATATTCTATGTTTAACAATACTTTCAATAATTATAATCATTAAGTAGGCACAAATATGTAAAGAATAAATTCATTAAATGCTATTTTACATAAATTATGAGGCATAAATACAACACATAATTATATTATTTGAGGTTATTTTGGTTTTTATTCATAAATGAGTGTTTTGTCTACACATACACCACTTTTGTGTTTCTAATGAGATATGAACCAACAATTTCAAAATTGACGAGTTATTCAAATATCGTTACCCAATGTCTTTAGTAAATCTAAACTCTTTTTTGTAATGGAAATAAGTTGTCATGTATGTTTTGATTTCATGTGAGTTGTTTCATAAATTTATCTTGTATCATTGATTTTTTTTCGTCCTTTACTAACTTTTTGTTTACCTTTTAGAACAAGGTAATAGTAACCGAATGCATCATCATCATATCATTATTTACTCTCTTCATAAAATCAACCACCAAACACTAGTTTCGGTGTTCCGGATGAGTAACTTTTATTTTGAAATGACTTTGGATCCTTTTACTAGTGGTCCTTAAAAGAAGACCCTTTCTACTTTTTACCTTCGGTAAATTAAAGAAACTTTGTTGTCATTTGTTTGGTCTTCACATCCTCATGAAAAGCAAAAATAAGTTACACCAAAATAACATGATCCAACTTTCTAGCGCAAATGAGATGCAGGATATATAGTCATCGTGGAACTACATGTGCATCAAATTTTGGCGTTTTCATGTTTAAATTAGAAAATGATTTACACACTCAACTTTTTGATGAGAACATTATAATTTATGCTTTAGATAGTTGTACCGTATATACATAACTTTAGCTCGTTGGGTTTTGTAAAAACCAAAACTCTATTGGTTGTGCTTAACCTTTCATCAATTATAATAACCAACACTTAATTAACATAAAATATTCTATGTTTAACAATACTTTCAATAATTATAATCATTAAGTAGGTACAATGTAAATAATAAATTCATTAAATGCTATTTTACATAAATTATGAGGCATAAACACAACACATAATTAAATTATTTTAGGTTATTTTGGCTTTTATTAAAAAATGAGTGTTTTGTCTACACATACACCACTTTTATGTTTCTAATGATATTTGAACCAACAATTTCTAAATTGACGAGTTATTCAGATATCGTTACACAAGGTCATTTGTAAATCTAAACTCTTTTTTGCAATGGAAATAAGTTGTCATGCATGTTTTGATTTCATGTGAGCTGGTTTCATAAATTTATCTTGTATCATTGATTTCTTTTCTTCCTTTACTAACTTTTTGTTTACCTCTTAGAATGAGGTAATAGTAACCGAATGCATCATCATCATATCATTATTTACTCTCTTCATTAAATCAAGGAATAATGTAAATGGAGGCCACATAATTAGTTTTCAGCTTTTAACATATAGGCCACCCATTTATTTAAATGAATTTAGAGGCCGCCCAATTATATGTTTGTTTTCGTTAACACCATTTTCGGCCAAATTTATTCCCGAAAACTATAAAACATAAACAAACAACCAACCTCTAACTTAACCAAGTAAGACGAATGAAAATTTGATGTGAAATATGGAGTATACATATTATTAAATGTGAATTTATATTATTAAAATCACTTTAGAAGCATAAAATTGCAATTTTGCGAATGATTTTTTATTTATACTAATATTAGTTTAATAGGTTAAGTTATTGTTAGGTTTCTTTTCGCCGTTTGATCATTATCCGGATTAAATTTGACCGAAATTGGTGTAATTGAAGATAAACACATAATTTGGTGGCCTATAAGTTACTTTCATAAAATGAGTGACCTATATATGAAAAACTTAAAAGTCAGATGGCCTCTCGATATATTCTCCCTAAAATCAACCACCAAACACTAGTTTCGATGGTCCGAATGAGTAACTTTTATTTCGAAATGACTTTGGATCCTTTTACTAGTGGTGCTTAAAAAATACCCTTTCTACTTTTCACCTTCGGTAAATTAAATGAACTTTGTTGTCATTTGTTTGGTGGTCTTCACATCCTCATGAAAAAAAAAATAAATTACTCCAAAATAAAATAATCCAACTTTCTAACGCAAATGAGATGCAGGATGTATAGTCATCATGGAACTACATGTGCATCAACTTTTGGTGTTCCCATGTTTAAATTAGAAAATGACTTACAGGCTCAACTTTTTGATGAGAACATTTCAGTCTATGCATTAGATAATTGTAGTGTGTATACATACTGCTTTAGTTGGTTGGGTTTTGTAAAAACCACAACTCTATAAGTTGTGTTTAAGCTTTCATCATTTATAACAATCAACACTTAATTAAAATAAAATATTATATGTTAACAATACTTTCAATAATTATAATCATTAAGTTGGTACAAATATGTAAATAATAAATTCATTAAATGCTATTTTACATAAGTTATGAGGCATAAACACAACACATAATTAAATTATTTGTGGTTATTTCGGTTTTTATTCAAAAATGAGTGCTTTGTCTACACATACACCACTTTTATGTTTCTAATGAGATTTGAACCAGCAATTTCTAAATTGACGAGTTATTCAGATATCGTTACACAAGGTCTTTTGTAAATCTAAACTCTTTTTTGCAATGGAAATAAGTTGTCATGTATGTTTTGATTTCATGTGAGCTGGTTTCATTATTTATCTTGTATCATTGATTTTTTTTCATCCTCTACTAACTTTTTGTTTACCTCTTAGAACGAGGTAATAGTAACCACCATATCATTATTTACTCTCTTCATAAAATCAACCACCAAACACTAGTTTCGGTGGTCCGGATGAGTAACTTTTATTTCGAAATGACTTTGGATCCTTTTACTAGTGGTCCTTAAAAGAAGACCCTTTCTACTTTTCACCTTCGGTAAATTAAAGGTACTTTGTTGTCATTTGTTTGCTGGCTTTCACATCCTCATGAAAAGCAAAAATAAGTTACACCAAAATAACATGATCCAACTTTCTAACGCAAATGAGATGCAAGATATATAGTCATCATGGAACTACATTTGCATCAACTTATGGCGTTTTCATGTTTAAATTAGGAAATGATTTACACACTCAACTTTTTGATGAGAACATTTCAATCTATGCATTAGATAATTGTATTGTGTATACATACTGCTTTAGCTGGTTGGGTTTTGTAAAAACCACAACTCTATAGGTTGTGCTTAAGCTTTCATTAATTATAATAATCAATACTTAATTAACATAAAATATTCTATGTTTAACAATACTTTCAATAACTATAATCATTAAGTAGGCACAAATATGTAAAGAATAAATTCATTAATTGCTTTTTTACATAAATTATGAGGCATAAATACAACACATAATTATATTATTTGAGGTTATTTTGGTTTTTATTCATAAATGAGTGTTTTGTCTACACATACACCACTTTTGTGTTTCAAATGAGATTTGAACAAACAATTTCTAAATTGACGAGTTATTCAAATATCGTTACCCAAGGTCTTTAGTAAATCTAAACTCTTTTTTGCAATGGAAATAAGTTGTCATGTATGTTTTGATTTCATGTGAGTTGTTTCATAAATTTATCTTGTATCATTGATTTTTTTCGTCCTTTACTAACTTTTTAATTACCTTTTAGAACAATGTAATAGTAACCGAATGCATCATCATCATATCATCATTTACTCTCTTCATAAAATCAACCACCAAACACTAGTTTCGGTGTTCCGGATGAGTAACTTTCATTTTGAAATGACTTTGGATCTTTTTACTATTGGTCCTTAAAAGAAGACCCTTTCTACTTTTTACCTTCGGTAAATTAAAGGAACTTTGTTGTCATTTGTTTGGTCTTCACATCCTCAAGAAAAGCAAAAATAAGTTACACCAAAATAACATGATCCAACTTTCTAACGCAAATGAGATGCAGGATATATAGTCATCATGGAACTACATGCGCATAAACTTTTGGCGTTTTCATGTTTAAATTAGAAAATGATTTACACACTCAACTTTTTGATGAGAACATTATAATTTATGCATTAGATAGTTGTACCGTATATACATAACTTTAGGTGGTTGGGTTTTGTAAAAACCAAAACTCTATAGGTTGTGCTTAACCTTTCATCAATTATAATAATCAACACTTAATTAACATAAAATATTCTATGTTTAACAATACTTTCAATAATTATAATCATTAAGTAGGTACAATGTAAATAATAAATTCATTAAATGCTATTTTACATAAATTATGAGGCATAAACACAACACATAATTAAATTATTTGAGGTTATTTTGGTTTTTATTAAAAAATGAGTGTTTTGTCTCCACATATACCACTTTTATGTTTCTAATGAGATTTGAACCAACAATTTCTAAATTGACGAGTTATTCAGATATCGTTACACAAGGTCTTTTGTAAATCTAAACTCTTTTTTGCAATGGAAATAAGTTGTCATGCATGTTTTGATTTCATGTGAGCTGGTTTCATAAATTTATCTTGTATCATTGATTTCTTTTCTTCCTTTACTAACTTTTTGATTACCTCTTAGACTGAGGTAATAGTAACCGAATGCATCATCATCATATCATTATTTACTCTCTTCATTAAATCAAGGAATAATGTAAATGGAGGCCACATAAGTTTTCAGCTTTTAACATATAGGCCACCCATTTATTTAAATGAACTTATAGGCCGCCCAATTATATGTTTGTTTTCGTTTACACCATTTTCGGCCAAATTTATTCCCGAAAACTATAAAACATAAACAAACAACCAACCTCTAACTTATCCAAGTAAGACGAATGAAAATTTGATGTGAAATATGGAGTATACATATTATTTAAGTGTGAATTTATATTATTAAAAGCACTTTAGAAGGATCAAATTGCAATTTTGCGAATGATTTTTTATTTATACTAATATTGGTTTAATATGTTAAGTTATTGTTAGGTTTGTTTTCGCCGTTTGCTCATTATCCGGATTAAATTTGACCGAAATTGGTGTAAACGAAGATAAACACATAATTTGGTGGCCTATAAGTTACTTTCATAAAATGAGTGACCTAAATATGAAAAACTTAAAAGTCGGAAGGCCTCCCGATATATTATCCCTAAAATCAACCACCAAACACTATTTTCGGTTGTCTGAATGAGTAACTTTTATTTCGAAATGACTTTGGATCCTTTTACTAGTGGTCCTTAAAAAAGACCCTTTCTACTTTTCACCTTCGGTAAATACAATGAACTATGTTGTCATTTGTTTGGTGGTCTTCACATCCTCATGAAAAAAAAATAAGTTACACCAAAATAAAATGATCCAACTTTCTAACGCAAATGAGATGCAGGATGTATAGTCATCGTGGAACTACATGTGCATCAACTTTTGATGTTTCCATGTTTAAATTAGGAAATGACTTACAGACTCAACTTTTTGATGAGAACATTTCAGTCTATGCATTAGATAATTGTACTGTGTATACATACTGCTTTAGTTGGTTGGGTTTTGTTAAAACCACAACTCTATAGGTTATGCTTAAGCTTTCATCATTTATAACAATCAACACTTAATTAACATAAAATATTATGTGTTAACAATACTTTGAATATTTATAATCATTAAGTAGGTACAAATATGTAAATAATAAATTCATTAAATGCTATTTTACATAAATTATGAGGCATAAACACAACACATAATTAAATTATTTGAGGTTATTTCGGTTTTTATTCAAAAATGAGTGTTTTGTCTACACATACACCACTTTTATGTTTCTAATGAGATTTGAACCAACAATTTCTAAATTGACGAGTTATTCAGATATCGTTACACAAGGTCTTTTTTAAATCTAAACTCTTTTTTGCAATGGAAATAAGTTGTCATGTATGTTTTGATTTCATGTGAGCTGGTTTCATTATTTATCTTGTATCATTGATTTTTTTTCTTCCTCTACTAACTTTTTGTTTACCTCTTAGAACGAGGTAATAGTAACCGAATGCATCATCATCATATCATTATTTACTCTCTTCATAAAATCAACCACCAAACACTAGTTTCGGTGGTCCGGATGAGTAACTTTTATTTCGAAATGACTTTGGATCCTTTTACTAGTGGTCCTTAAAAGAAGACCCTTTCTACTTTTCACCTTCGGTAAATTAAAGGTACTTTGTTGTCATTTGTTTGCTGGCTTTCACATCCTCATGAAAAGCAAAAATAAGTTACACCAAAATAACATGATCCAACTTTCTAACGCAAATGAGATGCAAGATATATAGTCATCATGGAACTACATTTGCATCAACTTATGGCGTTTTCATGTTTAAATTAGGAAATGATTTACACACTCAACTTTTTGATGAGAACATTTCAATCTATGCATTAGATAATTGTATTGTGTATACATACTGCGTTAGCTGGTTGGGTTTTGTAAAAACCACAACTCTATAGGTTGTGCTTACGCTTTCATCAAATATAATAATCAACACTTAATTAACATAAAATATTCTATGTTTAACAATACTTTCAATAATTATAATCATTAAGTAGGCACAAATATGTAAAGAATAAATTCATTAAATTCTATTTTACATAAATTATGAGGTATAAATACAACACATAATTATATTATTTGAGGTTATTTTGGTTTTTATTCATAAATGAGTGTTTTGTCTACACATACACCACTTTTGTGTTTCTAATGAGATTTGAACCAACAATTTCTAAATTGACGAGTTATTCAAATATCGTTACCCAAGGTCTTTAGTAAATCTAAACTCTTTTTTGTAATGGAAATAAGTTGTCATGTATGTTTTGATTTCATGTGAGTTGTTTCATAAATTTATCTTGTATCATTGATTTTTTTTTCGTCCTTTACTAACTTTTTGTTTACCTTTTAGAACAAGGTAATAGTAACCGAATGCATCATCATCATATCATTATTTACTCTCTTCATAAAATCAACCACCAAACACTAGTTTCGGTGTTCCGAATGAGTAACTTTTATTTTGAAATGACTTTGGATCCTTTTACTAGTGGTCCTTAAAAGAAGACCCTTTCTACTTTTTACCTTCGGTAAATTAAAGGAACTTTGTTGTCATTTGTTTGGTCTTCACATCCTCATGAAAAGAAAAAATAAGTTACACCAAAATAACATGATCCAACTTTCTAGCGCAAATGAGATGCAGGATATATAGTCATCATGGAACTACATGTGCATCAACTTTTGGCGTTTTCATGTTTAAATTATAAAATGATTTACACACTCAACTTTTTGATGAGAACATTATAATTTATGCATTAGATAATTGTACTGTGTATACATATTGCTTTAGTTGGTTGGGTTTTTTAAAAACCACAACTCTATAGGTTGTGCTTAAGCTTTCATCAATTATAATAATCAACACTTAATTAACATAAAATATTCTATGTTTAACAATACTTTCAATAATTATAATCATTAAATAGGTACAATTATGTAAATAATAAATTCATTAAATGCTATTTTACATAAATTATGACGCATAAACACAACACATAACTAAATTATTTGAGGTTATTTTGGTTTTTATTCAAAAATGAGTGTTTTGTCTACACATACACCACTTTTATGTTTCTAATGAGATTTGAACCAACAATTTCTAAATTGACGAGTTATTCAGATATCGTTACACAAGGTCTTTAGTAAATCTAAACGCTTTTTTGCAATGGAAATAAGTTGTCATGTATGTTTTGATTTCATGTGAGTTGATTTCATAAATTTATCTTGTATCATTGATTTTTTTTTCTTCTTCTAACTTTTGTTTACCTTTTAGAATGAGGTAATAGTAACCGACTGCATCATCATCATATCATTATTTACTCTCTTCATAAAATCAACCACCAAACACTAGTTTCGGTGGTCCGGATGAGTAACTTTTATTTCGAACTGACTTTGGATCCTTTTACCGGTGGTCCTTAAAAGAAGACCCTTTCTACTTTTCACCTTCGGTAAATTAAAGGAACTTTGTTGTCATTTGTTCGGTGGCCTTCACATCCTCATGAAAAGCAAAAATAAGTTACACCAAAATAACATGATCCAACTTTCTAACGCAAATGAGATACAAGATGTATAGTCATCATGGAACTACATGTGCATCAACTTATGGTGTTTCCATGTTTAAATTAGGAAATGACTTACAGACTCAAGTTTTTGATGAGAACATTTTAGTCTATGCATTAGATAATTGTACAGTGTATACATACTGCTTTAGCTGGTTTGGTTTTGTAAAAACCACAAATCTGTAGGTTGTGCTTAAGCTTTCATCATTTTTAACAATCAACACTTAATTAACATCCATACTACCTATAATAGAGGAATGAATATCTCTCCTCATGGTCTTAAAATTAAGACTTAGAAAATACAAAGCCTATTGTACAATACACAATGCACTATTAATGATCTTTCTCATCAATCTTAATTTTAGTACTTACAAGTATTAAAGCTTAATGTACAAAATATAAAGCACTATTAATGTGGTCAAGATATTTAATGTAGTCAATTAATTAACTGGTCAATAAATACAATTAATGCAGTTATTAAAACACTCCTTACACAAAAATACAAATTATCAAGCATATTGTACAAACAACTTAAACACAATTCGTGCATTAATTGTCACTAATACAAATAATAAAGCACGTTATACAAATATTCAAGCCCAAACGGGCAACGGGCCAAATACGGTCCAAACGGGGTCGAGCCCGAACGGGCACGGGCCAAACGTGCTCCAGCCCGAACGGGCACGGGCTAAACAAAATTCTGGATATCCGTAAATTTATTATCAAAAAAAACATAATAAACTGAATTACATGATTTATCAGAAAATTTTATTTAAGGGTACCCGCCGCCGCAACGCGTGGGTACCCTGCTAGTAAAATATTATATGTTAACAATACTTTCAATAATTATAATCATTAAGTAGGTACAAATATGTAAATAATAAATTCATTAAATGCTATTTTACATAAATTATGAGGCATAAACACAACACATAATTAAATTATTTGAGGTTATTTTGATTTTTTTTCAAAAATGAGTGCTTCGTCTACACATACACCACTTTTATGTTTCTAATGAGATTTGAACCAACAATTTCTAAATTGACGAGTTATTCAGATATCGTTACACAAGGTCTTTAGTAAATCTAAACTTTTTTTTTAGCAGTGGAAATAAGTTGTCATGTATGTTTTGATTTCATGTGAGCTGGTTTCATAAATTTATCTTCTATAATTGATTTTTTTCTTCCTCTACTAACTTTTTGTTTACCTCTTAGAACGAGGTAATAGTAGCCGAATGCATTATTATCATATCATTATTTATTCTCTTCATAAAATCAACCACCAAACACTTGTTTCGGTGGTCCGGAAGACCGACCCCCCCCCCCCCCCCCCCAAAAAAAAAATTTTGTTTCTTCATGCGTGGTTGCCCAGGTTGAGGACAGTTAATGCCTTAATGCGTGTGTTTCACGGGTAATTCATGTTACCATTACCATAAGTCTTATGTTTTCCCTTAATTCATAATGTTTTAAGAATAGTCCAAGATGATAACATATTTTGCGAGTCAAAACGTTAGTTTTACAATATATTAGCGGGGCTCGAAATTTAAACTCACCATAAGAATCAAGTTCGCATTCATCAAGTCTTTTTAGAAAAGAGCTAAAAACGAAAGTATCTCCACTATATTTTTTGTTACTTACAAGATTTGACCAATTATTCCTGATGTGTTAATTTGAACAAACTCTAACGCTTTATAACGAAATTTTACTAAGTTCTCACAACTTGAGCATATTAATCTTGTACATAATGATCACTTATCTTCATCACAATATTATATATATATACTAAAAGGCGTTGTGAGGGTGGCACAAAGTAAGTTTGTTATATGGTAATTAGCATGATAATGTTGAATTCTATTGGTTGTGTGAATGTCATTAGCATCATTTTTTACACTAGGCACTCCATGATTGGTTAACAAAGTGTTGGTACACCACCCCAATGAACAGTACGTCGGTTTTACATGTTACACCATTGTGTTATACACAAACATTAAATGCAAGTTACACAATATATTTGCCACATGTACATTTTCATTAAATACACTAAACTAGAAACTTCTGTGCACTCTCACTCTTTTCTTCATCAGTACGAAACTGCTACTGCTTTCCATAAAAGAAAGAACCTGCATAGCCACCAAAAACAGGTGAAAAATCTCTTACTTTCCTTTTGTTAAGAAGTTTCTAATGTATTCAACAAATTTAAGTATGCTAACATTGTTCCTTCATGTTAACCTGCAAAAAAAAATGTATGCAAACTTATATTTGGCTACATATTTGCTCCTTACGTTATTTTTATGCAGTTATATTGCTTCCTTTGTTTAAAATCAGGAGTTTTCCACATTTGTTCTTAGATATACTATAAGATATGAAAAAGAAACACAAATAACAAGTGAACATACTCATGCATTCCATAATGAAGCACAAACTCTAGAAACAACATCACCTACATCTTTAAATATGTCTCAAAAAAAGGACAAATTGCCTATGTATTCTGCCAACATTAAAGGCCAAAATGAAAAAAGCTACACAAATGCGAAGCGCAAACGTAAAGTTGGTCCAAGTAATTCGGTTGTAATCAACATTGCCAAAAAATTGAAAGATAATTTTCATAATGAAGCGCAAACTCTGAAAACAACATCACCTACATGTTTAAATGTATCTAAAAAAAAAGAAAATTTGCCTATGCATTCTGCCAACATTAAATGCCAAAGTGAAGAAAGCTACAGAAATGTGAAGCGCAAACGTAAAGTTGGTCCAAGTAACTTGGATCTAATGAATAATGGCAAAAAATTGAAAGGTAATTTTCAGTTTCATCACCAACATTTTGTATATCAGGTATATGGAAAACTGATTTTCGGTTTACTTAATGCAGCTATACTGGGAGATGACCAGTTCTGTACAAAATATCAGTCTTCTTATAATACTACAGTTGCTCCCTATATGTGTTATCCTATTGATCTAAACCGGGAACTGTTGGGGGTTATTTCCCAGAACAGGGTTAAGACAATCAATGACAGTAGCAATACCACTAGGTGGTTACCGGATATCACTTGGAATCGTGTGATCACTTTCCAAAGTAAACTATTCGACCCTAATACCTGGGTATCACGAATATCTACTTGGGATAAGACCAAATGCAGTTAGAGAATTAGGGACAATTCTATAACCCTTTCGCTAGTAAGTGTTTACGTTTTCTGTATGTTTTTCATGCATAAACAGATCTCCTATTTATAGGAGGTTACTCTTGAGCTATTCAATGGAATTATGAGTATTAATCGGCCCATTAATAGCCTCATAATTATCCCCATTATAGCCGTTAGTGGTTACATGACCAATTAAACGTGGTCATAATGAAGTTGTAACTGCCATTTAGCAGTACTTTACATATGCAGTACTTTCCACTAGCAGTACTTTCCACTTGCAGTGGAAATACAGCCTATCAGTGGAAACACTGCTTAACAGTACTTTCATAGCATCAGTACTTTCACAGCACTAGCAGTGGATACACCACTTCAGTGGAAACACTGCCTATCAGTGGAAACACTGCTTATCAGTGGAAACCACAAGCAGTACTTTCCACAAGCAGTACTTTCCTCAAACAGTACTTTCATCAATACAAACCACTATTAGAGTCAGGGTGTTCATGGACCTTATGGGTGTACACTCCGTACCTCCTAACCCATTACAAGGTGTGAACTAATCCCACAAGTGCACTAAATTTTCCAACAATCCTCCCCAAATTTAGTTCACTGCCTTTGCATAAAAAATAAACATCAATCAAAACATGTGCATAAACGAAAATGTCCCGAGGATTGAATTTCCATCTTAGTAAATTACACGTTCAAATATTCGAGAATCAGGGTGTTCTAAGAATTGAACCCTTCAACCCATTTGAATACCTGAAGATAAAATACACACAAGTTTTTAAACACTTAAAAGCTCCTGACACTATACAAGCCATGTGTCAATATCCAAATTCATAAATATTGCAAAAGCTAAAAGTCCAAAGCTTCCTGAAGCGGCAAAACTTCAACATTTACATAGGTGGTTCCTCTTTATTCATGCTCCTGCCAAGCACTTTTTCAAAGAACATTAACCATTAAGAAGTAAAGACTTCATCCTCCTTTCAGCAGGTTCTGAGCACAACCTTGGGATGTAAATAAAACATGTGCTCCAGTCCACTGAATGTTCAGCTTTCCACATTGAACTCAGCTCCCAAGTTTCCTCAGGAGGGAGTTGGGTGTCCTAGCATTCAGTGACTAAGTTGGACTTAAACCCATCCCTTTAGCAGACTTTATAACCAAGTCTCTAGCCAAACCCTTCGTCAAGTGATCAGCTAAGTTCTGTTGAGATCTCACAAACTCTATAGATACCACCCCATTCATGATAAGCTCACGAATCATGCTATGTCTGACACCTAAGTGTCTAGACTTACCATTGTACATCTGGCTATAAGCCTTAGCCAATGTAGCTGCACTATCACACCGGATAGAAATAGGTACTATAGGTTTAGGCCACAATGGAATCTCAAGGAGCAAGTTTTTCAACCATTCAGCTTCTTTACCAGCAGCTGCTAAAGCCACAAATTCAGATTCCATTGTTGAACTGGTGATGCAAGTTTGTTTCTTGGATGCCCAAGAAATTGCACCTCCACCAAGTAAGAATACCCAGCCACTGGTAGACGAATTGTCTTCAGTGTTACTGATCCAACTTGCATCAGTGTAAACTTCCAACACTGAAGGATAACCAGTATATGAGAGACTATAATCCATAGTTCTCTTCAAATACTTCAGTACCCTGTGAACAGCTTGCCAGTGATGAGCACTAGGATTACTAGTATACCTGCTCAATTTTCCCACTGCAAAACCAATATCAGGTCTTGTACAAGTCATGGCATACATCAAGCAGCCAATTACCCTAGAATACTCAAGTTGAGATACAGCTTTGCCATTATTAGGCATCAGCTTCTCACAAGTATCCATAGGTGTACTCATAGGAGTACAATCAAAGTAATTGAATTTCCTCAGCACCTTCTCAATATAATGAGACTGAGAGATATAAATTTTATTACTTTCATGTTTAATCCTTATACCAAGGATAACATCTGCCTCCCCCATGTCCTTCATGGAGAACCTTGATGACAAAAATTCCTTTGTCAGGTCAAACCTGATTTTGGTCAGTGCCAAAGATCAACATGTCATCAACATATAGACAAATGATGACTCCTTTACCAGATTCATCAAATTTGCTCTATACACATTTGTCAGCTTGGTTAAGAACATAACCACTAGACAAAACCACTTCATCAAATTTTTGATGCCATTGCTTAGGTGCCTGCTTCAGTCCATAAAGAGACTTAATCAGTTTACACACCTTGTTTTCATTGCCAGGCATGATGAAGCCCTGAGGTTGGTTCATAAAAACCTCCTCTTCCAATTCACCATTCAAGAAAGATGTCTTCACATCCATCTGATGAATAACCAGATTGTGAATAGATGCCAAAGCAATCAGCAGTCTTATGGTACTGATACGAGCCACAGGGGCATAAGTATCAAAATAGTCTATCCCTGACTTTTTTTTAAAGCCCTGAATAACTAATCTAGCCTTGAACTTTTCAATAGTTCCATCTATATTCATTTTCCTTTTAAAAATCCATTTGCAACCTAGAGGTTTGCAACCTGGTGGTAGATCAACCAACACCCAAGTGTTGTTCCCCATGATGGAATCCATCTCATCATTAATTGCTTCTTTCCAGAAAGCAATATCCTGGGACTTCACTGCTTCTTCAAATGTCTTGGGATCATCCTCAACAATGAAGCAATAGGAGTATTGGTCTGAGACCTCATCCCTTGTTCCTTCAACTAGGTATAGTTGAAACTCAGGTCCAAATGACTTTGGAGTCCTGACCCTTTTGCTCTTCCTGAGCACAGGTTCAGGTTGCTGAACCACAACCTCATCAGGGACCACTGATGGTTCATCATCAGGGACCTCTGATACACCAGTGTCATGAGTTCCACTAGGAATCCTCTGACTTGGTCTAGGGACTGATGAGAATCTATTATCATCAAAGTCTGCATCCCTTGATTCAATTATTGAGTTAACTGAAACATGTTCATTAGGTTCAATAACATAGAACCTAAAAGCCTTGGAATGCTCAGCATATCCAACAAAGATGCAGTCAATGCCTCTTTCACCCAAAGTCTTTTGCTTTGGATCAGGGAGTCTTACAATAGCCCTACAACCCCAAACCCTGAGATAGTTCAGGTTGGGTTTCCTTTTAGTCCAGAGTTCATAAGGGGTAACCTTGTTCCTTTTGTTGGGAACCCTATTTAGCAAATAGCAAGCTGTTAACATAGCTTCACCCCAGAACCCTTGACTCAGTCCTGAATAGGACAACATGGAATTAACCATCTC
>BPTQ01000001.1:132389830-132402635 GCA_019973895.1 Chrysanthemum seticuspe | reverse complement strand
GTTGTTAGTTTCATTTGATAAAACACTATTAGTTACCGACGACGACGTTACTTTGTGTACCGAAGTTTGAAACGGTTCGAACTGTTCAAACTTCCCCACCTGAAATCCTCCACCGTCTTCTTCTACGTGAAGAACGACAGTTCGTACTCACACCACATACACGATTGATGTGGATAAGGACTACTACCCCTACTACGATGACACCTCGTCTAGTCCTCCTCTTCGTTTACCCTCTTACTACTGATGTATACGTCTCCAGAATAAGAGTTACCATACAGACTAAGAGACAAACTATAAATAGTCTTGAAACTTAGAAGATTTCTTGACACCCTAAGGAACCTACGGTTTATGTACCGACTCCTACGTAGTTCATTCTTCAAAGAACATTCATTAAAGTCTTGAAATCTTTCCAAGAAGGAGGAAGTTTATCAATAACACAAGAGACTTGAATAGCCTCATCCATGTGCATATTGTGTTGTGTAAACCTTCCAAGTATTCCAAGAAGTTCATTGTATTGTTCCATGACTGGTCTTGAATCAGTCATTTTGTAATTTGTGAAATTACTTACAAGAAACTTCTTACTTGATGCATCCTCAGCCATGTATTTGGCATCCAAGGAATCCCACAGTTCTTTAGAAGATTCAAAGTTCTGATAAATATCAAACAGAGAATCAGACATACCATTGAGAATAAGACCTCTGCATATGTAGTCATCATTCTCCCATTTGCTTCTCCTCCTGATCTGCTCCACAGTAGCATCATCCCCATCATCAGGAATAGGTGTAGTTAGCACATACACCACACTCATGCTTGACAGCAAGAAGTGCATCTTCTTCTGCCACCTCCTAAAGTCCACCCCTTCAAACTTGTCAAGCTTGGCAAAGTTTGAAGCCATGTGTTTCATTGCAGCAGCAGCCATTGATTATCACAAAATAGTTTACTTTGATTGTTGGGGGTTATTTCCCAGAACAGGGTTAAGACAATCAATGACAGTAGCAATACCACTAGGTGGTTACCGAATATCACTTGGAATCGTGTGATCACTTTCCAAAGTAAACTATTCGACCCTAATACCTGGGTATCACGAATATCTACTTGGGATAAGACCAAATGTAGTTAGAGAATTAGGCACAATTCTATAACCCTTTCGTTAGTAAGTGTTTACGTTTTCTGTATGTTTTTCATGCATAAACAGATCTCCTATTTATATGAGGTTACTCTTGAGCTATTCAATGGAATTATGAGTATTAATCGGCCCATTAATAGCCTCATAATTATCCCCATTATAGCCGTTAGTGGTTACATGACCAATTAAACGTGGTCGTAATGAAGTTGTAACTGCCATTTAGCAGTACTTTACATATGCAGTACTTTCCACTAGCAGTACTTTCCACTTGCAGTGGAAATACAACCTATCAGTGGAAACACTGCTTAAAAGTACTTTCATAGCATCAGTACTTTCACAGCAATAGCAGTGGATACACCACTTCAGTGGAAACACTGCCTATCAGTGGAAACACTGCTTATCAGTGGAAACCACAAGCAGTACTTTCCACAAGTAGTACTTTCCTCAAACAGTACTTTCACCAATACAAACCACTATTAGAGTCAGGGTGTTCATGGACCTTATGGGTGTACACTCCGTACCTCCTAACCCATTACAAGGTGTGAACTAATCCCACAAGTGCACTAAATTTTCCAACAAGAACATGTTACACCTGATGTTCTATGTGATGGTGATGTATATAATGATTATATTAGTCAACCATCTGGAGAAGATATACCTACAAATGCTTATGGTCAGTTACTATTTTAGTTATTATGTTTAAATGACTTATGTGATTGATAATATGTATAACAAGCACACACATACCTGATTTCCATTTGTTTAATGCAGATACAGTACCAAATGATTGTAACTGTATACAAAACAACCGTTGTCTTACAACTTCAGCAGATCCGTATATGTGTTATCCTACTACTGCAAATCAAGAAGGTGGAACACCTACTTATGTACACAGTCATTATGTATACAAATGATTGTAACTGTATACAAAACAACCGTTGTACTCAGGCATCTGCACAAGCTCAAGATGTCACATATGGTAAGCTATAAATGGGAATAAATATTGATATGGAATATGATAAAAAACATTAAATGCAGAACTGGATGGAGTAACCGTTGACAAAAGGATTCCTGCTATTTACTTTAGCAATAAATGCACAATAGAATAATAACCATGCCTTTTATATTTTATTAAATATGCTTATTTAAGTATCAGAAATGATAGTGACTTCTTACACACTCATTTTTTTACAAAATTACATAGAAACAGCTGCAATTCTAAAAAAGGAAACTGTTTTACTTCCAATGATTATCAAGTGTATAAAGGAATACCAGCTTTTACAGATGCTTATGGTCAGTTGTCATTGAATTTACCATTTTAAAATTATTATTTCATGCAAAGTTGGTAGATGACTTAACTGTATGGACTTTTAACCATTTGCAGATGATCGACAGTCTCACGCAAATTATGCCCCTACTCTTTTTGATGCTCCATCTGCAACAACATCAAACTTCAATAACCATAATGGTAACATATTCTATACTTTGTAAATTATAGATGATAACTACATAGTTATTTAAAACAATATTTACACATTTCTTAACTCATTTTATGCAGTTATGATGGATGAAGAGACCATTAGAAATGAAAATCTAAAAAGAAATGCAGAGAGTTTTAAAAACAACCAAGTATCACAAGAAAGCTTCTTAATATCAAAAGTGAGTTATTTATATAAATAATTTTTTTTGCATATATAGTAACATTATTCAATTCTATTAACATCATACTGACATAACTAATGATTTACAATAAAACAGGAAAACAAAAGCAACTTGATGAAAAAACGTATCCATGCAGTACTCATGTTAGATCTGCATCTCACAGAACAGAAGCAAACAAAAAACAAAGAGGGCGACAAACTTCAATCGATACTCAAAAACCATTACAGGATAAAAAAAAGCAGAATTCAATCTATGAAGAGTCAGCAAGAAATGCCATATAATGAAGGTATAATAAAATAATAGATAAAATTTTAAAAAATTTCTATACTAATTCACCACCCTATTATAAAAAAAACGTATATAACATTGTTCATTATATAAAATGCAGGTGTCTCACAATTATATATTGATTTGGGAGATTGCTATTGGAAATGTCAATATTGTAATGCAGCATTTTGGTTCGGAGAACGGTTAAAAAGAAGCGGAAACAAGGCAGTAAAGTACAACCGTTGTTATGGAGCAGGGCAAGTGTATCTTAAAAAAGAAATGGATCCCCCTTACTATGTTAAAGAATTATTTAAAGATAAGCACTTTTTGGAAGACATCCGTGTGTCACACCCCCAATTTACCTGTTTTGCAGCGGAATGGAATTCCTGGGGGCTTGACTGTCATAGCACCACATCACAGTTATATTGAACGACCTAAAGTGTCGTTTTAAAAACACATCGTTGGATATTTCATAAAAACATTCAGAGTACAACATCGGTCCCAAAAGGTTTACAAAGTTTGCGGAAATACAAATATGTTACAAATCCAAACGATGTTTTGAAATGAAGTACCATAATGTACATAATGTAAGTCGACGCCGCGACTCAAAATATAGGTCCCTAAACCATGTCATGATGCGAATGCCTCAGTTACCTGAAAATACATTGCTAAAAACGTCAACAATAATGTTGATGAGAAATCATAGGTTTATGTAAATGTTTTATACGACTACACAAGTATAGATCATGCATGACAATCCCGTCACGTAAAAATAATGTTACAATTGCTCTAAGCCCATGACCCCGAAACTAGACTGTTCAATAATGTATGCCCCTGCAGAGTGTTTGCCAGACAACTCCGTAATACCATCAAATGAAATGCATCCGTTTTCCTGGTTGGGATTCACCAACCCGGATGGAGGCGTCACCCTCGATAGATCTATCCACTCATCCTCGCTTCAAAGATTAACGGTTCATGTTCAAGTAATGGGGACTTTCAAATTGGCATATGCGGTAACTTAAGCAATGTAATTGAATTTAACATACTTGGTATCGTACAAAAAAAAATGTAGTGCAATGTATTCTCCCCCGTGGGTTTGAAAATAATCGAAAGCATGTAAAACGGGGCTATGAAAACTCACTTGGATAAACTGGAATAACGGCAAAAGTGAGTACACTGAGGTTTAATGTAATGCGTCAACCGGGACCTATTACGAATGATATGATATGTCATGAGTTGCAATGTAATGCTATGCATGCACTACGTATGTTATTTATACCATTTACGGGTTTTAAAAATATTACTCGTCGTCAAAAAAATACTCTTTTGACGTCTTGACCCTTCAAAAATGACTTTACAAGTTTTTACGTCAAAATGTCATCCTATAAGAGTTTTATAATGATTTTTGGTGAAATTACCACTTTTCGTCGCAAAACAATGTCGTCGGAAAAATCATGAAATCAACAAAAATGACTCCGGAAAAGTAGTCGTAAAATGGTGTATGTCGATCGTTAGAGAACGAACTCGACGGTTTTGGAAAGTTTGTATCGATATCTAAAAGTTTCAGTTCAGGAGTTTTCGTCCAAAAGGTCTCGATCATAAAGATATTAAAGGCTAAAGATGGTGGTTTTTGCTAATTGCGTGCAGAAAATAAGTTTCGGCCAACTTTGAACATCCGTAAATAATTTACTATGACTCCGCTTTACAAACGGGTTTTTGTTTTGAAAAATATGGCCGGTGAACTTGATTTTACTAGAAGACATTTCGTTATAAAAAGTTTCACATCATGGTTAAAAACTGCCGCAAACATAGCCCTTACAGCTAATAAAATACTTGTAACGTAAAAATAATATAGTTTTTCAGAAAATAATATTTACGGCAACTTTATGGAAACATGCATAACTTTGTCGTTTTAAATCCGTTTTCTACGAAATATATGTCCTTAGCTTCGTATCGAAGTAAACTAATATATTTTTGACAAGTCGAAATAATTTGTGAAGCTTAAGGCTCGTTTTTGACTCGAAATATACAAAAACAGCAAGCTGAAATTTTCTGAAAATAAACATTTCGTCGTCAAACTTTAAAAATTCACCACGGCTTCGTTATAACTCCGTTTTTATCCGTTCAAAAGGCCACGGATTCGTTTTAAAGTATATTTTCTAAATATCAAGGCCAAAATGTCGTACCAACAGTAGGTTTTTCCAGAAATTCGAATTAAGGACAGAACGTAAAATATAGTTTACGAAAATAGTTTTTCTCGGACAAAACCTATTCTAATCCCTTCAAATCAACTCCAAAACTAATCTAATCCTACCATACACCTTCTTAGGGTGTCATGGGTTCCTAATCACCATCAAGACCAAAGAATACCATGGGAGTAATTATAGGATGACCATATTGTATATATAACTTCTAAAATCATGAAATAAATGGTATAAATCACATAACATGCATAAAAGCTCCAAAAATGAAAAGAAACATATGAAAATGACAAGGAAACTTGAAAATGATAAGAATATGCTTACTAGTGATAGTGAAGAGGTGTAGGTAACAAGGATTAACTTAAATATCCTTGGTTTTTATTTCAAAACCATAAAAAGGATATAATCTAGGTTGTAAACACTTGATTTTGCAAAAACTTTAATCCCTTGCTCTTGATGTGTGGTGACCGGTTTTGAAGACCCAAAAAGGAAGAGAGGAAAATATTTTTGTTTAACACTTTGAGAAATGAGATGTATGTGAAATATAATTGAGTTGCAAGACTTTTTGAGGTGAAGTGAATCATGAGAAAACATAAACCATACCAACAATTAATACACACCCTCCCCTTGGCCGGTTTTTGGGGGAGGGTTGTCTCTCAAATTTATTTATTTATTTATTTTTTTTAAATCTTGTATAAATATATACTTGTATAGTCTTGTGTTTAATTTGTATAGAAAGTGTAAGTAATTGTAGAAAATGTAACTTATAAAGGTAAATGGTAATTTGTGGTACAAGTAAGTTTTTAGTAGGTTAAAATAGAATGTAATGAGTTGATAAAAATTGTAAAAAAAATACTTTCCTTGTGAAAATTGAGTGATAAAATAATTATCGTCAAATTTTTAAGAAAACGACGTAATAATTAAACTTTAACGATTAAAATACCAAATAAATTTGAAACACTAGGAAAACTAAAAATATAGTTTTTATGAACTAAATGTAAGTTTAAAAATACCTCGGGATCATTTTTGAAAGTAACGGGTTAAATATTTAAAATAAGAACTCACGCGATAAAAATTATTAAATATAAAAATTACGCGTTGCAAGTGAAAATGAAATGTCGTGAATGAATCAATGAGATGCACATGATGTCAATGAAATGTAGACTAATCATAGTCCATATGAAATGTACGTGATGTCATGATCATGAATTCGCCGCTAAACCTCCAAGGTTACGCAAATTTGAAACAAGTAAACCAAGTTTACTAAAATGTTGAAATAATGAAACATGAACGGTGTCGAGAAATGACCTGAAAGTACGGGTTGTCACATTCGCCCATCCAAAAAGGAATTCAGCCCCTGAATTCAATCATTGTTAGGTGTAACGGTGTCGGCGAAAAGATGAGGATACTTGCGTCGCATCTGGTCTTCCCGTTCCCAAGTAAACTCAGGACCTCGTCGAGAATTCCAACGAACTTTAACAATAGGAATACGACTCTGTTTCAACTGCTTGACCTCGCGGTCCATGATTTCTACAGGTTCCTCCACAAAATTGAGTTTGTCGTCAAGTTGAACCTCGTCCAATGGAATAATGAGCGATTCGTCCGAAAGACACTTCTTCAAGTTTGAAACATGAAACGTGTTGTGCACATGACTAAGTTCTGACGGAAGATCAAGACGATAAGCTACCGGACCAACTCTGCTCAAAATCTTGAATGGTCCAATGTATCTCGGGTTCAATTTTCCACGCTTTCCAAAACGTACCACGCCCTTCCAAGGCGATACTTTCAACATAACTTTGTCACCCACTTGAAATTCCAAATCCTTGCGTCTAACATCCGCATAACTTTTCTGTCGACTCCTGGCAGTTCTGAGTCGATCACGAATTTGAACGATCTTTTCAGTGTCGCCGCTAAACCTCCAAGGTTACGCGAATTTGAAACAAGTAAACCAAGTTTACTAAAATGTTGAAATAATGAAACATGAACGGTGTCGAGAAATGACCTGAAAGTACGGATTGTCACATTCGCCCATCCAAAAAGGAATTCAGTCCCTGAATTCAATCGTTGTTAGGTCTAACGGTGTCGGCGAAAAGATGTGGATACTTGCGTCGCATCTGGTCTTCCCGTTCCCAAGTAAACTCAGGACCTCGTCGAGAATTCCAACGAACTTTCACAATAGGAATACGACTCTGTTTCAACTGCTTGACCTCGCGGTCCATGATTTCTACAGGTTCTTCCACAAAGTTGAGTTTGTCGTCAAGCTGAACTTCGTCCAATGGAATAATGAGCGATTCGTCCGAAAGACACTTCTTCAAGTTTGAAACATGAAACGTGTTGTGCACATGACTAAGTTCTGGAGGAAGATCAAGACGATAAGCTACCGGACCAACTCGGCTCAAAATCTTGAATGGCCCAATGTATCTCGGGTTCAACTTTCCACGTTTTCCAAAACGTACCACGCCTTTCCAAGGCGATACTTTCAACATAACTTTGTCACCCACTTGAAATTCCAAATCCTTGCGTCTAACATCCGCATAACTTTTCTGTCGACTCCTGGCAGTTCTGAGTCTATCACGAATTTGAACGATCTTTTCCGTGGTTTCCCGTACCATTTCTGGACCAGTAGTTGTGCGTCTCCTACCTCGGCCCAACAAACAGGTGATCGGCACTTACGACCATAGAGTGCCTCGAATGGTGCCATCTTGATACTGGTGTGATAACTATTGTTGTACGAGAATTCAATCAATGGCAAATGGTTAGCCCAACCATTTCCAAAATCAATCACACATGCCCTCAGCATAGTCTTCTAATGTTTGAATGGTCCTTTCACTTTGACCGTCGGTTTGTGGGTGATATGCTGTGCTCATCTCTAATCTGGTTCCGAATGAATCTTGCAATGAATTCCAAAAGTTTGAAGTGAATCGACTATCTCTGTCGGAAATGATGGAAATTGGTGCTCCGTGCCTCGAGACTATTTCCTTGACATAAAGTCTAGTGAGTTGCTCCATGGAATAAGTCTCTCTAATCGGTATGAAATGAGCTGACTTGGTAAGGCGATCAACAATTACCCAAATAGCGTCGTAACCTCCCGATGTCTTAGGAAGTTTCGTAACAAAGTCCATTGTAATACGTTCCCATTTCCATTGAGGAATTTCCGGTTGTTGGAGTAAACCTGAAGGCTTCTGGTATTCGACTTTTACCTTAGCGCAGGTAAGACATTTGCTAACGTACGTGGCAATTTCCGCTTTCATGTTCGGCCACCAATAAAGCTTCTTAAGATCTTGGTACATCTTATCCGATCCTGGATGAATAGAATACTTTGACTTATGCGACTCATGCATAATCAATTCTCGTATTCCGCCATACAATGGAACCCACATTCTATCCTTGAAACATAGTACTCCATCTGCTCTCTTTACAAAACCATTTGCGCTTTCGGGCATACCATAAAGCTTTTCACTTGGTCGGTTTTCCTCCTTAAGTGCCTCGACTTGTGCTTCGCGGATTTTCGACGGTAAAGGAGAAATAATCGTCATTCCCAATGATCGAACTCTTAAAGGTTTAGGCCTCTCTTTCCGACTAAGAGCATCAGCCACAACATTGGCTTTTCCCGGGTGATACTTGATTTCACAATCATAGTCGCTGAGTAACTCCAACCAACGACGTTGCCTCATATTAAGCTCCTTTTGATCAAGAATATATTGCAAACTCTTGTGGTCGGTAAACACTGTGCACTTGGTACCGTAGAGGTAGTGTCTCCAAATTTTGAGCGCAAAAACTACGGCTCCTAACTCGAGATCATGAGTGGTGTAATTCTTCTCATGAGTTTTAAGTTGTCGAGAAGCATACGCAATCACCTTCTCATTTTGCATTAAAACAGCCCCAAGTCCTTTGTGCGAAGCGTCACAATATACAACAAAGTTCTCAATGCCTTCGGGTAGTGCTAAAATCGGCGCACTGCAAAGCTTTTGCTTCAACAACTGAAAAGCAGTTTCTTGTTTCTTTCCCCACTCGTACTTCTTGTTTTTCTGCGTTAACTTGGTCAAAGGCCTTGCTATCTTCGAAAAACCTTCGATGAACCTTCGGTAATACCCGGCTAGTCCTAGAAATTGTCGAATTTCCGTAGGATTCGTTGGAGTAGCCCAATCTTTCACGGCTTCAATCTTTGCGGGATCAACTTGTAGTCCTTGACTATCAATGATATGACCAAGAAATTGCACTTTGTGGTTCCAAAAATCACACTTCGAAAACTTGGCATACAACTTCTCATTCTTGAGTAGCCTTAAAATCGTCCTTAAATGCTCTTCGTGCTCTTCTTTGCTCTTGGAGTAGATCAAGATGTCGTCGATGAACACAATAACAAACTTGTCCAAATACGGCTTACAAACTCTATTCATGAGATCCATGAATACCGCCGGTGCATTAGTCAATCCAAACGGCATCACTTGAAACTCGTAATGACCGTAACGTGTTCTGAACGCTGTTTTAGGAATATCTTCTTCCCGAACTCGAAGCTGATGATAACCCGAACGAAGATCAATCTTGGAATAAATACTAGAACCTTGCAACTGATCGAACAAGTCATCAATTCTGGGGAGTGGATAACGATTCTTCACCGTTAACTTGTTCAATTCTCGATAATCTATGCACATTCGGAAGGATCCATCCTTCTTCTTCACAAACAAGACCGGTGCTCCCCAAGGCGAAGAACTCGGCCTAATGAATCCTTTGTCTAGAAGCTCTTGCAATTGATTAGACAACTCTTGCATTTCGGATGGCGCTAAACGATACGGTGCTCTCGCAATCGGTGCAGCTCCGGGCACTAAGTCAATTTGAAACTCTACTTGACGTGCCGGTGGAAGTCCCGGTAAATCCTCGGGAAATACTTCAGAAAATTCACGGACAATAGGAACATCTTCAAGTCGCTTCTCCTCCGACTTTTTCTCGGTTACATGGGCTAAGAAAGCAAGACAACCTTTCTTAATGTACTTCTCCGTTTTGATACTCGATATGATACTAATTCGAGTTCCACTTCGTTCCCCACGAATAATCAAAGTCTCAGCGTTGTAGTGAAGATGAATAACTTTCTCATCACAAATGATCTTTGCGCGATGCTTAGATAACCAGTCCATGCCTATGACGACGTCAAAACTACCAAGCTCTACGGGCATGAGGTCTATGTTGAATGGATGATTAAGAAAATTGAATGTGCAACCGCGAACAATGGTGTTGGTGCAAACTACGCTACCATTAGCTAATTCGACGTTGTATGATATGTCTAGTGTAGTTGGTTTAATGTTGAGCAAAGGTGCAAATGCAGTGGACACAAAACTTTTATCGGCACCCGAATCAAATAAAACTGAAGCGTAACGATTATTAAGAAGGAACGTACCCGTAATGACATTCGGGTCTTCCCTATCTTCTCCGCCTCCAATGACGTAAACCCTTCCTTGAGCCATACCTCCTTGATTTGGATTTGCTTGATTCTTTCCCTTCTTGCAATCCCTCTTGTAGTGTCCAGGTTCCCCGCAACCAAAACATGTAACTTTTGGTGCCGTGCAATCCCTAGTACGGTGACCAACTTTCTTGCAATTCTCACACGGATCAGGACATCGACCCGGATTGTGGTGACTCAAACACTTATTACATTTCGGCAAAACCCCCGAATATCCTTTTCCTTCTTTTTGACCCGCGGCATAAACCTTAGCAACCTCTTGCCTTTTGGGCGGTTGTTGAGTAGCATTCCTACCCCTAGTGTTGTCCCACTTGCGCTTGTTATTGTTACTATTGTTGTTGTAGTTGCCTCGGTTATTGATGTTGAAACGGTTGTTGGGGTTGTTGTTGTTTCGGTTAGTGGTGGTGTACTTGCCTCGCTTCACCACTTGAGCCATCAACTTCTGAGTCACACGAATAGCTTCCTCAATTGTTTGTGGATCGAACGATGTAACATCTCCTTGAATCACTTCGGGAAGTCCTCCAATAAAAGCCTCTAGCAACTTCTCATTATCCGATACCATTGATGGGCATAATGCGGCTAATTCCTGGAATCTCCGAATGTATGTGTCGATATCATAGCCAATAGTGACCAATTCATAGAACTCCGTCTCTAACTTTTTGATTTCTGTTCGAGGACAAAACTTCTTAGTCACCAAGCCCTTAAATTCCTCCCACGTAAGCTTAAAAGCATTCTCCATACCAATCGGTTGAGCGTATGAATTCCACCATGACAACGCTCCATCGAGTAAAGTACTTGTAGCAAACTTAACTTTACTATCATCCGGACAGTTACAAAGCAAGAATACCGATTCCAATTTTTCAAACCATCGAACCATTGCAGTTGCTCCCTCGGTACCTCGGAACTTAGTGGGTTCACCACTTTTGAAATCTTTGTAAGAACATTTCTTAACCCCAGATCCTCCGGCATTACCAGTTGCAGCAGCAAGCCTCGCGGCTTCAGCAGCAGCCGCGGCCTCAGCAGCAGCAGCGGCCACTGTTTCCCTTTCGACTCTTAATGCATTAGCAATGCTATCGTTCACTAACTTCTGAATTGCTGCTTGGGTCATTTCAACTGTAGCTTTCTTCGGCGCCATAACTCTTCAAAATCACAAGATAAAACAATCATGAGAACTCGTAAGTAGAAACAACCATCATACAAATATATCCACAACCACAACATGCATAAAGATAAATGGAATCACAACGGAACAATAACGAAATATCACAATATAATCACAACACACGTGGATAATATACATGAAAATTTCGGCCTACATGGACCGATATCATAGATAATAATAACCATTCCTACATAGTAGAGTCACTACTTGATACATTTGTTTGTACAACAACCAAAATACAACAAGTTCTTTAAACTACGTCACACACCTTGTGACTAGGATACTAATGGTCAAAACTATACAATGACAAAAGTCTACATAAGGCACCTCATGGTGCTCCGCCGGCCCTATCCTGAAGATCGCGAACCTGAATAACCAAACTATCAATCAAACTCCTCATCTCATCCATCTGACCCTGCAATGTAACAATACGCTCACGGGCTAAAGCTAACTCCTGTGACTGACTCTGTAACTCATCCTGAGTCATCTCGGCTCGGTCAAACAGCTCGGGCATCTCCTGCCTCAACTCTGTGATGTGCTCTCTATCCTCAATCTGTCTATGCTGGAGACTCTGAAAATCTAAGTCAATACAAACCCTGCCTAATATCAAACCCTCAACCTCCTCAGCTATGGGCTCAATCCTATCAACCGACAACTCCTCCAACTGTCGCGTCAAACTATCAATCTGAGTCTGCTGAGCATCAATGCGGGCTCCTAGTGCCACTGTAGAAGGCTGACGTGCAGCAGCTGCCCTAGAACTCTCGCCTAACTCAAATCTAGCGGGTGGCTCAGGCTCAGAAGATGCTGGTGTAGGGATATCGAAACGAGCACGCTTTTTGGGCGGCAAGTCCGATGCGGGTACAGGATCTCTAAGAAAATATGATGATGACGGTGATGATGGTGCTGGCAGTGGTGCTGGTGGTGGTGATGGT
>BPTQ01000001.1:132345186-132381723 GCA_019973895.1 Chrysanthemum seticuspe | reverse complement strand
TTATGAACACGAGGGACGTTAAGTAGTTAATTAAGGAGATAGTGTCCTTAACCTTTGAACAGAAACTGACAAACGGACAAATCGACAGACATTAGTTATGTATTGGAGGTACTGGGTAGGAAGAGGAGTTTGCAGATGTGTTTGCACTACCAACAGATTTGCCACCTTCTAGAAGTTTTGATCACAAGATTCCTTTGGTTTCCACAGATGTCAATGTCAATGTGAGACCTTACAGATATCCTCCTGCTCAAAAAGATACTATTGAGGTTATGGTGAAAGAATTGTTGGATTCTGGGGCAATCAGACCTAGCAATAGTCCTTTCTCTTCTCCAATAGTCATGGTTAAGAAGAAGGATGGGTCATGGAGGTTATGTATTGATTACAGACAGCTAAACAGGCAAACAGTCAAAGACAAGTTTCCAATTCCTGTGATAGAGGAATTAATTGATGAATTGCAGGGAGCACAAGTATTTTCTAAGCTGGATCTCAGATCAGGGTATCATCAAATTAGAATGCAAGAGGAAGATGTTTACAAGACTGCTTTTAAGACTCATGAAGGCCACTATGAGTTTGTTGTGATGCCTTTTGGACTCACCAATGCTCCTTCAACCTTCCAAGCCTTAATGAACTCAGTGTTTAAACCATTCCTTAGGAAATTCACATTGGTGTTCTTTGATGATATCCTTGTTTACAGTCCTTCTATGCAGTCACATGTGACTCATCTCCGAATGGTCCTACAAACTATGCGAGATCACTCATTATATGCCAAGCAAAGCAAGTGTGTGTTTGGTACAGATCAAGTGGAATACTTGGGACATGTAATTTCATCACAAGGAGTGACTACAGATCCAAGCAAAGTGCAGGCTATGCAAGATTGGCCTATTCCTGTTAATTTGAAACAATTAAGAGGATTCTTGGGCCTCACTGGTTATTACAGAAGATTTATTCAAGGTTATGCAAGCATTAGTCATCCACTTACTGTTCTATTAAAGAAGAATGCTTTCCATTGGAATGTTCATGCTCAAGCAGCTTTTGAGAAGTTGAAGGCAGCTATGATTCACTCACCTGTTCTGGCTTTGCCTAATTTTCAGGAAGAATTTGTTATTGAAACAGATGCTTCAGGAGTTGGCATTGGAGCAGTATTGCAGCAAAATGATCATCCTATTGCCTATCTAAGTAATACCTTAGCTCCAAGACATCAAGCTCTTTCTACTTATGAAAAAGAGTTACTTGCAGTGGTGTTAGCTTTACAAAAGTGGAGAGGCTATTTGCTTGATAGGCATTTCAAAATTAGGACTGATCATTTCAGCCTGAAGTATGTGTTGGATCAGAGGATTACTACACCCTTTCAATCCAAGTGGCTTCCTAAGTTGCTTGGTTTTGATTATGAGATAGAGTACAAAAAGGGCAAGGAGAATTTAGCAGCTGATGCTTTGTCTAGAGTTGAAAGACAAGCAGCTTTGTTTACCTTGTTGACTGCTGGAATTTCTAATGAGCTCATGGATGCTGTGATGGTTACTTGGATTAATGATCCAGTTATTGCAAAGATAGTGGAAAGTTTGAAGCAAGGTTCCAATATCAACAAGTACACATGGCATAATGAGCAGTTGAAAAGAAAAGGAAAGTGGGTAGTGGGTAATAATATGGAGTTGAAAAAGAAATTGGTTGAGCATTTCCATGGGTCAGCTATTGGTGGTCATTCAGGGGTGTATGCAACCACTCAAAGGCTCACTACTTATTTCTATTGGAAGGGCTTGAGGAAGATGGTTAAAGAGTGGGTGAGAACCTGTGATACATGCCAAAGAAACAAGCCTGATCTTTCTGCTTATCCAGGTTTATTGCAGCCTTTGACTATTCCTAGCAGAGTTTGGGAGGACATCTCAATGGATTTTATAGAATCTTTGCCATTGTCCCATGGGAAGACAGCTTTGTTAGTGGTGGTGGACAGGCTCTCCAAGTATGCTCACTTCTTGCCTATTGCCCACCCTTTTACAGCTTCACAAGTGGCACAACTCTTTCTTGACAATGTGTATAAGCTTCATGGGTTGCCAAAGTCCATTGTCAGTGACAGAGACAAGGTCTTTATGAGTTTGTTTTGGCAGTCATTGTTTAAGATGTTGCAAGTACAATTGAAGACTTCTTCTGCCTATCATCCTCAAAGTGATGGTCAAACTGAGATTGTTAACAAGTGTTTGGAAACTTACTTAAGGTGTATGACTGGTGAATCACCTAAGGATTGGCTGAAGTGGATTTCTCTGGCAGAATATTGGTACAACACTAGCTTCCATAGTGCTATCAACACTACACCTTATGAAGTTGTGTATGGACAAGCTCCTCCATTGCATGTTCCTTATATGGCTAGAGATAGTCCAGTGGATGCAGTGGATAGGTCACTTCAAGCTAGAGAAAGAATAATACAAATGTTGAAATTCAGTTTAAAAAGAGCACAAGATAGGATGAAGAATCAAGCTGACAAGAAGAGGGTTGATAGGGAATTTGAAGTAGGCGCTTGGGTCTATTTGAAGCTTCAACCTTACAGACAATTAACTGTCAGAATTGGAAAGCAAACCAAGCTTTCTTCAAAGTTTTTTGGGCCCTTTCAGGTTATACAAAGAATTGGAAAAGTTGCTTATAAGCTACAGCTTCCAGCTACTGCCAAAGTCCATCCTGTTTTTCATGTGTCACAGCTTAAGCCTTGTTTCTCTGATTCTGCTTCAATGGGCACTTTTCCTCAATGTAATGATGAGGGCTTGTTAGCTGTTACTCCATTGAAGCTATTGGAAAGAAAGATTCTCAAGCAAAACAATAGGATGGTGGTGATGGGACTTATACAATGGACAAATGGCAGTATTGAGGATGCAACTTGGGAAAATTTGGCAGACATTGTCCAGCGGTTTCCTGAGTTTGAGCTGGATCCTTGAGGCCAAGGATCCTTTGAAGGGGAATGGATTGTTATATGCTTAAAATCACCACATCACAACTACCTTTCTCTCTTGTATCTACTCCTATAAATAGCTATGTTCATGTCATTTTTACTTAGCTTGAATGAATTTCCTTCTTGTTTTCTCTAGTTTCTTGTAACAAACTCCAACAGAATAATAACAAATCCTTTCCACATTTCACTCCAATTTACATTCTGCGCTTGTAAATTCAGTGACTTGTGAGTGTTTGACTACCAATCTTTATGATTCTAGTTAAGCACGTTACAAAATTGTAGACATAAATATCTGAATTTAACTTGCCATCATCACCCACAAAATGAAACAAAGAGAGGGCCTCTTCAAATTGATCCTCGAGGCAAAGATCAAATAGAATTTGGAAGTAAGTCAGTTTATCCAGCATTTGACCTTGTGCACGCATGTCATCAAGAAGTTTGTGTGCCTCTTCAGAACGCACAATCAAGAACAATCTGTTTATCATGATGTTGTAAGTGACATAATCGGGTTTTAAACCTTTCCCATTCATTTCATGATAAATAAGCATGGCGTCATCCATCTTCATATCCTCACAATAGGCATATAAGAGACTGTTATAAGTAGCAGCATCAGGGGCGGTGATATCTCTTGACATCATTAAATCAATAAGTGACCTTGCTTTAGTCAATCCACCGTTCAAACAATAAGCATCTACAAGTGAATTAAATGTTGCGGTGTTTGGAACAATGCCTCTTTCTTGCATCAAGTAGATAACCTCATGGGCTTCTTCGATCCTATTATTTTTGCAAAATGCATTAACTAGTATATTAAAGGTTTCCACATTCGGAGAGATATGTTTATCAAACATTTCACTTAGTAGAAATTTGGCTTCCCACCATCGACTTTGCTTACAACGGCCAGAAATCAAAGAGTTGTAAGTGACGACATCCGGTGAGATGCCTTGTCGGGAAACCATATCTTTAAGGAGTTTGAACGCATCATCCATCTTCATCTTAGCCGCCAACGCACTGTTGCTTTTATTTATAGAGAAACTGCAAAGGGCTTTAATGATAGTATTGTACATAATAGTATTCGGTTTGCAAAGTTCATCTTCGACGAGCTTCTTGAACAGCCCGTGTGCCTCATTAATCCTATTTTCACTAATGAGTCCATCAAAGAGCGTAGCATAAGAAACAACACCTTTTTTATAGAAATAATAATCATGTTTCCTAATAACCTTCAAAATCTTAGTGAACTCATCAGCCCAAGGCAGAGGCCTTTGTTGTGTCATTTTATTAAACAAATTTAGGGCATCATTCAATTTGGTGGGGGTATCATCTTGTACCATTACAGATCCAGCATTATTATTATTATTATTCAATAATAAAGGGCTTTTTAAGAAAGATCTGGTAATAGTAAAATTACCTTTGTACTTGTATTTTATGAAAGCATCCACAAATGATTTTGTGCGATTCAACCTTATCATCTTCTCCACACAAAACTCTTATTCTTTGGTTGGTTTTAGGGAAAACTAAACCGTCTTTTATCTCTGGGTTTAGTTAGTTAAAAAGGGTTTCTCCTTTTCTTTTGCCAAAATTACTCTAGTACCCATTTTTTCTAGTGCGTGTCTGCACAAGCCCTCACTTTTCTTCTATTATCATTTTTATCCATCAATGTCGGGTAAAAATATACCCTATATACACGACACACACATGTAGAGCCAAGATTAAGTTCTACAATTAATTCAAGACAATGTCGTGTATATATTTACCCTATATACATGACATTGATTTTTTTATTCATCATCTAGCCAATGTCGGGTATTATTTTACCCACATACACGACATGGATTTTTTATTCAAAATAGGATGAGGTATAGCCAATGTCGGGTATAATATTACACGGCATTGTTTTTATACACGACATTGAATACAAAAGTGATGATCGACTATATAGAAAAGAAATACAGTAGAATAAAAAATGCATTGGCTCCATCATCGCTTTTTTATTCTACTTTAATCAAATCATTACTTCAAATCATTGGCTCCATTTCACTTCATTAAAAAATGTATGTCGTGTATGTAGTGTAAGTATCTACCCGACATTGGCTATACAACGAATAAAAAAATCAATGTCGTGCATATATGGTAAATATATACACGACATTGTCTTGAATTAATTGTAGAACGTAATATTGGCCCTACACGTGTATGTAGTGTATATAGGGTATATTTTTACCCGACTTGATGGGTAGAAATGAGAATGAAAGAAAAGTGAAGGCATGTGCAGACACACACTAGAAAAAATGGGTACTACAGTAATTTTCGTTTTTCTTTTTGTCTTAATGAAAACTCTTTTTCTTTTTGTCTTAATGAAAATTCTTTTTCTTTTTGTCCCGAACCCCTCCATATACACAGTGCTTTTAAATAAGATTTTTTTATAAATTGGGCAAAATCTTTGATTGGTATTATAATTACAATACATTCGCGCGTGTGAATTTTTACATAAAATTTTCATTATATATTAATATCAATAATATTTTTGTTGAACGAATTATCTGACTTTTTTTAACTAACATAGCGTTGAAGTTGATGTTATTTAAATTTAACTGTTGATTTCATGCTATGAGTTGAGATCATTGTAGACACAATATGTTCAATAGAATCAATAAACCAATCATAGTTATTCATTTTTTCATCAAAATTAATAAAAACCACTTTACACCTTTTTGTAAAAATATAATATCTTGCAAATGGTAAATCGTTACATGACAAAAAAAATACACCATTGCGACGAGAAATTTCTTATCTTTCGGTAGATGGGCACTTCGATATACTTTCGACAAATTTTTTTTGAGTTTTGTTTTAATGTTAAAATTTGCGTTTAGAAAAATCACATGTGATTTGTATGTTAGAAATCACGTGTGATTTCACAAATCACATGTGATTTGTATGTTAAGAATCACGTGTGATTTCATAATCACATGTGATTTCATAATCACATGTGATTTTAAAATTACAATTCACATGTGATTTCTCAAAATATAAATTTCAACACTCACAAAAATAAGTCAAACATAAGTTTGTCAAAAGTATATAGAAGTGTCGTTCTATAAGAAGATAGTTTAATTCTCGTCGTGATAGTATGATTCTTTTCGCGTAATGATTAACGGTTTGTGAGATGTTTAATTTTTTAAGAAAAAGATGAAAGTGTGTATATCTGTTTTGATAAAAAAAAAATAGAGGGTTGTGATTGCTTCATTAGGTCTAGGAAATATTTGAGGTCTACATTAAGGGTGCGCTTGGTTCAAAGAGGAGAATGGGAATAGCAAAGGTAAAGGGAATATAATGGAATATAAAGGAATGCAATGGAGATTATCATTATCGTTGATAGTGCTTGGTTTAAGAAACACATTAACCTCCAAAGTGGTGGTGGTGGTAGCTGCTAGTGGTGGTGGTGGTGGCTGCTGGTGGTGGCGGTGGTGGTTGGTGGTGGTGGTGGCTGCTGGTGGTGGTGGTGGCTGGTGGTGGTAGTGGTGGCGGCTGTTGATGGTGGTGGTTGCTGGTGGTGGTGGTAGTTGGTGGTGCTGGTGGCTGCTGCTACTGGTGGTGGTGGTGGCCGCTGGTGATGGTGGTGGTGGTGGCTGGTGGTGGTGATAGTGGTGGTGGGTAATCATTATCATTCCCCTCAAATTATTGAGTAATGGCTTATTACTCACTATTGGGTAATTGGTCATTGTATTATAGTCAACTAAGCACCTTTTTTCATTACCTTACATATTCCTTACCCACCATAACCCCCTACCAAGCATACCCTAAACTTTTCTCATCATGTTATAGACATTATATGTCACACCCCCAAATCGGGTCGCAGCGGAAAGGTATCTGGGGCGTGACTTCATAGTACAATTTACAAATAAAATAACATACGACACCAAATATCTAGTAGCGCGTCCACATGTTCGTAACGGGCAAATAATGAGTATATCAAATGTTTAACGATATTTTATAAAGTGCAACAATTGAATAACATACATTTATTGATTAGAGTACAAATTCATATGTTAAAGTGTGTATTAATTGTTTTGGAAGTTTAATTAGATTGTACATTGTGATTAAATAGTTGTATATTTTGATGAAGGGATGAATTAAATTGTGTATGTGTTGCATAATGTTTTTTTAGTTTTATTTGTGCTTCAAAATACTTGTATTTGCTTAAAAATTTATTTTAAAAAATCTTAAAAAATTAATAGGAGGGAAGATGCTAAATGATTTATAATTAGTTTAGATATTGTTTTATGTCGAATAAAAATTACTTTAAACTTTCACTAATAAAATTACCAAACTCATTTTTTCTCAACATTTCACTAATAATCTCTCAAAATATACACGTCACTCATTTCAATTTCAGGAAATTTAAATAGAAAAAGGATCTTTATATTGATGTAACTAGTTTGTTTAGCAAGGCAAAAATACAAAAACAAATTTAACAACCCCTTTATTTTAACTGTTAGCAAGGAAGAATAAAAACAACCCAAAAACAGGAATAATAATTGAAATTAAAATAAAAAATAAAAAATTGTTAGCAGTCCCTTTTCTTCTTCATTTTCATCACACACATTCACAAATGCAAGAGGTCCTGGGTTAATTGCTTTGGGGGGAGTATTGTTCGTTTTAATAACTTCATATGCATGAGTGCATGACACTTGGTGGAGGTGGGAAATTTGGCGGGTTGGATCTCACCCAATAGGACCTGTTTCCTTTTAAGCTACTTGATATTTTGCAATAGTGGCCAGTTAGAGATAAAAACGCAAGCCAAAATCGCATATGATTCTTTTTCACTTGTCTGATCTTGTAGCAACACCAATTAATGCAGGTGTGATATTAGTCTTAGGTAGAGATTTTTTTGGTTCTAAAACTCATTCATTCACTGCCACCAGCAATTTCATCACTCGAAACTTCCTCTGTACTCCTTATAAAAGATACAGGGATGCAGATACATGATATTTCTGGTTTTTGAAGTATCAATTTCATCACTTTATGAGAATAGGGATGAATGTTAATTTCCGATATTCTGTTCATGTGTTCAGGAGCTTAATACAAACAGACCACCTACATCACCTAAGGGGTCATCCACAAGTTGCATATGAGCATGTACCAGTACTTGCATGTATTTAACTGAAGTTCAGTTCATATGATCATTGTGGTGATCGATGTGCAAATATTAATTGTGTGCTAAATATGATCGATGTGCAGTAACTAGAGCTTAATTGTGTGCCGAATATTAAGCAGTCTTAGTGTTATCTTAATAATTAATTTCAGAAGTCATGCTGTCTCGAACAAACGAATACTCGTCTAAATGTTATCTTAAAAAAAAAGTGATGCTTTTTCAAACGTATAATGGTAGCATAATAGAAGACTGGATTGATAAGAGAGAGGTCCGGGAGTGGTTGCTCAAAAATTAAACAAGTGTGGGAATAATTTGTTAGCCCAACATAGTTCAACTGAACATATTCTAATGACATTAATATTTAGAAAGCACCCATTTAAGGCTGTCATATGCTTCAGGGGAGTGTTCATTAGCTTAGCTCGGCCACGT
The DNA here is from genome assembly GCA_019973895.1 of Chrysanthemum seticuspe. Taxonomy (NCBI): domain Eukaryota; kingdom Viridiplantae; phylum Streptophyta; class Magnoliopsida; order Asterales; family Asteraceae; genus Chrysanthemum; species Chrysanthemum seticuspe. The sequence continues at coordinate 132,373,210 of BPTQ01000001.1, read as the reverse complement.
CCTTCTTCACAGCATTCTTCATAACCTCCAGATAGTCCTGCCAAAGACCAACAAATGAAAGTCTAGATTAAATCTAAAAGTTCTAATCCTCATAAGAAACATTAATCACCGCAAAACATTTTAATTTAACTTGGTTTTTGGTTTTTTCAGTTTTAGAGCATAAGTAAAACTTGTGACGTAAAACAAATACCTCAAGCACACCACTTGCAGCATATTTTTTATCACTTAGTCTTTTTGCTGCTACAGGGTCGAAACTGAATGGGTTCTCAATGTTTCGGATAAACTGTTCCCAAATTAAGCACATCAATCACAATCTTGCCATAGTTGCAACTTAAAAGGGGAAGATTATGCTACAATTAAACTAATTTAAGCAACATAGCTAAATGCGGGTTGTAAATTTGATATTTTATTCGTGATACAATCAAAAGTGCGAGAAGAGCAAATCTAAATGGACAAAATAGTGCCACACCTTAGCATATAAGTCCTCTTCCCCCCAAAAGGTATATGAAACCATTTCCAGATTCCCCGTCTTAGAAAGGTCATCAACAAATAGTTTTACTTTACGTATCTAACAAAATTGAAAAGGAAAAAAATAATAATATAAGAGATTATAACTTCAAGTGAGAAAAGGGAATTTGGAGTTACATTATGAACGAACTTACATCTTGCGTGTGCTTTGGGTATCCAACAACAAGGCCCGACACAGAGAGTGTTGTTATCTACAAAGAGAAAAAGAATCAGCTTTCACCTCACAAACACATGCTTCCCGATAAAATAAAATCAATTTCAGTAACTTCATCACGAAAAGTAAAATTGGTAAACTGACCAGGTCTTGAAGTTTGGCAGCGATGCGACTTATATCATTTTCCGTCTGATCAAAAACACTGCAACATATAAAACCGCCAATATTATCCAATGCATGTTGCAATTAGGTATGTAGCTTAAATTACAGAGTATAGCAACATTATAACAATACAAACTGAAAGGGCTGGTAATTCCAGTATACAAGATATTTCTACGTCAAAAGTCAAAACAATTTAGAAGCAAACATAACTCCTAAGGTTTGCATTACCAATTTACTATAAAGAGTTTTAAGTTCATACCAATAAGGTTTAACAAGATTACTGAGAGGCTTTGAAACAGCGACACCAACACAATTAGCCCTATAAGAGTCAGCCCCGAGACTTAGACCTAGTACTCGCCCTTGTGTAGAAGCATCCAGCTTTAGCAAGCCCCGGTATAAGCTGAGAGGTTTGGCGTACCTCATCTACTGATTTATAATTAGTACTTAAAGTCACCCTTTCCAATAAATGCATTATAATAACTCTATATAACTCACCTTAAGGGTGTTTGTGTAAGCTTATTTGCTAGGCTTATGAGTTAAGTTTGGAAAAGATGACAAGCCCATTTTTATTTTATTTTTCACTTTATGAGCTTATCAAGGGAATGTTTGGAGGAGATTATTTTTCGGGCTTATGGGCTTATCCACTTGACCTGAGACCCATTTAGTCACGTGCTTCTAAATGACTTATCTAGATCTGCACCCGTTTAGACCCACACACATCTAGAACCGTGACCGTGACCGGAAACACCCACTTTGCCACTTATACTCATAAGTGAGGTAAATAAGCTAACACAAACACCCCTAAGACAACAGTCAAGAGAGCTATTCTACATTGTCTAATATAAATACAAACACCATTTCAAATGGAAGGAGAAAAAAAAAAGCAAGAATAAATGTTGAGAAATAATTAGTAGAAAATCAGAAAATAACCCTAACAAACACAAAGATTGAAATGCAGCAGCTAACGTTTGACGTCAAGGAGGAGATGGAGCTAGGGTTTGAACAACCTCCGTTTTAAGCTGTAATTATGTTTTAAGGCTTTCGGTTGTCAACTTGTCTATAATTTTTATTTTAATTTTAGAAACTAATATTATCATTAGAGTAAATTACACTGTTAGTCCCTGAGGTATGGCCAGATTTCATACGACATTCAGAAACGCGAAATCTTACACCGTTAGTCCAATATATTGAATAAATTACGTAGGTTTGCTCTAATTTTGCTAGCGTCGTTAGCTTTTCTCGTTATCTTGCGCCTTACGTGCAAATCACACGAGAGTACTTTTGTCAGAATACTTTTTTTTTCTTTTTTTTTTTGTCTTTTTCCACCTTTTTCATTGTATTTGTTTAATGTTTTAGTTTTTGTCCAATTATGAATGTATATATAACTCATTTTTTTAATTATTTATATATTTATTCTTTTTATAACAATTACCATGGATGTGGTATCACCTCTACCAATTATCACCCACCACCACAAACTTCTACCACTGTTACATAGATTGTTCCAAAAGTGTTGAATGGAAAGTAAATATAACCACAACCATATCGAAAACTTCTTATAACCTCTGATTTGGTCGTCCTTGGTAAAAAAGGAACTGAAAAAAATAAAAATAAAAAAAGACGAGAACTATAAACCTTAACCAAATCGGGAACAACACCACGCACAAACCGAATACTTTATAACTAAATCGAAAACTTTTGTGCACATTTTTTATTATAAAAAGTTTAATGTTAAATAAATGTTTACGTCGTCACTGATTTTAAAAACGTTAGGTAGTAGTTAATTGCCCCATGACTAGAATCAAGTTAAACATAGCCAAAGTTTTATTTTTCTTACAAAAGCATTGCAACAAACAAACTAGTAAATGGGTATAGTTATAATTGTTTTATATTTCTTTTCTCTTTTTAAAGAAATTTTATATTGAAGTTTCTTTCCTTCCAGATTTATGAAACTCATGAATATGAAATAAAATTGTACATTTCTTTCCCATCTTCTTTTTTTCTTAAAATACTCAAGAACACAACGTTAATCACAACAAGACTCAAACTTAAATGAAAGTAATAAGATCTCAAATTAAGTTCATATTGTGTACAAATCTTTAAAGATTTTTCTAAGCTTGAACAACAAACCCATCATCTGTAAAAGGCTCCACCACATTTAAAATACGAAAGTTATAAGAAAGATCTATAACAAATCTGTTATAACCATTCTTTCTTTCTTTAAAAGAAACACAAGAACAACAAAAAGGAAAGAAGATAAACCTACCCGAGACCATTTTCATGATCTTGAAGCCGAAAACTAACTGTAACAAGAAAAGAGGCCTTATATCAAGAACTAGAAGTCGAAAAATTTGTGGGTTCATGTGTTCGTGTTCGTGATGTGTAACAGATTATGTGTTCGTGTTTTTGTGTGATCACTGAGGTCATTATCTTCTTTGGGGGGGGGGGGGGGGGGGGGGGGACACCATGTAAGAAAAAATAAATGGTGGCGTGATTTATATTATTATAAAAATAAAAAGTCACAAATTTTGTAAAATGAGGTAAGGTTTTTGGTTTAAAATATGTAAAGTGAGTACTTAACTTTTATGTTATGTTTGTGCGTGTTGGCCAAAATTCAAGAGAAGGAAAAACAAAGCATTTTGAATTTTTGTAGTTTATAATAAGTGTAGTATTGTGTAGTGTAGAGTATTAGAGGTATTGGGTATGTTGTATATGCATGAAAAATGTAAAAGTGCATGTTTATATAATCAACATAAATATTTTAAACCCCAAGTGTATAAATGATAAAAGGTGCTTGTAATGATGATATCATGCTAAATATATGTAGACTAAACTTAGTCCGACGCCATTGTGCATTAATGGTCGTTTTCGGTTTACGCGATTTAACTAAATAGTTATACGTAAAAATAAATATGTAAACTTCCAAAATAAAATATTTTGAGTTTATAGATAATAGTTGACCTTAAAAATACGAGTTGTTACGGTCTTCGTTCAAAGTAAACGTTCAAGTATACAATGTAAAACGTTTTGAGTTTACAATCAAATATCGCCTTGAAAATGGCAGTTGCTACAGTGTACCCCGTTAAAAGAATTTCGTCCCAAAATTCAGTTCGTTGTGGTTAACTCTAAATGAGCACGCTTTCGCGTCCTTAAGCAAAGCCATAAAAAAAGAAAAAAATAACGTTAAGCAAATTTTATTTAGCTTGAGTTGAGCATCAACTTGAATCTGGCTTAACCTCATAACTCATCAAATAAGAACTGTCACTGGATTAAGCTAAGCAACAAGTTGAATTCTAACCTTAAGCTAAGTAAGAACTTGATTCTAGCTAAATCTCGTAACTCATCAAACAAGAACTGTCACGAGATTGAGCTAAGTAACAAGTTGTATCTAACTTTAAACTACGTAACAACTTGATTTCATTTCACAGCTCATCAAACAATAACTGTCATGAAATTAAGTTAAGTATCAAGTTGTAAGAAAAAAAGCTCAACGCTTTTGAAGAATTGGCTCAGTTTTCGGATTGCTTTAAAATAAACAAATAGATATCTACGGCTTAGGTTAGCTAAATCAGTGAGAATGTCAAGGGTACTATCAAGGCAAGTGATTAGTTATATGACCGTCTATCATTGAATCCAAAATAATTTGTGATAATTGTAGCACCAAGAATTTTTGCACTGGTAGTCGAGATAACTAAGGTTGTTGGTAAGAACGAGGACAAGTCGCTTGAAATTATACTTACTTGCGCAAAACGTAAGGTTAACAGAGTGAGACCATGTAGTCTGGCACTAACACTTGTTACTAGTGTGGGGGATTAGGTCGGTCTATTGGGAATCTACAGTGTACACTCAACTTGTGGAAGTGGTGATATCCCTAGTAGTATTGATGAAAGGAAAATCAGGTTGAGTAAGTTCCAGTTCAGTTAGTTGGATTTGAGGTGGTGACCCGTATGGAATTTGTTGGCCATAAAATTATACAAAATCGTACGTGATAGGAAAGATTATTGCAAATGTATTTTCGAATGAAGGAACGATCACCGTCTATGAAGGTCGAAGAAATAGCGATATATGGGTAATACATAAAGGTTTCTTCATGTGTGAAGAAGGTTGTTCTAGGGAAAATGAAGGAAATGAGAAGGAAATATCCAATTCGTGGCATGGGGTCATTTTTTGTATGGTACGCAGTGTCTTATCTGTACAAATCACAAGAGTCTTATGTACATGTTTTTTGAGAAGGTTCTCATATTGAGTCAGGTAAGGTGTAAGGTTAATGAAGGATTACAATGGTGGTGTCCTTATCATCCATGAAAAGTAAGTGCAGTAGTTGATGTCATAATCCGAAAAGAAATAGTAGAATTAAATAAAGTTCGATCAACAAGGGTGGTCATCACTAATAGTCTCGTGGTGGATAAAATGCATTTAAGGGAGAAGTCCTTGGTGTGAAAACATTAAGGGAGAACGTATCGTCAGGCATATACGACTAGTTGAAGATGACGATCTATGAATCAAAGAATCTACGGATAGGATCTTGTGCCAACAATTTGGAACGTTCAAAAATTGTTATTAGATAAAGTTCGTAAGTCCAAGTGCTCAACTCGTCAAGGCAGAACCAAGATGTATGATGACTTGAAATCATTGTATTAATGGTCTGAGTCAACTGGATACTACGTCGAGAGATATTTGTCTTGTTACAAGTGAAAGCTAAAGGCCTTATGGTCAGGTGCAATTTTTGATATCCTAATGTAAAAGTGAAGTCATGTCCCTTTGTGACTATGTTATCTAGGACTCCGAAAAAGACACGTTGTCTCTTGAGTAATTGAACATCAATTGTTTAACTCAACGCATTTGCACCCAATGTGCGAATCTTATCATATGGAACAAGTGAGAAAGTTGTACTTTGAAGGAATAGTGCCAAAACACGAAATATCACTATTGAGACTCTCAGGAAGAGTTGTTCGATTCACTTCTAAGGTCAAATAGTATGTAGCTGTAGTGGTTGTTGTTAGTGCAAATATTACAATATTTAATCTATACAGTCTTGTTTGTTTTGTTAATGACAAACCATGTATCTTGTAATACATAACGTAAAATGTACAAGTTACTCGTAACCATATTTTGTCTCAACATACTTTCAACACCTCTCGACGCTTCAAGTCCTTGTATGCTAAAACACAGGTTCGTACATGTTGGTTATGTTGCATTATGATCAAACCCCTAATGCACCATTAAACACGTCTAGTAAAATAGTTTACATAAAGTCAAAACCATTTTTATAAAACACTTATAAGTAACTTTTGTTACTTACACTTTTATAAAAATACATAGTTGTAAACTAACTAAATAAATGTGTAAGTAAATAGAAAGGATTATCTATGATCCATGTCCATGACCCAAAGTCCATGATCCATAACCCATAACCCATTATCCATATACATTGTATCTAGTTGGTTAACCATAGCCCAAGATCCATGACCCAAAGTCCATGACCCATAACCCATAACCCATAACCCGTTATCCATATACAATGTATCTAGTTGGGTACCTATGACCCAAAGTCCATGACCCATTACCCATAACCCAAAACCCATTGTCCATGTACAATGTATCTAGTTGGGTATCCGTAACCCAAGGTTCATGACCCAGAGTTCATTACCGATGACCCATGACCCGGAATATAATCCAAAATCTGGACTGGTTTACCCAGTGTACCAGATCCCTTGGGTTTTACTGGCCTGATCCCTTCTGAAAGGGATCCACCGGAACTGGGCCACAGTAGCCAATCTTTGCCTATAAATAGTTTGCCATTTATTCTTTGTTTCTCACCCTTTTTACACACACTTTCTCTGTACCATTTCTAACACATGTAGATCAGTATGAAGGCTTTCATAAAACCCTAAATTAACATATGATCATAATGAGTCTAACTTTCATTTTTGTTGCAAGCATACTTCTGAAGTGACCTGATACGCGTACAACGCGCGTTCGGGGTCAAAGGAAACTTCCTTTTCTTTGAGCAAGTTTTTCAACCACCTAGGCAGTAAACCTAATTGTTGTAGTGTAGTATTAGGGTAAACCTCGGGATTAATATCGTTCTCTAGGGGAATAGGAATGCTAGTGAGAAATTACTGCGCTAAGGTTGGGGTTGAGGAAGATTATTTTTTTTTATCTTTTTTTATATTTTTTTAGAAAATTGAAAGGTACGAATCTCAGGGTATTGGATTTGGGGGGTGGTATTTCTACCGATTACTCTACTATTCTAATTATCTAATTAACTAAGCTAAGGGGTAGTCTATGTCTAATTGATGTGTGCTCGTATGATGATGAAAGATGTGTTTACCTAGATGCTATTACTCCCTAGTTATCTCCTATTGATGGTTGAATTGTCACGTCCTTATTCTTAACGCGTTGTGTTTTCTAAGGTCGTAGGGTATGCTTTCTTCCCTGACTCTTTGAGACTACCTTAAGGTTATTGCCTACGAAATCTCTAGGATTCATAAACTAACTCTAAGGTTATCTTTGGATTTTTAGCCTACAACAACTCTAGGCGATTATAAACTAATGTTCACAAAGACTACTCAATCATTAAAAACACAACGATGGCCTATCGCAATCCTAGGCCAATTACAATTAAGATAAGAGACAACCAATCAATATTCAATACCTAGGTTTCATAGGTCTAAGCAAACACACAAGTAAATTAGCAAGACATGGTAAACATGCAAGCATACACACATACAATTGAAGACATAATTGAATCAATGAAGTAAATTACTTATCTTGTTGTAAAATAGGGTATGAGAACCCTAAGATACTGCCCAAGATAGCCAAAAATCATTATTAGGTTTTACTCCACAAAACTACCTCTCTAAAAGTCTGAAAATTCAAATTCTATATATAGAGTTACAACTTGCGACGACGTCACTCTTTAATTGTGACGCCGTCGTATCGCCGCCATTAGGGTTTCGTCTTGACCAAGTCAACCTTGTGACGGCGTAACCTTATGGTTGTGACACCATCGACTTCATCTTCTGACACCGTCGGGATCTGAATCTAGGCCGTCTGAGTTGTGACGCCCTACTCTTTAAATCCTGACGCCGTCGGGTACAAAATAGCAATTTCGCTACTGAGCCGTCAAAAATTTGGAGCATGTTGCGACGGCGTCGCCCTCTGACTGTGACGCCGTCACCTTCAATTCCAGCAGCTTGAGTGTCTTGATCTTGACTTTGGCCATTTTCTTCATATATTCACCCCTTTTCGTCCAAATAAGTGTCATTCCAGCAATTTGCCTTCAAGAGACCTAAAAAGTGAAAAGGAATGAAATTAAGCAGTAACGGATATAAAAGTGGTTGATTAAGGGCTTAAATGACCCCTCAAAAGTGTACCTTTTAAATCCTTATCAAATATCCCTACACTTGGTATTTGCTTGTCCTCAAGCAAATGTGCTTTTGGCAAATTAATTTATAAGTTAGGGGTCATGAAGCATTAGTTTAGAACAATTCACAACAAGTATAAGCCCCGCGAAAGTCATAACAAGCACGGAAATTACATACTAGCACCTCACAAGTGGTGTTTGAATACTGTCATCTTTCGGGTGTATATGAAATATATCAAATTGTAAATGGAAGATAAACACTCATTAACCGGTCCTCGTACATAGATTACCATAGGCTTGAGACTAGATCAAACCTCCATCGCTTTGGCGTAAGAACCTAGGAAAAACTATCTAAGAGGTCTTTTAAAGGGTTGTAATGTTAGGCTTACGGTAGGGAAACAAAGGGTTTGATGGAATAGGCGATTTAGTGGTGGCAAGTCAAAAATCTTTATGTTACAAGCATGAGAAGAATGGCGTTGCTAAGCCAAGACTCGACACTCTAAACTCTAGATAACTTGAAAAAAACAAACATAAATTTAAAGATAGATGTAGCATGGTAGCCTGTATGTTTGTTTTTCATTTTTTCATTTTTTTTCTTTTTTCAACACTCTTTTTTTTCAATTTTTTTTTCTTTTTTTCATACACTTTTACTCTACCATCCTCTACGATAACATCAAAATATAAGGGATTTATAGGCACATCCCTACACTTGAGTTTTTATTACTCTAACACTAATTTGACCCGAATTGAAAAGATCAAAACACTTGGAGTACATTATTACGTAAATAAAGGGAATTTGAATTTAACTTTCCTTCCCGTCACTTCATAAAATTTAACTTTTCCCATGAGTCCCAATCGTCCCAAAACTGTGTACAAAGGATATGACTCGACTTAGCAACTTATGCAAGCAACTAGATAATTGAACTAAGGGTTTAGTATGATAACAATAATGCACTAAAAGTGAGTGCATACAAGGTAGGCTAAGGCGATTTGGGTGTACATTTGGGGGTGGATTGTAAACAATGCTCTTCATTGATATTCCGGAAAACCAAAACATCACGAGAACCGCGAAAAGGATAGGCTCTGAGGGGTTACCTAAGGGTATCGTGTACTATAGATGAGTACAACGCAAGGGTGTGGGGGAATTACTCAACCGATGTGGAAGAAGTAATTATAATACGGGTAACAAACAAGGGTTATCCTAATGCCACTTATTATTTAGTTATTCCTAACTACACAAGTGTAGTCTCACTAGCGATCTCGGAATGCATCACAAAACAAGTTGTGAAAAACTAGAAGGGGGGGTTGAATAGTTTTACCAATTAAAACTTCCTTTTTAATATTTAGATCGACTTATGTCAATCTATTTGGATGTGTGTGTTGGATGTTGATATACAAGCATGTAAAAGTATGTAATGAAAAGATAAGAGTAAGAAGCACAAAACCACAACGCGAGTATTTATAGTGGTTCGGCTACAAGGACACCTTCCTTGCCCTACTCCACTCCCCGAGTCACCTACTCGAGAGTTCGTAATCACTACACCAACTCCTTATGGCGGAGAAGCCTTCACAACGTCGCCTACCCTTTTTCCGATGCTAGGCTAACCACCGGGTTCTTTCACTCCAAGGTGAACCACACCTACACAACGTCGCCTACCCTTTATCAGGTACTAGGCTAAGTACCTAGTTCTTTCACACCAAGGTGAACCACACCTACATAACGTCGCCTACCCTTTATCAGGTACTAGGCTAAGTACCTAGTTCTTTCACACCAAGGTAAACCACACCTACACAACGTCGCCTACCCTTTATTAGGTACTATGCTAAGCACCTAGTTCCATTGCAATGGAGGAACTACTACCCAACACTACACCAACGACTAATCCCAAAGGAGATCAACTCCTTTTTACAACATCATCAAGGATATCAATATCCTTGGATCTAGTACTAATCTATCTTGTACATTGAAACACACCATATCGAATGTACTTCTAAGGCACCTTTTCACTAATGCCTTTAACTAGATCTTCAAGACACCCTTCACTAATGTCTTGTGTCTTGACTTCTAAGCACCCTTCACTAATGCTTCTAGTCTTGACTTCAAAGCACCTGCCACAAGTGCTTATGATATGGACGATAGATACCCTTCACTAATATCTTCGTCTTGACACTTGAGACACCTTTCACAAATGTCTTCAACACTTCTTAGGAAAAGAAAAAAAATCATCAACAAGAAGACTTCAGTAGTCTTGATGATGAGGAAGCATGACAACTCATGGACTTGAGCTCGCTCGACTTCAAAGGTGGTGATCTCGCCTTTAAGAGGAACCTAGAGAATCACACAAAAACAAAACTACAAACATAGATCACTTGGATCTGGGGTTAGGGAGTTTTGAACTAAGGGAGAAAGTATGTTAGAAAGGGGTGTGAAACAATGAAGAAATGGCTCACTATTTATAAAGGAAAAAATCTACTGTTCCCTGGATCCCACGGATCCCTCCCACAAGGGATCCGTCTAGCGTAAAGCTAGGGATTCGTGGGACGCTCCTCTTTACCCATAGGTATTTGGGTTATGGGTCATGGTTCATGGGTTGATCCATGGGTCTTTAGCTAGATACAATGTATCTCTTGAGTGCAATGCACCTAGTCACATGGGTATTGGTCAACACCATGGGTTATGGATATTATCCATATATGATATAAGCATGATGTCATGCAATGGGTTATGGGTCAAGCTCCATGGGTCATGGGCTTTGGGTTGTACCCAACTACATTCAATGTATTTGGTCAATGGGTTATGATACTTAAGTTTCTACCCATTTATATTACCCAATATACTACATACTAGTTATGTGTATATTTTACCCAAATATGTAAACACTAGTTGTTGTACATATGTAATATTAAATCATAAAATCACTTATACTTGTTTTAGTGTTTTAAGTTAAAATGTGAATATGTTAGAAACTATTAGTTCAAACCATTTACGTATTTTATTTGTTTTGTTAAAATGATTTTACGTTTGTTATCGACAAAACATTAGAAGATCGTAAAATATAAATAAACGTTTTTACGGTTTATTTGTATTAACAATCTCCCCCTTTTTGTTGATGACAAAACATAAAATTATTTTAAGGAAAAGCTAAAATTCGTAAAAGTTTAAATTTATAGTTTTTACTTTCTTCTCCCCTTTTTAGTCGAAACAAAAAGAGCTTCGAAAGAAACTAACACTTTGTTTTAGGAAAAACATGTGAAAGAAAAAAAAATAGAGAGCAAGTAACGGGAAAGGATCTCATCTTTACTCCCCCTTGACGAGTCCATCCCTATGTAAGGGCGTCAAGAGAATAATACTAAGCTAGTTCATTTGCAACTAAGTTTGCAAAAGATTTCGTCTATGTGACGAATGTGCTCCCCCTTGATGATTGCAATTTTGCAAAGGGATGTCATGAAATGTAATCCTAATATTGTAAGTAATTTGCAATGTATTGCTTTGACACAAAGCTCCCCTATCTTTAGGGTGTCAAAGTCTTTATGTGTAAATTGAATAACTACAAAACAAAGGTTAGAACACAAGTATAATGCACAATTTCCTGAAAATGTGATCCAAGTTAGTAGAAAAATAGTTTTCTGTATCACGGATCTCACGGTTCCCTCCTAGTAGGGATCCGTCTAGGCAAATTAAAGGGATCCGTCTGGCTGATGAATAAATTTTTGCACTGCTAGTCGAGATAACTAAGGTTGTTGGTAAGAACGAGGACAAGTCGCTTGAAATTATACTTACTTGCGCAAAATGTAAGGTTAACAGAGTGAGACCATGTAGTCTGGCACTAACACTTGTTACTAGTGTGGGGGATTAGGTCGGTCTATTGGGAATCTACAGTGTACACTCAACTTGTAGAAGTGGTGATATCCCTAGTAGTATTGATGAAAGGAAAATCAGGTTGAGTAAGTTCCAGTTCAGTTAGTTGGATTTGAGGTGGTGACCCGTATGGAATTTGTTGGCCATAAAATTATACAAAATCGTACGTGATAGGAAAGATTATTGCAGATGTATTTTCGAATGAAGGAATGATCACCGTCTATGAAGGTCGAAGAAATAGCGATATATGGGTAATACATAAAGGTTTCTTCATGTGTGAAGAAGGTTGTTCTAGGGAAAATGAAGGAAATGAGAAGGAAATGTCCAATTTGTGGCATGGGGTCATTTTTTGTATGGTACGCAGTGTCTTATCTGTACAAATCACAAGAGTCTTATGTACATGTTTTTTGAGAAGGTTCTCATATTGAGTCAGGTAAGGTGTAAGGTTAATGAAGGATTACAATGGTGGTGTCCTTATCATCCATGAAAAGTAAGTGCAGTAGTTGATGTCATAATCCGAAAAGAAATAGTAGAATTAAATAAAGTTCGATCAACAAGGGTGGTCATCACTAATAGTCTCGTGGTGGATAAATTGCATTTAAGGGAGAAGTCCTTGGTGTGAAAACATTAAGGGAGAACGTATCGTCAGGCATATACGACTAGTTGAAGATGACGATCTATGAATCAAAGAATCTACGGACAGGATCTTGTGCCAATAATTTGGAACGTTCAAAAATTGGTATTAGATAAAGTTCGTAAGTCCAAGTGCTCAACTCGTCAAGGCAGAACCAAGATGTATGATGACTTGAAATCATTGTATTAATGGTCTGAGTCAACTGGATACTACGTCGAGAGATATTTGTCTTGTTACAAGTGAAAGCTAAAGGCCTTATGGTCACGCAATTTTTGATATCCTAATGTAAAAGTGAAGTCATGTCCCTTTGTAACTATGTTATCTAGGACTCCGAAAAAGACACGTTGTCTCTTGAGTAATTGAACATCAATTGTTTAACTCAACGCATTTGCACCCAATGTGCGAATCTTATCATATGGAACAAGTGAGAAAGTTGTACTTTGAAGGAATAGTGCCAAAACACGAAATATCACTATTGAGACTCTCAGGAAGAGTTGTTCGATTCACTTCTAAGGTCAAATAGTATGTAGCTGTAGTGGTTGTTGTTAGTGCAAATATTACAATATTTAATCTATACAGTCTTGTTTGTTTTGTTAATGACAAACCATGTATCTTGTAATACATAACGTAAAATGTACAAGTTACTCGTAATCATTTTTTGTCTCAACATACTTTCAACACCTCTCGACGCTTCAAGTCCTTGTATGCTAAAACACAGGTTCATACATGCTGGTTATGTTGCATTATGATCAAACCCCTAATGCACCATTAAACACGTCTAGTAAAATAGTTTACATAAAGTCAAAACCATTTTTATAAAACACTTATAAGTAACTTTTGTTACTTACACTTTTATAAAAATACATAGTTGTAAACTAACTAAATAAATGTGTAAGTAAATAGAAAGGATTATCTATGATCCATGTCCATGACCCAAAGTCCATGATCCATAACCCATAACCCATTATCCATATACATTGTATCTAGTTGGTTAACCATAGCCCAAGATCCATGACCCAAAGTCCATGACCCATAACCCATAACCCGTTATCCATATACAATGTATCTAGTTGGGTACCTATGACCCAAAGTCCATGACCCATTACCCATAACCCAAAACCCATTGTCCATGTACAATGTATCTAGTTGGGTATCCGTAACCCAAGGTTCATGACCCAGAGTTCATTACCGATGACCCATGACCCGGAATATAATCCAAAATCTGGACTGGTTTACCCAGTGTACCAGATCCCTTGGGTTTTACTGGCCGGATCCCTTCTGAAAGGGATCCACCGGAACCGGGCCACAGTAGCCAATCTTTGCCTATAAATAGCTTGCCATTTATTCTTTTTTTCTCACCCTTTTTACACACACTTTCTCTGTACCATTTCTAACACATGTAGATCAGTATGAAGGCTTTCATAAAACCCTAAATTAACATATGATCATAATGAGTCTAACTTTCATTTTTGTTGCAAGCATACTTCTGAAGTGACCTGATACGCGTACAACGCGCGTTCGGGGTCAAAGGAAACTTCCTTTTCTTTGAGCAAGTTTTTCAACCACCTAGGCAGTGAACCTAATTGTTGTAGTGTAGTATTAGGGTAAACCTCGGGATTAATATCGTTCTCTAGGGGAATAGGAATGCCAGTGAGAAATTACTGCGCTAAGGTTGGGGTTGAGGAAGATTTTTTTTTTATCTTTTTTTATATTTTTTTAGAAAATTGAAAGGCATGAATCTCAGGGTATTGGATTTGGGGGGTGGTATTTCTACCGATTACTCTACTATTCTAATTATCTAATTAACTAAGCTAAGGGGTAGTCTATGTCTAATTGATGTATGCTCGTATGATGATGAAAGATGTGTTTACCTAGATTCTATTACTCCCTAGTTATCTCCTATTGATGGTTGAATTGTCACGTCCTTATTCTTAACGCGTTGTGTTTTCTAAGGTCGTAGGGTATGCTTTCTTCCCTGACTCTTTGAGACTACCTTAAGGTTATTGCCTACGAAATCTCTAGGATTCATAAACTAACTCTAAGGTTATCTTTAGATTTTTAGCCTACAACAACTCTAGGCGAATATAAACTAATGTTCACAAAGACTACTCAATCATTAAAAACACAACGATGACCTATCGCAATCCTAGGCCAATTACAATTAAGATAAGAGACAACTAATCAATATTCAATACCTAGGTTTCATAGGTCTAAGCAAACACACAAGTAAATTAGCCAGACATGGTAAACATGCAAGCATACACACATACAATTGAAGACATAATTGAATCAATGAAGTAAATTACTTATCTTGTTGTAAAATAGGGTATGAGAACCCTAAGATACTGCCCAAGATAGCCAAAAATCATTATTAGGTTTTCCTCCACAAAACTACCTCTCTATAAGTCTGAAAATTCAAATTCTATATATAGAGTTACAACTTGCGACGACGTCACTCTTTAATTGTGACGCCGTCGTATCGCCGCCATTAGGGTTTCGTCTTGACCAAGTCAACCTTGTGACGGCGTAACCTTATGGTTGTGACACCATCGACTTCATCTTCTGACACCGTCGGGATCTGAATCTAGGCCGTCTGAGTTGTGACGCCCTACTCTTTAAATCCTGACGCCGTCGGGTACAAAATAGCAATTTCGCTACTGAGCCGTCAAAAATTTGGAGCATGTTGCGACGGTGTCGCCCTCTGACTGTGACGCCGTCACCTTCAATTCCAGCAGCTTGAGTGTCTTGATCTTGACTTTGGCCATTTTCTTCATATATTCACCCCTTTTCGTCCAAATAAGTGTCATTCCAGCAATTTGCCTTCAAGAGACCTAAAAAGTGAAAAAGAACGAAATTAAGCAGTAACGAATATAAAAGTGGTTGATTAAGGGCTTAAATGACCCCTCAAAAGTGTACCTTTTAAATCCTTATCAAATATCCCTACACTTGGTATTTGCTTGTCCTCAAGCAAATGTGCTTTTGGCAAATTAATTTATAAGTTAGGGGTCATGAAGCATTAGTTTAGAACAATTCACAACAAGTATAAGCCCCGCGAAAGTCATAACAAGCACGAAAATTACATACTAGCACCTCACAAGTGGTGTTTGAATACTCTCATCTTTCGGGTGTATATGAAATATATCAAATTGTAAATGGAAGATAAACACTCATTAACCGGTCCTCGTACATAGATTACCATAGGCTTGAGACTAGATCAAACCTCCATCGCTTTGGCGTAAGAACCTAGGAAAAACTATCTAAGAGGTCTTTTAAAGGGTTGTAATGTTAGGCTTATGGTAGGGAAACCAAGGGTTTGATGGAATAGGCGATTTAGTGGTGGCAAGTCAAAAATCTTTATGTTACATGCATGAGAAGAATGGCGTTGCTAAGCCAAGACTCGACACTCTAAACTCTAGATAACTTGAAAAAAACAAACATAAATTTAAAGATAGATGTAGCATGGTAGCCTGTATGTTTGTTTTTCATTTTTTCATTTTTTTTTTCTTTTTTCAACACTCTTTTTTTCAATTTTTTTTTTCTTTTTTTCATACACTTTTAGTCTACCATCCTCTACGATAACATCAAAATATAAGGGATTTATAGGCACATCCCTACACTTGAGTTTTTATTACTCTAACACTAATTCGACCCGAATTGAAAAGATCAAAACACTTGGAGTACATTATTACGTAAATAAAGGGAATTTGAATTTAACTTTCCTTCCCGTCACTTCATAAAATTTAACTTTTCCCATGAGTCCCAATCGTCCCAAAACTGTGTACAAAGGATATGACTCGACTTAGCAACTTATGCAAGCAACTAGATAATTGAACTAAGGGTTTAGTATGATAACAATAATGCACTAAAGGCTAAGGCGATTTGGGTGTACATTTGGGGGTGGATTGTAAACAATGCTCTTCATTGATATTCCGGAAAACCAAAACATCACGAGAACTGCGAAAAGGATAGGCTCTGAGGGGTTAACTAAGGGTATCGTGTACTAAAGATGAGTACAACGCAAGGGTGTGGGGGAATTACTCAACCGATGTGGAAGAAGTAATTATAATACGGGTAACAAACAAGGGTTATCCTAATGCCACTTATTATTTAGTTATTCCTAACTACACAAGTGTAGTCTCACTAGCGATCTTGGAATGCATCACAAAACAAGTTGTGAAAAACTAGAAGGGGGGGTTGAATAGTTTTACCAATTAAAACTTCCTTTTTAATATTTAGATCGACTTATGTCAATCTATTTGGATGTGTGTGTTGGATGTTGATATACAAGCATATAAAAGTATGTAATGAAAAGATAAGAGTAAGAAGCACAAAACCACAACGCGAGTATTTATAGTGGTTCGGCTACAAGGACACCTTCCTTGCCCTACTCCACTCCCCGAGTCACCTACTCGAGAGTTCGTAATCACTACACCAACTCCTTATGGCGGAGAAGCCTTCACAACGTCGCCTACCCTTTTTCCGATGCTAGGCTAACCACCGGGTTCTTTCACTCCAAGGTGAACCACACCTACACAACGTCGCCTACCCTTTATCAGGTACTAGGCTAAGTACCTAGTTCTTTCACACCAAGGTGAACCACACCTACATAACGTCGCCTACCCTTTATCAGGTACTAGGCTAAGTACCTAGTTCTTTCACACCAAGGTGAACCACACCTACACAACGTCGCCTACCCTTTATTAGGTACTATGCTAAGCACCTAGTTCCATTGCAATGGAGGAACTACTACCCAACACTACACCAACGACTAATCCCAAAGGAGATCGACTCCTTTTTACAACATCATCAAGGATATCAATATCCTTGGATCTAGTACTAATCTATCTTGTACATCGAAACACACCATATCGAATGTACTTCTAAGGCACCTTTTCACTAATGCCTTTAACTAGATCTTCAAGACACCCTTCACTAATGTCTTGTGTCTTGACTTCTAAGCACCCTTCACTAATGCTTCTAGTCTTGACTTCAAAGCACCTGCCACAAGTGCTTATGATATGGACGATAGATACCCTTCACTAATATCTTCGTCTTGACACTTGAGACACCTTTCACAAATGTCTTCAACACTTCTTAGGAAAAGAAAAAAAATCATCAACAAGAAGACTTCAGTAGTCTTGATGATGAGGAAGCATGGCAACTCATGGACTTGAGCTTGCTCGACTTCAAAGGTGGTGATCTCGCCTTTAAGAGGAACCTAGAGAATCACACAAAAACAAAACTACAAACATAGA
Organism: Chrysanthemum seticuspe; assembly: GCA_019973895.1. Classification (NCBI taxonomy): domain Eukaryota; kingdom Viridiplantae; phylum Streptophyta; class Magnoliopsida; order Asterales; family Asteraceae; genus Chrysanthemum; species Chrysanthemum seticuspe. The sequence continues at coordinate 132,355,249 of BPTQ01000001.1, read as the reverse complement.
TCACTTGGATCTGGGGTTAGGGAGTTTTGAACTCAGGGAGAAAGTATGTTAGAAAGGGGTGTGAAACAATGAAGAAATGGCTCACTATTTATATAGGAAAAAATCTACTGTTCCCTGGATCTCACGGATCCCTCCCACAAGGGATCCGTCTAGCGTAAAGCTAGGGATCCGTGGGACGCTCCTCTTTACCAATAGGTATTTGGGTTATGGGTTATGGGTCATGGTTCATGGGTTGATCCATGGGTCTTTAGCTAGATACAATGTATCTCTTGAGTGCAATGCACCTAGTCACATGGGTATTGGTCAATACCATGGGTTATGGATATTATCCATATATGATATAAGCATGATGTCATGCAATGGGTTATGGGTCAAGCTCCATGGGTCATGGGCTTTGGGTTGTACCCAACTACATTCAATGTATTTGGTCAATGGGTTATGATACTTAAGTTTCTACCCATTTATATTACCCAATATACTACATACTAGTTATGTGTATATTTTACCCAAATATGTAAACACTAGTTGTTGTACATATGTAATATTAAATCATAAAATCACTTATACTTGTTTTAGTGTTTTAAGTGAAAATATGAATATATGTTAGAAACTATTAGTTCAAACCATTTACGTATTTTATTTGTTTCGTTAAAATGATTTTACGTTTGTTATCGACAAAACATTAGAAGATCGTAAAATATAAATAAACGTTTTTACGGTTTATTTGTATTAACAATCTCCCCCTTTTTGTTGATGACAAAACATAAAATTATTTTAAGGAAAAGCTAAAATTCGTAAAAGTTTGAATTTATAGTTTTTACTTTCTTCTCCCCTTTTTTGTCGAAACAAAAAGAGCTTCGAAAGAAACTAACACTTTGTTTTAGGAAAAACATGTGAAAGAAAAAAAATAGAGAGCAAGTAACGGGAAAGGATCTCGTCTTTACTCCCCCTTGACGAGTCCATCCCTATGTAAGGGCGTCAAGAGAATAATACTAAGCTAGTTCATTTGCAACTAAGTTTGCAAAAGATTTCGTCTATGTGACGAATGTGCTCCCCCTTGATGATTGCAATTTTGCAAAGGGATGTCATGAAATGTAATCCTAATATTGCAAGTAATTTGCAATGTATTGCTTTGACACAAAGCACCCCTATCTTTAGGGTGTCAAAGTCTTTATGTGTAAATTGAATAACTACAAAACAAAGGTTAGAACACAAGTATAATGCACAATTTCCTGAAAATGTGATCCAAGTTAGTAGAAAAATAGTTTTCTGTATCACGGATCCCACGGTTCCCTCCTAGTAGGGATCCATCTAGGCAAATTAAAGGGATCCGTCTGGCTGATGAATAAATTTTTGCACTGCTAGTCGAGATAACTAAGGTTGTTGGTAAGAACGAGGACAAGTCGCTTGAAATTATACTTACTTGCGCAAAATGTAAGGTTAACAGAGTGAGACCATGTAGTCTGGCACTAACACTTGTTACTAGTGTGGGGGATTAGGTCGGTCTATTGGGAATCTACAGTGTACACTCAACTTGTGGAAGTGGTGATATCCCTAGTAGTATTGATGAAAGGAAAATCAGGTTGAGTAAGTTCCAGTTCAGTTAGTTGGATTTGAGGTGGTGACCCGTATGGAATTTGTTGGCCATTAAATTATACAAAATCGTACGTGATAGGAAAGATTATTGGAGATGTATTTTCGAATGAAGGAACGATCACCGTCTATGAAGGTCGAAGAAATAGCGCTATATGGGTAATACATAAAGGTTTCTTAATGTGTGAAGAAGGTTGTTCTAGGGAAAATGAAGGAAATGAGAATGAAATATCCAATTCGTGGCATGGGGTCATTTTTTGTATGGTACGCAGTGTCTTATCTGTACAAATCACAAGAGTATTATGTACATGTTTTTTGAGAAGGTTCTCATATTGAGTCAGGTAATGTTAGGAATTAGAAAATTCCATGTTAAAGTGTCGGTCACCCCAATTATGATCTAGCATAAGTTAGCTCGTAGACGTGTCGTTATTTGTCGTTGTTTACGTTATTTACTAGTTATTTAGTTAGCTATTTAGTTTAGAGCTACACCGTGGAGGAAGGACGGGTCTTTACCCACTGTATCCCTGATCCACAGGCCGATAGGAGGTCGTATTTCTTGTAACTATAAATACCCCTTCCATCCATGGAAGGGGTGGTGCTTTCAATCTAATACTCTACATTTTGTGAAGTAACTCTCTACCAAGAAAACACCCAACTCTCTAACTTTCTCTCTCTAATGGCTAACATGTATTTTGATCTCCCAAGACCACCCGAATCATCAAACACATAAAAATAACGATCCACTACCTAGCGACTTAATGCTAGCGACTTAGTGCTAGCGACTTAGTGCTAGCGTCTAAGTGCTAGCGACTTGACCAGTAAACCTAGCGACTTAGACAGAAAGGTAGAAGTAGATTTTGTTTTGACCACTACCATCACTAGCCATATACCAAATCGACTCACAACCTCAGGTTCATAAACCATCATCAATTTGTCTCGATGCTGTTACATCTATAACTCGACACAACCATTCTACTAAACAGGACTCATCGACTCCAATACATCATGTTTTCCATGATCTCAGCCTCGCTTCTTTGTGTATGGTTTGACAAAACTCACAACTCTATCAAGATCTGTACACATAAGAAGCTACCTCATTGATCAAAGAGTAAAACATAAAAGAAAATCACTTTCAAGATCTCAGCTTATATCAAGGGTTGGGTATGCACTTTAAGTACAACATTCTAAAACGAAACCCTCGACATACATCCTCAATGATCTTTGACTCAACACTTAAACAATAATAGCATTAATGACCTCAGAATTTTTCATGCTAAATTGGTATTTAATCTCAACCATTCAAGGTCTTGCACGAAATTAATTCATCACAGATTCATAAAGATCAAAATTAGATCTCAACTTTGATTTTTTGTGTAAGGTTCATCAAACTCATAGATATTTAAAGATCTATACACAAAAATCGTGTGCTTCATGGATCTAAATTTTTGTGTTGTGTTAATGTCCGAATTTAAGTAAAGATAATAACAAATATGTCATCCCTTTTACTTTTGATTCGGTTATGACTCGACACAATATAGAGTGATTAAAACCTACCTTAAAACCTCTAAAACATAGTCACGTACCATTTCTGTGGCTTATTCGTGTGAGGTAACTCGAGCCATCCCTGTGGCTAAGTATGTACGCCATCCCTGTGGCAAGGTAAATACGAGAAGGGCTTGGGCATCTATACGAATGAGCATGATGAATACGAGTGGGATTAGATCTATCTGTTGATGCTACGTTTATTGTTTAGAAGGAGGCGGACTATTGAGATAAGTAGGATTAGGGTTTGAGATTGCTGTTTGTGATTTGGTCAGAGAAAGAGGCGGAGTTATAATATCTGGGTGTTTAGGTTTAGCATAATGTGAGAATGTTTAGGGTTCCCTATCCTTTTAATACCGATGATATGTATTGGACATGGAATGGGCTCCATTATCTGATTTTTGTGGATCGGGTATGTTCAGTTATAGGTCGTGGACTTACTTGGGCCTATTACTCTCTCAAATGATATGTTGGAATGGGCTATGGACTTACATACTGATGGAGTTGGGCACTAAATTCACGTTCGATACTTATTCCCTGATTCAAGAGTGGTGTCCTTGATAAATCATTTGTTATTTTTGACGTTTGATACAATTTCTATAACATTGGAAATATGTTTATTGGTATTCTGGTCGTAACATTATTCACGGGGTCACACAATTTACGGCTAGAATTGCATTGACACGTTCAAAATGACTACGGGGTTCTTGTCCGGTATTATTGATTTGGGATTGAAGTGACGGTTCAAACGGTTCTATTTGTTCGATAAGATTTGGATGATTGGATTGTTGTTCATGGATTGGGCCTCGCTAATTACACATAACCAAGTTTGTGTTGTACACTTGATTGGTTCAGATGAGCTTCTCAATACTTGGAACTTTGGAGGTTTAATTATGAGAATTGATGTGATATGTGATTTGATGAAGATATTTGTGTGCAATGCGATTAGACACTCTAGCTTATACATTTTCACAGTAGATACTATGTCATGGCCTGATTTGTTTATTGAAAAATATTGACTACGGGGTTGTTTGGACGGTATTTCTTATTTGGATTTGAAGTGAGGTTTTTCGGGCAAGCTTACTTATTTCGTCTTCTTTCTTTCTACCATTCCGCGAAGATGACTTGTTTGTGCTTTTAAAGAGTGTGATAAAGACTTGACTATTTAACTACGGTTGTGATTCCTTTCTCACTTAACCCACAACGTAGCTATCACTTTGGTGTCTCACGCAGTTGAGGATATGTCAAGAGGTTTTGTACATTGGGTACACCGTTTCTTTTTCACGAGGATTAGTACAAGTTTAAGTAACAAATCTGGGAATTTTACTTCATGATCAAGTTTGGCATATCGGGTTTACTTCTCAATGTGGTCACTTCAATAGCCGACAGAATGAGTGAATGATGTGTTTACCAAAGTGTTTATTGGATGGTTGATGTTTTTGGTGATGTTGGATAATGAACCGCTGATGAATCGCTGCATGTTCCCCTAAAACAGATATTCACCGAAACCAAAGTTGTCATTACACATTCAAGCTGACATTGTTTACGGTTTTGTCTTGATTTTGTAAAATCCCGCGAAAGAACCTATTTCTCGGTTTAAATCATAGACTTGTAAAATCCCGTGACAATGGAAACATCCTGGTAATAGTAAAGTGCATTTCCGGATCTATCTTACGGTTTATTCTTGGTTTTGTAAAATCCCGCGAAAGAAACTATTTCTTGGTTTAAACTATAGAATTGTAAAATCCCGTGATGATGGAACCATCTTGGAGAAAGGAAAGTGTATTTCGGGATCTTATCTGATGCTGCTGCTACGGTTTCTGCTTCGAAGAAGGGATAAAAGGGTGTACTTCATGAATTGGATGTGTGTTTGGATTTTCGTCATGGCAGTTTGGTTATTTCAAAGTTTTACGGGGTTATGCTCATTAAACCATGGTCGGGAAGAAACCATTATCAGATTTCAATTAAAACGTCAAAAGAGGCTAGATTTGAGCTTTTAATCAGAAGATGTGACAACGGGGTTAATTCACTATTATTTATTTGAGGTGGAAGTGAAATAACACGAGCAAGTGTACTTAGTATCTGAAGGTATCGGGGATGGATGGATGAAGATTCTTCATGATCCTTGTTCAAGCTTACTATTAAAAACAAAGACTTGGAAATCTAGTTATTATTGGGTAACTTTTACCTTTTCTTTTACCACTTGGGGGAACTGGGCTCTTACCTTAACAATATAACTATCACTTTAAGGAGTTACGTTGTAGTGCTCAGTGTCACATTCAATTGTCGATTTTCAAGAGGTGATATACGTCTTATACTCGATGGTTGGTTGGTTGAAGAGTATAGAGTACATAGAGATTCAAATGGGCATGAAGTCTCGTCACCGCTCTTTGTTACATATGTGCAAGTTTAAGTCACGAGTTTGGGTTAATTTACTTCAGAGTCAAATTCATCATATTGGGTTTTCTCCATCAGCTGTCACGACAAAGAGCCTACTGAATGATAATGGGGTTGATTACATGTTTTGCTAAGAGAGTTGAAAAGAGAGAGATTATGACGTCTGTTCACTTCAGTTCAGGCCTCGTACCTCAAAGAAAAGAAAAGTGTACGTGTCAGTGCGCTTTATCTTCTGAAGAAGAGAAATCTTCTCTATTATGACCATTCTCATCAACATGCTTCATACTTTTTCCATGCGCTTCAGTCATCAAGTGAACTGGGCTATCACTGATTGTTTTATCATTCCACTTGCTCGTTTATAATGAAGATGGCGACATCATGTGCTTATGTTGCGGGAGAGAAGTGTGAATAAGAACATTCGGATGATTTTCACTTATTTAGTCAAGAATGGCATCTCCGTATGCAATTCTTGAGGGGGAGAAGAAGTGTGAATTTTTTGCATTGTTGATTGATATTTGAGAATATAAATGGTCATACGGCTCTAAACTCATGTAAGAACCGAGCATCTTCTTATCGGGTCATCTTCACATGGAGTTTTGTTCTTCTAAGAGCCGTTGGTTGACATTTTCACTTGGATTGATGAGTTTATCGACAAAGTGCTTCCGGTTAATGCTTCACGTATACATCAACATGATGATTCCGAACAATCTCTCTGTTCTTGTTTGATGTGATTGGTAGTTTGGCGTTACCATTTTGTGTGTTCGTTGCGGCCTTATTGCTGATTTCCTTGATGAACATCTTTCTGTTCTTGTTTGATTGGGAGGGATTTTAGTTAAGGGGATCTGCAAGATGTAAGTTGATTGGGATGCTTTTTGGTGATGTTCTTGTTTTGGTGAGTTGAAGATGTTAACTATCTATTCCCCAACTGGACAATCATGAAGAAGGTCGAGTCTACAGTCTGTTCTACATTTTCTGCTACATGTTAGAAGACTAAAGACGTGTTGCATTTAACGATCTAAAGACTTCTTCTTAATCTGGGCATTTATCAAACAGATTGTCAGTTTAGGGGAGAGCACTAATTGGGAGAAAGCTATAAGTCAGATTCAATTCCCAATTAGACTTGCTCATATTCTTTAGCAGTGACTACTCGAGACGTTGTTATTGACTATTTCGTTTTGGACATCTGACTCAAGTTGAATACTTCGGAGTTAATCATTTATCACTTATTTGAGATTGAAGTTGACTTTCACAAAGGCGTGTTCTTATTCGATAACTTGCTCGGGCTTAAGAATTTGAGTTGAAGACTTGGTTTATCTAGTTACCAGCAGTCGAGGTGGGATGGTTGAAGACCTGGTTAACTATCACAATTAGGAGTTACTTTGTTTTACTCAGTGTCACACGCATATGACGGTGTGGATAAACGCAAGAGGTGTTAATGTCTCATACTTTGTTTGGGTAGTGAGTACTTAGAGATTTGCTTGAAGCATAAATTCTCTACACCGTTCTTCCATCATTAGGTGCAAGCTTAAGATACAAATGTGGGGAAGTTGACTTCAGTTTCAAGTATGGTATAGCGGGTTTTCTTCTTCAGTGGTCATAACAATTTGTCTACAGAAGGGTTGATATAAATTGTCAGAGAGAGTCTTCAGCAAGTTGATTCTCACAAAGACTTCAAGCGATCTTCTCAACAAATTTCAAGTATTTGGGCATTCAAAGAGTTGCTGATTCTGAATCATCAAAACCAGAAACGGGGAAGGAGACTCACATCTAAACACAAAGCGAGTAAACTTGATGAACTTAATTCTTCTAAGTGTTTGAAGATATCCCGGGAAGACAAATGTTATTACCGCAGAGAAACTCAAGGTTTGACTCATGGCGAGTAAACTTGATGAACTTAACTCTCCTAAGTGATTGAAGATATCCCGGGAAGACATTTGTCATGACCGCAGAGAATCTCAAGGTTTTACTCATCAAGGCTTTTGGTGTTATTATTCCAACTACGTGAGGGAAGTGATGTAATAGAAAGTTTCTGAAGATAAAAGAGGTACAAAAGTGTGTGATGATAGAGATTGTGTACATTGGGGATGCTCAGCTGTCTCACTTGAGGGCTTAATCTGTGATTCAGAGATATAATCACTTATTCCGGTGTTGACATCCGCAGAGATTGTCACCCGCAGAGATAATCAGTGATTCGGCCTGCTTCTTCAATGTTATCGGTTGTTCTCTCTTTGGGCATTTGGGTACTTCGGGTTCTTGAGCTTCATGCACTTTCTTCAGGAGGAGAGAAAAGTATACATCGGGGTTATTCTTTAGCTATTGGACTTAATCTGCTACTTCGATGGTATAAGTTTCTTTGTCTTCGGGTTTGTGTGTTCGGGTTCGTGAGCTCTAGTCTAAGAGACTGACTGCATCAATTCAACTACGTGGAGGAAGTGGTCTCTTGACACCTTTTGGAATGGATTGCGTCAGACTTCAGTGGAAAAGAAATTTGAGAAGATTATTTATGTGTGGGATGATACGTTGCTGTTCTTATGGATGATATAACCCCGAACGGAGATTCTCGATTATCGTTTTTAAATGGAGCAGCGGGATTTATGATTATGGTGTGCATCTCTGTGCACCTGACTAAGGAAAGCTTGAAATAGAGCTTTGAATCTGCTCATCCAAAGGATTTTCGGTTTGGGGGGAAGCTGCCAGAGTCTCACTTTCAGATGGTTCAATTTCTTTCTTCGATTCAAGAGCCCTGGAAGCTTTGGTGGTGAATGTTTAAGAGTTGATGACTTCTATCTTCTACGACGTGCTGCTCGATATCCTTATCTCGGTACTCGTATCATCATCCTCTTTAACCATATCATCTACTCTATCCTTGTATATATTTATCAGAAAACAAAATACAAAATTATAAAACCAACAAAAAGAAAATAGAAAAATATAAAACCATCAAAACAAAATAGAAAAATATAAAACCTTCAAAAACCCATAAAAATCAGAAAATTTCAAAAATACCAAAAATATGTTTTTCTATGACATGTCTTCTGGTATCGATAACATCTACGGTCTTAGAAATGTCATTCAATAATGGCACGGGACCATAGATGAAGTTCGAGCAGGAGGTGTAAATATTTCTTTCTAAACATGTCTCAAAATATGGCTTACAGTTATTTCAGACTGTAACCCGCGCTTCAAAATATGGCTTGCAGTTACTTCAGACTGTAACCCGTGCTTAAACTATGGCTTGCTATTGTTTCAGATAGCAACCCGTTCTTTTAAAGGAAGGAAAGTGCTACGCTTAAACGTTTTTCACAAATATCGTGCACTTATCCTAAAACACTTTGAGGAAAGTATGTCGAAGGACTGCTGTTCCTACACAAATGTTTTTCCGTCTAAAATTCTTCAGAAAAATATTTGCTGTTTTCCAAAAATGGTGGTAGAATGAGTTGCTTTAACAACAATCAGTTTCAGAGTTTTTATTAAATCTGCAAACTCAATCAATGACTTCAGCACTTTTAAACTTTTCACAAATTGAGTCATTGATTGAGGGGGATAATGTTTTAAAATCTATATCATCTAACAGGCTTTCTTAATTATCCTAATATGCTTAATTAAAAATGATGTTAACCTATGTTGAAGGACTAGGTGCCTAGGATATGATTGCTAGGATTAGATGATTAGAGTTTGAGAAACACATTATACCCATACCTTACATGATCTGATTGATATGTTGGATTGACTTTTAGTAGTCGATTGTTGTTTGGGTGTTGTCGACCACCATATATTTGTATGTGTGTTCACTAACATATGCAGGTATATTGGTATATAAGAATGTTCCCGATCCGGATCCCACTAATGAACATGATTGGATGCCGTAAGGAAAGGGTAACGATATCTTGGGTTGACAATTGAAGAAACGGAGCTTAATTGGACTTCAATGGAGAGTTGGCATGAAATGCAACGTATGAGGTCTTACTGCATCAGCAGATGGTTTTCTTCAGCAAGTGAAGAAACGGAGCTTAACTGGACCTCAGTTGGCATTCAAAATGCAACGTAAGAAGAAGTCTCACTGCATTTGCAGACGGTTTTTCTTCCAACCCTACAACAACAACAACGGAAGCTTCTCAACCACCTAACGTATCTTTGTGCAGGATACCATTTTTAAACAATTTTGAATAATTTGAATAAATTGTTTTGAAAATGGAAAAATATTGTTTTTGAAAATATATTGGACTAATTTTTGAAAATCACCGGACTTCATGTTATCAAAACCTAAGTCACTCAATTATTGACTTCTGTCATGGATTGAGGGGGTGTGTGATTTAAAATAAAATATTTTCAAACGATGTTTCTTCACAAAAGTTCCGTCTTGTACGATAATAAGTGGTGATAGACGACTACGTCATTCTGGAGTATGCAACGTAAAGTACGGTTGAGAGGTAACTTCAGGTTAATTCGAGGCAAAGAAGTTAACAGTTGGGTTCTATAGCAATGGGAAAGGAATGCCGTAGGTTAGTACAAGTAATCACCCTAGGCCTAG
>BPTQ01000001.1:132320493-132342558 GCA_019973895.1 Chrysanthemum seticuspe | reverse complement strand
TAAAAACTTGCAAGGTTTAATAACCGTGTTCTAGGACAGGCATCTAAGAAACTAAGTATCTAGCAGTAGAAGTTGATCAGCATATACGGACTGCTATGCAAGAGGGAATTACAAAAGTGTGGTTCCTGAAGAGGGAATTTACGTAAAATAGGTGGTACTCTGATAATCACTACTGGTGGGAACAACTAGCTTGAAATAAATTAAGATGATAAAGAAAAGCTTAATACTGTAGTTGATAACGTGAATGAAAAGTACCTACTATTCCTGTGGTGGTAACATTAGGAAGTAATTGGAATGTGGAATGGACATCCTAGCAATAAAAATACACAAACTACTAAGCCCACCAGAACCCTCTAGTTTTATGTACAATCGGTAATCTCTCTCTTTCAATCTCTCAACCCACAAAAGAACCATCTCTCAATGAAGTGTTTTACATCTCATAATCTAACTTTCGTGGTGGGGAAGGTACCTACCTTCCCCATAAATATCAATGTTCTTTATGCTGGAGGATAGCCGGACACCTAGTCCCTATGTCACCCAAAGTCAAAGATAGAATGCTAGGAAGCAAAATGTATTTCATGGGGTGACCTCCCTTAGGGGGAGATTGTTAGGAATTAGAAAATTCCATGTTAAAGTGTCGGTCACCCCAATTATGATCTAGCATAAGTTAGCTCGTAGACGTGTCGTTATTTGTCGTTGTTTACGTTATTTACTAGTTATTTAGTTAGCTATTTAGTTTAGAGCTACACCGTGGAGGAAGGACGGGTCTTTACCCACTGTATCCCTGATCCACAGGCCGATAGGAGGTCGTATTTCTTGTAACTATAAATACCCCTTCCATCCATGGAAGGGGTGGTGCTTTCAATCTAATACTCTACATTTTGTGAAGTAACTCTCTACCAAGAAAACACCCAACTCTCTAACTTTCTCTCTCTAATGGCTAACATGTATTTTGATCTCCCAAGACCACCCGAATCATCAAACACATAAAAATAACGATCCTACAGGTAAGGTGTAAGGTTAATGAAGGATTACAATGGTGGTGTCCTTATCATCCATGAAAAGTAAGTGCAATAGTTGATGTCATAATTCGAAAAGAAATAGTAGAATTAAATAAAGTTCGATCAACAAGGGTGGTCATCACTAATAGTCTCATGGTGGATAAAATGCATTTAAGGGAGAAGTCCTTGGTGTGAAAACATTAAGGGAGAACGTATCGTCAGGCATATACGACTAGTTGAAGATGACGATCTATGAATCAAAGAATCTACGGACAGGATCTTGTGCCAATAATTTGGAACGTTCAAAAATTGTTATTAGATAAAGTTCGTAAGTCCAAGTGCTCAACTCGTCAAGGCAGAACCAAGATGTATGATGACTTATCATTGTATTAATGGTCTGAGTCAACTGGATACTACGTCGAGAGATATTTGTCTTGTTACAAGTGAAAGCTAAAGGCCTTATGGTCAGGTGCAATTTTTGATATCCTAATGTAAAAGTGAAGTCATGTCCCTTTGTGACTATGTTATCTAGGACTCCGAAAAAGACACGTTGTCTCTTGAGTAATTGAACATCAATTGTTTAACTCAACGCATTTGCACCCAATGTGCGAATCTTATCATATGGAACAAGTGAGAAAGTTGTACTTTGAAGGAATAGTGCCAAAACACGAAATATCACTATTGAGACTCTCAGGAAGAGTTGTTCGATTCACTTCTAAGGTCAAATAGTATGTAGCTGTAGTGGTTGTTGTTAGTGCAAATATTACAATATTTAATCTATACAGTCTTGTTTGTTTTGTTAATGACAAACCATGTATCTTGTAATACATAACGTAAAATGTACAAGTTACTCGTAATCATGTTTTGTCTCAACATACTTTCAACACCTCTCGACGCTTCAAGTCCTTGTATGCTAAAACACAGGTTCATACATGTTGGTTATGTTGCATTATGATCAAACCCCTAATGCACCATTAAACACGTCTAGTAAAATAGTTTACATAAAGTCAAAACCATTTTTATAAAACACTTATAAGTAACTTTTGTTACTTACACTTTTATAAAAATACATAGTTGTAAACTAACTAAATAAATGTGTAAGTAAATAGAAAGGATTATCTATGATCCATGTCCATGACCCAAAGTCCATGATCCATAACCCATAACCCATTATCCATTGTATCTAGTTGGTTAACCATAGCCCAAGATCCATGACCCAAAGTCCATGACCCATAACCCATAACCCGTTATCCATATACAATGTATCTAGTTGGGTACCTATGACCCAAAGTCCATGACCCATTACCAATGACCCATTACCCATAACCCAAAACCCATTGTCCATGTAAAATGTATCTAGTTGGGTATCCGTGACCCAAGGTTCATGACCCAGAGTTCATTACCGATGACCCATGACCCGGAATATAACCCAAAATCTGGACTAGTTTACCTAGTGTACCAGATCCCTTGGGTTGTACTGGCCGGATCCCTTTTGAAAGGGATCCGCCGGAACCGGGCGACAGTAGCCAATCTTTGCCGATAAATAGCTTGCCATTTATTCTTTGTTTCTCACCCTTTTTACACACACTTTCTCTGTACCATTTCTAACGCATGTAGATCAGTATGAATGCTTTCATAAAACTCTAAATTAACATATGATCATAATGAGTCTAACTTTCATTTTTGTTGCAAGCATACTTCTGAAGTGACCTGATACGCGTACAACGCGCGTTCGGGGTCAAAGGAAACTTCATTTTCTTTGAGCAAGTTTTTCAACCACCTAGGCAGTGAACCTAATTGTTGTAGTGTAGTATTAGGGTAAGCCTCGGGATTGATATCGTTCTCTAGGGGAATAGGAATGCTAGTGAGAAATTACTACGCAAAGGTTGGGGTTGAGGAAGATTATTTTTTTATCTTTTTTTATATTTTTTTAGAAAATTGAAAGGTACGAATCTCAGGGTATTGGATTTGGGGGGTGGTATTTCTACCGATTACTCTACTATTCTAATTATCTAATTAACTAAGCTAAGGAATAGTCTATGTCTAATTGATGTGTGCTCGTATGATGATGAAAGATGTGTTTACCTAGATGCTATTACTCCCTTGTTATCTCCTATTGATGGTTGAATTGTCACGTCCTTATTCTTAACGCGTTGTGTTTTCTAAGGTCGTAGGGTATGCTTTCTTCCCTGACTCTTTGAGACTACCTTAAGGTTATTGCCTACGAAATCTCTAGGATTCATAAACTAACTCTAAGGTTATCTTTGGATTTTTAGCCTACAACAACTCTAGGCGATTATAAACTAATGTTCACAAAGACTACTCAATCATTAAAAACACAACGATGACCTATCGCAATCCTAGGCCAATTACAATTAAGATAAGAGACAACCAATCAATATTCAATACCTAGGTTTCATAGGTCTAAGCAAACACACAAGTAAATTAGCCAGACATGGTAAACATGCAACCATACACACATACAATTGAAGACATAATTGAATCAATGAAGTAAATTACTTATCTTGTTGTAAAATATGGTATGAGAACCCTAAGATACTGCCCAAGATAGCCAAAAATCATTATTAGGTTTTACTCCACAAAACTACCTCTCTAAAAGTCTGAAAATTCAAATTATATATATAGAGTTACAACTTGCGACGACGTCACTCTTTAATTGTGACGCCGTCGTATCGCCGCCATTAGGGTTTCGTCTTGACCAAGTCAACCTTGTGACGGCGTAACCTTATGGTTGTGACACCATCGACTTCATCTTATGACACCGTCGGGATCTAAATCTAGGCCGTCTTAGTTGTGATGCCCTACTCTTTAAATCCTGACGCCGTCGGGTACAAAATTGCAATTTCGCTACTGAGCCGTCAAAAATTTGGAGCATGTTGCGACGGCGTTGCCCTCTGACTGTGACGCCGTCACCTTCAATTCTAGCAACTTGAGTGTCTTGATCTTGACTTTGGCCATTTTCTTCATATATTCACCCCTTTTCATCCGAATAAGTGTCATTCCAGCAATTTGCCTTCAAGAGTCCTAAAAAGTGAAAAAGAACGAAATTAAGCCGTAACAGATATAAAAGTGGTCGATTAAGGGCTTAAATGACCCCTCAAAAGTGTACCTTTTAAATCCTTATCAAATATCCCTACACTTGGTATTTGTTTGTCCTCAAGCAAATGTGCTTTTGGCCAATTAATTTATAAGTTAGGGGTCATGAAGCATTAGTTTAGAACAATTCACAACAAGTATAAGCCCCGCGAAAGTCATAACAAGCACGAAAATTACATACTATCACCTCACAAGTGGTGTTTGAATACTCTCATCTCTCGGGTGTATATGAAATATATCAAATTGGAAATGGAAGATAAACACTCATTAACCGGTCCTCGTACATAGATTACCATAGGATTGAGACTAGATCAAACCTACATCGCTTTGGCATAAGCACCTAGGAAAAACTATCTAAGAGGTCTTTTAAAGGGTTGTAATGTTAGGCTTACGGTAGGGAAACAAAGGGTTTGGTGGAATAGGCGATTTAGTGGTGGCAAGTCAAAAATCTTCATGTTACAAGCATGAGAAGAATGGCGTTGCTAACCCAAGACTCGACACACTAAACTCTAGATAACTTGAAATAAACAAACATAAATTTAAAGATAGATGTAGCATGGTAGCCCGTATGTTTTTTTTTTTTTTCATTTTTTCATTTGTTTTTCTTTTTTCAACACTCTTTCTTTTCGATTTTTCTTTTTTCTTTTTTTCATACACTTTTACTCTACCATCCTCTACGATAACATCAAAATATAAGGGATTTATAGGCACATCCCTACACTTGAGTTTTTATTACTCTAACACTAATTCGACCCGAATTGAAAAGATCAAAACACTTGGAGTACATTATTACGTAAATAAAGGGAATTTGAATTTAACTTTCCTTCCAGTCACTTCATAAAATTTAACTTTTCCCATGAGTCCCAATCGTCCCAAAACTGTGTACAAAGGATATGACTCGACTTAGCAACTTATGCAAGCAACTAGATAATTGAACTAAGGGTTTAGTATGATAACAATAATGCACTAAAAGTGAGTGCATACAAGGTAGGCTAAGGCGATTTGGGTGTACATTTGGGGGTGGATTGTAAACAATGCTCTTCATTGATATTCCGGAAAACCAAAACATCACGAGAACCGCGAAAAGGATAGGCTCTGAGGGGTTACCTAAGGGTATCGTGTACTAAAGATGAGTACAACGCAAGGGTGTGGGGGAATTACTCAACCGATGTGGAAGAAGTAATTATAATACGGGTAACAAACAAGGGTTATCCTAATGCCACTTATTATTTAGTTATTCCTAACTACACAAGTGTAGTCTCACTAGCGATCTCGGAATGCATCACAAAACAAGTTGTGAAAAACTAGAAGGGGGGGTTGAATAATTTTACCAATTAAAACTTCCTTTTTAATATTTAGATCGACTTATGTCAATCTATTTGGATGTGTGTGTTGGATGTTGATATACAAGCATATAAAAGTATGTAATGAAAAGATAAGAGTAAGAAGCACAAAACCACAACGCGAGTATTTATAGTGGTTCGGCTACAAGGACACCTTCCTTGCCCTACTCCACTCCCCGAGTCACCTACTCGAGAGTTCGTAATCACTACACCAACTCCTTATGGCGGAGAAGCCTTCACAACGTCGCCTACCCTTTTTTCGATGCTAGGCTAACCACCGGGTTCTTTCACTCCAAGGTGAACCACACCTACACAACATTGCCTACCCTTTATCAGGTACTAGGCTAAGTACCTAGTTCTTTCACACCAAGGTGAACCACACCGACATAACGTCGCCTACCCTTTATCAGGTACTAGGCTAAGTACCTAGTTCTTTCACACCAAGGTGAACCACACCTACACAACGTCGCCTACCCTTTATTAGGTACTATGCTAAGCACCTAGTTCCATTGCAATGGAGGAACTACTACCCAACACTACACCAACGACTAATCCCAAAGGAGATCAACTCCTTTTTACAACATCATCAAGGATATCAATATCCTTGGATCTAGTACTAATCTATCTTGTACATCGAAACACACCATATCGAATGTACTTCTAAGGCACCTTTTCACTAATGCCTTTAACTAGATCTTCAAGACACCCTTCACTAATGTCTTGTGTCTTGACTTCTAAGCACCCTTCACTAATGCTTCTAGTCTTGACTTCTAAGCACCCACCACAAGTGCTTATGATATGGACGATAGATACCCTTCACTAATATCTTCGTCTTGACACTTGAGACACCTTTCACAAATGTCTTCAACACTTCTTAGGAAAAGAAAAACAATCATCAACAAGAAGACTTAAGTAGTCTTGATGATGAGGAAGCATGGCAACTCATGGACTTGAGCTTGCTCGACTTCAAAGGTGGTGATCTCGCCTTTAAGAGGAACCTAGAGAATCATACAAAAACAAAACTACAAACATAGATCACTTGGATCTGGGGTTAGGGAGTTTTGAACTCAGGGAGAAAGTATGTTAGAAAGGAGTATGAAACAATGAAGAAATGGCTCACTATCTATAGAGGAAAAAATCTATTGTTCCCTGGATCCCACGGATCCCTCCTACAAGGGATCCGTCTAGCGTAAAGCTAGGGATCCGTGGGACGCTCCTCTTTACCCATGGGTATTTTGGTTATGGGTCATGGGTTAATCCATGGGTCTTTAGCTAGATACAATGTATCTCTTGAGTGCAATGCACCTAGTCACATGGGTATTGGTCAATACCATGGGTTATGGATATTATCCATATATGATATAAGCATGATGTCATGCAATGGGTTATGGGTCAAGCTCCATGGGTCATGGGCTTTGGGTTGTACCCAACTACATTCAATGTATTTGGTCAATGGGTTATGATACTTAAGTTTCTACCCATTTATATTACCCAATATACTACATACTAGTTATGTGTATATTTTACCCAAATATGTAAACACTAGTTGTTGTACATATGTAATATTAAATCATAAAATCACTTATACTTGTTTTAGTGTTTTAAGTGAAAATATGAATATATGTTAGAAACTATTAGTTCAAACCATTTACGTATTTTATTTGTTTCGTTAAAATGATTTTATGTTTGTTATCGACAAAACATTAGAAGATCGTAAAATATAAATAAACGTTTTTACGGTTTATTTGTATTAACAATCTCCCCCTTTTTGTTGATGACAAAACATAAAATTATTTTAAGGAAAAGCTAAAATTCGTAAAAGTTTGAATTTATTGTTTTTACTTTCTTCTCCCCTTTTTTGTCGAAACAAAAAGAGCTTCGAAAGAAACTAACACTTTGTTTTAGGAAAAACATGTGAAAGAAAAAAAATAGAGAGCAAGTAACGGGAAAAGATCTCGTCTTTACTCCCCCTTGACGAGTCCATCCCTATGTAAGGGTGTCAAGAGAATAATACTAAGCTAGTTCATTTGCAACTATGTTTGCAAAAGATTTCGTCTATGTGACGAATGTGCTCCCCCTTGATGATTGCAATTTTGCAAAGGGATGTCATGAAATGTAATCCTAATATTGTAAGTAATTTGCAATGTATTGCTTTGACACAAAGCTCCCCCTAAATTTAGGGTGTCAAAGTCTTCATGTGTAAATTGAATAACTACAAAACAAAGGTTAGAACACAAGTATAATGCACAATTTCCTGCAAATGTGATCCAAGTTAGTAGAAAAATAGTTTTCTGTATCACGGATCCCACGGTTCCCTCCTAGTAGGGATCCGTCTAGGCAAATTAAATGGATCCGTCTGGCTGATGAATAAATTCAGCAATGATGATATAACATATCATGTTTATATCAAAGTGAGATATGTATTATACAACATACTCATATACACAGAAATATAGCAAGTAGCATGTACTTTCATTTAATAAAACTAGAGATATGATATACATGACTCTAAAAACTAAGAAAATGATCGATACATGACTTGGAATTACTAGACTTGTCTAAGTAACGCTTGAAACTAGGACACCACTAAAATCCTCTAGCTCAAGTTTGTTTAGGTTTAATCTCGTTGAAACGTTTGAGGAGGTGATAGAACATGAAACGTTGGTCTTCTCGTACTTCATGTATCAAAATTTCAACATGTTGACAATGATAACAATTTTTGTCATGGCTAGGTAGTGTTGGTGGAAGAAATGAAATTGCTTGATGCGAAGGATCAAGTGAAGCGGCTTATGGAGCCTCAAACGACGGAGGGATTGGTGGAGGCACATTTGAAGATGGCTCGACCAAGAATGATGGTGGTGGTAGAGAAGTGTCAACTTTCATATGGTCGGGTGGTTGATTTTGACGATTTCTCATAATCCAAATGGGATTATATGATGGAAACGGTGAAAAGGAAGCCGGAGCTAATGTTGACTCAACACCTTGATTTTGTACCATTATTCTTCCTAATAAGGAGAATGTTGTCGGCGGAGGAGGATGAGACGGTCTAGGAGGCAAATCCTCTAAATTGTAAAGGTGTGGTGATGATAGTGGAGATGTAAAAGAGATAGCTCTAGGAACCAATGGTGATGGTTTAGTGGAGATGATATTGTTTGGCCTAGGAGGTACGGTGGTGTTTGGCATAGGTAGTTTTGTGGGTACTATCCTTTTAGGAATTGGTTTGATTGGTTGAGAAGAGATCCTTGCATTTGTTGGCTTGACCGGAGATGATTCGGTTGAAGAGATTTCATGTACAACACGAGCAATTTTCTTGGGTGGTTCTTTGGTGGATAAGTTACTACTTGGAGTTTTCCTCATGATGAGATGATTTCAAGAAGTTTGTAAGGGTTTCTTAAGTGCTGAAAATAAGGATGAAGGTGATGACTATGGAAGTCCTAACAATGTGGTTTATAAAGCAAGAGATTTGGCAAGTGCATTCAAGCCTTAAGCCACTAAAATTCATTGGAATGTGATGATTAACATGCACAAGAGTCAACTTCACAGTTTGTACTGATCTAGGAACTCATTTAAGATGAGATGGAGTGTTTAAGTTAGAAAGATGAGCTTGAAATGATTGTTTTAGCTAGAGTTGACATACTCTGTCACCCGGATCCCACGGTTCCCTCCAATGAGGGATCCGTCTAGGCTAATCCTAGGGATCCGGCTCTCAGCAGCTATGAAAGAATAAAAAATGATGTTTCTAATGTCTAAGATCTATACAATCTTGAGTGTTTCAGTTCTCCTAAGTGTTTTAAATGAAGGGGTGCTTAAGTACTTGAAGGTAATGAGTGATGTAGCTAATGATTGCCTTTTATGAAAGAAATTGGAACTTTCATGAGTACCAATGAATGAACAAGGATGACACTAAAGATTTTGAGAGTGTCAAGTGAAGCTAAATGATCCTAGAGATCAGATAATGACTTAGATTAATGCTTTGGAGAATATTCTAAAGGCTTAAGATGGAAAAACTAGAATTTGATCAATTTCGACCAATTTTGACGTAAGGATGATTATGATCAATTTTGCTATAAGAGATTTCCAACGTTTAGATATGAGGGATCATGTGAAAAATGATGTGTGAGCTTGAGAGCGGAAGAGTAATGGATTAAAGTGAAACGATAGATCTACAAGCGTCTTTAAGTGTGATCTAGGTGAGTTATGTGTGAGTAGGAAGGATCTACTTAACTTGATAAGGACTTAATTTGCCTTAAGACACTATGTCTAGCTTAGTGTGAGGTTTTCTAAGGATATGTTTGAAATACAATGCTTGCAATTGCATTTTCTGTTTGCCGGATCCCACGTTTCCCCAAGTGTAGGGATCCGTCTAGCACAAACTTTGAGATCCGTCCATCTGCTAAGCAGAACCTTTACTAAAGGTATGCAATGATCTTGACAATGCATTATATTCCAAGGTTAGTTTAAGAGGTTCTAACACTAAGATATCAAATGTAAGATGTTTTATTTTATGAAGGAAATTGGATTACATTGATAAAGCACAAGTACAGAAGGATTGATCCTATTTGAAATACGACTAAGTTCCTTGAGTGTTATCGCTTGAAGGATCATCAAATGGTTGATGAGTGTTTTCCGATTCGGGAATGAAGAACGTCTTCATGAGGGATGTGTTTAGAGGTTCCATCATCTTGTTCACAAGTACGTACAACGGACTTTGAAATTGAGGATGATGGTACACGAGGTTATGATAAAGGCGCGTCAAGAACATTCCATAAGGGATAAGTTTATTCTTGGATCCTTGAAGATTTACAATTCGCCTTGCAAAGAAGTAGGCGAGATTGTATGGTTGTTGTTGTTGGGAATTCTGCTAAGTTAGAATTCTGCTGATGTTTCTGCCGAAGGATTCTGCTGAAGTTCAATGTTTATGCTGAAGAACAGAATCTGCTGAAGTTATATAGTACGTAGTTTGTTTCTGCGGAAATAGTTATTCCGTGTTTTCTATAGTTAGTTTGGATATGCATGAGCTTTATTAGGAAGTGATTATGTATATCTTATTTAGTTTTATGATTATACGTTTCTTAGGAAACAAGTTAGGGTTCCTTGTCTATAAAAGGAACACAATAGTATGAATGATGTACGAGTTGAAAAACAAAGTTCTAGTAATATAAAGATCCATAGAGGATCAACGTGTTCTTAGTTATTTGTGTTTGTGCTTATATTTGATTTCCGCTTAAGAATATAAGTGGTAGAGATTGTCTATTAGTTTGTTTGTGATTACATAAGCAATACTAACGATCTGCGAGTGCTCAAGATCTATCAAGGCCTACCGTTTCAACAAGTGGTATCAGAGCCTCGAGAGAGTCTTTACGATACTAAGAACAGTCTTTTCTAAAACACCCATACAACCAACACAACATTCACCATGCCTGGATCTGATGTTGATATCGAAATCACCAACAATCAAAACACCACCCATATGCAACAACTAAGTCTCTCTAGCAGCAATGCTAAGTTTCCTTACCTAAAGAAGGAGGAATACGATCTATGGGCAATGAAGATGCAGAACTGGATTTCCAACATTGATTGGAATTTATGGGAGATTGTAAGGAAGGGAAACAGTTTGAAGAGAACTACCACAGATCCTGATGGTAATCTTATTTATGTTCCTCCCAAATCTGCTGAAGAGTTACTGGCAGTTCAGAGAGAAACCAAAGTTAAAACAATTCTTCTTCAAGCTATTCCTGAGGATCACTTGAGTGATTTTCACTTCATGAATGATGCTAAGGATATATGGTTGGCCATCAAGGCCAAGTTTGGAGGGAATGAGGAGTCTAGGAGAATGAGAAAATCGATGCTGAGACAACAGTTTGAAGAATTTCAAATCTCTGAAGAGGAAGGAATTCACAAGGGCTATGACAGGTTTCACAAGATTTTAAGTCAGCTGAATCAGCTTAAGGCAAAGCCAGATAATGATGATTGCAATTCCAAGTTTTTGCGATCTTTACCTCATTCCTGGTTACAAGTAAGCATTGCCTTCAAAACTAAAGGTGGGCTTGATATGATTACCTTTGATGAGCTGTACAACAAGCTTAAAGCTCTTGAGCATGATGTCAGAAGTCCTTTCCGTTCATCATCCACTGCTACTCACACAGCATTTGTTGGGGCTTCCACCCCAAAGATGATCCATGCTCCAAGTCCAACTTACTCACCATCATCTTACACTACCACTCCATCAAGTTCTCAATCTACATCTAGTGGTATAATGAAAGATGTGCTTGGATCCTTCTTTGCTGATTATGATCCTCAGCAGCAACTTGCATATGAGGATTTTGAACAGGTGGATCCACTAGATATGGAGGAGATGAAGTTGAAGTGGCAAGTGGCCATGCTCTCTATGGACATCAAGAGATTTGAGCGTAAGGCTGGGAGGAAGTTTGGTTTTTAGGGAAGAGATCCAGCTAGGTTTGACAAAAAAAAGTTCAAGTGCTTTACATGTCATCAGATGGGTCACTTCTCCAGAGAGTGCAAAGATAGGAAGTCTGGTGATGAGGTGAGATATTCTTCCTATCAGCAGAATCAAAGGGATGCTGGCACTTCGAAGACTGGATCCTCAGTTGCTATGGTTACTTTGGATGCTAATGTAGACTGGAAGCTGCATGATCAGGAGAATGATGAAAGTTCTGGTGCTGATAATATTGGGTTGCTGGCATGTTGTACTTCAGAGGATAGGCATGATCAAATTGCCTTGATGGGCATATCTCAGGTACAAAATTGTTTGTTTGGTTGTAGTGAACGTTATAATGAACTTAAGGAAGCCTATGGTATTTTGAAACCTAAATATAATGAATGCTATGTTGAAGTTGAAGCTTATAAACAAGCTTTAAAAACATTAGAAAGACAAAAGGTTTGGTTTCAGAAGAATCAAATAGCTTATGATGAGAAGATTAGAGTGTTAGAAAGTGATCTAGAATGTACTAAAAATGACTTAAGGAGGACTGAGAAAGAAAAAGCAGGTGTAATTTCAGAAAATCTTGTGTTGAAAGAGAAATTAGATGAAGAAATAGCTAGACATAAACAATGGCAAAAATCTGGTCTAAATCTAGCTAAAGAGCTCTATAGTAGTCAATCTGAGACCTCTGCAATAGGTTTAGGTTTTAAAAAGTATGTAGGATTAGAAGTTAGGCATGATGGGCGTAAAACTACACCAGCAGGCTTAGCTAACTATGTCAAAGAAGGTGACCTACATGCTATACGTGGATCTATTAGAGGAATACCTATGCCTGTTGACCTTTCCCTTACTATTGACTTTGATGGATCACATCATCTATATGGCAAAAAGTCAAAAGACTTGCCAGACCCTGATTCTTCATCTAATGATTTTGTCTCTTGCTCTGACAGTGACAAATCTTCTGATCAAGGGTCTACTTCTTTTGCCAGCTGTGATTCAAGTGATAAGTCAGACCTACCCAAGACTTCACCAAAGCCTGCACCCAAGACTCCCTACAAGCCTTTTAGAGTTGCTGCTGAGGAATCATCTTCCAAGCCAGTTTCCTCTGAAGACTTGTCTTTTAAGTCTTTGCATAATAATACTGTTAAAAACAATTCCTTTCATGTTTCTAGTTTGAATGCTTTTACATGTAATAGAACATCTTTTAATTTTAATAAATCTTCTAAAAAGAAGACATGTGTTTGTTTGTGGAAGCAAATTTCATTTAATTAAGGATTGTGATTTTTATGAGCAAAGACTGGGTGCATGTGCTAATCAGCAGACATCTAGACCTATGTGGACCAATGTTAATGATATACCCCCTTATGTTCCACAGGCAACCTATAATAAATCTTCTTCATTACCTTGGAGAAGATCTGTTAATAAACCATATGTGCAACCTAATAGTTCATATTTTAAACATGGTTATTGGCCTGGATGTGATGACTTTATGTATGTTGGGAAAGGTTATAGAGATACTGCTGTGAAGCCCTCAGCAGGTTGTTCTTGGACACAAAAGGGACCCAAAAAACAATGGAAACCCAAGAACAATAGTGGATCTTATAAATCTGCTTGGCCTAAATCTCATGATCCACAAGGCAGGTTCAAGTCAGTAATGACTTGAGCCTCAATAGTGTACTAATTTTTGTATATATTTTTTGTTGTTGTTGTAGGATCATCCTCTTAAGCACAAGGATGTTGGCATTGTTGATAGTGGTTGCTCAAGGAGCATGTCATGAAACAGAGATATGATGCATAATTTTTTACTCATAGAAGGAGGAGGCAATGTGACTTTTGATGGAAGTGATGGTAGAATCACTGGGAAAGGGACCATCAAAACACCTCAACTGGACTTTGAGAATGTGTACTTTGTCAAGGAACTACAACACTTCAACTTGTTCTCAGTCTCACAAATCTGTGACACCAAGAACAAAGTATTCTTCTCTGAGGATGAATGTCTTGTGCTATCTAAAGACTTCAAACTACCAGAAAATACATCAATTCTACTGAGAGTTCCTCGTACTCACAATCTTTACACATTCAACTTAACTGATGTTCAACCAGAAGGTGACCTAACTTGTTTGGTGGCTAAAGCATCCCTGGATGAGTCTACAAAATGGCATAGAAGGATGGCTCATGTGAACTTCAAGACCATAAACAAGCTTTCTAAACTGGGTCTTGTGGAAGGACTTCCTTCAAAGGTTTTCACCAATGAACATAACTGTGTTGCCTGCAACAAAGGAAAGCAACACAGAGCCTCTTACAAAGCTATTACTGATGTGAGTGTTATCTCAGAACCTCTTCAGTTGCTGCATATGGATCTTTTTGGTCCAACTCAAGTCCGCAGTATTGATCACAAGTACTTTTGTCTGGTAATTACTGATGGATTTAGCAGGTTTTATTGGGTGTTCTTTCTGAGAACAAAAGATGAAACATCTCCAGTTTTAAGAGAGTTTATTACCCTTGTTGAAAATCAGCTGAATAAAAAGGTTAAAGGCATCAGGTGTGATAATGGGATAGAGTTCAAGAATGCAGTATTGATAGAACTCTGTAAGTCTAAAGGAATAAAAAAGGACTATAGCACTCCAAGAACCCCTCAACAAAATGGGGTAGCTGAAAGAAAGAATAGGACCCTTATAGAGGCAGCAAGATCTATGCTTGCAGACTCTAAGTTACCTACAATGTTTTGGACTGAAGCAGTTGGCACAGCTTGTTATGTTCTGAACAGGGTATCTATTACTAGACCTCATTTTAAGACACCTTATGAACTTCTCTATGGGAAAGTTCCTGCTATTCACTACCTTAAACCTTTTGGATGTCAAGTGACTATTTTGATTACTAGTGATCCACTGGGTAAATTTGATGAGAAGGCTGACGAGGGTTATATTGTGGGTTATTCAGCTCATAGTAAGGCGTATAGGGTATACAATTTGAATGCTAAGAAGATTGAGGAGACTTTGAACCTGAGATATCTAGAAGACAAGCCTAATGTTCAAGGACAAGGTCATGTTTGGTCATTTGACCTTGATTACTTAACTGATTATTTGGGTTATTTTAGACATGTGGCTAATAAAAATGCAGGTACACAAGAGTCTCCTACTGACAGTGCTGATACCATGAATGCTGATTCTGATAGTGAGTTTGAGGATGATGAACATCCTATTATTGTACCTTCTTTCTCCCCTAATAATTTTTCAGTTGACACTTCCAAAGTTACTACTGATGAGAGTGAAGATAAGGCCAACTGTGACTAATCTTGATACCTCCATTGATGTCAATACCACTGCTACTAAAAGGATCAACATTACTCATCCACAGACCAATATTATTGGTGATCCTAATGCACCTGTTAGAACTAGGGGCACTGTAACAAGTTCTAAATATGGTCAAGTAGCTTTTATCTCTTATGTCTCAAACCAGCAAAGGGACAATCACACAGATTTTCAGCATTGTCTGTTTTCCTGTTTTCTATCTCAAGTGGAACCAACCAGTGTTACTCAAGCTCTGGATGATTCAAGTTGGCTTGAAGCAATGCAAGAAGAGATGCAACAGTTCCAAAATCAGCAAGTTTGGATATTGGTCCCACTACCTGAGGGGAAGTATGCAATTGGGACAAAATGGATTTTGAAGAACAAAAGAGATACAAGGGGTGTTATGATTAAAAAAAAAGCAAGATTAGTGGCTCAGGGGTTCAGACAAGAAGAGGGGATTGATTATGATGAAGTGTTTGCACCTGTGGCTAGAGTTGAGGCCATTCGTATTTTCTTGGCCTATGCATCTTACATGGGTTTCATGGTGTATCAAATGGATGTTAAAGGTGCATTTCTGTATGGTGAAATAGAAGAGGAGGTTTATGTCACTCAACCTAAAGGATTTGAAGACCCAGATCATCCAAATCATGTGTACAAAGTTGTTAAAGCTCTCTATGGACTACATCAGGCACCAAGAGCATGGTATGCTAGGCTTTCATCATTTCTGCTGAAGCATGGCTATAGAAGATGTGCCATTGATAAAACACTTTTCCTGAAGAAGAATTCCACAGACATCATTCTTGTGCAAGTTTATGTGGATGACATTATATTTGGCTCCACAAAAGAGGCTTGGTGCAGGGAGTTTGAGGAACTGATGAAGGGAGAGTTTCATATGAGTGCTATGGGGGAGCTTACTTTCTTTTTGGGTCTCCAAGTTCAGCAGAAACCTGATGGTATTTTTATCAGTCAGGATAAATATGTGAGGGACATCTTGAAGAAGTTTGGAATGGAAAGTGTCAGGACTGCCACAACACCTTATGAAGCTCCAAAATCTAAGAACAACACTGAACCAGATCTACCTGTGAATGTTCATTTATACAGATCTATGATTGGTTCCTTGATGTATCTAACAGCTTCTAGACCTGATATTACGTTTGTTGTGAGTGCTTGTTCTAGACATCAAGTCACTCCACTTGCTTCCCATCTGAATGCAGTTAAGAAGATCTTTAAGTATTTGAAAGGCCAACCCCATTTAGGCCTTTGGTACCCAAAAGAGTCTCCTTTTAAACTAGAAGCATATAGTGACAGTGATTATGCTGGTGCCAATCTGGATAGGAGATCCACAACTGGAGGTTGCCAATTCCTTGGAAAGAGATTAATTTCTTGGCAGTGCAAGAAACAAACTATTGTGGCTTCCTCATCTATTGAAGCAGAGTATGTTGCTGCTGCAAATTGCTGTGGACAGGTTCTTTGGATACAAAATCAATTGTTGGATTATGGGTATAACTTCATGAATACAACAATTTTTATTGATAATCAAAGTACCATATGCATTGTTAAAAATCCAGTTTTTCACAGTAGAACTAAGCATATTGAAATCAGGCACCACTTTATAAGAGATGCATATGAAAAACATTTGATAAAAGTGGTTAAAATTCACACTGATGATAATGTGGCAGATTTGTTAACTAAAACTTTTGATGGACCAAGGTTTCAACACCTTGTGGTCCATATTGGTATGCTTAACCCTTAACTGCAAAGTTTAAGGGGAGGCATAGGCCTCAGGGGAGGCATATGCCTCAAGGGAGGATTTATGTTGTAAACTTTGTATATTTGCTAACACTAACCAACTAATGTTTTGTGAGTTTTGTTTGGTGTGGTTTGTGTGTTTTTCTGTGTATGTTTTGCAGATTGCATTTTTCAGTTCAATTTCATCGAGTTTGGTTCATTGGAGAATGGTCAAGTAAGCTTAAAAGCTTGTTTCTTCTGAAAGCTATGTACTGGAGTGAGCTATTTGTTTCCACTGAAGAGAAAAGTACTGAAGTTATTCATTCAATAGAAGTACTGAAGTTAATTGTTCATTCATTCATTCAAGAAACAGTTTACAGCTTACAGCTTACAATGCTCACAATCAACTTCATATGGAAATACATGATCATTTCTATACAAGATCTAATTAACCTATTCTAGCTCCTATCATCGTCTAGCCTAAATCTTCTATCCCGATGGCTGGATATGCATGACCAGTACGACGAAGAAGCTAAGGATCAAAATGGGAAGGATGGATTGATGAAAACGAAGATGATGAAGATGAATACAGTAGATGGATGTGTAATATGAGATTTCCTTTGTGCTTCATCTACTGGTTTCACCAAAAAGCAATCAATCCATCTTCCTTTTACCCTTCCCCTTTACGATATGTGATGAAGCACCAAAACCTGGTGCAGAAAGACCAAGAACCACCTCTCTGTCCTTAGGGAGTGGTGGATTTCTGGCACGTGGTCTTGTTTGGGGTTGGGATGATGAAGTTTGTCCTTTCTTTGCTTCCTCTCTAACCAATCTATTGAAGATTGGCTCTAGGCGCTCAGTAGAATCATCTGATTCTCTTGATGATTCAGAAGGATCTACCACACTGTCATTTTCTGAAGAAGGGAGAAAGGGTGATTTTCTTGGTCGCAGATATGGTTGAGGAAAGTAATAAAGCCATGGGTTAGCATCATCACTTGATGATGATGATGATGAGGAAGTGAGGTTTATTACTTCTGGTTGATTCCACATTGGTGATTGGTGTTGATTGGAGGGTTTTTAGTGAAATTAGGGTTTGTGATGAAAATTGGGGGTAAATGATGTGTGTGAAGTGTGCATTGGGATTGTTATATAGAAGGATTCGAGGATTAATGTAATTTAATGCGAGTTGGGTGGCACAGTAACGCTCTAGATATTTACTGATGATATTTTTATCTTGGGTGGTTTCTGCTGAAGTGAATTACTTCAGCAGATTGACCGTGTTCCTGCTGAAGTGTTACTTGGTCAATGGGTAGAGTTGAAATACACGAAAGATATGGTCAACAAAAGTTCTGATATTTTTGACTATAATTTGGGCAATTTCTACCAATTCATTATTTGCATATCCTTACTTTAAATTAAACGATTCCCTCTTCACTTACGTCTAAAACACTTCCAGTTGTGTGATTCTTAACCCTAACTTACAATTTTACACATGGCGCTTCTAATTAAGAAAGATCATTATAAAGTTGCTTTTCTGGGAAAAGCTAAGGGTGATGATTTGTATGAACCAATGGTGGAGTTCTTGAAGAGATCCAAGATTCATTATGCTTTAACGCATTCTCCTAATATGATATATGAATCATTGGTTACTCAATTTTGGGCATCTGCTACGAAACGGAGTGACACAGAGATTGTTGCGATGGTTGACGGGACGGAGCATGTTGTGACAGAGGAATTGATTAGAAGAAAGCTTCGCTTGGACGATGTTAATGGAGTTTATCATTCTAATGCTGTGGATATTCTTGCTGGGCTAAGAGCTTGTGGATACAGGGGTACAAGAACTGATGTATGGTTCAAGAATCAGTTGTGTCCTATGTGGAGATTTTTGGTTCACATGTTGCTTCAGTGCATAAGCAATAAATCAGGAGGATGGGACCAATTTTCTACTCAATTGGGATGTGGTATTGTTTGTCTTTCTCAGGGGTTAACTTATAACTTTTCTAGGTTTATTTTTGATAATATGGTTGAAAATATTCATAGGAAAAATCATAAGTTTTTGATGTACCCTAGGTTTTTGCAAATGATTTTAGACATTACAACCCAAGCCCAAGCATTTTGTCCCATAGGAGCTTTATCTTCTAAACTGTTTGCTTCTATGAAAACTAATTATGAGGGGGAACATCATACTTTGCTAGCAGCTATGTTGCCTCAAGGTAATGAGGTTGCTGATGAGTGGAATGTTGTTGGTTATCCACCCTCTACTACTGTTGCTGCTGATGGTAATCCATTAGTTGCAATGGATGAGGGCCCTTCTAATACTGCTAAAGCTACACTCACACCTTCACCTAGACCTTGTCCTAGTCCACCACCTATTCATGTTACCTCTGATGAGGTTGAGAATGAAGTTAGTAGACTGCCCACACCTAGTCCATTAAGGGAACCATTTAATGAAGGTTCAGATAATATTGAGCATGAACATGTTTCTCCTGAAAGGTCCAACGAAGTTCCCATTACCACTGAG
The DNA here is from genome assembly GCA_019973895.1 of Chrysanthemum seticuspe. Classification (NCBI taxonomy): domain Eukaryota; kingdom Viridiplantae; phylum Streptophyta; class Magnoliopsida; order Asterales; family Asteraceae; genus Chrysanthemum; species Chrysanthemum seticuspe. The sequence goes on along the minus strand of BPTQ01000001.1, from coordinate 132,323,116 downwards.
CAATCTGCTGGTGGAGCTGAGGACCCTATTACACTTACATCTGTATATGCTTTAGTGAACAGGTATGTGGGTGAGGTTGCTGATCTCAAAAAGGAGCTTGCAGAGACTAAATCTACACTTGGTGGTGAGATTGTGGAGTTGAAAAGAAAGGTTCAGGACTTAGAGGAACAACTTGGGAATAATAGTAAACGGAAGCTAGTGGTTTCTTCTGATGAGGAGCAAGAGGTTACTCAATTTAAGTCACTTGAAATTTTGGCTGATGTGGCTCAGAAGACTGATGTTTCTTCACCAGTTGTTACTAACTCGTCTAAGACCAAAAAACCCATTATGTTTACTAGAAGAAAGAGAAGACAATATTTGAGTAAGGATTCTTCTGAACCTTCAAAGGTGTCAGAAGTTGCAGCTGCTGGTGATCAAATGGAGGATGTTGCTACTGAACCTGGTCAAGCTTCATTTGTTAAAGAACATCCAGGTCCTTCACCTTCAGCAGATCATACTGAAGTCTTTCTTGCAGGAAGAAATTTTAATCTAGACTCTAATGATGATGTCTTTTCTACACCTGTTGAAGATCTGTCTCAACATGTTTCTTCTGATGCTAACTTGGGTGTTTCTTCTGAAGTTCCTTCTGGTGATATTCCTCGAGCTATTTTTGCTACAGAACCTGATGATACAAGAAAAGGAGCAATGATTGATGATATTGGTCCAGATCTCGTAAGTGAACAGGAAAAGCAAGCACAAGAAAGATTGCTAGTTGAGTGTGCAGAGTTGAAGAAGAGTGAGACATTGGCTAAACAGCTTGGAGCAGAGGTTTCTACCAATTTACCTTCTGAGAGACAAAGAGAAATTGATGCACTATCTTCTAAGTTTACTGATAAACAATGAGATGCATGTATTACTCAAGTTATCTCAGAACCTAATCTTGCACAAAGTATTTTGGGAGTAGATTTTGATAGTGATAATTTTGTGGCTCAAATGGTGACTCTTGGACAACAAAGGAAGCAAGAAGCAGCTGCAAAGAAGAAAGCCATTGCTGCTCAAAGGAATAAAGCTAAGAGAGAGAGACCACAAACTGAAGCTCAGAGGAAAGCACATATGAGGACTGTGGTAAAAAAATCAGAGTTGTTCTTTGTATAACTCTGGTATGACAATGAAGCAAGTCTTGGCTTTACCTGATTATGATTTGATTTGTATGTATAATCGGATTATGAAGTCTTCTTCCCCTGCTTCAACAATTACTTCTAACTTGAAAAGGATTGCTGGGAATGTCGATGCTCCAAAGGCCAAGAGACCCAAGTTTGTTGAGAGAGTAGATAATTTTGATGCTATTCTACCTAAAGTGGTTTCTCCTGTTGTTACTTCTGAAGTAACTTCTGAAGCTACCCATTCAGCTGACAGGATTTCTTCTGCTGAACCTTCTGCTGTTTCTTCTGAAGCACAAGATGTACCAGTTTCTATTCCATCTGTGGCATCTTTTGATACAAAAGGAGATGTTATGGTTAGGGAAGCTGAAACAACATCTGTAAAAACTAAAAAGGCGAGGAAAGTTCTTGATCAAATGAATGCTTTACGTGGTGGTGTTTCTGCTAAGTCTGCTTCTATTTCTTCCCTTCATGCTAAAGATGTTTATGCTAAACGGCTTCTGGTAAAGACAAATCAAATCCGTTTACAGCTTATGATTTGCTCAAAATCATTTGGTTATCATTGTACCAAAGTTCTTACTTGAACTAAAACAATTGGCTACTCCAGAAGTAATGGCTTTTGGTAAAGAGATAAAATCCATTAATTTTTTCTCAAAACATTGCTAGGGACTAGCAATATCTTAGTGTGGGGGATTGATGAGTGTCTAAATACTCATCATTTTTGTACTATCTAGACTGCAAAAACATCTGAAAACACTCTGAAATGCATCAAAATGATGAAAATATCACAAATAAGTGTTTTATGTGTTTTAAATGCAAAAATATCAAAATCAGATGAAAAACGTATCAAGTTTGCATAATTGGCAGTTTTAGTCCCCCAAGTTACAAAAGTTGTCAAAACTAGTCCCTGGTAATTCAAAAGCTTGTAAAATGTCATTTAAGGTCCATGAGATTCAAAATTTGTCAAAACAAACCCTTTAAAGTTTAAAATTTACAAAATGACAACTTTAGTCCCTGAACTTTGAAAAATGTCAAAATCAGTCCTTGGTGAGTTTAAAAATAGAAATTATTCAAACTACACCTTGTACTATTCAATTGTGGCATAATTGGTCCTTTATGATAAGTTTAGAGAAAAATTACAAGTTTGGTCCCTGGAGTTTGAAAATTGACATAAAAGGCCCTTGGATTTACAAAAATGGAAAATAATCAATAATGGTCCTTGTACTATTCACATATGGCAGGAATGGTCCTTGTGAGAGCCTTGGAAAATTATCAAGATCAGTCCCTTAACTTTGTTGGAATTACACAAAAGGTCCTTGTGATTATTAAGCTACAAACCAAACGGACCTCTTTATTATTAAAAACCCAAACCCAGTCCATTAACCCAACCCGGCCCAAAAATTTAAATAAAAGAAAAACCGCCACCACTGTAGCTCTGTCTCTCCCACACTGGTTAAACCAAAACCAGTGGTTTTCATCCCCAC
>BPTQ01000001.1:132067173-132312718 GCA_019973895.1 Chrysanthemum seticuspe | reverse complement strand
TTTTAAGCATTTTTAATTAGCTTTTAATACAAAAAATTCAGAAAAGGTTCAAAAAAATAATTTTTCATTTTTCTTAAGTTTAGATAAATATAAAAAGTAAAAAAAGTAATTTTCCAGATTTTTCATAGTTTATTTTGTATTTTTAGATAATTTAATTAGTTTTTAATAGTTTAAAATTCATAAAAAATAGAAAAATATTCAGAAAAATACAAAAATAGTTTTGAAAATTCTCTTTTGATATTTTAGACTTTTCCATTTCATAATTTTATTTTTCTAGCTTTATTTCCTATTTTCTTGTATTTTAGGTAATTATTAAATAGTTAAAAATAGTTTTTAATTAATAATAATTAGAATAATAGTTGTAAAAATAATTTTCTTTTTCTAAATATTTTATTTTATCATTAGGATTGTAAAAATATCATTTTCATATTTTTAGGGTTAATATTGTGTAAGTTTCACGTTTTTATTTGTACGTCGCGTAGTTTTTATTTCAGTTTTGTAAAAACATAAAAACAAAACATCATTTTAATTATAGTGATAACGTTTATTTAATAGTTTTTATCTTTTTAATTTCCTTTAATTTGCATTTAAGCCCTTGTAGTTTATGTCCTTGTTCGGTAGTTATAATATCATTCAAATCCCTTTTCCGTTCAAATCTCTCGATCACTATACGTTTGGTGATCCATTGCATAGCTCGCTGGGACATAACGACCCGGGGAAACACTATACTCCTCAGATCTTCATTGCATTCGTGCTTGAGCAGTTTTAAGCTGATTACGGTCTGCCATTCACAAGTGGCAGGCTTGAGTGATTTAGCTTTACTGTTTGGCACGCATCAAATTTTTGGCGCCGCTGCCGGGGAGCTGTGCTGATTATCTTACATTTAGCAGATTAGTGATTTGAATATTCACTCATTGTTCATACCATCCATCTGTATATGTTTATATTTTCTTATCCAAAAATACAAAAATACTCTTCTCATTCCTCTTATCCGTATGATTCTATTTCTCTTACCCCCTCGTACCGTTTGATTCTACTCTTCTTTAACCTCAAAACCGTTTAATTCTATTTCTTTAACCCTCTACATGTTTAATTCTCATGGCGACGTTCGATTATCCTCGTTGTTTCCACTGCAAAAGCCGTATGGAAGAGGATCAGGTCCGTTGTCAGAATCCGGATTGTTTATGCAAGCAATGTGGAAGGATGGGTGCAAGCAAATATTGTTATTGGTGCGAATTATCTGATAACTCTCTCGATGATTCTCCAAGTTTTTCTGACCATCCGCCACAACCCGATGAACCCGTTCAAGAACCGGAGACCATAACGGAAGTGGTGGAAATTGCTAGCTCTCAGAGCACACCACTTGTCCCACCTCCTGATTTTTCTAAATGTTCTTCGAGACTTGATAGTCATTCGGATTACCATATTGGTTTTGTTGATTCTTTGAATAAACCGATTCCTTATCATAACTCTCAAATGCAATCGTTTATTCCTTGTGTCGGTTGTGGTGAGCCTCTCTTTGGTTCACCCTGTCGTTGGTGTACGTGTGTACAATGTGGTAATGATATTCATAATGGGAGTTGTTTGTTTTGTGGTTCGAGGAATTCATTTGATTATGATCCTAATCAGAACTCATTTAACGACCCCTCAAACTTTTCCAATTACCCACCACAGCCCGACTTATCTTCATATATCCAACATTACTGCTGTGAATCTTGTGGAGGTCCTCACCAAGGATTTGAGTGTCAATCCGGAAACACGTTTGTCTATGAACAGTTTTCCGGTGATGCTCAGAACTTTGGTTATAACCAGAATCCATATGATTCACCTGTCCAGACTCAACAGTTTTACTGTTGTGAGTACTGTGGAGGTCCCCACTTCAGCTCTGATTGTCAAATAGGGAACCCAGTTCCTTGTAACAATCATGACTCTTACATGTTTGACAATTCCCAACCTCCACAGCACTATACGGTTCAAACTCCACCTGAGCCGTTGTCTCAAGAAATCTCCCAAGATTTTGAAACCACAATGAAAACACTTGATGATATGATTCAAAACTTTAAGAATCAAGTGAGTGGTGAAAAGACCATAGGAGAATTGCTGGCCGAAGAACGAGAAGAACGGGAAGCTCGTAAATATAGGGAAGAATCATTAGTCCTAGAGCATGCAGCTCTAAGGCGTTCCCAATTTCTCAAGGCAGCTCTATATGATGATGATGAGGAGAGTTTTTATCCTTTTAAAGATAATACTTCTCAACTCCCTCAGTCAGTTGATATCCCTGCAGTTGAGATTCCATCTCAAACAACTGCTATCACACCCGAGATTCACACTCACTCTCTTATTATGGGGGACGAGCATCTCGACACTGTTCCTGAAAAGGAATCGGACGAATTCATAAAGTCTAGTGTTGAGAACCTTGTCCCAATCCCAAGAGAGTCACAAGGAATTCTTGATCATGTGTGTGATATCCCTCCTCCTCTTGTCTTCCAAAATGATCATGTTGAGATGTTCTCCGATTCTGATGATGATGATTCGTTATCTTGTGAAGACATCATTTATGTGGAAGATTCACCTTCTGAGCTTGTTAGCTTAGAAGAAGAGAATGATGAAGTTACTGACACTGAAATCAAAGATGAAGCTCTTCGAGCAACATTATTGAATGTCAGTCTTCTCATTTCTAAAATCGAGGCTTTCAAAGAGAAACCTATTTCATCTCCTATCCCCATTAAGGATAGTGACATTCTTTCCGATGATTCTATTCCGAAAATGAAAGCCTTCTGTTTTGATAATATGGGAGAGAAGATTAGTGGCAGTACCACTTCTCATTCTCATAATTCTCTCCTCGATCATGAATCATTTACTTTTGAGGAGTTCACCAGTGAACCTACTCATATCAATTCTGAATATGATTCATTCACCTTCATGGAGTTCTCAGATGAACTCACTCATATCATATCTCCGCCGGAGTATGATAACTTCTACTTTGATCTAGACACACCCGGGATATGTCTAGACCAATTGAGCTTAAATGATGAGATTCATGCTATTATGAATTCTCCTTCTGATGATGATGAGTTAGTCATGATGTTTATCATGATTTTCTATCTCTTCTTCACCTATCCCGTGGCTTCTCCTGTTCTTCACTCCTTCGGGAATGAAGACATTATCTTTGATCCCGGCATTTTCATTTATCATTTTTTAACCGGTTCTATGTATATCTCATCGGTGTGGAACTTTCACATACTTCAATGTTTATCCAAACATCTTGAACGAAAGTCCGATGGAGATTGTTTCTTCCACTTTGCTTTCCCCATGAACAAATAAATTCGGGGTCGAGTCAAGCTAGCGACTCGGTAATCAAAAACAGTAGCTAAACATGGGTTTTCACCCGTGTGTACCACCCTAGTGTGGGGGAGTTGCCCCACATGTTATGTATGTATATAAGTTTTCAAAAAAAAAAAAAAAAAAAAAAAAAAAAAAAAAATCTTCTTTCTAAATAATGGCCGTAGTATTTCCCTTTTACGTTCTTTGTTTCGGCGTAACCGCCGGTACTTTGAATATTGAGGGCAATATTCATTTCTAAGTGTGGGGGGGAATTCTCACGAATTTTATCATATAATTATACCAATTCCCCCGTTTTTGGCCTTTTTTTTTTTTTTTTTTTTTTTTTTTTTTTTTTTTTTTTTTTTTTTTTGGAGTAAGTGTTTTGCACTTACTCATTTGGTTATCAGTCCACCTTGTCTAATAAACAAAAGGATTGGCTAATCCAGGAGCAAACGGCTCTTGGTAAAGATATATCAAATCCGTTTACGGCTTGCAATTTGCCCAAAATTGTATGGTATTCAACTCACCATATCCTAAAAAGTGAAGAGTTGGCTAGCCCGCAAGTTTATGGCTTGTGGTAAAGGCAGTGGAAAAACCATAATTGGTAATCAGCTCACCAAAGATAATGTTGATAATTTATCTAAGAGTTGGCTAGTCCAGAAGCAAACGGCTTCTGGTAAAGACAAATCAAATCCGTTGGAAGCTGGTGGTTTGCTCAAAATCACATGGTTATCGGTGTACCATAGTTCTTACTTGAACTGAAACATTTGGCTACTCCAGAAGTAATGGCTTTTGGTAAAGAGATTCAAATCCATTAAGTTTTTCTCAAAAGATTGCTAGGGACTAGCAATAGTTTAGTGTGGGGGATTGATGAGTGTGTAAATACTCATCATTTTTAGTCAAATCTGAACTGCAAAACGCTTAAAAATGCTCAGAAATGCATCAAAATACTGAAAATATTCCAAAATTGCATTTTATATGTTTCAGATGCAAAATGTTTAAAAACAGATGAAAAATGAGCAAAGTTTGCACAATTGGCAGTTTCAGTCCCCCAAGTTTCTAAAATTGTCAAAAATAGTCCCTGAGTCAAAATTTCAAAAGAAAAGTCACCAAAGGTCCTTTTTAAATCATAACTTGTCAAATTTAGTCCTTTGGTGAAAAATATAAAAAGTTTGAGAAAATTACAAAAGTGGTCCTTCAAGTTTGAAAATTGGCAGAAATGGCCCCTGGAAAATCTGAAAATGGCAACTTTGGTCCTTGTAATATTAACACTTGTCAATTTCAGTCCTTGGAGCAACTTTGAGATTTGGCAGAACAGGTCCCTACAGTTTCAGAAATGGCAACTTAGGCCCTTGATTATTATTAACCTATTATTAACCTTGGACCCTTGTCACAAGCTTTTTGAACCCCTGCCATTTAGCTTTTTGAGCCCCTGCCTTACATTTGGACCCCCTGTTATTTAATATCCAGTCAAACCACATTTGACCACCCACTTTCCCTCTCCTTCACGGGTACACCATTTCACCATCATCACCCCCCCCCTGCAACCTCTGATAACACTCCATCTCCTTCATCATTCCTACCCTCTACCCCCCTCCAAACACAACAAGCCAAGAATGCATTAAATGCCCTTAAAACCCTAACACTCAAGCCCCAGCTGGCTTAACCATTTTTGGCGCCAAAAACACTTGAATAGGCCAAGATCCACCAAAGCCATCCAATGGCCATTATTTATGCTGGGATTTGTCCAGAGGAGAGAGACAAGTACTTTGGGTGTATAAAAAGACCAAGAGAAGCAACAAGAGAGAGACTTAGTTTTAATTTTTCACAATGTATGTCGATTTGTAGCTTATCTTGTCTTAAATAATTTTCATCTGTATTTTCAAGCTTAATTGTATCAAACAAAAGTATTTAAGTGTGTTCCAACTCATTTCAAGTTTGAATTCAAGTCTATGTTCAATTTCATTTTTGTATGTCCACTGTTGAATTTTCTATTCTCAAAATCTTATGCAAAAGCTGTTAGTCACTTGTTTTTAAGCTTAAGCATGCTCATTCAAGCTTATTTAAGCTTTCCATAAGCTCACATTTCAGTTTCACTCACTTTTGGACTTTGGTCAAAATAAGTCAAACATGGGGCAAATCTGAGGAAGGAATGGAATGGGTTGATTCAGACATGAATGTGGGTTGATTTGGAAGCAGTGGGTGGGATAAAATAGGGTAGTGGTTCATGGTTCACTGTTGGCAAGCCATAGTGGCTAGGGATCTTTGTAAGTTATTTTCACAAGTTATTGCATACAATGTATTTGTATTCATAATCTGTTAAAACCTGTTCTAATAGATGTATTTAGGTCTGGTTAAGTTAGTTTGATCATAATATATACTGGTTCGGTGTTTGGATTTGTTTCAGTTTGCAAATCAGTATAATAAGGGGTGTTTGGTTTATAGCTTATTCTGTCTCTAAGGCTTGTTCAGTGTTTACTTTTTGTTGGTTCATGTTTGTTAGCTCCATATAAACTCATATCAGTCAAATTAATGTACCTGCAACTCTCAAAAGTCAAACATCAAGTAATATCTGTTTCACTGATAATCTGTTGTGGATTTGGATTTGCTAAACCTTGTTTTGTGTTTAAAAGTGTTAAACAAGCTTGCATTATACTCATTACACCATATTACTTCATTATAAGTCATAAAAATTGGATTCAAAGTTCATCTTGGTCAAAGTTCACAGCTATTGTCAAAAGTCAAAATTGCAAAAAAGTGGATTTGAGCTCAACTGCAAGGATTTTTCCTTGACTCATTTTTAAGTCAAATTAGGTGAAATTTGTTGTTTCAAAAACTTCAGTTGGTGTTCTTTCTTATCACCATTTTTGTAAAATTTTACCAATTTTTTATAAGCTCTAAACTAGCTTCTCTTTTAGGCTCTAAGTGCCCTGCTCCATGGGTCAGTATAAGTTGAGTGTTTCCTCAGTTTTATGCATGTTTGCAGAGGGATCATTAGAGCTTCCCAGAGTCTAGTTTTTGGTTTACTTACTCTCACCCAGGTCTGCTTTAGTTTCCAATTTGTAGTTTTCAGTTTGAGCTTATTTTTAAGCTTGTGCTTGTGTTCAAAGTTGGTACCCAAATCTGTTTTAGTTTATAAAATCAAATAAGCCAAATCTGTGTATTCAGTAATCCAGTGGTTAAAAACCAGTAGGAATTGTTGCATTTTAGTTATTTTAGCAGTTTAGAACTTTTGTAAACAGTTGGTAGCTTATTTTGCTCATTAGCTTATTCCAAGTGCTTATTTCAAAGCACTTGCTATAGCAGTTCTTAATTCCTCCACATAAGCACTTGTTTTTCTAATTTTCTTAGATTCCTTATATAATTTTAGAGTTTTCCTGAAATTTTCAGATTTTTCCAAGTTGATTTGCTATTTTTCTTAATTTAAATTAGTTTTTTAAGCATTTTTAATTAGCTTTTAATACAAAAAATTCAGAAAAGGTTCAAAAAAATAATTTTTCATTTTTCTTAAGTTTAGATAAATATAAAAAGTAAAAAAAGTAATTTTCCAGATTTTTCATAGTTTATTTTGTATTTTTAGATAATTTAATTAGTTTTTAATAGTTTAAAATTCATAAAAAATAGAAAAATATTCAGAAAAATACAAAAATAGTTTTGAAAATTCTCTTTTGATATTTTAGACTTTTCCATTTCATAATTTTATTTTTCTAGCTTTATTTCCTATTTTCTTGTATTTTAGGTAATTATTAAATAGTTAAAAATAGTTTTTAATTAATAATAATTAGAATAATAGTTGTAAAAATAATTTTCTTTTTCTAAATATTTTCTTTTATCATTAGGATTGTAAAAATATCATTTTCATATTTTTAGGGTTAATATTGTGTAAGTTTCACGTTTTTATTTGTACGTCGCGTAGTTTTTATTTCAGTTTTGTAAAAACATAAAAACAAAACATCATTTTAATTATAGTGATAACGTTTATTTAATAGTTTTTATCTTTTTAATTTCCTTTAATTTGCATTTAAGCCCTTGTAGTTTATGTCCTTGTTCTGTAGTTATAATATCATTCAAATCCCTTTTCCGTTCAAATCTCTCGATCACTATACGTTTGGTGATCCATTGCATAGCTCGCTGGGACATAACGACCCGGGGAAACACTATACTCCTCAGATCTTCATTGCATTCGTGCTTGAGCAGTTTTAAGCTGATTACGGTCTGCCATTCACAAGTGGCAGGCTTGAGTGATTTAGCTTGACTGTTTGGCACGCATCACAGACATAAGGTCATTTCCATGTAGATCACGAATGAAACAAGTTTTCTCCCTGAAAGCAACCTCCAAATCTCCATCACAAAATTGACCTACTGAGAACAGATTGTGACCGAGGCCTTCCACATAGTAAACCCTGCTGATTTCGATGTTCCCATTAACATAATCTCCGTAGCCCATGATGGCTGCGAAGTGATCGTTCCCGAATCTGACAGTGCCAATGAACTTTGCAATAAAGTTTGATAACAGTTTAAGGTTGCCTGTCATGTGTCGGGAACATCCGCTATCAACAATCCAGAGAATGATCTGTATCACCTTCATTACACACAGACGACACAGATGGAATAGAAGTAGATGTGGAACCCGAAATGTTAGAGGGTTCCGAAGCAGGTATATTAGACATACACACATTGAGAATTTTAGGCATCCACTTAAATCATAGTGTGTTATATATCCATTTCTGCCATCTGTAACTACTCTTTGCTTTAGTCTTAGTGAAAGCACTAGGTGGTACTACATTCTTGGGAGGTGAAGCGGTAGCTACTGTGATAGCAATGGTTGCCTTAGAATCTAAAGAAGGTGGTTTACCAAGCACAGACTTAGAATGATTAGTGGGCCTAGAGGTATTCCGATTCTTAGGATTCCGTAATCTAGAGATTATTGCTTTAGCAACACATTTGTCATGACAATCAGAATTCATACTCTTTCGACAAATATCACAAGGTGCATTTGACTGAATATCAAAGGTACTTAACGGTTTAGCATTCGTTACATCACTATTTCTATTACATTTGCCAGACGCAACATCTATAGTGGAAGTAACATGAGTTTTATTCAGAGTCCTAGGGTGTTCTTCTACTTTAGCATTCCTTATTGATCCTTTCTTAGGTCGCAACTTCCTATTCTTCGTTTGAGTGCTCCTAGGCTGTGAAGTGCGGACGTTTGGAAAAGATGTAACTATTCCTGTTTCAGTAGAGGGAAACACATTAGCAACTTGTGATTTGGCAGTGGGAATTCTAGGTTCATGATTACTAAGTGTGACTGGTGCTAATCTCTTAATCACAGTAGGCGGAAGTTGATCATACTTTCCTAACATTTCCCGTAACTTAGAGATGGTGTGAATCAGATCTTGATTTTCAGAACGAATATTACCAGCAAAATTCATGACTTCTCTAGTGTGAGCAAGATAGTGATCAAGTTCATTAGATGCTTCAAGTCGAGTCTTTTTGAGTAAATCAAATATGACACCATATTCCTGTTTAACTTTTAAAAATTCTTGTTCATATTTTGAGATTTGACTTTTCAAAGACACGTTTTGATCATCCAGTTGCTCAATTTTATGATCAGAAGATTTTGCACTCAATTGAGCGATTTTCTTTTGAAAACTGAGTTGATGGTTGTGAATATCTTTTTCACACCATTGAAGACGACGTTTTGCATTGTTAATTTCCGTGTGTAATCGTTTATTTTCAGCTTTTAAAGACTCGATCTGAAGCACATTATCGGTGTTCTCAACAGTTACAACAGTTTCAACAATATCAGCAGAGATATGATTAGATGCATATGGCAACGAATAGAATAGCACAACATTATGGATATCAGCACAGATAACATCTTCCAAGAGTCGATCAACATCTTTTCTCAACAGTTTCTTTTTGCGTTTTGTGTTAGTAATAGATGTTTCTGTTTTCTCGAAAACGTTTTTCATAACCCCAAGTTCCTTATGAAAATCCTTTTCCCAGGAAATTGCACAACTTTTCAAGTTTTTAACATTAGGTAAAAGATTTTTCTGAAAAATGTCTCTTTGTTCTCGCGCCAGAGGCGATTGAAAATGTTCAACTTTGATTTCAGATCGATATTCTATCTCATGTTGTAAAATTTTGAGGTCAGCCATGAAAATGTCAAAATATCGAAGAATTTTTCGATTTTCAGGTTGTGAGTTTACTTCGCTAATGGAAGGTAAAGGACCATAAGTTTGTGCAAAGACTGTTTTGGGATTAACAATAGAAGACTCGGGTGTTTTGATGATAACCCTGGGTGTGTTTGAAGAATCCGTTGGTGTGACGAAAGTGACCGCGTTTTTATAATTAAAAGGTTTGTTGTAAACAACGGTTTTTAATTTAGATCGACTCTCGTCTTCTGCATCTAATTACTCTTGACGATGATATTCAACAACACTCATGACAGTATTATCAATTTTGTATTCTGCACTGGAAACTTCAGGAGTTGGTTTGAATGTTTTTAGTGAAAGCTTTGGTTTGTAATCAGCTAGATTTTTTCCATATCCATTTGGATTGGGTTTTAAGGTAAACTTTTCAATAGCTGTTACTGATTCACCATGTTTGTAAACAACCGTTTTAAACTCTTTAATTTTGTTTTGCAAACCGAGAATTTCTGCAAGAAGGTCATCTACCCGATTCGTTGAATGCTTTTTGTATGCGGAGAACTGTTTTTGACAATTTAACAACTCAGCCTTAGCTTTTTGATTTTCCAAGGTGAGAGCGTTAATTTGCTTTTTATGTTCATGTTTCAGTTGTTCTAATTCGGACAACAAAGCATTCTTTGAGGCGGCTAGATCACGCATCTGTTTCTCTAAATATTTTTCGTTTTGATGAGATTTTGCAAAAGCGGCTTCAAAACCTTTTTCACGGTTTTCTTGAGTTTTGAAAAAGTTGAGTTGCATTTGTAAACATTCAAAATCCTTGGTTAACAGTGCATTTTTACTTTTTAAGGATTGATTTAATGCATAACATTCCTCCATTTTGATTTGATGGTCTTGAATTAACCGAGCAAAATCCGGATGAGGCAACAGATCATCTTGTTCAATCGTGAGTCTCAACATGATCATTCTTTAGATCCTCAAGTACGACCACGGAGTCAATTTGATTATCAAAGGAGACCATAAGGTCATCTTGATCATCAAATGTAACTACAGGGTTAACTTGAAAATCATCAGAAGAAGATGTAGAAGACTCATTTTGAATAGTCTGATCCGTGCCGGATTCAGATATTGGCGGAGATATTAGTTCAGATATGATGATGGTTTGTTCGGGTACCTGAGACAAGCCATCAGTGTCATACACTGGGCCTGTATCACTCATGTGCAGCTCATGCATATTAGCCATCAACATAACAGCTGCATTCGCCTGCAAGTCCTCCATATCATCATCTGAGTCTGCATCTGCCATAAAGCTCTGTTCTTTGTCTGTAAGAGATCCACCAGCTTCATCCTTAAGAGCCAGAAGTAAGGCTTCTTTGAAATAAGCACTGCCCCTAGTCCTTGGCTTTGGGCATGCATTAGCCAGGTGTCCCTTCTTATTGCAGTTGTAGCATCTAAGACCATTTAACCGATTCTGAGCATTTCCGTGTTCCACCACTTGAGCTCTGTTGTTTTCTACCCACAGCATTAAACCCTTGACCACCGCCCATCTGACGACCATAATCACGATTCTGAACTTCAACACGTCCATTGTTCACAACAGCTTGAGTCCGTGTGTTAGATGAGGTACGAATACGATTGTTGGATTTGTTGGTGTAACGGCCAAAAGCATTAGCAATCATCACAAATCCTTGTTGCAATGCTTCGAACGGATCTGTTTCCTCAGTCGCTTCACTGACATATGCTTGAGCATTGTTGCTGTATGGAACCAATTGATTTTGTTGAGGTTGTGATTGTGAAGGTGTGTTTGCAGTTGGTTGAGGTGATGGTTGAGAGGGATAATTCTGTTGAGCATACAGGGCAAGTTGTTGATTGTCCGGTTGTGATTGTTTAGCAATTTGAGCACGGAGAATCCTTTCCCGATCAACTTCCTTTTCATGAGGCTTCAAGTAGTCGTACAACAATCCATAAGTAGAATGATGCATATTCTTCGCTTGACGGAGAAAAATGACATACTTCTCCCATTCTGCACCAAGACTACTCAGGAACTTAGTATTCACTGCAATTCTTGGCATAATGATGTTGTGTTTATCCAAATCATTGATGATATCTGAAAATAGATGATGATAGGACTCTAGTGTCTCTCCAGGTTCAATCATGAAGTGTTCATAAGCCAAGTAAATTTTGGATTCCAAATCCTCCTGATTGAGTACAGATCCTTCCATAAGAAGACGAATATGATCCCACATTTTTTGTGCAGTCTTTTGAGCATCAACACTACGAAGAATTGGGTTTGGTAATCCTAAGAGGATGTATTCCATTGCAAGTTCATCAGCTTCATAGTGTAGAAGTTCTGTAGGATTTAAATCTGCAACAGTAGCAATGTTGGTTTGTTCATCTCTTGGTGGAACAGCAGTTGGATCTCCGGGTACAATGACAGTAGGCATCTCAAATGGACCTTCCAAGATAACCTTCTTTAAGAACTTTCCATGTGGCTTCTTCAGATCACAGAACCTAAAGAACCTAATCACCCATTGATCGTAGTTTCCTGGAGTGAGCATTGGAGGTCTATCAAGTGATCCAGCTTCATGAATTGATTGTTGGCTGCTTAAAGCTTCACACATCTTAGCAAACCAAGTGGGTTCCTTCATAGTGGTCCGTGATGGATGTTGATTGAAATTGGTTGTGTAGGGTTGAACTTGAAGGCTTGGTTGTGGTAGAACCATTTGTGGTTGTGGAATTGCACCAAGTTGTGGAGTATGTTGCTGATTAAATTGTTGTTGATAAATAGCTTGTTGTTGATTCCATTGTTGATGTTGTGGAGTTAATTGTTGTTGTTGTTGATGATTATAAGTGTGAGGGAAATAGTTAGAGTATGGTGGTTGAGACATGATGATAAACTTGTGTGGTAAAGATGGATCTTTGTAGTCGAATGAACCTTTGTTGATGAAGTATACTTAGGCGTAGAAAAGACAAGAACCAAGTAGCACTTATGCGTAAAAACACCAAAAGTTACGCGTAACAATGAGGAGTTACGCGTAGGTTTTAGCTTACGCGTAAGTAGGGAAAACACTAAAGTTAAGCGTAGACAAAAGTTAGGCATAGAAACGTAGGCGTAGGATTACCTTATGCGTAGACCGTAGTTTACGCGTAAAGTGAATCTTATGCGTAGGAATTCTACGTGTAAGCTTATGCTTATGCGTAATTTTAGGGTTTTTGCCCAAATGATCTTTTACACTTCACAGTGCAAAAGATATCCAAAGTCGACGTATTTTCAGACTTATCCAAGTAAGAAAACACGGATTAAACCAGAAAATTGAAGATCAAACCAAGGAACAATCTTACGCGTAATTTTAGGGTTTTGATACGCGTAGGATTACTCGTAACTTTGATTCTGCCCAAATGTGTTTCTAAACCAGTTTTTTGTTATGGAATAGCTTCAATAGTACCAAAAGAGCACAAAAGTGTGAATTTTGATGTACCAAAACTGCTAAACAGGTTACGCGTAGAACGACACCCACGAACAAAAACTAGCTTAAAAACGTAAATCCACGCGTAAAGTTTGAAACTTTTTGCCAAAAACAAGTATTTTAACACCTCAAAACATTGAAAGTACAAGAATCTTGGATTAAAAAGTGTAAAAAACGAGTTTTTAAGATAACCAAAGAATGCGTTATCTCTACGCGTAAGATCCAAAACCAAAACTTCAAAAACAAACGAGTACACCCAACTATTTGGCTCTGATACCACTGTTAGGTCACTAGTTTTACAACACAAGTAATATAGAAAGGAGATGAGGCAATTGAGCAAGCTCTAACACATACACACGATATAAAGTATACGGTTATGAGAAGATGTATGTGAAAGAAAAGAAAACTTGAACAACCAACCCTCAAATGAGGGTTTACAAGAGTTTATATAGGCAAGGAGCTAGGGCAACACTCCCTCTCCTTCCCTATTCCTTATTGGGCTTGGATCAAGCTTATGGGCCTTCTACATAAGCTTGACCTTAAACAAACATAAAGGCCATAATAAAGCTACCTATTACATATGAAATATAAATACTTGAAATACTGTTTAGGAGTGATTCCAACATCCATTATATCATCAGGGAGACAAGATATAATGATGCTTTTGAGGCGTTGGTTCTTATTGACCACTCTTCTCTCATCAGGAGTTCATTGGGCTTCAGGATTGGGTAAACATTCAGCAGTCTTAGGGACAAATGACCATCATTAATACACTTGATGTAGTTTGGTTCCATTCCAGTTAAGTAGCAAAGCATGTGCTTTTTCCACTTATTGAATTTCCCAACTTCAAGTCGGGGAGCAGCAGTTGAATAGCTTCCTCTCTTTTTGTCGACTAGTTGGGGCACATCACTATCAACCATGGTAGGATCTTGATTTAAAAACTTTGAGACTCTGTAATTAAAAATTTTTATAAACCAGATGCTCTCATACCACTTGTTGTTCTTGTTAACTTGGTTAAAATTAACTACAAAGTTAATCTATCCAAGCTCCATGACTTAGCAATGTTATGAGAAATACTTTGTTAAAAGATAAACGTAAAGTAAAAGACATAGTTTTTAAATTATATTTGCAATTAACAAAGAATTATACCTAAGTTTTTGCGGAACAACACTTGGGATTGAACGACAAGTATGATAATTCTCCTCAACAACTATGCTAAACCAATTGAGCTATTCTCAGGGACTTGGTTGTATTTGGAGGAGAGAAAGGTGTTTGTGAATGTCAACGCATTAAGTATACAAACTTGTCAACCTTTCTACTCCTACTTATGATCCTATTTGTACACAATGGTTTACAACCGTTATTGAAAAAGACAAAGATGACCTAAGCTAGTTTGGACAAAATACCTGTGTATTTTGTCTCTATTACAATGACTACTTTGAGTATGGGACAATGGTGCTTTCTGATTAGAAGTGATGACACTGATCTTGGTCGTTAGCCTTTCAGGGAAAGTTTGACCTTTGCTTGATAAGGACTCCCCCTTAATCATTTCAAACTTATCCCGCCTTTACTTCAGTCATTTAGCCTTCAGTCTCTTCAGTCTTTAAGTCTTCAATCAACATAGTTGTTGAGGATACTTGGGGTTCAGTGAGTTATTGTCATCACTCACTGAGCCCATCATCTTCTTCTTTGTCTCATGTATCATTCACTGAGTCCCGCCTCACTGGAAAGTCTTTCTCTTAGGCTTGTCTTGAGCTTCCTGAAGATGACTCACTGAGTGACTGTTCACTCAATGACTTGGTAGATGTTCATAGATATTTAACACTTAGGTTATTTTCTATTCAAATCCTAGTTTAAGGATACTTGGGTACTGATCGAACCCAACAGAGTCTCCCTATTTGGATATAAATATAGCCTAAGTGTTTGTGATCAGTGTAAGTGAGCAAGAGTCTTCTTCTTACACTAATGATACATGAAAGCAAGTAAAGGACACTGATTCAATATAAACATTCTTCATTCATACATTACATAAGTCCTAAACATAGCTAACCAGATAGTGTGTACAACTATCTCAGTCCAAATAAAATCCCAAGGCTTCAAGCTTCACTTTCTTAGACTTAAGCTTTTCTTGATCAGGGTGATCAACAATCTTTTTCCTCAGGCCCATGCTAAACTTAGCATTCTCAGTGGTCTTGACATTTGATGCCATTACCAGATATCCAACCATGGCAGCAATCCCTGCAAGGTCAATGTCAATTCATCTTTAGAAGGCTTGATTCCCATAAGCATCTATAAAGAACATTCCATAATCAGGCTCTTCAATCACCACATTGTTGACAAAGGGAACTCTGATGCAGGTTTTACTGACCAGGTCTTAATATTTATAATGTCTTGTTATACCTATGGTCTACCCTAGTGCACTAACGGGCAGTGTACCCGGTCGTATGTAGTGTAGTAATCGGTAAAGCCGAGGTCGTCCCAAGAGCTATGTGTGTTGGATTATTACTAAGTCTAGGTGTTACAGATTAAAAATAGTTTCGATAGGGATTTAATTAATTAAACTAAAGAAAAATCAATAGAGGAGAGTGGTGCTAACCTAGTTAATCCTCCTAGCTAGTTATGTCTACGTCTACTTACTTCCAATTACTTCAGGTGGGGTCAAAGTCAAGAGGACAGCATTTGGTCAATTCGCCCTAACCTATCAGCAAAGATGCCACCACAGGAGAAGTCAGGTGTCCCCCCATAAGTCCTGTTGTTCCTGGTCCCCTAAGCCAAGTCATTAAGTACCGCTACATGCTAGATTTATAATAGTGAATTCCCGGCCGTTAGGAACTTAGACACGCACCCCCTAATTCTTAAGTTCATCCAAAAGATAGGTGATCAGTTGGTCAAATCGCACAAGTAGAAAGGGTCGTCAGTTGGTCATATCTTACCCTTCCCGTCTCAGTCCGCTTACCTAGGGTCAGTTGGTCATATCTCCTAGGCAATTGGCCTCTACCGCCATTCAAAACTACCGAACCAAGGGTGGCTACCAATAAACTATGCATGCATACACTTAGAAATAATTGTACGGAAGTAAAGTAAACGCAAACAAAACAATTAAGGAATCATAACTAGGCCAGCACCAAGAGGTGCTTAGCCGCTCATATTAATCATGCAAACCAATTCAATATTCAAAGGTACGAAATACATGAATTGAAAGTAAAAGAAATATAAAACGCTAATGCTTATCGTAGGGGAGTGATTTCTCCCTTGGAGACAGCTCCGTATGCTCCTCTAGACCTGCCTTGAGCTTTTTCCCACGTTCTCTGAGTATTGTGTGTGGAATGGGATGATTAGAAATGCTGGAATTCGTGGGGTATTTATAGGCCAGATCTGGGTTACGACGTAACTAATAAAAGAGTTACGCCGTAACCTTCTATTTCATCGTATTTTGCACTAGATCTGCTGGTTAAGGCGTAACCTTATGAGTGGTTACGCCGTAGTCTTCAATAAACTCGATTACGTCGTAGTTGATGGAGTAGTTACGGCTTAAGTATCAGCGGCGTGGAACCTCATTTGACCTAATATAGTTACGTCGTAACCTTTGGGAAGAGTTACGCCGTAACCTTCTGATAAGTTGGTTTTCTGAGTCACGCATTAGTTACGGCGTAATGTGAGAGACGAGTTACGCCGTAAATTCTTCAAAGTAGCATACTGTGATAAATCTTTAGATATTTCTCCAGTTCCGCGTCTCTTTAGCTCCAATGCTCGTAATTTACCTGAAAGTGGAAAACAATGGAAAATAAGCGTAAATCCATATAAATGATATAAATTACAAGCATTATCGGGGGAAATTGACACTTAATATTCAGGACTATTTGATGTAAGATACCCTGATAGGTGCATTAGGGTCCTGATGGATAATAAATGAGGCTTTAACAAGTTTTGTTTGTTCTAGCATTGAAGTGGTTGCAATCCCTTTGCCTTTACTCTTGGGGTTGTTCAGGCTCTAGCTTGAAGGATGAGATCGCACAACTGCCTTAGGCTCTTCAGCTTCAGTGCCTTACCCCCCCAACTTGTTAGGTCACCATAATATAAATACACAAGTATGTTAAGATGTAATATAGAAAGAGAAATGAAGGAGAGACGGTTAGAACTTCACACACACACGAATGATAAATGATTTAGCATAAATGAAGAACCAACACCCTCCTAAGAGGGTTTACATAGTATTTATAGGCAAGGGAGCTAGGGCAACACTTCTAGTCCCTTCCTTGTTTAGTTTGGGCCTAAGCATAGGCTCATGGGCTTACTACATAGAGCCTAGCATTAATTACAAACATATAAGCCTAATTAGCAACCTATTACAATACTAATGACCGACACTTGAAATATTAGTTACACGTAATCCCAACAATCTCCCCCTAATGGTTGGTCATTAAGTAGGTATGGTTGCTTGACGTCTTTCTAACATTCTTCTTTTTTGTGAGTAGAGATGCTTTGAATTCTTTGACTTTATCAGCTTGACATCGTTGTTTTCATTGTTGATTGTTCTTTGTGCTTGGGGTGATCATATGTTGTTGTCCGCCTTTCGTCAACTTCTTTGGTTAGGTATCTCCACGTCTTATTCCACCATTGATAGCAGGGTTCGGGGTCGAGAAAACCTCATTTTCTACGAGCAAGCTTTTCAACCCTCTAGGCAGTGAACCTAATCGTTGTAGTGTAGTATGGGGTAAGCCTCGGGGATTGATATCGTTCTCTAGGGGAATAGGAATGCTAGAAAGAAATTTATGACGAGAAGGTGGGGTTGAGGATGATTCTTTTTTATATTTTTTATGTTTTTTTAGATAGCAAGGGTAAAATCTCGGCGCAAATGATTGGGGGGTGGTACTTCTACTGATTTCTCTACTTCTACTAATTATCTAATTTAACTAATTATCTAATTACTACGGATAGCTATGTTTAATTAAAGTGTGCTCGTATGGTGATTAAAGATGTGTTCACTTAGATACTATTCCTCCCTAGTTATCTTTTATTGGTCGGTTAAATTGTCATGTCCTTTATCTTAACGCGTTGTATTCCTATAAGTCGTGGGGGTGCGTATTCCCTAGTTCTATGAGGTTATCTCTCCTATAAGATTCACGGGATCGACAAGCACAAGTATATTGCCTTCGAGCACTTCAAGTGTACTCCCGCAATAAATACAACGAAAGCCTAGTTGCACTCCTAAGCCTATATCAATTAGGACAAGAGACAACCTAACAACAATCAATAACTAGGTTTCATAGATCTAAGCAAACACACAAGTAATTTAGCTAGACATGTTAGACAAGCAAGCATACACACAATCAATTGAACATGGGGTAGACATGATGATAAATTGGAATAACAAACTTATATTGATGTGTAAAATAGGGTATGGGACCCTAGAATATTGTCCAAGTCGGACTACAACTGAGTTAGGGTTTGCTCTCCAAAATTCTACCTCTTAAAATACAGAAAAATCGAATTCTATATATAGATTTACAACCGCGATGGCGTCGCCTTTTGCTAGAGACGCCGTCAGGTCGCCGTCATTAGGGTTTCGTCTTGGCCAAGTCATCGATGGGACGACGTCACTTGAGAGTTGGGACGCCGTTGGTCTTTAGTTGCTACGTCGTCTGAATCTTGGATCTGGGTCGTCTGGAGTGAAAAGTGTGAGTAACGCCCTCCATATATTATCCGTGACGCCGTCAGGCTTTAGGACCAGAAATTCCACTGAGCCGGCGCGTGCACTTTTTGATCAAGTCTTCATAGAGGGACGGCGTCGCCTTTTGGATGGGACGCCGTTAGGTTCTGTTGAGCAGCCTTGAGTGTCTTCGATCTTGACTTTGCCATTTTCTTCATGTTTTTGCTCCTTTTCGTCCAAATATGCTTCATTCCAGCATTTTGCTTCCAAAAGACCTCAAAAGTGAAAAGGAACGATTTTAAGCAGTGACGGATATAAAATGTGTCGAATTAGGGCTTAAATGACCCCCTAAAAGCATACGTTTTAAATCCTTATCAAATATCCCCACACTTGGTATTTGCTTGTCCTCAAGCAAATGTGCTTTTGGTCAATCAATTTATAAGTTAGGGGGCATGAAGCATTGGTTTAAAATAGTTCATAACAAGTAAAAGCGCCACAATAGTCATAACAAGCACACAAATTATACACTACCACCTCACAAGTGGTGTTTGGATTCTCTCATCTCTCGGGTTTATATAAAATATAATATGAATAGAAATGGAAGATAAACACTCATTACCTGGCATAGTACATACTACATAGATTACCATAAGCTTGAGAATAGATCAAACCTCCACCGCTTTGACGTAAGCACCTAGGAACAACTATCTAAGAGGTCTTTACAAGGGTTGTAACGTTAGGCTTAGGGTAGGGAAATAAAGGGTTTTGTTGGATAGGGGATATTTAGTGGTGGCAAGTCAAAAATCTTATGTTACAAGCATGTAAGTGTGGCGTTGCTAAGCCAAGACTCGACTCACTAACACTAGATAACATGAAACAAAACAAACATAAATTAAAAACATAAACATAAAGATAGATGTAGGATGGTAGCCCGTATGTTTTTTTTTACATCTCTTTTTCTTCTTCTTTTTCGATTTTTTTTTCATACCTTTTTACTCTACCATCCTCTATGATAACATCAAAATATAAGGGATTTATAGGAGCATCCCTACACTTGAGTTTTCATTTCACTAACACTAATTGACCCGAGTTGAAAAGATCAAAACAATTGTAGTATTTAATTACGTAGACAAAGGGAATTTGAATTTATCGTTCTTTCCCGTTACTCCATAAAATATTACTTTTACCCATGAGTCCCAATGGTCCCAAAATTGTGTACAAAAGATATGACTCGACTTAGCAACCATGCAAGTAACTAGATAATTGAACTAAGGGTTAAATAATGATAACAATAATGCACTAAGATGAGTGCATACAAGGTAGGCTAAGGCGATTTTGGTGTACATTTGGGGGTGGATTGTGAACAATGCTCTTCATTGATATTCTGGAAAACCGAAACATCACGAGAACCGCGAAAAGGATATGCTTTGAGGGGTTAACTAGGGGTATCGTGTACTAAAGGTGAGTACATCGCAAGGGTGTGGGGTAATTACTCAACCGATGTGGAGGATGTAATTATAATACATGTTTCAAACAAGGGTTATCCTAATGCCTCTTATCATTTAGTTACTCCTAACTAAACAAGTGTAGTCTCACTAGCTATCTCAGAATGCATCACAAAACAAGTTCTATAATCTATTATACTATCGGTACACTCACTAAGCATTAAAGATGAATGCTTTTATTCCTAAAGATCTAGGGGCGAACCTCACATTTTTGGGGTGGAATTTGAGTGGTAAACGGTTTTTGTGCTAGTCGTACAATTCCTATCCATGAGACGCTTTATTAAGACTAAAGTTTAGCTCGTAAATGCCATAAAAAATTTTAAATTTAGTGCTAAAATTGTCCTAACAAATATTTCTCATAGTTTATTACACAAATTACCAAGGACAAGACAAATGATCAAGTGAGTGAATAGTTTCTAAGTTCCCGTTTTATTCTCCCTCCCTACACTTAAATTGAACATTGTCCCCATTGTTCCCCGAAAGCATCAAAGTTATGATAAAGGAAGGTAAGTAAGGAAAAGAAACTAGTACTCCCCTGATTAGCTCGGTAGGATATGTGTGAAGTTGCGGTTAAATTCTCTTCCAAGAAGAACGCATAAGTAATAATCTTCATCCAATGTGTGTTTCTTCTTCTTGTCCAAAATAACCTGCACACTTATAAGAAAACAAACGAAACCTTCGCGTAAAATCGGCGGTAAACTATATATGACACACAACTACACTAGAAATCAAGTAAGATATAATGCTTGTGGAATGGATGTTTGCAGTTTTTCTGAAAAGTTAAGACCTGGGAATTTCCAAAAATTTACAAGTTGCACAGAAAAAGAAAACTGAGCATTCTGTTTCTACATTGCCTGACGTCGTCAGGCTTTAATCCTGACACCGTCAGGTTGTCCTGACAAAAAGTGGTCTGCTGCGTTTTTCTGGAAAAATTCTGGAAAAATTACATCATTAAAACCTAGAAAATTCCTGCAAAACATCCATTATGACTCGATACAAATATTTGACTCTAACAAACACACACATATATATCAATTTCAATAATTGTAATTCTCATGTTCATGTTCTTAAAAACTTATATGATCTTCCCTACACTTATCTTTTTGTAAAATACCTTTATATGTAATTAAGACGAGGTTAAAAACAAAATAAAGCATTTTTACAAAGTCTAACATGAGAATAAACAACAATGAAAGAGATATAAAACACACAAAAATTGAAAAACGAAACAAGCAAACAATTAAGCATGGGTTGCCTCCCACGAATCGCTTTTCTTTATTTATGAGTCTTGTATCTAGACTCAAAGTCGTGCTTCTACGTACTTATGTAAGTAAGTTTATCCTCAAGAATGTCATAGGGATCAAACTTATCTTTTAATTTCCTCTTAGTACGCTTATTCCGGTATGTCTTTTCAAACTTCTCACCATTGGGATCATAGACTGTCATCCTAATGTGCCACTCTCAATTCCCATCACGAGGTGGTTTATCTCAATTCCAATTATACTCAGCCTTCTCACTCTCAACTTTTCACCAATTCATGTTAAGATTAATGGGCAAGGTTCCTAGGAATTCAGTCATCTTCCTAAACACTAAAGTATCCTCGAATGGGTTCACTTCAATGTCCCTAGCCAATTGTTGTTCATTGAGAGTTGAGTTGCTCAAGAAGGTCTCTTCTAGATAGAAATGTCATTGACGGCCTACAAAGTCTCTATTGGTCCAAGGTCCATACCTAGATGGTTTTCTATCCAACATGATCTCATAAGGTATTTGTTCATCCTCTTTGTAGTAGATATGCTTCTTGACATCGTAGATTGATCTAGCACTCCCTTCTTCTACCACTATCTTAGATATCTTACAATCAATTATGGCACTAGCGGTAGCTAAGAATCCTCTTGCAACTAACTATGGGCATGTCAGGTCCTTATTCATATCTAACACATGGGAATCCGCCAAAAGAGTTAATCGACCTACGTGTACTACCATGTCCTTCATTATCCCTACCGGATATGCAATACTACCATCCGCTAAACCTAAGATGGTTTCCAATGGTTCTATTTTACCTAGGTTAAGGCTTTTATGGAGGGACAACGGAAGAAGGTTAATGCTTGACCCTAGATCGGCTAATGTGTCGAAAGCTTTGGAATTTCCAATGCTACATGGAAGAATGAATAACCAGGGATTATCTAACTTCTTAGGTAACTTATTTTACACAAATGCGGACCCACGTTCTCCTAGTTTCAATTCTTGCTCATATTTATCTCTTAAAGCATTATAATAAGGCGCATGAGTCAAGACTTCAAGAACCGGTTTTTCTTGGTGGAGCTCCTTATACTCTTCTTCTAGAGTAGATTTGGGTTCTTGATTGATTGGTGTTTCAAGAGTTGGATGGACCATTGGCTCGGGTTGTTGGTATCTCATGACGGTTCGTTTGGAACCCGTGTTGATGGCGTTGACCGAACGGACTTGCGGATGTGAGGGACATGGAATTACACTCTCCCTTGGTGAGCAAGAACATGAAGTTGATGAAATCGAATTCACTTTTGGGTTCTTTATAGTGTCACTTGGGAGTGCTCCTATATCCCGATCATTGAAGGCTTTTAAGATGGTGTCGAGCTTGGTTGTCATCTCGCTGTGTTGTTGCTTGAAATTGGCTTCAAGCTTAGTCAATCGAGCTTCTTGAGATGACATGAATTTGGACACCATTCCCTCAAGACTAGTGGAAGTTTCGGTGTTTGGAGGGTTTTTGTAGAAGGTGTGGTTTGGTTGGGACCTATTGGGTGGAGTAGATAAGTTGTTTTGGGACGGGTTTGAGTTTTGGCTCCACCTAAGGTTAAGGTGATTCCTCCATGAGGGGTTGTAGGATTTTCCTAAGTTGTTTTGCTCGGGCTTGAAAGTGTACCACTTCTCTCCCGCTCCATCGGTACGCGTGCAGGCGTAGTTTGTAAAAGCTTGTTCGGGGAGTCTTGTGCAATCACGAGTGTCATGGGGACCACTACATAATTCACAAGGTAGAGTGATTTTGTTCACTTGGTGTGAGGGCTTAGGATTTTCATAGGAGCTCATTAGGAATTTGACTCGATCTTCAAGTTCGAGCATCCTACGATTGGAAGGTTGTAAGTCAATGGGAGGCAAGGAGATTGCCTTGACGGTTTTGGGCAACTCACGGGGGTCATTCCAACATTCGTTGTCATAGAGGGCAAGGTCCTCTATTGTACCTTACGACTCTTCCGCGGCAAGTTCACTAAGTTTGCCACCGGCCGCTTGGTCGATGGTTTGCCTAGTTGAGAGATTGACATGCTCGTAAAAGATTTGGACTTGAAGCCAAAGATCGATGCCGTGATGAGGGAATTTATGGATCAAGTCCTTGAATCGAGTCCACGCTTCGCAGAGAGTTTCGCCTTGACGTTGTTGCAACATCAAGATGTCATTCCTTAGTTTGGTAGTTCTCACCGGTGGGAAAAATTAGGCGAGGAAACGAGTGGTGAGATCATCCCAACTTGAGATGGATCCAGCGGTAAGTCGCTCAAGCCAATTAATAGCTTGGTCCAGTAGAGAGAATTAGAAGAGACGCAAGCGCGTGGTCTCCCGTGTGGTAGCATCAAGGTCGATAGAGTCAACGATTTTAAGGAAGTCCTTGAGATGCTGATTAGGATCTTCGGAACAAAGTCCATGGAATGCACATCTATTTAGCACCAACCGGATGGTGTCGGATCGCAGGGTCGTAGTTTGAGCTTGAATGGAGAGTTCAATGGTGTTCATATAGCCTTGATGGCTCGGTCTAGAGTATTCACCAAGAGTACGGCCTCTTGGCAGGTCAAGTGGTGATTGGTTGAGTGGAAGTGGTTGATGTGGTGGTGGATTGTCACCCATGGTGATAAGTGACAAGGTTACGAACAAAAACACAAAGAAGGGGGATAGAGTACGGGAAAGCTAATGAAAATGAGAAAAAATCTTACTTGATAGGAATCAAGCAAGGGAACCTAAACGAGATAGAAGTCTAACTACCTATTCTATTCCCCGGCAGCGACACCAAAACTTGATAGCAGGGTTCGAGGTCGAGAAAACCTCCTTTTCTACGAGAAAGTTTTCCAACCCTCTAGGCAGTGAACCAAATCGTTGTAGTGTAGTATGGGGTAAGCCTCGTTGATATCGTTTTCTAGGGGAATAGTAATGCTAGAAAGAAATTTATGACGAGAATGTGGGGTTGAAGATGATTCTCTTTTACCTTTTTTATGTTTTTTTAGAAAGCAAGGGTAAAATCTCGGCGCAAATGATTGGGGTGGTACTTCTAGCGATTTCTCTACTTCTACTAATTATCTAATTTAACTAGTTATCTAATTACTACGGATAGCTATGTTTAATTGAAGTGTGCTTGTATGGTGATTAAAGATGTGTTCACTTAGATACTATTACTCCCTAGTTATCTTTTATTGGTCGGTTGAATTGTCACGTCCTTTAACTTAATGCGTTGTATTCCTATAAGTTGTAGGGGGTGTATTCCCTTGTTCTATGAGGTTATGTCTCCTATAGGACTCACGGGATCGGCAAGCACAAGGCTATTTCCTCCTAGCACCCTATCGTCTTCAAGCATACTCACACAATAAATACAACGAATGCCTAGTTGCACTCCTATGCCTATATCAATTAAGAAAAGAGACAACCTAACAACAATCAATAATTAGGTTTCATAGATCTAAGCAAATACACAAGTAATTTAGCTAGACATGTTAGACAAGCAAGCATACACATAATCAATTGAACATGGGGTAGACATGATGATAAATTAGAATAACAAACTTATCTTGATGTGTAAAATAGGGTATGGGACCCTAGAATACTGTCCAAGTCAGACTACAACTGAGTTAGGGTTTGCTCTCCAAAATTCTACGTCTTAAAATACAGAAAAATCGAATTCTATATATAGATTTACAACCGCGACGACGTCGCCTTTTGCTAGCAACGCCTTCAGGTCGCCATCATTAGGGTTTCGTCTTGGCCGAGTCATCGATGGGATGGCGTCACTTGAGAGTTGTGACGCCGTCAGTCTTTAGTTGCGACGTCGTCTGAATCTTGGATCTGGGTCGTCTGGAGTGAAAAGTGTGAGTAACGCCCTCCATATATTAGGCATGACGCCGTCAGGATTTAGGACCAGAAATTCCAATGAGCCGTCGCGTGCACTTTTTGATCAAATCTTTATAGAGGGACGGCGTCGCCCTTTGGATGGGACGCCGTCAGGTTCTGCTGAGTAGCCTTGAGTGTCTTCGATCTTGACTTTGCCATTTTCTTCATGTTTTTGCTCCTTTTCGTCCAAATATGTTTCATTCCAGCCTTTTGCTTCCAAAAGACCTAAAAAGTGAAAAGGAACGATTTTAAGCAGTAACGGATATAAAATGTGTCGAATTAGGGCTTAAATGACCCCCTAAAAGCGTACGTTTTAAATCCTTATCAACCATGCTCATACTTTTTATGACTTTGACTTTCTAATAAGATGAAGTTCTCGAATCTTTAGACTTTGTAGATTCTTTGATTTTGAAGAAGAATCATCTTGAACTTTGTGTTGCCATTGATTTAATGAGAAATTTCATGTGTGATGTTGTTGGTATGGGCATGAAGAAATGGTGCGGTCTTTCCTCCAAGGAACAATCATCAGTACCTGCATGAATGAGTTAGTAAAAAAAATAATACCAATCGATCATGGTGGATATTTCTAAAAGATATGACCACTATGATTGTTTTACTGATGAATGTATTGATTCCATTCACCTTGGTTGGGCGAATCAGCCGTCCTAATCCCGTTGAGGGACAATTGACATTACATTGAATTTCAAGTAATGACTCACATCTTCAGGACTCGATTCTTGAAAGGAATCTCTTTAGCAGGATTTCCAGCACTTACAAGTTCGATTGTCAAGGGTGTTAACAGCATAGTGTGAAAACACATCTCTAATTCTTACAAAGGCTGTTCCAAAACTTGAGGCCCTCAAGTCGGCTAACACGATATACCAAAGTATATATACAGTTCAGGTGAGTTGCTGAGGTACACTGAAGCATCACCTTACGACTGTAGACCGTTTGAGACACACTAAGTGTAACCCACAAAGGGATTACCGAAGTGACCTGCTGTCGGGGCTGTTTGATGTTGACCCTGGCAGGAGTTTCCATTCAATCACTGAGGATCACAGTTGTGAATCCCCTCATAAATGTTCATGGCAGATTGCTAAGATCTGCGTAGGACTCTAGAATGTGTCACTTTCATCCTTATTGTTGAACAACAAGTGATGAAAAATCAAGTGTTCCTAAGAGATCTTATAATGAATCTCGTGGCTCTAGACTCAATTAGTGCGCTTTAGTTTTCCTAAGCGGAGACTAGGGGAGGGTCTCCTTCTTCAATACCAACGATCTCTAAGATAAAGTCGATAGATTATGTAGGGTTCCCTGTGAGAATGAAACAAGCTCTTTTGAGAGAACTTGAGTAGCTTAGAAGATTTAGTGCATTGCGTCACTGGGTCCATGACGACTTTGTCTTCAATGCCGGTGACATCTTTGTAACAACCAATAGCATATGAGTTGAACCAGGTGTCTGCCCTAAGTTGAATCATATGGAGGGATATTTCTTTTCACCCTTTTCTTTAACTTTTTTTTTTAATTCTTCAACTCCTTCTTTCTCCGTTTTTCATATTCTCATTTTTTTCAATCATACCTACGGACTTCTAATTTCTAACTATTGGTGATGTCCTTGGGTAGATCCCTCCGGATCTGGCGGATCATAGGACATTTATTCCTAAACTTAGTCACCTTATAGCACCATGACTATCATATGTTGCCATAAAACCATTTACTTGAAAATCTCTCAAAGTGTTTATGAATAGAAGCATGTTTTGAAACACTCTGAGAGTTTGTATTTTCAGAAATACTCCCCCTCCACATGTGCTTATGATTTTTGACTTCAATCTGCACATTGAGGGTAGAGCGCGCACTTTTGAATTGATCGACTCCTGATAGACAATTCCCCGTGAGACACGGTTACGTTGTATAGTTGAAGAGATCCATAATCAGCTTTTTTAGGTGACAACTAGCTCTAATAACTACCTTGAAGATGTGAACAAACCTTGAAAAGGTTGTCAAACCCGTCAAAGTTCATGTCTATCAAGAGTTTCTCGAATTGGTACGATCTACTAAGACATGTCTTGAAAATAAGTCTTTTCGATTTATGACATTTCAAAGCTCGTCAATTCATGGGTTAAGTCTTATCATTATGAGATTCCATTTACTTTCCAACATATTTTGATCACATATATTTTTCTCCCCCTCAAAAATGGCATATTGATGTTATTTTTGATGAAATATTGATTTCAAAATATGACCATTCTGAGTTTTGCGGGAAGATTTCCACAAAGAACTTTTGTTTGAACAATTTAGTTAGCAAATACTCCCCCTAAACAAGTAGTAATTACTTTTGATGTTTTGAAAAACGAGAGGGAATACTTGTTCTTTTGAGCAAAATTATGAAAATATAAAAAGTTTGATTAAATTTACTCAAAAGTAAGAAGCTTTCACTCCTTAAATTAGGATTGTGGCACTACTAAGCATTCAACAAATTTATAGGGACTAAAAATTTTTATTGATCACCATTGGCAAAATACTTATTAAATCCTACATATGTAAAGTGTTAAGGGGTTGGAAAATTACATACGTAAAGTGTTAAGCGTACCAGAGGGTCCTTTCTTGACAAGTACGGGTTGTAAACTATTATATGAATACAAACCATAGTATATATATATATATATATATATATATATATATATATATATATATATATATGTATGTATGTATGTATGTATATATATCAATCAATCAAAATAACAGTTAATAATATTCAAGAATACCAAAATGTTTACACAACACAAGCTGACTTCTGAGGACGTTGGAACGTCAGAATAGGAAAGCTTGTTCTTCCTCCCATGTAGCTCTCCAGCCTCCTCATCTGATTACGGTGAATCAACCTTTCATCAATCCTCTTGATAAACCTACAAACATCCCGTTGATCATGCGAGTTTCATCTTTTACTTTTACTTTTACCCAAATCAATATCCTTCAACCGATAAGCCAATCCATCGCGAACCATCTTTAGAGTGTCATCACAGAACTTGTGGATCTCATCGAACGCCATGAAGCAATTACGATGATTCTTACTTCGGTAGATGAACCCGAATTTTGGTTTATGGAATAGTCTGTACTGTGGTTCTTGGTTGACTTCATTGAAGTGTAGAAGTGGTGCGGTGAGGTTGAGTTGTTTCTGGTAAATTTCGACCCCGAGCTGGAGATCTTCAACACGTTCTTAGATTATTTTGCTGCGGATGAATACAAGTAGAGCAGTGATGTACTTGATCTGGATATCTGTCAGAAATTGACGCATCCTTCCTTGTACCTTGAGCAGATACATATTTTCAATGTCATTGAGAGACAAGTCAAGAAAGTTAGCTTCGGAGAACTCGTACTCCTTTTTATCTTGTCGTTTAACTACGATCTTGTTTAAGAAGGAGTAATCCCACTTTGAAGCCATGGATACCGACATAATAGCAACAATCCTTTGTTCGTGCGTCACATCCTTGCTTGACTTGCCGAGTCTGCTGCTCCTGTAGAAAAGCCTTCGCCTTTCTTGCCAGTGATGAATCCCAAACAAAGCATCTTTGTCATATTCCACTACTTTGTCAACAAACAAGTTTGTGGCGTCTTCCTCGATAGCCTTGTTGGTGGAGAATGAGGCAGCCGGTTTGTTGAAGGTAAGGGATATAGCATAATTCTTGCTAATGGAGCGTCCGTGTTGAAGAAACTCTAGGTCGTTGTTAAAGAAGAACTTTAATGGAATCCTGGGTCATTCAGATCGGCCGATTGTAGGGAGTGGCTTGTTCCAGTCAGTGTAGTAGGGTCCACGTTCCTTCATAGAGTGATCAATGTTGGACTCCGGATTGAGCCAGTCAATTTTGTTGGACATTGCACGGGCGATTTTCTCCAAGTGATATTCCAGCTCAATTGCACTTCCGGATCTTTCATTAAGTAGTGTGAAAGCATCATTCTTGATCCGACAAAGTTCCTTCTTGGTCATCTTCTTGATGTTGAACTGACTTTTAAGTACTTGGACCTGTTCCAAAGTGCGACCATCCATGGGCTCTTGACCTTCATCGAGATGTGGTTGCACCTCTACCAAGTTGTTAAACAACTCATATTCCTCTGTATTTTCGTTGTCTAACCAGGAGACAATAGAAGGTTTCTTTCCTTTCTTCCTTGAGGATGGTTCAGGTCTTGGTGATGGTTGAGGCGTAGGTTGATGTTCTGGTTGAGGCTCTGGTTGGGGCTCTAGTATCTCATAATCCTCACTACCAGTGTAAGTAAAGTGATCACCGATTTTCTCCAATGGTGGTGTGGTTTCTGAGTCCTTCGGTTGATCAGAATATGGTTGTTGTGATGCATGTTGTGTGGTGGTGGTAGTCTTAGCTGGTGGTGGTGGCATGGTTGATGAAGATCCTACCGATTTCTTTTGTCTTTTGGCATTGGGATCCGGGTCTTTATCGTCATCTTTCCTTGGTCGTTTATCTTTCCCCGCATCTTCCTTGCATGGTGTACGAAGTTGTCGAGCAATGAGAAGATCGTAGAGTTTGTCATCATCCTGGGTAAATGACGCAGCTCTAGTAGCTATTTTTGTGACTAGTTTAGCAATCAAATCTTCCTCGGTAACGACTGATGGCTTGACTGGCTTCGTTTCCATAACCACCGGTGTTGTCATGATGACCTGCTTAACCACGTGCTTGATCATGGGTTACAGTTGTTTCTTGAAGAGCTCTCTTGTGACTCCACAAATTTTATCAGAAAGAAATGCGTGAGTGTAGTTCATGATTTTCTCATTCATTTCTCCCTGAACATCCCGAGAGAAAACTCTTGAATTGCTTCTCTGGATTCTTGAAAACTAGACATCTGTGTTGTAAGATCGATGACCACCTCGGACAATGTGTTAACTTGTTCTTGAAGACGGTTCTACTTTCTTGTCCGAGACTGGTGCACAACCTTTTGAATTTTAGATTTAACACGAGACATCCATGTGTCAGCCTTTGTCTTAACTGATTTTGTTGTTGATTTTGTTGTTACATGTGTCGGTGGAGGGGATGAATGTAACGATGATTCAGGCTTGGTGGAGGTGTCATGAGGTGTTTCAAAAGATGGATGTGGTTTGTGTGAGGGATTGTCAACAATGTAGTTGTCAGCTTCCTTCTTTAAGCGTTCCTCTTCAGCCCTGGCCGATTCTGCTTCAGCCTCTTTGCGCTTAATTTCCTCTGCCGCCTCTTGAACATCATCATCAGTTATTCTTTCTTCCCGATCATGATCGTGTCCTCCAACATCATACATCTCCTCGTCTTCTTATTGTTCCTCTTCTTGTAAGGTAATCTTTGAGGTGTCGCCCGTGCCCTTACCGGGTTGATTAACCGGATCGGTTTGGAGTTGGGTGACAAGAGGTGGTTCTTCAGTATGTGGATCACCACTGCTAGAACCTTCTACCCCGTTGGGTTGATTAACCGCAAAGGTAGAGGCTTGGTGTTCCATCCTCTTCTGCTTCAAAGTCTTTTGAAATAATCTTTCTTCTTCCTTTGGATCATACTCTTAGTCAGAATCATGTTGTTCTTCTTCATCAAGAGGCATTTTCCCCTTTTCAGATTTGTTGCTTTCTTTAATAGAAGTGTAAGCATCAATATCTTCCTCAAGCTCCGTGACTATTGGGCTTTTGTGCTTCGCCTTCTCTGTGGTAGAGTCATCAATACGAACCTCGCTATAGACCACGAGTTCGTCTGACTCTGTTTCTGAGTCCTCATCATTTTGTGATGTGGGCTCAGGAGAAGGTTCGGGTTTGACCACTTGAGTGGGAATTTTCCTCTTTACCACTCGTTTGGTGATCTTTGATTTTGACTTGGTTATACTACCAGAACTTCCAGCTTTCTTTGCTCTGGTCTTGACCGATGGAGTAGTAATCACTTCATCCATGAACCCAACACGCTTTGCTTGCAGAGCCTCCCTATAATATCTGTGTGAGGGAGCGTCTTTGACCTTTTCAATGATGAGGCACGCAGGGAGTTAAGCACCTTGTTTACGAGTGGTGGACCCCTGGAACCTAACTGATTTTAGGGTAGGCTTATTCTTCATGGTGTGCTTGTGTGGGTCATCAAGTCTCTTGAGAATGTCCTCATGCTTCTTGAGGATATGGTGAATGATCAGTTTGGTGAAGCGGACAAAAGGGATCTTGGTGCCTCCCTTCTTGAGATTCTGCATCATGTCCTCCCATATCAGGCTAGCATAGTCAATGTGATGAACATGGACCATTCCCCAGAATATTTGCAAGTGCATCAGCTTGGGGTGCTCATGACCGATGTCTCTTCTTGAAAGTGACTTGGCAATCATGAGATAAAGTGTCCTCCATGGTTGTGGGATGAATTTGACATCAACTCTGGAGTGAGTAGAGATAATGCCAGAGGAATCATCATACCCAATGTTAATTAAGAAATCCAGAACCTCCATCTCTGTAGGAATTCTGACGTAATCAGCTGGAGAGTTGATGGCCGAAAGAAGTAGAATGGCACGAAGATCATCCAAAGTAATCGTGACTTCACAATCATGTAAAGTAACTTTAATCGCATCTTCTCCATCAATCTTCTCCATGGAGTGCCAGAACTGATGGATATAGAAGTCAGGGACTGAAGATCACTTGGTGAACATGAATCTGTAAGGGTGCTGAAGAAGGATGTCCACAACAAGTTTACATGAAGATTCAGAGCAAGTGAAGTTGTTGAAGTCAATGAGAAGGTTGTTCTTGCCAATCACTCTGTCATAACCAGGTGGGAATTTGTTGGCCATAGTGAGTTCCACTGGGGCATTGAGACCAGCTTGTTGTGCAGCCATTTTGTGATCTGAAAGACGTTAGACAAAGAAACAGACATAGAAAGACACAATGTGTTAGCTTAAGTCTGATTTAATTTCTAAGTCCTTGTTTGATGATATCACATTGATGTTTGATATATGTCCTAAGTCATATTTTTCCGTTTACATGAAGTTGTGAAGATAAGTTAAGTGAACGTGTTAATTTTGAAGTTTTACATGCTCATGTATCACTTAAACAAAACATTTTAACTTTTGAATGCTTATTCGTAAACATATGAAAGTGACTTATTCGTAACAGTTAACAGACTAGTGAACACTAACTTATTTGTAACTTGGGTCCTTATTCGTAAAGATGGATGCTTATTCTTAAGAATAAACCTAATGCGTAAGACTATGCTTATTCGTAAGAATAACTTTACGCGTAAGACATATTCGAAAGCATTATGCTTATTCGTAGGAATATGCTTATGTTTACGAATAGTGTGTATTCGTAAGAATATTTATTATTCGTAACACAGTTCCCTTATTCATAAGAATAAGGTTACGTGTAAGAATAAACCTAATTCGTAAGAATAAAGTCTTATTCGTAAACAATTCCAAGTTTAAGAATTTCTTTCAAAGAAATTCGTAAGTCACTGTAGTTGTCTTGTTCGTAAGGTTTATTTGTAAAAAAATCTTCTTATTTGTAAATTTTGAAAACCTTATCAGTCTTTTCGAATAGTCCACCTATTAACACAAACATGAACTTACTGATTACAATTCAATTCATTCATCATTTAGAACACAAAACATGGCATTAAAACACATTTCACATTCACGGAAACCTTATTCGTAAAATTCCTTAAACCCTAAAACCTTAAGTTTTCGAATAAGAAATCTGGCCATCAATTTCAAGCTATTTTTGTTTCTGAGTGTTCTAGAGATGCATAAGAGTGATTCTAAACATGTTTTAACAACTTTTGTCCATAGAATCATCCCCTTATTTTACTAGTCACAATTACTATTCATTTTTACTATCCATCATATTTTTTTGTCATTATTTAAACTCAAACTTTTCCTGAAAATTACTATTCACAAATTACTATTCACTTCGTTTTTATTATTTACTATTTTCGCATAAATTAAATTTTAGAACTTTATAAATTAAATAGCGTAATCGAGAAACAATATTTTTATTTTTGAACAACATATGGACCAGGCTTAATCTACAGATTGCTAAAACATTTCCAGTAATATCATTTTCATTTGATGTCTTACTCTTAATTACATATTACTTATTTATTGGGATAGTTTGGCTATAATTTTTGTAGTCAGTTGGCTACAATCCAGCATAAAAAATACCGTAGCAATGAATCAGGGACCCACCGAAAAAATCAAGACCTACAAAAAGAATTAGGGACCCACATTATGTAGCACAAAATTGTAGCCAATTGGCTACAATAAATTATAGCTAATATGTTCCCTTATTTATTATCTTAATTAGATAAATAAATGCTTTCACATGATTTTCATGCAAACAATGTACTCTATACTCCTAATATATAAATATCTAGTTACTATTTATAAACATCTAAACACTATTCATCAAAATATCTAAACATTATTCATCAAAATATTTAAACACTATTCATCCAAAATATCTAAATATTTTCAAAAGATTTTTCTGTGAATAGAAAGAAAACTAGTTCATTTTATTTCATAGAAAAACATACACAATTCCCTCCTCCTCCTTGGTGTCGTCTCCCTCCCCCTCTGTAGGACCGATAAAAACATAAGATTCATGTGGTTCGGGGGTCGGGGAAGCTCAAAGAATGAATAAGACATGGTATTGTATTAGATAGAAGAAAGGGAAGATGTGTATGTTTCTAGAGAGAAGAAGAAGAAACCACACACACCTTTATTACAAATGTGAACTTCCTACCCTCCTAGTTGGGACTATGAGGTGTATTTATACTAGAAACAAGCCTAAATTAGCAAAATAACTAAACTAGTCCTTGTGAATAAGTAAAAGAAGAAACTAACGCAATTCTCGTAATGACTTCACTTTAGCGAGGCTAACAATCTCAACCCAAGTGATGTCATACGGGAGTTGCTTACAATGTTCCCGACAAGCAAAATAAAATACAAAGCATAAGCGTAGCAACTCCAAGAGTGTCTTCACAGTCTTCAAACTTCATGAATCTTCTGAGCTGCCATCTCTTTACTTACAGAAGAACAATGCGAGCAAATCTAATTAGGGATTAAATCTGGCCTTTTACTCTCCCCTAATAAGTGCTCTTCCCCAAACTGACAATCTTTCTGATGAATTTCTTGAATTTGAAGAAGTATTTTGATAATTAAATTAGAATCGTCTTTAGTCTTCTAACATGCAGCGGAAAATGTAGAAAAGACTGTCGACTCGACCTTCTTCAAGATTGTCCATTCGAGGGAATACGATATCAACATCTTCATCTCATCAAATGCATTTCAGATATCAGCCCATAATGTACACATGAAATGATAACACCAAAGTAACAAGTTGAAACACTGATCATCTTGAATTTGTCGCCCGAAATTTGCTGACGGTGGATAAGGAAGAAGTGCGTAGAAACATACGAGAGAAGGATATAGAATCAACCAATTTCTAACAAACATCATTAAATAAACCATTAAGCCCGATCACGTGAACTTGTAGTGCGTCCTCGATGTACACATTTCTATCCCCTGATGGTTATGATTTATCGGAATCAGCATAAAATTGTGTACATGAAGCATTAACTGGAAGCACTCTATCATGAATCATATCAACCCGTGAGAAGATGTCGATAAACAATACTATATGAATTTGTCTAACTTATTTTCAACCCCCTGTATCAAAATTCAACGGTTGTCTGTAGTAACCACATGTGAAGAAAACCCAATATGACAAATTTGAGAATGAAGTAAAATCTCTCAGACTGGTTACTTAAGCTTGTACTATCCTTGTGAAAAAGAACGGTGTAACCAATGTACAAAACCTCTTGACGTATCCTTAACTGCGTGAGACACCGAAAGTGATAGCTACTTTGTGGGTAAAAAGAGAGAATCACAAAATTAACTAGATAGCCAAGTTTTCATCACACTCAATATATGCCCAAACAAGTCATCTTCGCGGAAGGTAAGAAAGAAAGAAGACGAAATAAGTAAACACGCCCGTCAAACGTAACTTCAAACCCAAATAAATAATAAAGCATCATCTTCGTGGTCACATTTGATATTCATCGAAAACTTTAGCTGTGAACGTAGTATCCTCGTGAAAATTCGCGTGAACCAAAATACCACTCATTTGCCACATATAAAAAATGTATCCAAAAACAATTTTTGAAAAAAAATGTTCGGATACATTTTTTCTTATACGATAAATGAATCACCCATATTAGTATCATGCAGCCCAAAGTCCAATTGAATCATTGCAGCCCAGTCCACTTATAAACTCATTGGCCCAAGCAATTGATAACACTATCAGCCCAAACATTCATTATACCCGGTCCAAATATTACCCTATTCAACGAAATACCCGGTGTAAAGTAGTAGCAAAAATCAAACGGGCCCAACCTTCATACATAACCGGTTATAAATTGATTTACCCTAAATACATCTTCAACACAACCCTAAATCACACCTAACGTTTTTACTCCGCCTACCAATAATTCTCTCACTAATCTTAACTCTCATCTAGATCTCAGTCATCATCAACCTTATCAAATCACCAGATTCATACCACAAATCGATTAACAATAAACCTCATTTAGCCCGTACTTAATGTATTTGTGTTTGCATGATTCGAATCAAGAACGAGTTATGAAGGCTTCAAGATCCTTTGGGGTCGCGGATAGGTTTATGTTAATTGATTGTTTTGTTGTTTTTGATAGTGAACGAATTAAAGAAGGAATAAAACAGTTTGTTTTGTTCCTTTCTTGAAAAAATTCGAATATAAATTGAAGTTAAACTTCAACAATTAGATCCATGAAGATATAACTTCGTGTGTTTAGACCGTCGATATTCTTGATGTTTCATTGAATAAACACGAAATAATAATCTGAGATATATTCGATTTTCTTTTTCATTTTAGTCCTAGTCGTGAATGAGTAGAATGATGGAGTTGGAGGAGGTGGGATTAGGTTAGTTATGAAGTTGTTGGTGTGGTGATGTTGGACGAGGTGATAGATCTTGGTATTTGGTTTTTGGTTTGGTCAAGGTCATTGTTTCTTCTTCTCAACTTCTTCTGGTCTTATGCGTAAAGAAAAAAGCTTTGGTCGCAAGTCTTAGGCGTAAAAAAAATTTATGCGTAAAGTCTTGTTCGTAAAAACCCTTATGCGTAGCTCAAAAGTCTTATGCGTAAATCTTTACCATTAAGACTTAGTCGTAAATCTTTACGCGTAAAAACCTTACTTCTTGGTCCTGAAGTCCTTATGCGTAAACCTTTACGCGTAAGACTTAGGCGTAAGCATTCTTACCAAGTTACTCGTAAACAGATTGTAGATGAGTCCTTAGGCATAAAAGTAGGGTTTTGACCATCGTTGACTTTTTTTCGGTGACTTTTCCGACCATATTCTCCGTTCAGCATAGAGAAACCCAGATATGTTTGCAGAAAACACTTCTAATAACCCGTTTGACCATGAAATTTGTCCAGTTGACCACACATCTTCCACGAGTATTGGTACAAAAGTCACAATAAAGGATACAAAACAGTTGACATGGACAAAGAGACACAAGAAACATTTTATCACATTAACAACAGTCACATGGTGACTTTAACCAATATTTTGATACTATAATACTTGTTATAAAAACTGTTTCACCACAAAAGTAGGAAAAGAAATTTTCCAGATTCAAAATAAAAAGAGGTAAAAACAGCTTAACAAATATTCGATACCACACAAATCAAAGATAACACAACCTTGCTCCTTATACCAATTGTAGGACAGATAAAAACATAAGATTCATGTGGTTCGGGGGGTCGGGGAAGCTCAAAGAATGAATAATACATGGTATTGTATTAGATAGAAGAAAGGGAAGATGTGTGTTTCTAGAGAGAAGAAGAAGAAACCACACACACCTTTATTACAAATGTGAACTTCCTACCCTCCTAGTTGGGACTAGGAGGTGTATTTATACTAGAAACAAGCATAACTTAGCAAAATAACTAAACTAGTCCTTGTGAATAAGTAAAAGAAGAACCTAATGCAATTCCCGTAATGACTTCACTTTAGCGAGGCTAACACCCTCCATATATCCTTCATACTTGATTTCCAGGCTCCGAGTTATACACATAAGTTGAAGGCATAAGTATTTTCTACGTAAAAATTAAGTTTATTTGGTGTTTCTGGGGTTGAATTAAGAGCTACACAATGGTGGGTAGGATTTGTGGTGCTAAAAGAATTTATTGAAACATTTAAATGATAGATCTATGAATTCTAAGGATGTGTTTTTGATATGAGAGCTTAGTTTTGATTTGTAACTTGATTAGGATAGTTTTGGGGTTAATTTGAAGTGATTTATAGGTTTTATAGTTTAGAAGATGGATTTTTGAATTTAAATGCGGAATCGCTGCCCAATTTGCTAGTATCATTTATCGGTTATTATCAGGTGAGTCATAGCCACGTTTTCATACTTGTTTTATAAATACTTTGGGGGAGATACCTGCTCAAATATTTTTAATTTCAATCACGATTATTTGCAAACTATATGTTTTATCTGAACTAAATATTTATTTATGCTAAATAACATTATTGCCATACTTAGAGTTTTTATATCATGGACCATTAAGCACTATGCATAGTGAGCACGAATATTATGGTTAAATCTATTGGGATTAATGTAACCATTAAGTTGACTCAATTAGAGCAAACAAACACAACAAACATTTGAGAACAGTAGGTATAACAGCAGATTACCTACTAGGCTATGATAGCAGCAATTATTCTAATTTGTATTGACACAAGATTTACATTTTGGTTTTCATAAGTGTGGAAAACTAGAATGGAGGGTTGAATAGTTTTGCCAATTAAAACTTTCTTTTAAACTATTTAGATCGACTTATGTCAATCTATTTGGATGTGTGTTGGATGTTGATAAATAAACATATAGAAGTATGTAATGAAAAGATAAGAGTAAGAAGCACAAAACCACAATGCGAGTATTTATAGTGGTTCGGCTACAAGGACACCTTCCTTGCCCTACTCCACTCCCCGAGTCACCTACTCGAGAGTTCGTAATCACTACACGACACCAACTCCTTATGGTGGAGAAACCTTCAAAACGTTGCCTACTCTTTTTCCGGTTCTAAGCTAACCACCGGGTTCTTTCACACCAAGGTGAACCACACCTAACACAACGTCGCCTACCCTTTATTCGGTACTAGGCTAGATACCGAGTTCCATTGCAATGGAGGAACTACTACCCAACACTACACCAACGACTAATCCCAAAGGAGACCAACTCCTTATTACAACATCATCAAGGATATCAATATCCTTGGATCTAGTACTAATCTATCTTGTACATCGAAACACACCATATCGAATGTATATCTAAGGCACCTTTCACTAATGCCTTTAACTAGATCTTCAAGACACCCTTCACTAATGTCTTGTGACTTGACTTCTAGGCACCCTTCACTAATGCCTACAATACAGACGATCGACACCTTTCACTAATGTCTTCGTCTTGACACTTGAGACATCTTTCACTAATGTCTTCAACACTACACTTCTTAGAAGAAAGAAAAGAATCATCAAAAAGAAGACTTCAGTAGTCTTGATGATGAGGAAGCATGGCAACTCATGGACTTGAGCTTGCTTGACTTCAAAGGTGGTGATCTCGCCTTTAAGAGGAACCTAGAGAATCACACAAAAACAAAACTACAAACATAGATCACTTGGATATGGGGTTAGAGAGTTTTTAACTCAAAGGGAAAGTATGTGAGAAAGGGGTAAGAAACAATGAAGAAATGGCTCACTATTTATAGAGGAAAATGTGTACTATTCCCCGGATCCCACGGATCCCTCCCACAAGGGATCCGGCTAGCGTAAAGCTAGGGATCCGTGGGACGCTCCTCTTTACCCATGGGTATTTTGGTTATGGGTCATGGGTCATGGGTTGATCCATGGGTCTTTTACTAGATATAATGTATCTTTTGAGTGCAATGCACCTAGTCACATGGGTATGGGTCAATACCATGTGTTATGGATATTATCCATATATGATATAAGCATGATGTCATGAAATGGGTTATGGGTCAAGCTCCATGGGTCATGGACTTTGGGTTGTACCCAACTACATTCAATGTATTTGGTCAATGTGTTGGAATCACTCCTAAACTATAATTCAAGTGTTAGTCATTCTTATGTAATAGGTAGCTTATTATGGCCTTTATGTTTGTTATTAGCCTTAAGCTTATGTAGAAGGCCCATGGCCCATGTCCATTAAAGAAAGGATGGAAACTAGGAGTGTTGCCCTAGCTTTCCTCCTATAAATACCTTATGTAAACCCTCACTTGAGGGTTGGTTGTTCAAGTTATTCTCTCTCATTCACATCTACGCGTAACCGTCTTTAATATCGTGTGTGTGTGTGTGGTTTGCTTGTTCAATCGCCTTATCTCTTTCTTATAAGCTTGTGTTGTAAATCTAGTGACCTAAAAGTGGTATCAATCGCCTAATAGTTGAGTGAACGTATTGTTTGAAGTGAGTTTTGGTCTCACGCTTAACTTGCGTATCCATAACTTTGGCTTGATCAAAAACGTATTTTTTACACTTTTTAATCCAAGATTCTTGTCCTTTCAACGTTATAAGGTGTTAAACTTACTGTTTTTGGCAAAAAGTTTGGAACTTTATGTGTGGATCATTGTTTTTCTACTAGTTTTTGTACGAGGGTTAAGTCCTACGCATAACTGTTTTAAGAGCTTTGGATCATCAAGTTTCACACTTTTGTGTCTTTTGGTGTTATTGAAGCTATTTCATCACACAAAAACTGGTTTAGAAACATCTTTGGGCAAAATCAAAATTACGAGTAATCCTATGCGTAGCAAAACCCTAATCCTACGCGTAAGTTATTCCTTGGTTTGATCTTCGTTTTTTGTGGTTTACTCCGTGTTTTCTTACTTGGATAAGTCTGAAAATACGTTGACTTTGGATATCTTTTGCACTGTGATAGTGTAAAAGATCACTTGGGATAAAACCCTAAAATTACGCATAAGCATAAGCTTACGCGTAGAAATCCTACGCATAAGATTTTTCTTACGCCTAAGCCTAGTCTTACGCATAAGATAATCCTACGCCTAACTTTCTACGCCTAACTTTTGTCTACGCATAACTTTAGCGTCTTTTCCATACTTACGCGTAAGCTAAATCCTACGCGTAACTTCTTATTGTTACGCGTAACTTTGGTGTTTTTTACGCATAAGTGCTACTTGGCTATTGTGATTTCTACGCCTAAAGGATACTTCTTCAACAAAGGTTCATTCGACTACAAAGATCCATTTTTACCAACACAAGTCTTCAACATGTCTCAACCACCATACTCTAACTATTTCCCTTACACTTATCCTCAACGACAACAACAACTAAGTCCACAACATCAACAATGGAATCAACAACAAGCAATTTATCAACAACAATTTAATCAACAACAAACTCCACAACTTGGTGCAATTCCCCCACCACAAATGGTTCAAACACCGCCAAGTCTTCAAGTTCAACCCTACACAAATGACTTCAATCAACATCCATCAAGGAACACTATGAAGGAACCCACTTGGTTTGCAAAGATGTGTGAAGCTTTAAGCAGCCAACAATCAATTCATGAGGCTGGATCACTTGATAGACCTCCAATGCTTACTCCAGGAAACTACGATCAATGGGTGATAAGGTTCTTTAGGTTTTGTGATCTGAAGAAGCCACATGGAAAGTTCTTAAAGAAGGTTATCTTGGAAGGTCCATTTGAGATGCCTACTGTCATTGTACCCGGAGATCCTAATGCTATTCCACCAAGAGATGAACAAACAAACATTGCTACTGTTGCAGATTTAAATCAAACAGAACTTCTACACTATGAAGCTGATGAGCTTGCAATGCAATATATCCTTTTAGGATTACCTAACCCAATTCTTCGAAGTGTTGATGCTCAAAAGACTGCAAAGGAAATGTGGGACCATATTCATCTTCTTATGGAAGGATCTGTACTCAATCGGGAGGATTTGGAATCCAAAATTTACTTGGCTTATGAACACTTCATGATTGAACCTGGAGAGACACTAGAGTCTTATCATCACCGATTTTCAGACATCATCAATGATTTGGATAAACACAACATCATCATGCCAAGAATTGCAGTGAATACTAAGTTCCTGAGTAGTCTTGGTCCTGAATGGGAGAAGTATGTCATTTTTCTTCGTCAAGCGAAGAATATGCATCATTCTACATATGGATTGTTGTATGATTACTTGAAGCCTCATGAAAAGGAAGTTGATCGGGAAATGATTCTTCGTGCTCAAATTGCTCCACCTACACATCCGGAAAATCAACAACTTGCCCTATATGCTCAACAAAGTTATCCTCCTCAACAAGCAACTCAACCAACTGCCTCAGTCACACCAAACAATCAATCACAACAACCTCAACAAAATCAATTGGTTCCTTACAACAACAACAATGATCAAGCACTTCATAGTCAAACTAGTGAGGAATCCGATCCATTCGAAGCATTGCAACATGGATTTGTTATGATTGCTAATGCTTTTAGCCGTTATACCAACAAATCCAACAATCGTATTCGTTCCTCATCCAATACACGAAATCAGGTTGTTGTGAACAATGGACGAGTTGAAGTTCAGAATCGTGGTTATGGTCGTCAAATGGGAGGTGGTCAAGGGTTTAATGCTATGGGTAGGAATAACAACAGAGCACAAGTGGTGGAACAGGGAAATGCTCAGAATGGGTTGAATGGTCTTCGATGCTACAACTGCAATGAGAAGGGACACCTGGC
Source organism: Chrysanthemum seticuspe (assembly GCA_019973895.1). Classification (NCBI taxonomy): domain Eukaryota; kingdom Viridiplantae; phylum Streptophyta; class Magnoliopsida; order Asterales; family Asteraceae; genus Chrysanthemum; species Chrysanthemum seticuspe. The sequence continues at coordinate 132,270,699 of BPTQ01000001.1, read as the reverse complement.
TAATGCATGCCCAAAGCCAAGGACTAGGGGCAGTGCTTATTTCAAAGAGGCTCTTCTTTTGGCTCTTAAGGAAGAAGCTGGTGGATCTCTCACAAACAAAGAACAAAGCTTTATGGCAGATGCAGACTCAGATGATGATATGGAGGACTTGCAGGCCAATGCAGCTGTTATGTTGATGGCTAATATGCATGAGTGACACATGAGTGAAACAGGCCCAGTGTATGACACTGATGGCTTGTCTCAGAACCATCATCATATCTGAACTAATATCTCCGCCAATATCTGAATCCGGCACGGCTCAGACTGTTCAAAATGAGTCATCTACATCTCATTCTGACGATTTTCAAATAAACCCTGTAGTTACATTTGACGATCAAGATGACCTTATGGTTTCCTTTGATAATCAAATTGACTCCGTGGTTGTACTTGAGGATCTAAATAATGATCATGTTGTGACTCACGTTGAACAAGCCGAACTGTTGCCTCATCCAGATTTTGCTCGTTTAATTCAAGACCATCAAATCAAAATGGAGGAATGTTATGCATTAAATAAGGAATTAAAAAGCAAAAATGCACTGTTAACCAAGGATTTTGAATGCTTAAAAATGCAACTCAATTTTTTCAAAACTCAAGAAAACCGTGAAAAAGGTTTTGAAGCCGCTTTTGCTAAATCTCATCAAAACAAAAAATATTTAAAGAGACAGATGCGTGATCTAGCCGCTTCGAAGAATGCTTTGTTGTCTGAAATAGAACAACTGAAACATGAACATAAAAAGCAAATTAACGCTCTCACCTTGGAAAATCAAAAAGCTAAGGCTGAGTTGTTAACTTGTCAAAAACAATTCTCCGCATACAAAAAGCATTCAACGAATCGGGTAGATGACCTTCTTGAAGAATTTATCGGCTTGCAAAACAAAATTAAAGAGTTTAAAACTGTTGTTTACAAACATGGTGAATCAGTAACAGCTATTGAAAAGTTTACTTTAAAACCCAATCCAAAAGGATATGGACCAAATCTAGCTGATTACAAACCAAAGCTTTCACTAAAAACATTCAAACCAAATCCTGAAGTTTCCAGTGCAGAATATAAAATTAATGATACTGTTATGAGTGTTGTTGAATATCGTCGTCAAGAGGAATTAGATGTAGAAGACGAGAGTCGATCAAAATTAAAAACTGTTGTTTACAACAAACCTTTTAATTATTCAAAACCGGTCACTTTCGTCACACCAACGGATTCTTCTAACACACCAAGGGTTATCATCAAAACACCTGAGTCTTCTAATGTTAATCCCCAACCAGATTATGCACAAACTTATGGTCCTTTACCTTCCATCAGTGAAGTAAACTCAAAACCTGAAAATCGAAAAATTCTTAGATATTTTGACATTTTCATGGTTGACCTCAAAATTTTACAACATGAGATAGAATACCGTTCTGAAATCAAAATTGATCATTTTCAATCGCCTCTGGCGCGAGAACAAAGGGACATTTTTCAGAAAAATCTTTTACCTAACGTTAAAAATTTGAAAAGTTGTGCATTAGCTTGGGAAAAGGATTTTCATAAGGAACTTGGAGTGATGAAGGTCGTTTTCGAGAAAACTGAAACATCTATTTCTATTACTAAACGTAAAAAGAAAATGTTGAGAAAAGATGTTGATCGACTCTTGGAAGATGTTATCTGTGCTGATATCCATAATGTTGTGTTATTCTATTCTTTGCCACATGCATCTAATTATATCTCTGCTGATAATGTTGACTCTGTGGTAACTGTTGAGGATACTGATAATGTGCTTCAGATCGAGTCTTTAAAAGCTGAAAATAAACGATTACTTAACGAACTTTACAATGCAAAACGTCGTCTTAATTGGTGTGAAAAAGATATTCACAATCATCAACTTAGTTTTCAAAAGAAAATCGCTCAGTTGAGTGCAAAATCTTCTGATCCTAAAATTGAGCAACTGGATGATCAAAACGTGTCTTTGACAAGTCAAATCTCGAAATATGAACAAGAACTTGTAACAGTTAAACAGGAATAAGGTGTCATATTTGATTTACTCAATAAGACTCGTCATGAAGCATCAAACGAACTTGATCACTATCTTGCTCACACTAGAGAAGTCATGAATTTTGCTGGTAATATTCGTTCTGAAGATCAAGATTTGATTCACACTATCTCTAAGTTAAGAGAAATGTTAGGAAAGTATGAACAACTTCCGCCAACCATCATTAAGAGATTAGCACCAGTAACACTTAGTAATCGTGAACCTAGAATCTCTACTGCCAAATCACAAGTTGCTAACGTGCTTCATTCTACTGAAACAGGAATAGTTGCGTCTTTTCCAAACGTCCGCACTTCACAGCCTAGGAGCACTCAATCAAAGAATAGGAAGTTGCGATCTAAGAAAAGATCAATAAGGAATGCTAAAGTAGAAGAACATCCTAGGACTATGAATAAGACTCACGTTGCTTCCACTATAGATATTGCGTCTGGCAAATGTAATAGAAATAGTGATGTAACGAATGCTAAACCGTTAAGCACTTTTGATATTCAGTCTGATGCACCTTGTGTTATTTGTCGTAAAAGTATGAATTCTGATTGTCATGACAAATGTGTTGCTAAAGCTATAATCTCTCGTTTACGGAATCCTAAGACTCGGAATACCTCTAGGCCCACTAATCATTCTAAGTCTGTGCTTGGTAGACCGCCTTCTTTAGATTCTAAGGCAAGCATTGCTGTCACTGTAGCTCCAGTTTCACCTCCTAAGAATGTAGTACCACCTAGTGCATTCACAAAGACTAAAGCAAACAGTAGTTATAGATGGTAGAAATGGATATATAACACATTAGGATTTAAATGGATGCCTAAAGTTATTAATGTGTGTATGTCTACTAAAACAGCTTCGGAACCCTCTAACATTTCGGGTTCCACATCTACTTCTATTCCATCTGTGTCATCTGTGTGTAATGCAGGTGATACAAATCATTCTCTGGATTGTTGATAGCGGATGTTCCCGACACATGACAGGCAACCTTAAACTGTTATCAAACTTTATTGCAAAGTTCATTGGCACTGTCAGGTTCGGGAATGATCACTTCGCAGCTATCATGGGCTACAGAGATTATGTCAATGGGAACATCGAAATCAGCAGGGTTTACTATGTGGAAGGCCTCGGTCACAATCTGTTTTCAGTAGGTCAGTTTTGTGATGGAGATTTGGAGGTTGCTTTCCGGGAGAAAACTTGTTTCATTCGTGATCTACAAGGAAATGACCTTATGTCTGGCTCGCGTAATTCTAGTCTCTACACAATCTCTATGCAAGACATGGTTGCTTCATCTCCCATCTGCTTACTTTCAAAGGCAACATCAACAAAATCCTGGCTATGGCACCGTCGTCTCTCACATCTAAACTTTCAAACCATCACCAACCTTGCTCGACACAAACTAGTTGAAGGTCTCCCATGATTCCGGTATTCAAAAGATCACCTTTGCTCAGCCTGTGAACAAGGGAAAAGCACTCGTGCTCATTTTCCTTCAAAGGTGGAACACAACTCTCAACATGTGCTTCATCTTCTTCACATGGATTTGTGTGGCCCGATGCGCGTGCAAACGATCAATGGCAAACGCTACATCTTAGTAATTGTTGATGCCTACTCACGATGGACTTGGGTCTACTTTCTTCGAAGCAAAGACCAAGCTCCACAAATGATCATCACCTTTCTCACGAAAATACAGGTTCAGCTCCGCAACACCGTCAGACTAATCAGAACAGACAAAGGAACTGAATTTGTTAACCAAACCCTTCGTGAATTCTATGAGAAAGTGGGAATTCAGCATCAAACATCTATTGCACGTACACCAGAACAAAACGGAGTTGTTGAAAGACGAAACCGAACGTTAGTGGAAGCTGCAAGAACAATGTTAATCAATGCTAAACTTCTAGATTACTTGTGGGCAGAAGCTGTATCTACTGCATGCTATACTCAAAACCATTCTATGATCACAAAACGCCACAACAAAACACCTTTCGAGCTTCTCCACAACCATAAACCGAATCTTAAACACTTTCATGTATTTGGATCCCTTTGCTATCCGAATAATGATCGTGATGATTTTGGAAAGCTCAAAGCCAAAGCCGACATTGGAGTCTTTATTGGATATTGTGAGAATTCTAAAGGTTACCAGATCTGGAATCGTCGTACAAAACAGGTGATGGAAACGATTCATGCTCATTTTGATGAACTCACGGAAATGGCTTCTGAGTATAACAGCTTAGAACCCGGACACAACCGTTTAAACTTCCCTCAACTCCCATCATCAGCTGAACAAAGCCCCCAGCTCACTCGTCAACAAATGGAAAGGTTATTTGCTCCGCTGTTCAGCGACGATATTGATGAACGTGCTCCAGGTGTATCCGCTGTTTCCGCTGCCCAACCTGATCATATTCCTATACCTAATACACCTGCTACAACAACTACTGTTGAAGATGCACCTACACCAGTTGACTCCAACACAACAGTTGAACACACCGCTTCCAAAAATGATGAACCAGCTGATGATATTCTGAATGAAGTACCCCACCTGTAGATTTTGATCCAAATGCGTTCTTTAACCCGTTTGCTAATGACACTGCTGCACCTGATGTCGCGGAATCATCAACAAACCATTTGAATCCTCAGAATCTGCACAATGTATACCAACATCAACCCTCTACACATCGATGGACAAAAGACCATCCTCTGACAAATATTATTGGCAACCCGAATCAACCAGTCGTTACGAGACAACGTCTTCACACAGATGGTGAACATTGCATTTATGCACTCACTGTCTGCCAATCTAAGCCTAAAAACATAAAAGACGCAATGACAAAAGACAACTGGATTGAATCCATGCAAGAAGAACTCAACCAATTCAAACGTCTTGAAGTATGGGAACTGGTTGGTCTCAAATGGATTTGGAAAAACAAATTGGATGCTGAAGGGAACGTAATCCGAAACAAGTCACGTCTAGTTGCTAAGGGTTATCGTCAGGAAGAGGGAATAGACTTTGAAGAATCTTTTGCTCCGGTTGCTCGTCTTGAGGCTGTTCGGATATTTCTCGCGTTCGCGGCTCATATGAATATGACGGTCTTTCAGATGGATGTCAAAACTGCGTTTCTCAACGGACAACTGAAAGAAATGGTTTATGTCAGCCAACCCGAAGGATTCGTTGATCCAGAGTTCCCGAACCATGTCTACAAACTGAACAAAGCTCTTTATGGTCTCAAACAAGCCCCTCGGGCATGGTACGATAAGCTATCATCTTTCCTCATTGCTAATAATTTCACCAAAGGTTCGGTTGACCCAACTCTGTTTATACAATATCACGGGGCACATATCTTAATTGTTCAAATTTACGTGGATGACATCATTTTTGGGTCTACACATAAAAAGTTTTCAATCGCTTTTGCAAAACTAATGAAGAAAAATTTTGAAATGTCCATGATGGGTGAACTTACGTTCTTTCTAGGATTACAAGTTCATCAATCACCCCGTGGTATTTTCTTGAGTCAGTCCAAATATGCCCTTGAATTGTTAAACAAATTTGGAATGAAAACCTGTGATACTTATGCCACACCAATGACTCATACCAAGAAGCTAGACGCTGATTTACATGGGAAATTAGTGGACCCTACCAAATACCGAAGTATTATTGGGTCTCTCATGTATTTAACAGCTAGCAGACCTGATATTGTCTTTGCCGTTTATCTATGCTCCCGTTATCAGTCGCGACCAACTGAAACCCACCTCTCTGAGGCTAAAAGAATCCTCCGATACATCAAGGGAACCATTAACTTGGGGATCTGGTATCCGGGATTCTGGTTTTGAACTAATCGCTTTTTCAGACGCTGACCACGCAGGATGCTTAGACTCAAGGAAAAGTACTTCAGGAGCACTACAATTTCTTGGTGATAAACTGGTGTCTTGGCAATCAAAGAAGCAGGACTGTACATCGCTGTCATCAACCGAAGCAGAATATGTAGCCATGTCGGCGTGCTGTGCTCAAGTCATTTGGATGAGAACACAACTCAAAGACTATGGTTACATATTTGACAGAATCCCGATGTACTGCGACAATCGGAGTGCCATTGCGATCTCGTACAACTCTGTTCAGCACTCAAAATCAAAGCACATCGATCTTCGTTATCATTTCATCAAGGACCACGTGGAACAGGGTACTGTTGAATTATACTTCGTGGGTACTGAATACCAATTGGCAGATCTACTCACCAAAGCCTTGCCTCCCGCTAGGTTTAATGAGTTGGTCCACCGGATTGGTATGAGGTGTTTGACTCAAGAGGAATTGGATGACCTCCTAAAACAGTCTTAAAAACCTGTCAAACACCAAAATATCTTTTGTAAATAATTTTTCAAAAACAAAATACAAAAATATAAAACCTGATAAAACAACAAAAATATTCTTCTATCTATTTTTCTTTAAACATGGCAAGTACATTTCTTCCGTCAACACTATAATCTTTCAAAATTCAGTATTTTTCTGATCAAGTGTTGAGGGGGAGAAAAATATCACTTAACTGTTTCAAAATATCTGTGTACTTGCATGTTATCCTATACCGGTTGTTTCTTTTATCAATGGTGGTAAACTTTTCTGGTTAAATGACACTCCTCGGACTAAAACTTATAATCTTTCATTATTTTTCTTAAGTCGAGGGGGAGTGTCGTCAAAGTTATTTCCTAAAATCTTTTGTTTGGTAACCAAAATGGAAGTTAAATGGCTTTGTATGTAAAAGGAAAAGGTGGAGGGACCAAAACTGTAAAAATGTTGAAGTTATTTTAATAAAACACCTCCCACCTAACTTTTTCACTTCACATTTAATACTCTCAATCAAAAAAAAAAAAAAAAAAAAAAAAAGATCCTACGCCTAAGAATCAATTGACAAATCCGTGCTTTTGATCATCATTTTGTAAGTGATTTCGTGTTTACAACATGTTTTTAAGCAATGGTTTTGAATTTTTCAAAAATCCAACGGTTAAAACGTTGTATAATCTTGTTTTTGTGGTCTACGCGTATGTGTATGATCACATGATCAAGATTGTGTTTTTATGGTTAAAAGGATAGTGTCAAAACGTTTCTAATACTTCAATGATATCGTTTTAATCATCAAAACTCGCCCAGAATCACGAATTGAATGATTTATGAAATTAGGGTTTATGCGTGGTTTTGGGTATTTTTAAATGTGAAGGTTCTTGGTCAAAAAGATTGTTGTGTGATACTCATATCATGTTGAATTAAAGGTTTCCAGGCTCTATAACCACCCAGAAACTTTCATTGATTAAAAATTGGATGTTAGGGTTTAAAGTTCTTGAGTTTAGGTATTGTTGATTCACCACGATTTAGATGTTATAACTCTGTTATTAGACTCTCATAACATCCAAGACCTACCAGAATTACTTTGGTGCAATTTCCATGGCTAGATTCTTTAAGCGTAACTTTTGAAACTAAGGTTTTAGGTTACTCGTAAGGTTTTCTACGCCTAACAGTTTAAATGAGTTATTATGTTTAAATCTGTAATTGAATGAATGTTAAGTGTCAAAATTGATGTTATGATGTTTTATTTCAGGCTTGCTACGCATAAAATTCAGAATCAAGGTTGATTGTTACTCTACGCATAAGGACTACCTTACGCGTAGGCAGTTATGCGTAAGAGAAATCCTACGCGTAACTACTACGCATAAGGTTCTACAATGGGACTACGCGTATCCTGTGAAGGATATGCGTAAACAGTTACTCTACGCATAAGGTCTACTCTTACAAGTAAGCCTTACGCGTAAGGTCTTTATACGCCTACGCGTAAGCCCTACGCATAAGGTCCCCTTTTCCTACGCGTAACATTTCTTACGCTTAAGTAAGGATCCTACGCATAAGCCTACGCCTACGCATATACTTCTTCTGTTTACGCGTAACTTTGCCATATCTACGCCTAAGCCTTGATTAACCTTCGTTATGAATTGTTACATGTACAAACTTGTAAATAATGAAATCATAACGTCACGAAACCAATAATGTCACTAATAAGCTTAAACGTTTGATATGTTGTGAACTATAAGTGATAACATAAACTTTAAAACTTAAAGTTAACTAACTTACGAAACATTTCACGACGTCATTGGACTATTGGACTAACAAGTGACTTAGGAATCGTAACAATCATTAACACTGTTCATTCAATAACTAGACAATAAGACCTTCTGTTGACTAACATTATGTCTTTCGATATGTTGGTTTTTTTGGCTAATGTTATTTCAGATCACGACATGGCTGCTCAAATGAATGTGGATGCACCAGAAGTTCTCACAATTGCTGACATCTTCCCTAATGGCTATCCTAGAAAGATTGGAAAGAACAACCTTAGGGTTGACTTTGAAACCCTCACCTGCTCAGAATCTTCTTGTCTCATTGCTGTGGATATTCTAAGGAATCATCCCTACCAGAACATGCTCTCACACTCTGCTACAGTACCAGAAATCTACATTCAGCAATTCTGGAATTCTATGCAGAGAATCACTGGTCAAAGTGCAGTGAATGTGACACTTAATCACAAACAAGTCACCATCACTCCTGCAGACTTACGGGCCGTTCTCATCATTCCTGACATCGCTCCAACCGACTTCTTTGCTACACCTACTGAAGAGACAGTTCTGGAATTTCTTCTTGACATTGGCTATGATGAAGCTTCAGGGATTATTACTAAGCATTCTCACGTGGAGCTTAAGAACATTCCTCAACCGTGGAGAACCCTCTACATCATCATTACCAAGTCTGTTTCTGGTCGTGACAGCGGTTATGAGCATCCAAAGCTCATGGAACTGCAAATCTTCTGGTCTCTGATCAATAAGAAGGACATCGAAATCGAAGAACTGATATGGGAGGACATGATGCTATTTCACAAGAAGCTTGGCTCAAAGATTCCCTATGTCAGATACACAAAGCTTTTGATCCAGAGAGCACTTGGGCTTAATCCTGATATCCCCAAGAGGCTCAATGACCCCGATAATCACGACTTGTTGTCCGAACCTATCCTTTCTATCAGAATCAAGGAATCGACAACTAAGAAACAGGGTGCCGTGCTGCCTGATCACCTTCTATCTAAAGAACTCAAGAAGCTTAAAACGTACAAAAGGTATCTAGTAGCAGTAAGAGAAGGCAAAGTTGGTCATCTCGATGAAAAGTCTTCTGGAACACCTACTCGGAGATCTAGAAGAGGAAGTGCTGGAAGTGCAGTTAGCACAGAGAGTCAAAGGAAGTTCCCCAAGAGGAACCCTTCAAGAAAGAGGATTGTTCCCTCTAAGGAAGCTACTCCCATCCCAATCCCTAAGCCCGAACCGCAAAGAAAGCTTTTGGACGAAAGCTCTGAAGGTACTGACACAGATGAAGAGATTACCTACTCTGAAACTGCAAAGGATGACAATCCTTCAGTACCAAAACCTCCAAGTCCTCAAGCTGATAAAGGAAAAGGGAAGACTCCTGCACTTGTGCCCTATGATGAGAGCTCTGAAGAAGAAGAAGAGCTACTGGATCAATCCTACAGGAAGAAGTTTAAATTTGTCAGACACCTTCAAAAGGCTGAAGAATTTGCTAAAGACCAAATGGGTGGCCCCGGAGGATCAAGTGGTGCTGCCCACTCTTCACCAGATCCTGATGCGGTTAATCGACCCGATAAGGGATCTGGTGCCACCACTCTTGTGCAACAACAAATGCTTGTGGAGGTGTCTACTGAACATAACATTGAGGAACCAGAAAAGGATAAGACTGAGAAAGAAAAGACTGATGATGAAGCTAAGGCTCAGACGGAAGAAAAGGCTAAAACTAGACAAGATGACGAAGAGAATTATGATGATTATCTTCTCAACAGTCCAACTCGTTCCAAGGAGGATACTTCTGCACCTCCTAAGGACCCCGAGCCTCCTCATATCTCCTCCTCATCAGATTCATCATCTCATTCCTCACCACCACCATCAAAGAGATCAACCAAATCATCATCTAAATCAGTGAAGAAACCACCTCGTTCTTGGATTTCTCACACTCATAAAAGAATTGTGAATGCTGTCAAACAAGTCAGAAAGAAAGACGTGCTCAACATGAAGTTGAATTTCTTTGCTGATCACATACATCATCTGTGTAACGAGAATGAAAAGATGAAAGGAGAAAGGAAGTTTATTCAGGAATTCATGAAAAATCACCGTCAAGAGGAACTGAACAGCATGATTGAAGGCTACACTCACAAGTACCTTCAGGATATCACTGCTAAAGCCACAAAGGAATTCGAGAAGACGGCAAGAGAATATACTCACAAGTTTCTTCTCGACACTGTCCCCGGTGTGACTAGAGAAGTATTTTCCAGACAACTCACTCCAAACATCGTCGCATTGGTTAAACATATAATGGCCAAAAAAGCTGATCTTTCTGAATCTGAGTTACTCGCTAAACTGGTGATGCAAATGTCAAAGCGATCTGGAACGTTTACTTCAGATGAAGCTAAATTTTTCGAAGGTCTACTTGACTTTCAACTCAGATCATCTTGCAAGGAGTCAGCCGATCAACCCAAACGACCAAGAGATGACGATGATACGGACAAGGACTCTGCACCTAAACGTCAGAAGCAGTCTGGTGAATCTTCGTCTATGCAACCCCCTCTTCTACGAACTCCTGCTCAACAAAGGTCCCCTCCTCGTTCTTCTACAAATAAACCTCAGGACGATTCCGAGTTACCACCCCTGACTCAGAAAACCGGTGATCACTTTGAGTATACGGGTGGTGACGATGAAGAGGTCCTTGAGCCCCTACAACAACCCATCTCTCCCAAACAAGTTCAGAAACCAGAATCATCATCTAGGCCTTCGAAAAAGAAGAAGAAGACGCCTCAGACTGACGTCGTATCATGGCTAGATGACGATAAAACTGAAGAATTTGAATGGTTCTCTACTCTTGTCAATTCCACTCCCTACCCTGAAGAAGGTCAGGATCTGGTAGACGGTAATACTTTGGAGCATGCTAAGATTATGCAAGAAAAGTTCCATGTGAAGAAGATGACGAAATCAGAGTTGAGGCGAATCAAGAATGAAGCTTTTCAACTGTGGAAAGATAGCTCAGAAAGTGCCATCGAGGTCGAATATCACCTTGAAAACATTGCTCGAGCTATGTCTAACAACATGGATTGGCTCAACCCAGAAGCAAACGTCGACTTCACTAAACGGGACAACCCTCCATATTACACCGACTGGTCAAAACCACTACCAACGATCGGCCAACCAGATGAACCTAGGATTCCATTCAGATATTTCTTCAACAAAGACTTGGAATTTCTTCTACACGGTGGCGATGGATCAAGGAAATATGCTACATCTTTGACACTTCCATTCCCAGCAGCCATATACTCAAACTGCATAGCTATCGAGGAAAGAGCTAATCACTTGTTCTCCAACAACGTGGAAGCATACGACCGAGATGCAATGTACGGGATTCATCATTGGCCGGAACACCGAAGAATCTACTACCGCAGCTACCAGGTTCAGAAGTCTCAACATGCAATGTTCAGTACTAAGGATATTGTTGCCATCAAACACGTTGATCTGTCGACCAAATGGGACTACACCTTTCTCAAGAAGATTGTGGTCAAAAGTGTTAGGTCACCATCTTATCACATCAATATGTATTTCTAGAGAGAGAAAGTTTTAGTGAGAGAAAGTGGAAGGAACTAATGAAGGATTAATGAAAATGATAATTGCAATTAGAACCAACAACCCTCTCCCTTCTAGGGAGGGGGTATTTATAGTGTTTACATAAGTAGGGGTGTTTCCCCTTGGTTCTAGAAGAACCTTCTATCACAGCTCATGGGCTTACTACATGAGCTGTGAAATCAATTACAAACATTTATAAACCATATTTATTAACGACCTATTACAAATGAAATGACCTACACTTGATAATTAAAACATGTTCCTAACAATCTCCCCCTAAGGGTTGGTCATCATTTGTTGACTTGCTTAGGTCGTTTGACGTCTTGAACTTCTTTGGCGTTCATGGCTTGTGACGTCTTTGATTCTTTGCATCTTTGTTCTTTGTTCTTGTTGTTGTGATCAGTTGTGAAATCTGCCTTTATCAACATCTTTAACTTTGATCTTTATCTCATAACTTTGCAGATTCTTTGACTTTGATGTAGAATCTTTCTGAAATTTTCTTTGCTTTTTGAGAGAACTTTCAATTAGTGTTGATGTTGGTAGAAGCATGTGAAAAGTCTGCACGATCTTTTCTACCCGTGAGCATCCATAAGAAGAAAAACATAAAATATGGGTTAGAAATAATCCAGCGCTTACAAGTTTGAATTTCAAGAGTGTTAACAGCATAGTGTGAAAACACATCTCTAATTCTCACAGAGGCTGTTCCTGAACTGGAGTCCCACAAGTGAGATAACGCGATGTACCGAAATACACCTACAGTTCAGATGAGTCGCTGAGGTACACCGAAGCATCACCCCACGACTGTAGACCGTTTGAGACACACTAAGCGTAACCCACAAGGAGTTACCGAAGTGACCTGCTGTCAGGGCTGTTTGATGTTGACCCTGGCAGGAATTTCCATTCAATCACTGAGGATCACAATTGTGAATCCCCTCATAAATGTTCTGGCAGATTGCTAAGATCTGCGTAGGACTCTGGAAAAATGTCACTTGTGTCCTTATTGTTTGAACAACAAGTGATGAAATATATAATTGTTCCTAAGAGATCTTTTGATGAATCTCATGGCTCTAGACTCGATTAGTGCGTTTTGATTTTCCTGAGCGGAGACTAGGGAGAGGGTCTCCTTCTTCAATACCAACAATCTCTAAGAGAGAGTCGATAGATTACGTAGGGTTCCCTGTGAGAATGAAACAAGCTCTTTTGAGAGAACTTGAGTGGCTTAGAAGGTTTAGTGCATTGCGTCACTGGGTCCATGACGACTTGTCTTCAGTACCGGTGTCATCTTGTGACAACCAGTAGCATATGAATTGAACCCGGTGTCTGCCCTAAGTTGAATAATTTGGAGGGCTATTTCTTTTCACCCTTTTCTTTAACTTTTCTTTTTAATTCTTCAACTCCTTCTTTCTCCGATTCTCATTTTCTCCTTTTTCAATCATACCTAAGGACTTCTAAATACTAACTATTTGTGGTGTCCTTGGGTAGATCCCTCCGGCTCTGGCGGATCATAGGACGTTTATTCCTAAACTTAGTCACCTTTTAACTCCATGACTATCCTATGATGCCACAAAACCTTTTCTTGAAAATCTCTCAAGATGTTTATGATGAAAAACCTGTTTTGGTAACACCTTGAGAGTTTTTGGTTTTTCAGAAATACTCCCCCTCCACATGTGCTTATGAGTTTTGACTGAAATCTGCACAGTGAGGGTAGAGCTCGCACTTTTGAATTGATCGACTCTTGATAGACAATTCCCCGCGAGACACGGTTACGTTGTATAGTTAAAGAGTTCCATTATCAGCTTTTAGGTGACAACTAGCTCTAATAACTATCTTGAAGATGTAAACTCTCCTTGAAAAAAGAAGGGTTGACCCGTCAAAGTTCATGTCAATCAAGAGTGTCTCGAATTGGTACATTTTACTAAGACAAACTCGCCAAATTCTAATCCTTAGAGAAACTCGCAAAATTCATGTTTTAAGGCAAACTCGCCAAGTTATGAATCTAAGAGAAAACTCGCCAAACACTAACTCTAGTAAAAGAAATTCGCAAAAATTCATTAGTCATGGCAAACTCGCCAAAATTCATAACACACATGATAAACTCGCCAAAATTCATGATTTCTTATCAAACTCACAAATATTCGCCAAAATTCAAATCACACAAAAAACAAACTCGCCAGAATTCAATAACCATGGCAATCTCACCAATATTCAAACACATCAAGAACCCTAAACGCATAAAGCTCAACAGATTTGCCAGATTCCTAAACTAATTTTTAAAAATATTAAACACAAAATACTTATAAGCAATTGCTAATATACGAATCGAAGACTAGACAAGATAATGATCAGATCCACATAACCTAAGATCTTTTGTGTCCTATATATGAGAATAGGAACCCTAATTAAAACATACTTAACACAACAATTAGTTATAGATACTTACAATCGACTTGGAACAAAAGAAGCTTGATATGGATCGAATGGAGCAAAAAAAAAAATGCAGCAGCAGGTTTTTTTGTGATTTTGAGAATAAGTGGTTTTTTTGAAGAATGAATAAAACTAAGGTTTTATAGGGAGAAGAATGAGAAAGTGACACTTTTAGTCCCTAGAGTATTAAAAACGTTTTTTTTTTTTTTTTTTTTTTTTTTTTTTTTTTTTTTTTAATGAAAAGGAAAAAATCTTTTTGGGTTTTGTATAGATTTTATATTTTTGTATTTTGATTTTGAAATATGTATTTACAAAATGTTTTTGATATTTGACTTTTTAAGAACGTTTGATTAAATTTTCCAGATCTTCTGGAGTCAAACACCGCATACCAATTTGATGGACAAGCTCAGTAAACCTTGCGGGTAGCAAAGCTTTAGTGAACAAATCTGCCAATTGGTATTGAGTACCCACAAAGTATAATTCAATTGTACCCTTTTCGACATGCTCTTTGATGAAATGATATCGGAGAGCGATATGCTTTGACTTGGAATGCTGAACCGTGTTGCAGGAGATGGCAATAGCACTCTTGGAGTCACAGTACATTGGTATCTTGTTGAATACAAAGCCGTAGTCCATCAGTTGTGATCTCATCCAAATTATCTGAGCACAGCATGCTGCATGGCAACGTATTCTGCTTCTGTTGATGACATGGATGTACAGTCTTGTTTCTTTGACTGCCAAGACACAAGTTTATCTCCGAGAAACTGAACACCACCAGATGTACTTTTGCGTGTATCTAAACACCCTGCGTGATCAGCATCTGAAAAAGCGATTAGTGCAAAACCAGAATCCTTCGGATACCAGATTCCCAAGTGAATGGTTCCCTTTACGTAGCGAAGGATTCTTTTAGCCTCATTGAGGTGTCTTTCAGTTGGTCTTGACTGATAACGGGAGCAAAGATATACAGCAAATACAATGTCAGGTCTGCTGGCTGTTAGATACATGAGAGACCCAATAATACTTCGGTATTTTGTAGGGTCAATCACTTTCCCATGTAAATCAGCGTCCAGCTTTGGTGAGGTTGCAGACATAGGTGTGTTATAAGTATCACAACTGGTCATTCCATGTTTCTTTAAGATTTCAAGAGCATATTTGGACTGATATAAAAATATGCCACGGGGAGATTGATGAACCTGAAGTCCTAAGAAGAACTTTAGTTCACCCATCATGGACATTTCAAAATTTTGTTTCATTAATTTTGCAAAAGCGTTTGAGTACTTTTTATGTGTTGAACCAAAAATGATATCATCAACGTAAATTTGAACAATTAAAATATCCTCCCCGTGACGTTGAATGAAAAATGTTGGATCAACAGTTCCTTTGGTAAACTGATTAGCGAGAAGAAATTTGGACAGTTTGTCGTACCATGCCCGTGGGGCTTGTTTAAGACCATAAAGAGCCTTTTTGAGCTTGTACACGTAGTTAGGATGATCTGAATCAACGAATCCTTCCGGTTGACCCACATAAACTTCTTCACGGAGTTGACCATTTAGAAACGCCGTTTTCACATCCATCTGATAAACCGTGATATTCTTGTGTGCAACATATGCCAGAAATATCCGTACAGCTTCAAGCCTAGCTACTGGTGCAAACGATTCTTCATAATCGATTCCTTCTTCTTGAGAATACCCTTTAGCCACAAGACGAGATTTGTTGCGAATAACATTGCCTTCAGCATCCAGTTTGTTTTTCCAGATCCATTTGAGTCCAATGACATAAATCCCATCTGGTCTTGGAACAAGTTCCCAGACTTCGAGACGTTTGAACTGATTCAACTCTTCTTGCATTGATTCAATCCAATTGTCATATGTCATAGCTTCTTTAATGTTTCGTGGTTCATCTTGACAAACGGTGAGTGCATAAACACAAGTTTCAACATCAGTATGAAGTCGTTGTCTCGTCATGACTGGGTTGGAAGGATCACCAATCACATTTACTAAGGGATGATCTTTTGTCCATTTATGTGTCGAAGGATGATGATTGAATGTTGCCTGCATATTAGACGGATCCAAATTGCGTGAAGATGACTCGCCAATGTCAGGAATGGTTGGAGCCGGAGCAAATGGATTGAAGAAAGCATTTCCGTCATAATCTGCGGGTGCGGGTACTTCATGATTTTGTGATTCATCAGCTGTGTCAGTGTTGGATGCAATGTGTTCTTCTGTTGAATGAGAATCATTCAGCGGTGCATCTGGTGCAACAGTTGTTGTTGTTAGAGCAGGTGTATCGGGTATTGGATTATGATCAGGGTGTGCAGCGGAAACAGTCGACACATCTGGAGCACTACTTTCAGGAATCTCATCAAACAGAGGAGCAAACAAAGTTTCCAATTGTTGACGAGTGAATTCCATGGGTGGAACAGCTGATGAAGAAGGAAAGTTTAGACGGTTGGATGCGGGTCCTAAGCGATTTTGCTCAGAAGCCATTTCGGTAAGCTCATCAAAGTTAACATGAACGGTTTCCATCATTTGTCGAGTTCGACGATTCCAAATTTTAAATCCTTTCGAATTTTCACAGTAACCAATGAACACTCCAATGTCAGCTTTTGGCTGAAGTTTACCAATATCATCACGATCATTTTTCGGATAACAAAGTGCACCAAAAACATGAAAATATCTGATATCGGGTTTGCGGTTGTGAACAATCTCATAGGGAGTTTTATTATGGCGCGTATGAATGATTGAACAGTTTTGAGTAAAACATGCAGTTGAAACAACTTCAGTCCACAAGAAATCCGGTAATTGTGAGAAAATCAACATCGTTCGAGCAGCCTCCACTAACGTTCGATTTCGTCTTTCAACAACACCATTTTGTTCAGGAGTACGAGCAATCGAGGTCTGATGTGTGATTCCAACTTTCTCAAAATATGCACGAAGTGTTTGATTTTTGAATTCAGTTCCATTGTCTGTTCGTATAACGCGGACAGTGTTTTTGAGTTGAACCTGAATCTTTGTGAGAAAGGTGATAATCATTGTTGGAGCTTGATCTTTAGTTCGGAGAAAATAGACCCAAGTCCATCGTGAATAATCATCAACAATAACCAGAATGTAACGCTTTCCGTTCATACTTTGTACACGCATGGGGCCACATAAATCCATATGAAGCAAATTAAGAACATGGTGAGAACTTGGTTCTGGTTTGGAAGGAAAGTTAGATCTCTTGCTCTTGCCTTGTTCACAAGCCAAACATAAATGATCTTTGGTGTATCGAAACCTTGGAAGACCATCAACTAACTTATGACGAGCGAGTTCAGTCATGGTTTTGAAGTTTAGATGAGAGAGCCTTTTATGCCATAACCATGATTTTGTCGAAGTTGCTTTGGAGAGAAGACAAATTGGTGAAGATGCAATCATATCGGACATAGGAATCGTATAAAGATTTGTGCTCCGATTGCCGGTGAGTAAATCATGTCCTTCCAAATCACGTACGTAACATGTGTTGGAGCGAAACGCAACTTCCGAATCAGCATCACAGAATTGTCCAACTGAGAAAAGATTGTGTCCAAGACCTTCAACATAATAAACCCGACTGATCTCTATGTTTCCATTAACATAATCTCCATATCCCATTATTGCAGCAAAATGATCATTCCCGAATCTGACAGTACCGATGAACTTTGAAACAAAATTTACTAACAGTTTTAGATTGCCTGTCATATGCTGGGTACATCCGCTATCAATAATCCACAGAACAAGTTGAATCACCTGCAACACACGAAGACAAAGAGGGTGGTATGATAGAAGCAGTGGAACCCAAAGAGTTAGTGGGTTCCATTATGTTAGTGTTACACACATTTGCACATTTAGGAATCCATTTAAAACTTGAGGTACGCTGCAACCATTGTTGCCATAACCAATTATTTCTCGCTTTGATCTTAGTGAAGTCACTAGGTGAGTACACTTTCTTAGGAGATGTTTTTGCAGTAATGGGTGTGTCTACAGATTTCTCAGAAGCTACACTGTGTACCTTTCCTAAATTTGATTTTGCAACTATAGTGGACCTAGAGGAAGGGCCAGTAATAGATTTTTTAGAACGAGCTAACAGAGAATTTGCAACACATTTTCCATGATTACCAGACATCATACTTTTACGACAAAAAACACAAGAAGCATTAACGTTTGAAACGTTTACAGACTTATCATTCGTTACACTGACATTAGAATTACAATTTGCTAAATTTGAATCTAAAGCAGATGCAACATGATTTTTATTCGATTTCCTAAGATGAACTTCTACTTCTGATGTCGAACGAGTGCTCTTTCTATGTTGCGAGATCCTAGTATTTTCTTGTTGTCTCTTATTCGCGGATCTTCTAACATTAGTAGACGCAACTATTCCTGTAGAAGTGGAAGAAAGCAAATTAGTTCCCTGAGTTTTATCAATTATATATATGCCAGGAGCAATCACTTTTGTTTTACTAGACTTGCTAGTTTCTTGTTTAGCTAGCTTTTCTTTAAGCTCAATGATGATGTGTTTTTGATCCTGAATTATGGAATTTAATCTTCCTTGGTCACCCAACATTTGTCGAGTATATTCAACATGGTGATCAAGTTCTTTTGACGCTTCAGAACGAACAGTTTTGAGAGAATCAAAAATCGTTTTATATTCCTGTTTGACTTGTGCAATCTCTTGTTCATATTTGAAAATTTGACACTTTAACGATGCATTTTCATCATCAAGAAATTCGACTTTTGAAGTTCGCGACTGATTCAAAGACACCTTTTCCATATGATTTTGTAAAGCAATTTCAGATTCAATTGTCTTAGACTGACACCATTGAAGTCTTCGTTTAAGTTCAGAAATCTCCATTGAAAGTTTAGATTGGACATCATCATTTTGTGAAAACATTTTTTCATTTTCCTCTTTTAATTTCTCAATTTCATGTCTTAACATCTGATTGTCCATTTCCAACGTTTGAACCATATTGAGATCCTCAGCAGTTAACACAGTATCATTCACAGAAGCAAATTCACAATATATAACCACAGAAGCAATATTAGCAGAAAGAGCATCTTCTAACAATTGATCAAAGGCATTTTGAAGATCTTGGTTTTTGCATTGTTCTTGTGAAACAGAGTTTTCAAGTGTGTTAAAAGCTTCAATCATTGAAGTCACCTCTTGTTGAAGTTCCCTTTCCCAGTGTGTTGCACACAGACGCAAATGTGCGACATGAGGTGAGATTTGGGTTTGAAACATTTGTCGTTGCTCTCTTGCATAAGCAGATTGAAAATTAGATGCTTTTAACTCAGAATTTTTCTCAATTGCCGTTTCTAAAAACGAAATATCTTCCATAAATGTTTGAAAGTACCGTAATACTAAACAAGATTTAGGAGTTTTTGGCAATGAGTTGCTTTTGCAAGAGGACGGTAAAGGACCATTTATTTGTGCAACATTGTGAACGGGGCCTTCTACACAAGATGCCTCAGTTAATTCAGAAAGATTATACGATGGTGTTGAAATGACATTTAGTTTGTAAGACGCATTTTCTCTTGTGTAATCATATGGTAAAATTCCATTTTGTCGCATGTTTAAGCGACTTCGATCATCTTGTGCCCATTGTTCCTCACAATCAAATACAACAAGTTGCATGCTTGGATCTAAAAGACATTGAGCACTATACAATTTGGGCATGTCCTTGAGAGCTGTGTGAAGAAAACGTGGGTGATTATACCCAAGAGCAAAACGTTTTGAGTCATCAGGACTCAGAAGTAAAGTTGACATTTCAATCTGTTTTACTGAGTGACCAATCTTATATACAACAGTACCAAAATCTTTTAACCGTCTTTCCAATCGAAGAATTTCCTCGATTTGATCATCAATGCGTTTCTTAGATTTCTTCTTGAATTCAGAAAAATTTGACCGACTTTTTGAAAAATCTTGTTTAGTATTTGAAAGTTCCGTTTGAAGATTTTCAATGTTTTTCTGAAGTTCAGACTTTTCTTGTTCAATTTTAGAAATCTTTTCGTTATTTGACGCAACAATTTCATGCATTTGATGTTGAAGATTTTGTTCGTTAACGTAAGATTTTTGAAAGGCCACTTCAAAACTTGTTTCTCGAATGGTTTTTGTTTCAAAATCATTTATTCGTTTTCGACAACTCTCAAGTTCAGCAGTCAAGGAAGTAATCTCAGCCCTAAGGTTTTGGTTTATCTCATTACATTTTTCAGTTTTGGCTTGCAATGGCAGAAGTAATGAATTCAGATATTCTGAATCTGGACCATGAATTGCTTCACTCTGTTCAATATGCTCATTATTTTCATCATCACTTAGATCATCAAATGTAACCACGGGGTTAATTTGATCAACTTCATTATGATTAAATAATGATTCATGTTGAACAGATTGCTGCTCATCAGATGCAGATGCAGACACAATTGCATTTATGAGGCATATATCAGTGTCAGGTACCTGAGATAGACCGTCTGTGTCATAGACCGGTCCATTCGCTGTTTGACTGATATGATGTTCTTGCATATTTGCCATCAAAACAACTGCAGCATTTGCTTCCAAATCTTCATATTCATCATCTGAAAGAGTATCTGCCATAAAACCTTGTTGAGTTTCACTGAGTTCCCCTCCTGCTTCATCCTTATATGCCATCAGCATGACTTGCTTATAGTAATCTCCTCCTCTGGTTCGTGGTTCAGGGCAAGCATTAGCAAGATGTCCTTGCTTTTTGCAATTATAGCAACGAATAGTAGATCCTGAAGCCGGTGAATTCCCTGTTTCCACAACTTGAATATTTCTCTTGAAATCATTATTACCCGATCCCCCTGCTGATGTTTGACCATTCCCAGAATTACCAGAATACCCACTTGTAATCATACGACGACCACTAGTTCTGTTCTGAACCTCAACTTTGCCACCTTGGATAACTGCGTGACTTTTGGGATTTGATGATGAACGAAGACGATTGTTTGACTGAGTAGAGAACTTGGAGAAGGCTTTAGCAATAAAGGCCATTCCATGATTTAATGCTTCAAAGGCATCAACTTGATCATCATTGATTTGAGCAGAGTATGCAGTGTTAGTATCTCCTTCAGGTGTGAGTTGATGAGAAGGTGTAGGTGGAGCATAACTAAAGTGACGTTGTTGTTGATCAAAAGCATGATTTGACTTTGGGTAAGGAGTTGGATAACCATGTGCCATGAGAGCAATCTGATCAGCAATTGGTGGTTGAGGGAAACCATGTGTGCCACGGGCTTCTTTATCTTTGAGAACTTCATATTGATGATGTTTCAGATAATCATACAATAACCCATGCTTGACATCATGAAGATCCTTGACTTGTCGAACAAAAGTAACATACTTGTGCCAATCCGGTCCTAAGGAGTTCAGAAACTTGGTGTTAATAGCAATGGTTGGAAGATCAATCTTATGTCGATGCAAATCATTGACCACATTTGTGAAACGATGATAATATGATTCAAGTGATTCCCCAGGCTCAATGGTAAACACATCAAAGTTGTGATATAGCTTAGACTCCATGTCGACCTTATTCAGTTCAGTGCCTTCCATTAAAAGATGAATTTGTTCCCACATAGCTTTTGCAGTTGCCTGTGCATCAATACTTTTGTAAATCGGATTAGGAATTCCAAGAAGTATTTGTTGCATAGCAAGCTCATCGGCTTCAAGATGAAGTAGTTGTTCTGGTGTTAAACGACTAAGTGGAACAATTGTGATAGTATCAGGTCTCGGTGGAACAGCTGTAGGATCTTCGGGAACAGTTTCAGTTGGCATTTGAAACTGTCCTTCTAATATCACCTTCTTTAGATACTTGCCATGAGGTTTCTTGAGTTCCATGTACCTTAGAAATCGACTTGACCATTGCACATAATTTCCTGGTGTAAGCATTGGAGGACGAGTATCCGACCCAACTTCATGAATCGATTGTTGACTTGTAACAGCTTCACACATTTGAGAGAACCAAGTTTGTTGTTGAGGGATTTGTGGAACCATTGACGTTCGTTGTATACCTTGTTGAAGATGTTGTGGAGTATATTGTTGATTAAATTGTTGCTGATAAATTGCTTGTTGTTGATTCCATTGTTGATGTTGTGGACTGAGTTGTTGTTGTTGTTGTTGATTATAAGGGTAAGGAAAGTAGTTAGATGATGGTGGTTGAGACATATTTGTTGATTGATGTTGATCGTGAAAGATAATTAAGGTTGAGGTTGATTAGACTTAGGTAGATGAGTAGAAGTAAACCAAACTTGCAGAAATCCAAACTTTCGGGCAAGAAACTCGCCAAATTTCAAACTCGCCAAATTTCAAACTCGCCAAATTTCAAACTCGCCAAATTTCAAACTTGCCAAATTTCAGAACTTGCCAAATTTTGAAACTTGCCAAATTTTGAAACTTGCCAAATACTGAAACTCGCTAAATATTGAAACTCGCCAAATTTTGAAACTCGCCAAATTTAGAAACTAGCCAAACTGCAAACTCGCAGAAATTCAACTAGAAACTCGCCAGAATGCGTGGCTAACTCGCCAAAACTCATAAAAAACGCGCAGAAACTCGCAGAAACACGTATTTAGTCCAAAAAATCCATAAATTTCAATCTAAAACACGTTTTTAAGTACGAATTTCTATTAAATCTAATCAATATTAACCTAAACTATCCCTTGGCTCTTGATACCACTTGTTAGGTCACCATCTTATCACATCAATATGTATTTCTAGAGAGAGAAAGTTTTAGTGAGAGAAAGTGGAAGGAACTAATGAAGGATTAATGAAAATGATAATTGCAATTAGAACCAACAACCCTCTCCCTTCTAGGGAGGGGGTATTTATAGTGTTTACATAAGTAGGGGTGTTTCCCCTTGGTTCTAGAAGAACCTTCTATCAGAGCTCATGGGCTTACTACATGAGCTGTGAAATCAATTACAAACATTTATAAACCATATTTATTAACGACCTATTACAAATGAAATGACCTACACTTGATAATTAAAACATGTTCCTAACAAAAAGGCAAGATGAACGGGATTATGCATTCTCTGAAGCTGACTTTGAGAATTTGTCTCTCAACGACATTGAAGACATGTACCTTGCCAAAGTACAGGGTCGCATGAGGCAATTTTCAACTGAAGTACAACGTGAATTCATCAAGTCACTGCTCATCTTCATCAGAAGCATAGTCATCAAAGAACGTGTAGAAGATGTCCAGCTGGCTGTTGAATCTTATCAGACCCGTGTCAACTTCACTCCACCTCAATTTGATCTTCCCGACATCAACCAGCTCTCACAATATACACTCATCAGCAAACCATTCGGAGTCGTTTACCGCAGTGAACTTCAACGAAATTGCTTAATGGCGTGTAGTGATCTTCACAAGTTTGGAGATCACACTTTGAAGATGGTTAGGGACGGATTGGCTTATAGGTTAAAGGATATACGACAAAAGATTGGGTCTCCTAAGCGATGGAATTCTCAGGATCGAAGGGATGTGAGGAGAATCATCAAGATGATTGATGAAAGGTTGTATAGAAGGGATCAGTTCAGAAGATTGGAAAGCTATGTTGGTGGTCGACCTAGGATTAACATCACCGGCTTTCAACGCCCGATTCACACTCCTGGCGACATCTCTGGACTTCCTGGTACCCCTTGAATTGTTTCTTTCATTATAAATTTGGATGTGTGATTATTTATGTCTATGGCTTGTGCACACATAACAGTGTACAACCCGTAATTGTCAAGAAAGGACCCTGTGGTACGCTTCAGTGCCACAATCCTTATAAAAGGAGCGAAAGCTTCTTACTTTTGAGTAAAACCTATCAAACCTTTCATTTTTTAAGGTTTTGCTCAAAAGAACAAGTACTTCCCCGTATGTTTTTCAAAACCTCAACCGATTATATCAATTGTTGAAGGGGAGTATTTGAATTAAAACTTTGTTCACAAATTGTTCACAGTGGTCACTCTTCCCGCAACACTCAAAATGGTCATATTTATTCTCAACTGTTCAAAAATAACATTTTATATGCCATTTTTGAGGGGGAGAAAATTTTGTGATAAGAAATATGTTGTGTAAATGCAAATGAATCTTTGTGTAATAGACTTAACCTACGAATTGACGGTACTTAACTGTTAGTAACTCGAAAAGACTTGTCCTGGACGGGTAATAATTTCAAGCTAGTTCGCTAGTAATGTAAACGTGTCTCGCAAAGGACTTGTCCGAGTAGAATGTACCATTCGAGAAACTCTTGGTAGACATGAACTCTGACGGGTTTGACAACCTTTCGAGGTTTGTTTACACCTTCAAGGTAGTTATTAGAGCTAGTTGTCACCTAAAAGCTGACAATGTAACTCTTTAACTATGCAATGTAACAGTGTCTCGCGGGGGATTGTCTATCTTGAGTGGATCAATTCAAAAAGTGCGCGCTCTTTCCTCACTGTGCAAATAACCGTTAAAACTCTTAAGCACATATGGAGGGGGAGTATTTATGCAAAATCCTATCTCAACAGTGGTTCAAAATGTTTTTCATTCACAAACACTGTGAGAGATTTTTCAAGTAAATGGTTTTATGGCCACATAGGTTAGTCATGGAGTGATAAGGTGACTAAGGTTAGGAATAACCGTCCTATGATCCGCCAGAGCCGGAGGGATCTACCCAAGGACATCACAAATAGTTAGTACTTAGAAGTCCTTAGGTATGATTATATAAAGGAGAATATGAGAAACGGAGAAAGAAGGAGTTGAAGAATTAAAAAGAAATGCAAAGAAAAGGGTGAAAAGAAATAGCCCTCCAAATTATTCAACTTAGGGCAGACACCGGGTTCAATTCATATGCTACTGGTTGTCACTTAGTGACGCCGGTATTGAAGATTAAAAGTCGTCATGGACGCAGTGACACATGCACTAAACCTTCTTAGCCACTCAAGTTTCTCTCAACAGAAGCTTGTTTCATTCTCACAGGGAACCCTAAGTAAACTATTGGCTTTCTCTTAGAGATCGCTGGTATTGAAGAAGGAGATCCTCTCCCTAGTCTTCGCTCAGGAAAACCAAAACACACTATTGAGTCTAGAGCCACGAGATTCATCAAAAGATCTCTTAGGAACACTTGACATTTCATCACTTGTTGATCAACAAATAAGATCATCAGTGGTTCATATTGAGTCCTTCACAGATCTTAGCAATTTGTCGAGAACATTTATGAGAGGTTCACAAATGTGATCCTCAGTGATTAAATGGAAACTCCTGCCAGGGTCAATATTAAACAGCCCTGACAGCAGGTCACTTCGGTAACTCCCCATGGATTACGCTTAGTGTGTCTCAAACGGTCTACAGTCGTGAGGTGACGCTTCGGTGTACCTCAGCGACTCATCTGAACTGTAGATGTACTTCGGTACATCACGTTATCTCACTTGTGGGACTCCAGTTCAGGAACGGCCTTTGTAAGAATTAGAGATGTGTTTTCACACTATGCTGTTAACACTCTCGAAGTTCAAACTTGTAAGTGCCGGAATCCGCTTATTACTAACCGTTTGAAATGTTTTCTTCTTATGGAAGCTCCGGAGCGGGATGATCGTGCTGATTCTTCTCATGCTCACGCCAACATCATCACTAATGGAAGTTCTATCCAAAAGCAACACAACAGTCAGAATGATTCTTCGTCAAATCAAAGAATCTACAAAGTTAAAAGACTTAAAGAACTTCATCAGTACTGAATTCCAACGTCAAAGAGCGTGTGAGCATGTTGAAGAATGACGTGGAGACACTGTAGCAGCGAAGCAGACCTGAGGCAGAGATGATGCAGACAACAACATACTATCACTTTCATCACAAAGAACAATGATCAAAGAACAAAGTTAAAGATGACGTCAAAGCATAACCGTTCAAAGAAGACAATTTCTCTACACTGGGGAGATTGTTCGAATCAAGGCAATTCTTCTCACAAGAAAGAAGAATGTAAGAAGACGTCAGAGCTACTATTACATCAACGCCTTCACCGTTCATCACCAACACTTGAGGGGGAGATTGTTGGAATCACTCCTAAACTATAATTCAAGTGTTAGTCATTCTTATGTAATAGGTAGCTTATTATGGCCTTTATGTTTGTTATTAGCCTTAAGCTTATGTAGAAGGCCCATGAGCTTAGGCCCATGTCCATTAAAGAAAGGATGGAAACTAGGAGTGTTGCCCTAGCTTTCCTCCTATAAATACCTTATGTAAACCCTCACTTGAGGGTTGGTTGTTCAAGTTATTCTCTCTCATTCACATCTAAGCGTAACCGTCTTTAATATCGTGTGTGTGTGTGCGGTTTGCTTGTTCAATCGCCTTATCTCTTTCTTATAAGCTTGTGTTGTAAATCTAGTGACCTAACACAATGGGTTGTGATACTTAAGTTTCTACCCATTTATATTACCCAATATACTACATACTAGTTATGTGTATATTTCAAATATGTAAACACTAGTTGTTGTACATATGTAATATTAAATCATAAAATCACTTATACTTGTTTTAGTGTTTTATGTGAAAACATAAGTATGTTAGAAACTATTAGTTCAAACAATTTACGTATTTTATTTGTTTCGTTAAAATGATTTTACGTTTGTTATCGACAAAACATTAGAAGATCGTAAAATATAAACAAACGTTTTTTACGGTTTATTTGTATTAACAATCTCCCCCTTTTTGTTGATGACAAAACATAAAATTATTTTAAGGAAATGCTAAAATTCGTAAAAGTTTGAATTTGTAGTTTTTGCTTTCTTCTCCCCCTTTTTGTCGAAACAAAAAGAGCTTCGAAAGGAAACTAACACATTGTTTTAGGAAAAACATGTGAAAGAAAAAAAATAGAGAGCAAGCAACGAGAAAGGATCTCGTCTTTATTCCCCCTTGACGAGTCCATTCCTATGTAAGGGCGTCAAGAAAATAATACTAAGCTAGTTCATTTGCAACTAAGTTTGCAAAAGATTTCGTCTATGTGACGAATGTGCTCCCCCTTGATGATTGCAATTTTGCAAAGGGATGTCATGAAATGTAATCCTAATATTGCAAGTAATTTGCAATGTATTGCTTTGACACAAGGCTCCCCTAGCTTTAGGGTGTCAAAGTCTTCATGTGTAAATTGAATAACTACAAAACAAAGGTTAGAAAACAATTATAATGCATAATTTCCTGCAAATATGATCCAAGTGAGTAGAAAAATAGTTTTTTGTATCACGGATCCCACGGTTCCCTCCTTGTAGGGATCCGTCTTAGGCAAATATAAGGGATCCGTCTGGCTGATGATCAATTTCAGCAATGATGATATAACATATTATGTTAATATCAAAGTGAGACATGTATTATACAACATACTCATA
This sequence comes from Chrysanthemum seticuspe, assembly GCA_019973895.1. Lineage (NCBI taxonomy): Eukaryota > Viridiplantae > Streptophyta > Magnoliopsida > Asterales > Asteraceae > Chrysanthemum > Chrysanthemum seticuspe. Next base: position 132,243,163 of record BPTQ01000001.1, on the reverse strand, counting down.
TACTCAGAAATATAGCAAGTAGCATGTATTTTCATTTAATAAAACTAGAGATATGATATACATGACTCTAAAAACTAATAAAATGATCAATACATGACTTGGAATTACTAGACTTATCTAAGTAACGCTTGAAACTAGGACACCACTAAAATCCTCTAGCTCAAGTTTGTTTAGGTTTAATCTCGTCGAAACGTTCGAGGAGGTGATAGAACATGAAACGTTGGTCTTCTCATACTTCATATATCAAACTTTCAACATGTTGACAATGATAACAATCTTTGTCATGGCTAGGTAGTGGTGGTGGAAGAAATGAAATTGCTTGATGCGAAGGATCAAGTGAAGCGGCTTGTGGAGCCTCAAACGACGGAGGGATTGGTGGAGGCATATTTGAAGATGGCTCGACCAAGAATGATGGTGGTGGTAGAGAAGTGTCAACTTCCATATGGTCGGGTGGTTGACTTTGATGATTTCTCATAATCCAAATGGGATTATATGATGGAAACGGCGAAAAGGAAGCCAGAGCTAATATTGACTCAACACCTTGATTATGTACCATTGTTCCTCATAATGAGGAGAATGTTGCCGGCGGAGGAGGATGAGAAGGCCTAGGAGGCAAATCCTCTAAATTGTAGAGGTGTGGTGATGATAGTGGAGTTGTAAAAGAGATAGCTCTAGGAACCAATGGTGATGGTTTAGTGGAGATGATATTGTTTGGCTTAGGAGGTATGGTGGTGTTTGGCATATGTAGTTTTGTGGGTATTATCCTTTTAGGAATTGGTTTGATTGGTTGAGAAGAAATCCTTGCATTTGTTGACTTGACCGGAGATGATTCGGTTGAAGAGATTTCGTGTACAACACGAGCAATTTTCTTGGGTGGTTCTTTGGTGGATAAGTTGCTACTTGGAGTTTTCCTCATGATGAGATGATTTCAAGAGGTTTGTAAAGGTTTCTTAAGTGCTAAAAATGAGGATGAAGGTGATGACTTTAGAAGTCCTAACAATGTGGTTTATAAAGCAAGAGATTTGGCAAGTGCATTCAAGCCTTAAGCCACTAAAATTCATTAGAATGTGATGATTAATATGCACAAGAGTCAACTTCAGAGTTTGTACTGATCTAGGAACTCATTTAAGATGAGATGGAGTGTTTAAGTTAGAAAGATGAGCTTGAAATGATTGTTTTAGCTAGAGTTGACATAAACTGTTACCCGGATCCCACGGTTCCCTCGAACGAGGGATCCGTCTAGGCTAATCCTAGGGATCCGGCTCTCAGCAGCTATGAAAAAATAAAAAATGATGTTTCTAAGGTCTAAGATCTATCCCATCTTGAGTGTTTCAGTCCTCCTAAGTGTTTTAAATGAAGGGGTGCTTAAGTACTTGAGGGTAATGAGTGATGTAGCTAATGATTGCCTTTTATGGAAGAGATTGGAACTTTCATGAGTACCAATGAATGAACAAGGATGACACTAAATATTTTGAGAGTGTCAAGTGAAGCTAAATGACCCTAGAGATCAGATAGTGACTTAGAGTAATGCTTTGGAGAATATCCTAAAGGCTTAAGATGGAAAAACTAGAATTTGATCAATTTCGACCAGTTTTGACGTAAGGATGATTATGATCAAATTTGCTATAAAAGATTTCCAACGTTTAGATATGAGGGATCATGTGAAAAATGACGTGTGAGCTTGAGAGCGGAAGAGTAATGGATTTAAGTGAAACGATAGATCTACAAGCATCTTTGAGTGTGATCTAGGTGAGTTATGTGTGAGTAGGAAGGATCTACTTAACTTGACAAGGACTTAATTTGCCTTAAGACACTATGTCTAGCTTAGTGTGAGGTGTTCTAAAGACATGTTTGAAATACAATGTTTGCAATTGCATTTTCTGTTTGTCGGATCCCACGGTTCCCTAAGTGTAGGGTTCCGTCTAGCACAAACTTTGGGATCCGTCCATCTGCTAAGCAGAACCTTTACTAAAGGTATGCAATGATCTTGACAATGCATTATATTCCAAGGTTAGTTTAAGAGATTCTAACACTAAGATATCAAATGTAAGATGTTTATTTCATGAAGGAAATTGGATTACATTGATAAAGCATGAGTACAAAAGGATTGATCTTATTTGAAAGACTACTAAGTTCCTTGAGCGTTTTCGCTAGAAGGATCATCAAATGGTTGATGAGTGTTGGTGGAATCAAGAATGAAGAAAGTCTTCATGAGAGATATGTTTAGCGGTTCCATCATCTTGTTCATAAGTACGTACAACGGACTTTGAAATTGAGGATGAAAATGCATGACGTTATGATAGAGGCGCGTCAAGAACATTCCATAAGGGATGAGTTTATTCTTGGATCCTTGAAGATTTACAATTCGCCTTGCGAAGAAGTAGGCGAGATTGTATGGTTGTTGTGTTAGCAAACAATACATTATGTGAGCACAACAAGCGGGAAGGATTTCTCGATTTCCCCTAAGACTCCAAACACTTTCACGTAGGATGAGTGCAAGGGGCTTGTACTCTTCTCGGATGTCATGTGTAAAGATAATGTTTGGATCGGAGTAATATGGTCAAGGTTTGCATATCATGCGATTTAAATCCTCCGGGGAAGGTATGTTTGAACAATATGGACTATTTTCTTCACGAAAGTTGAAGAGAGAATCAAGAGACCAATCTTCGGTGAAGGCACATTGTCCATGATTTGGAATTCGGAGGATGTGAGCAAATTGCCCAAGAATTAAAACAAACTTTTGGTTTTTGATCCAAAACCAAAGAGATAGAGAGCGATCCTCGCTACGAACGAGTTCAAGTTGACGGAAGAATTCCATTATGAACCTTGGACATATCTTCTCGTTGATTTCAAGAAGACATTCTAGACCTATGGCTCGGAAGGAGGTATTGATACCTTCTTCGAATTGTAGAGAGGTGTCTACAATACGTCCTTCGTGGAAGTGACGGTTTTCGAGATTATTGAACCCACGGACATGATTGCCAGGTGTGTTGGGCTCAAGGGAGATGTTTGGAGTGTAGACGCTAGTGAGTGAAAAATCAAACTCATATTCATGCGTCATAGTTGAACCTATAGAAACGATGAGTTAATAGAAAGTGATGTTTGTGGTCAACCAATGATTATCTAACGTTTTTACTAGATTTTTATTAACAATGGTTTTTAGCAGTAATGACACTTGACTTACTTATGGTTTTGACATTCTAGTGGAATATTACTTTTAAAAAGAAAGTGGTTTTTATTATGCATGAAAAACTGTAGTCCATATGTACGGTTCCCACGATTCCCTTTCATAAGGGATCCGACTAATCTAACTTTCAGGATCCGTGGATTTGGAATAACAGAAACAGTTTTCTTGATAAAAACATAGGTTTTTAGATCTTATAGTTTTATACTAAGATATGTGTTTTAGCCTACATTTTTTTTAGCATGCATACATGGCTTTCTAATGTATCACGATAGAATGAAATAAATCAAAAGAAATGATAAACACATTATGATAATAATAATCAAGATAACTAGACTATTAGTAATATTTCATTTCAATACTAAGAATGATACAAAGAATTTGGTATATAATCCCAATGTAGATTAACAACACAAAGTATATGTCTCCGTATGTGAACTTCATCATAGGGAACACAATTGCGATGAGTGTTAAGGCGATGAGCATGAGGGCGATGTAAACCATGTTGATGATGAACCTTCTTGGTTTTGGTTTAAGATGAGATGAGATGAGATGTGGGGAAGATGAAGTTTTGAATGAGAGGTAATTTTTTGAAAATGAAAGATTTGAAAAAGTGGTGATTTGATAAAGTGGGTGACGAGTGGTTTATTTATGGGGAAGGAGGAATTTTTGAAATTTGTGTTTTGTTTTATTATTAGAAAGATATGATTTTTGGATTAAATGAAATAAAACACAAGTTTTCTATAACACGACTTTAGACGAAAAAATAACACGTATGTGAGAAAAGACTTCCTAATGAAGCTTCAGGTAATACATGTATATGCACAAAAGATAATCATATAAATACCTATGTAGGCATACTTAATTATCAAGCTAATGTCATTTTAAAGATAAGTAGAAAATCATACCTCTAACGCACTTAGGAATGTCTTTACAAATGACACAACAAATGTCACTTAGACAATTCCGGCTCCTTTGTGTTTAAGATACCTTCTTAGGGAAGGTATTCTTGTTACCAAGCGAATCCTATAGCTTGGTGGGTATGAGCTTTGACTAATCAACATGACAAAGAAGATTAGTGCATTTAAATAGAAAATAAATAAACAAAAATGTTGTTATCTAATCAACATCCAAACAAAGAGTTTTTTAAAAGACATGATTTTTGTTTTTATGAAAAACCTTCTTTGTAGTTTTCAATTAACCATGGATCGTATCAAGTTTTTAAAGTATAATATACTTCAAGAAACTTGGTAACGAAGCTCTGATACCAATTGTGGAAAACTAGAAGGGGGGGTTGAATAGTTTTGCCAATTAAAACTTTCTTTTAAACTATTTAGATCGACTTATGTCAATCTATTTGGATGTGTGTTGAATGTTGATAAACAAACATATAGAAGTATGTAATGAAAAGATAAGAGTAAGAAGAACAAAACCACAACACGAGTATTTATAGTGGTTCGGCTACAAGGACACCTTCCTTGCCCTACTCCACTCCCCGAGTCACCTACTCGAGAGTTCGTAATCACTACACGACACCAACTCCTTATGGTGGAGAAACCTTCACAACGTTGTCTACTCTTTTTCCGGTACTAGGCTAACCACCGGGTTCTTTCACACCAAGGTGAACCACACCTAACACAACGTCGTCTACCCTTTATTCAGTACTAGGCTAGATACCGAGTTCCATTGCAATGGAGGAACTACTACCCAACACTACACCAACGACTAATCCCAAAGGAGACCAACTCCTTATTACAACATCATCAAGGATATCAATATCCTTGGATCTAGTACTAATCTATCTTGTACATCGAAACACACCATATCGAATGTACATCTAAGGCACCTTTCACTAATTCCTTTAACTAGATCTTCAAGACACCCTTCACTAATGTCTTGTGACTTGACTTCTAGGCACCCTTCACTAATTCCTACAATACGGACGATCGACACCTTTCACTAATGTCTTCGTCTTGACACTTGAGACATCTTTCACTAATGTCTTCAACACTACACTTCTTAGAAGAAAGAAAAGAATCATCAACAAGAAGACTTCAGTAGTCTTGATGATGAGGAAGCATGGCAACTCATGGACTTGAGCTTGCTTGACTTCAAAGGTGGTGATCTCGCCTTTAAGAGAAACCTAGAGAATCACACAAAAACAAAACTACAAACATAGATCAATTGGATCTGGGGTTAGAGAGTTTTTAACTCAAAGGGAAAGTATGTGAGAAAGGGGTAAGAAACAATGAAGAAATGACTCACTATTTATAGAGGAAAATGTGTACTGTTCCCCGGATCCCACAGATTCCCACAAGGTTGATCCATTATGGGATCCGGCTAGCGTAAAGCTAGGGATTCGTGGGACGTTCCTCTTTACCCATGGGTATTTTGGTTATGGGTCATGGGTCACGGGTTGATCCATGGGTCTTTTACTAGATACAATGTATCTTTTGAGTGCAATGCACCTAGTCACACGGGTATGGGTCAATACCATGGGTTATCGATATTATCCATATATGATATAAGCATGATGTCATGCAATGGGTCATGGGTCAAGCTCCATGGGTCATGGACTTTGGGTTGTACCCAACTACATTCAATGTATTTGGTCAATGGGTTGTGATACTTAAGTTTCTACCCATTTATATTACCCAATATACTACATACTAGTTATGTGTATATTTCAAATATGTAAACACTAGTTGTTGTACATATGTAATATTAAATCATAAAATCACTTATACTTGTTTTAGTGTTTTATGTGAAAACATAAGTATGTTAGAAACTATTAGTTCAAACAATTTACGTATTTTATTTGTTTCGTTAAAATGATTTTACGTTTGTTATCGACAAAACATTAGAAGATCGTAAAATATAAACAAACGTTTTTTACGGTTTATTTGTATTAACAATAAGGATAGTGCAATAACAAACAATTTTCAACATTTGGGGTGTAATACATCTAGCCCACACAGTAACGGTTTTTCAACGATTTGGGTGTATAACAACGTAACCCATACACAGAAAAACATATTTGGTGGCCCTCTACCCTGGTAGATGTACCAAAAATGAGATGATTTCATGTACGTGGTACAAACTATGTGATCTAATGGACTGGGTGTAATCTCGAACTAATAGAATTGGTATAATAACAAACCAACAAACTTGGTACGATTGTGAACAAACTAGAAACAAAAACTTAAAATTTCAAGGTCACGAAGTTAGTGCAACGGAAACACTACCTCTACGTGATATTGTATTTAGTTCAATAGTCATACACTCGGAATATTTAAAGTTTGCTTTTAACAGGATTCATTAGAAAAGTTTTACACATTTTTTACTTATAAACTCTATGAACTCACCAACCTTTGTGTGGACTCTTTTAGCATATTTATCTCATGTCCATAAGGCACGAGGTAGGCAAAGATGGAAAGGAAGGGCACGAGTACACAAGATGGCTATAAATTTTATTATTATTCGAAAACTTATTTATAAACCGTGAAACTACTGGGACCTCATTTTGTAAACTTTGATATTTATGTAATTCGAATGATAAATATTTTAAAACGACTCAATTAGAGTTCGTTTTCTATTGTTATAATTGTCATGTGTTCACGAATTTGGGGGATATGTATCAGAGCTATCGTTATTGAGAAACGGGTCTGATTGAGACCTAAACTAAAACCACTTTTACAAACAAAACATTTTATAGCCTTTCGCTCTGTGTGTCTTTCGTCCTCCAGACAATTATGTGACTTTTAGGCATTTTATTTTACATGAACATACTACTATATTAATGTATAACACACACTGAATTCCAGGACGATATTCCCTTTAAGGTGGTAAGATTGTAACAATTCGTATTTTCAGGTTACTATTCATCCCCTTATTTTACTATTCACAATTACTATTCATTTTCACTATTTATCATATTTTTGGGTCATTATTTAAACTCGAATTTTTCCTTAAAATTATTATTCACATCGTTTTTATTATTTACTATTTTCGCGTAAATTAAATTTTACAACTTTATAAATTAAATCGCATAACCGAGAAACAATATTTTTATTTTTGAACAACATATGGACCAGGGTTAATCAACAGATTGCTAAAATATTTCCAGTAACATCATTTTCATTTTATGTCTTACTCTTAATTACATATTCTTTATTTATTATCATTAATTAAATAAATAAACACTTTCACACGATTTTCATGCAAACAATGTATTATGTACTCCTAACATATAAATATCTAGTTACTATTCATAAATATCTAAACACTATTCATCACAATATCTAAACATTATTCATCAAAATATTTAAACACTATTCATCCAAAATATCTAGATATTTTCAGAAATTTTCTCTATAAATAAAAAGAAAACTAGTTCATTTTATTTCACAGAAAAACATACACAATTCCCTCCTCCTCCTTGGTGTTGTCTCCCTCCCCCTCAATACATCCTTCATACTTGATTTTCAGGCTCCGAGTTATACACATAAGTTGAAGGCATAAGTATTCTCTACGTAAAAATTAAGTTTATTTGATGTTTCCGCGGTTGGATTAAGAGCTACACAGTGGTGGATAAGAGCTGTGGTGCTAAAGGAATTTCTTGAAACATTTACAATGATAGATCTATGAATTCTAAGGATGGATTTTTGATATGAGAGCTTAGTTTTGATTTGTAACTTGATTAGGATAGTTTTGGAGTTGAGTTAAATTGATTTATAGGTTTTATAGTTTAGAAGATGGATATTTGAATTTAGATGCGGAAGCGCTATCCAATTTGCTAGTATCATTTATCGGTTATTATCAGGTGAGTCATAGCCCCGTTTTTATACTTGTTTTATAAATACTTTGGGGGAGATACCTGCTCAATTATTTTTAATTTCAATCACGATTATTTGCAAACTGTATGTTTTATCTGAACTAAATATTTATTTATGATAAATTACATTATAGCCATACTTAGAGTTTTTATATCATGGACCATTAAGCACTATGCGTAGTGAGTACGAATACTATGGTTAAATCTATTGGGATTAATGTAACCATTAAGTTGACTCAGTTAGAGTAAATAAACACAACAAACATGTGAGAACAGTGGGTATAACAGCAAATTACCTACTAGGCTATGATAGCAACAATTATTCTAATTTCTATTGACACGAGATTTACATTTTGGTTTTCATAAGGATAGTGCAATAACAAATAATTTTCAACATTTTGGGTGTAATACATCGTAGCCCACACATTAACTGTTTTTAAACGATTTGGGTGTATAACAACGTAACCCATACACAGAAAAACATATTTGGTAGCCCTTTACCTTGGTAGGTGTACCAAAAGTGAGATGATATCATGTACGTGGTACAAACTATGTGATCTAATGGACTGAGTGTAATCTCGAACTAATAGAATTGGTATAATAACAAACCAACAAACTTGGTACGATTGTGAACAAACTAGAAGCAGAAACTTAAGGTTTCAATGTCAAGAACTTAGTTCAACGGAAAGACTACCTATACGTAATATTGTATTTAGTACAATAGTCATACACTCGAAATATTTGAAGTTTACTTTTAACAGGATTTATTTGAAAAGTTTTACACAATTTTTACTTATAAACTCTATTAACTCACCAACCTCTATGTGGACTCATTTAACATGTTTATCTCAGGTCCATAAGGCACGAGACTGTTAAAGATGGAAAGGAAGGGCACGAATACACAAGATGGATATAAATTTTATTACTCCCTCCATCCCATATTTATAGTCCACATTTCCTTTTTGGGTTGTCTCAAATTAATTGTCCACTTTTCTTTTTAAGTAAAAACTAGAGAATATAGTTTGGGAATATTCTATTTAAGTGGTTGAAAATTAATATTGCCCCACTTTTATTAAACTTTGTGTTTTCTTTCTCATAACAATAATTTCGGGACGAAGGGAGTATTATTCGAAAACTTATTTGTAAACCGTGAAACTACTGGGACCTCATTTTGTAAACTATGATATTTATGTAAATCGAATAATAAATATTTTAAAACGACTCAATTAGAGTTCGTTTTCTATTGTTATAACTGTCATACTATGACGTATCACCTAGTTAGAATTCCGCTGCGTTCACGAAATTGGGGGTGTTACATAGGTGGTGGTAGATCCTGTGGTTTTGGTGGTGAACTAAAGTGTGTGATGCTGATAAATGGCGGTTGAAAGTGGAGGAAAGGGGAAGAGGTGGTAGTGAGGGTGGTTGAAAGATGAAGTGTTGTGTGTTTGTTTTAGGTTAAGGTCAAATATAAAAGTAGAATGAAAGGAATGAGCATTTTTACATCATAATTTACATATGAAAATTAATTGGGCAGTATTTTTGTTTATTTTTTTATTTATCCGTAAATTGAGGAGTATTTTTTAATGTTAGGGCCCGTTTGGTTTGTAGGTGGGTTTAGGATTAAGATTTGATGTATGAGAGAGAAAATATATTATAAAATAAATAATTTATTATTTTAAAAAGTTATGTATAAAAATTTGATTATATATAAGAAAATATGAGATAGTAGTGAAGGCGGGGTCCATTTATTGAGTAAAAATGAATAAAGACAAAAAAAACTATCAAAACCTATTAAATTTTTTGATACCAACCTTAGTGTTATGGATTGAAATCTATCACCATTGTCATTTTTGAACCCTAATCCTAGGCCCACAATGACTAAACAAACAAAGAATTTTCACTTTCTTTCATTCAATTCTTGTCAGACCTGGTAACCAAACAGGCCTTTAATTGCAAATTTCATTCAAATTTTGCTAACGACATTAATTTAAGCTACTATAAATATTTAAAACTTTTTCTCATATATAGTGACAAAAATAATTATTGTAACTTTTTAATAATATTTGTGTTAATACATATGTTGTAACCAATATGGTGTGTCTCTTTAATAATGGACTTTAGCAATTCGGCCCTTTGAAAATCGCATTTACTACTTCTAATCTCTTGCGTAATAATGATTAAGAAGGTATGAATGTTCCCTTCCTATGTCAAAATTGCAACATCTCTAGTTAAAGCTTCTATATGTTGGTTGGGGTGAGATCAATAAAGATCACATAAAAATTAAAAATCAAATGTATCATTCTCAACCATTCATTTTTGATCAAATTAATTAAATTCACTTTCACCCTTATATTTAAAAATTAAATATCTCACCAACCGTTAATAGTTAGATAAAACTAATTATACCATTGCGACAAGAATAAAATTATCTTTCTATAGAGATCCAATATTGTATACTTTCGACGAACTTATTTTTTATCGTTTTTTGCGGGTTTCGATATATTACACTATAAATGAAATTTTTAAAAATACTCTTTTGCATTAACACAACCCCTAAACCCTAAAAACCCTAACCCCTACACCCTAAAAAACCCTACCCCTAAACCCTAAAAACCCTAACCCCTAAACCCTAAAAACCCTAAACCCCTAAAACCCTAACCGCTAAACCAAAAAACCTAAACCCTATCCGCTAAACCGTAAGAAACCTAAACACTTAACCCCTAAAAAACTTAACCCAAAAAAGTCAAACCCCTAAACCCTAAACACCTAAACCCTAAACCCACAAAAAAGTCAGGAAAAAAAAATTCGTCGAAAGTATATGATGTGGGATATCAAATTAAAGGTAATTTTATGCTTGTCGTGATGGTATGATTAGTTTTGTCTAACGATTAATGGTTTGTGAGATATTTAGTTTTTAAAAATGAAGGAGAAAGTTTATTTTATTGTTTTGATGAAAAAATGAGTGATTGAGAATGATTTATTTGATCTTTAGTTTTTCTTTGATCTTTATTGAACCAAACTCTATGTTGGTTATCATCTACAAAAGCTAACTACAACGAAGAAATGAATGAAGATCCGAGTTTTTCTTAGACTTCTCATCAACCGATTTATGGTTACTCTTCATAGCACGACCAAAAAATCTAGCTTTAAAATAGATGCTTAGTTAAACTTGCTTTTTTAGTTGCACCACGAAAGGATGCAATAAAAAAGGTAAACACAAACAAAAGAAAAACCAAATCAAAATCTCAAATTTTCAAATAAATCATAGCATACAACTTATTGATAAAATCTACAACTATAAGATTCACTAAGTTGAAGCCACATTAGTGAAGCCACAAAGCAAAGCAATCTACCAAGTTGCACACCAAAAGCAAATAAATTTATCTTAATTTCAACATGGCTTTTTTACACCTTATAAGAAGCACAAACCCAAAAAGGTATTGATTTTGTGAGCTCATCAACTTCTATCCCAAAAAGGTATTCATCTTGTGAGCTCATCGAACTTTTTTTTCTCTGCATACCTGTTTTTCCATATAATACCATTTAAAGTATATGAATTACTACAAATACTTGAATAAAAATCATCCCGACCCAAGAACTTACTTATCAAAGGCAACTCAAAGAAACAAAAAGCGAAAATACAACCCGACTACCAAATATCAAGACATCAACTATCTACACAAAGATACTCACTTTTTGATACACAACAAAGGTTTTGCATGATCCACAACAAAATAAGTTCACAAAAACTATGTTATACAAATTAAGAAAAGTATATGCAATAAAACAATGAACCAATAGCATGAAGCAGATTGATAACTTAGTAACAACGAGCGTAGAAACCCGCGCGATGCAGCGGGATTAGCTTCAAAGGACTTACTTTGTAGCGACACTTAAACCTTAGGGATTAATTTTGCCAGGTTGCTATAGTTAGCAATTAATTCTACAGGACTTACCTTGCAACGTCGCTTAAACCTCAGGGACTGTTTTTGCCAAGTTGTGAAACTTTGCATTTAATGTTTGAACTTACTTTGCAACGACACTTGAACCTTAGGGACTGTTTTTGCCAAGTTGGAAAAGTTTGCATTTAATGCTTGTGTTTGCAAATGAGGCATGTATGCCTTTTAGTATATTATACAAATGTAGGTGACAACTATTACGTACTAAATTTTAATTTTTTTTAATCCAAAGACATTAACGTATTTGATCCACAATAAAAACACTAAAAATTGTCTTTACAAAAAAAAAAAAAACCCTTAAAACTATATAATATCGATGAGGAAGATGAACGTCAGTAGTTTCCAGTTTCAAAAACAATGTAAGTGTTTAAGAGACATATTCACAAACACATGGAGACCATACAAAATACAGCATAATGCTCAACATTTTACTCCGCAGTAGTGCTCAAAACTTTATGCAAATTTCTTTAAGACATTTTATCATACACACTACAGGCACTCCTAAAATCACAACTAAAAATAATAGCAGAACTACATGCTTAAAGATTATTATCAAGAGAATTAGGCAAAAACAAAAAGCTTAGACATAGAAAATAGAACTACGTCACTAATAAAGCTATCAATTGATACTATCACACTTCACTAAACAAAAAACTTTATGAGCTCCACATCAAACCATTATATAAAGTTTAAATTCAATTCAAGCAACCACTTCAACCTTTAATTTAAACCTCAAAAGTCAAAACTGCTAAAAAACTTGAGTAAAACTCACCACATATCCTCTCACGATGGTAATCGACTGTTGAAGCTAAAAATATATTGCAAAGGGCCTATAAAATATTGCAAATTTAGAATCATAAATTTTAGATAAAGATTAAATTAAATATTGCAAAAACCTACTTTTCGCTTTAGGAATCCAAAAAACTTGAGCAGAGTGAGTCAACTGAAGGAAGTTGAAGAGGAGGATGAAGGATGCTTTGCATTTGAAATTTTAAATTACCAGTCCAAGATTTGCAGGCAATTCAAAAGGCTTCTCGTGTCCCAATGTTGCAAAGAGTACAAAGGGATACACTGCTTTTGGTAAAAATATTTTTGTTAATAAAATATTGAAGACAAATAAGTGACGTCATAAAAAATAGTATCATCCAATAATTATATAACACCTCATCAAAATTACATCAGCAAAAACCCTCTTTTAATAATATTAATAGATTAATAGATTAATAGATTAATAGATTTGTATTTGAGAATGAAAGGTTAGAGCTGTGTGGTAGGTCACTTGTTCGAGTCAGCAAACTCTTCAACGTTTTCTTTTTATTTTTCTTTCACTATAGCTCTTTAATTTATTAATAACATTTTCTTTTATCTCAGATAAGGACCATTTATGATTGTTGTACCGTCCCTCTACTCATTTTATTCTTTAGTTATTCGATATGATAGATAGTTTCTTATAACTTTTGCAATCAGTCCCGATTAATTATATAGATATATTGATTAAAGTTAAAAAACAAACAACTTTAAAAATCAAATGCAACAATAAAATGAATTTACTTGTTAAACTTTTCTTTCATAAATTTTATTTTATTCTTATTTATTATGGAGATTGAATCACGGTTTGAAAAAAAAAAAAAAAGCAATAGATACATCATTGAGCGATATTTTTCACTATAGTTTTTACGTCAAGTTCGGCCCCTCTTAACTTAAAATCCTGGCTCCGCCGTCTTCTACCATGTCATGACTTGTATAAAAACAGCGTTTTTCCAACTACATTCTCGAGAAGTTGTAAGATCTTGAAGCTCTTCTTGTTGAAAGAAGCCTGTAACTTTGGTTACTAAAAAGAAATGAACGATATCGAGCTAGTTTAGGTAATCTAGCTTATCTGATTTACGGGTTCCAATTGGGAAACGATTATGTATCGGACTTTGATATATCATTTTACCATTCTGCATCCATGAAATATGAGAACAAGTTGAGCCTGACTTGCATTCCAATACAAGTGTCTGGATATTGGTTTACAAGCTACTCATTCTTTTCTAGACAATGAACTTCCACAATCTAATCTTTGATCTTCAAGCTTCATGTTGATGTCGGTTTCTGTGTCCCATCTTTATTTCTTCTCAGGCGCAAATAACACAACCCACAATCACATCGCTCGCAAAAATATGGACCACAGTAAGAAACAAGTTACACATACAATGACCTTTATTTTCTGTAAGAGCAAAAAAGCACATCCCGGGATCTAGCCAATACAACCCACTGTCACATACTCATATTGAGTAAAGACAGCCTGTAACAGTAGAACAAGAAATCATGATCAAGTCATAACGGGTCCCACTGTCACATTTTAGTTGTCTTCACATCAAGTAAAAGAGGAGACTAGAAATTGTTTAATGAGTTAGACATCTAGACTTAGGATCTTTCTTTAAAGTTTCCCAATTGAAACCCATACTCAACTAAGAAGTTAACTTAGTATTTATATTTCTCAGAATGCTGCTGCATTCATGTTATTTTGTATTTTGTGTTACTAATGACAAACGCTCATTCAAGGATGTCGAGAAAATTAGTTTCTGTTTATTTCTTTATGCTATTTGTTATCACGAGATGTTACTTGCTCGGAGTTAATGGAGAAACAAAGGTGATGTTAAACATATATTCATTCTCGTACTGTTTTACATGTCATGTGCAGAACTTTAATAGAACAACTGTGATCGATTAAATGTTACTAGCAGAATTACTACATTGTCTTCTGGTTTGGTTAACGGTCGTTAAATATTAACTAGAAGGACTAAGAATGAAATTAGATGTCGGGAAAGTTCTAGAATCCCCTTTGGGATGAATAGGCCGATCGGTGGGGGTTTCCAAAACCCAATCCCACTCTAACTTGGTCACCAAGATAAGTTACCTATAAATACAATTCATTGTATTCATTCATAACCTAATCTTGGATCACCAATAACCTAATTTCTTCTCTTTCTCCTCTTCTCTTTGTGTGGCCGGTCGAATACCCTCACCCAAGGGTTTTCGATTTTGTCTTAGCTCAAAGATAAAGTGTTTGGTTTATTAGTGATACAAAGGAACTAGCTTTTCACATCAAATCGCTATTAGTACGTGTGTACAAGAACGAAGAACAAGCACGCTTGAGCTTGTGAATCTTGGTGGTTGATTTAATTGGTGGGTCGACATAGAGATTGGTCGACATTCACAAACCCTAATTTATTAGGGTTTAGGGTTTCTTGTTCTTGATCCTAGGGTGATCAATTAGCTAACCCGGAATCCAAGGCAAGCACACACATTGGCATCCTATCAGCATTGAAAGGAAGGTAGGTATCAGTAAACTAATGCATCTATTTTCGCTGATCAGATAAAAAGTTACAGCAATATTAGAGGTTGCTATTTCTATCATTTACTTATAAACGGGTCCATTTTGTTTATGTTTTATGCCAGCCGGTTCAAAAAGGTCAAATGAAATAGTTAAAGCATATAAATCTTCTAAGTCAGCTCTTCCGTAATTATACAATTCATGGAATCATATTTAGCTCACATTTATTTATGAAGTTCAGTAAAATGAATTGAAATGTGTTTGTGTATTGACCCAATCCTTTTCGACCCATTCACAAAATAAAAGGTGTTGACCCGTTGCCCGATCACCCATTTTGCCACCTGTAAGCACTATGCACTAACATATGTGTGTTGGAATATAGTGAACTAGATGCAAAGGCCTCACATGTCTATAGCTATACAAAAAGTTTCAACGCATTTGCAGCAAAGCTCTCAGAATCAGAAGCCAGAGAGTTATCTGGTACGTAGCCTCAAACCTTATGCAGGTGTTTATGCAATATTTGTATGATGATTTGGTTGTTATGATGTTTGTGAAGGTATGGATGGTGTGCAATCTGTCATTTTGAATCAGTATCGCAGACTACATACAACAAGATCATGGGATTTTATAGGATTACCACAAACTGCAAGAAGAAAGCTGTTTGAGAGTGACATTATTGTCGGTGTTATGGACACAGGTTAACAAATTTTCAGTCTAGTGTCTCAGGCTCGGTTATCATAAGGTGGTCTTATAAGATAAAACTGTTTGGTTTTAAACTTACTAGGAATAACTCCACAATCAGACAGCTTCAACGATGATGGATTGGGCCCTCCACCTGCAAAATGGAAAGGATCTTGTCATCATTTTGCTAATTTTTCTGGATGCAACAAGTATGATATTTAAATCCAAATGTTTATATTATTTGGATTTGATGCTTCAAGCTTTCATTTAATAATTATGTATATTTTTTAAAGCAAGCTTATAGGTGCTAAGTACTTCAAGCTAGACGGAAATCCCGACCCGAATGACATTCTATCACCAGTAGACACCGATGGGCATGGGACACATACGTCATCGACTGCAGCAGGAAGTGCGGTACAGAATGCAGAACTATTCGGTTTAGCCAAGGGCATCGCACGTGGGGCTGTGCCATCAGCTAGAGTTGCAATGTACAAGGTCTGTTGGGCTAGCTCAGGTTGCTCTGACATGGACTTGTTAGCAGGTTTTGATGCAGCCATTCATGATGGAGTAGACATTATATCAATTTCAATAGGTGGTCTAACCGGGGTCTATACTAGAGATACTATATCTGTTGCATCGTATCACGCCATGAATAAGGGGATTCTCACTGTGGCTTCGGCTGGGAATGATGGACCTAGTTTTGGAAGTGTTGCAAACCATGCGCCATGGCTTTTGACTGTGGCAGCCAGTGGTATTGACCGAGGGTTCCAGAGCAAAGTCATATTGGGTAATGGGAAGACTGTGTCAGTAAGTTCATACATGATGTCAAGATTCCTGGTCTAGGTGTCATAACAGATAGGGCGGGTGGGTTGGCTAACGAGTCAAAGTCGGTTCATGTCAAAAAAGAGTAACTTGTATTAAACACTTGAGCTCATTGACCCGATTCATTTTTAGCAACATTTCTACATTTGACCCATTATGACTAATTACAATATAAATTGACCCGTTTCCCTGCAAATGTGTTGAAATTGGCATCTCTAGTTCCTAGGTTCAAATAAGGTTCTTAACACAGCATGTTCTGTGTGCAGGGAGTTGGAATAAATGGTTTCAAACCGGAGCAAAAGCTTTACCCTATCACGAGTGGAACTGATGTTGCTATAAACAGTGAAAGCCAAGATAGTGCAGGGTACTGTAACTCATACGTATACTACACATGTTAATAAAAACTAGACTGTATATAAACGATACTATATTTATCACTACTATATACAGGTATTGTATCGAAGACACATTAGATCCGAGTAAAGTTAAGGGGAAACTTGTTCAGTGCAAGCTAGGAACTTGGGGTTCTGATTCAGTTATCAAAGGACTAGGAGGAATTGGGACCATAATCGAAAGTGAAGTGTTTCTTGACACTGCCCAAATTTTTATGGCACCTGCAACAATGGTGAACTCTACGATTGGTGAAACAATCAACAAATATATACACTCGACTAGGTAAACCATTGATCATTATTGGGGCCCAACAAACTGGTTGGAACATATGTAGCAAGAATAAACGCGTAGTAATGATTCAGATTTTATAAAACGCAGATCACCGTCTGCAGTGATATACAAGTCTGAAGAAGTGAAGGTTGCGGCTCCTTTCATTGCTACATTTTCATCCAGGGGTCCAAATCCAGGAACAAAACATGTACTAAAGGTATACGAAACACAACTCAAAACTATTTTTACTTTATGCAATTGATTAGAGTAAGACTTACCGCTTCTTATGCTTAACAATGGAGCAGCCAGATATTGCAGCACCAGGAGTCGACATCTTGGCATCATACACCCCTCTACAGACACTCACTGGATTAAGAGGCGACACACAATATTCAAAATTTACGATAATGTCTGGAACCTCTATGGCTTGTCCACATGTTGCTGGGACAGCTGCCTATGTTAAATCTTTCCATCCAAATTGGTCCCCTGCTGCAATAAAGTCAGCTATTATGACTTCTGGTAAATTCAAAAACCTTAGATTCTTAGACGTAGCCCGGTTAATGTTAGGTGTGATGATAATCATGGTTATCTTGCTTGAATCCTGTAAGATCACTTTCCGAATAAAGTATTTCGACCCTAATGATGCCTCGGTATCACGAAATCCTTATTGAGATAATTCAAGAAGAACACTTTGTTTCTAGGCACAAGAGAACAAAGCAAAACAGAGAGGAAGTGTGTATTTTCGTATGTTAGAATGAGACCAAAAATCTGTTAAAAAAAAGAAACTTATGACAGTTAAAAGCACTTAAAAGCAGTTAAATCCCAAGAGTCACAACTCTTCACCAACAAACATGTTGTTGGGTTTTGGCAGGAAAATCTGTTAAGTCCTTTAATAACGATTCATGAAAATCGTTTAGGTTTTAGCGTTCTGCCCCAAATCCCGCGAGGGGAGGCTGCCCCTTGACCTTAAAAGGGAATCGCCCCCCTTGACCCCCGCATCTTTGTCGTGGTCGGAAACAAGTTAGCTCAACGAGTGTGCACTCCACACTTCCCTAACTAGTATCCGAGCATAATATGAAATCTCATTGGTCTCTAGTAAATTGTAATCACCTAAAATAGTTGACGACCCTTAAATCACCAACATTTTATTCATTGTACTTTTTTGTGTACATCTAAGACTGATTCATTTAAAGATGAGTTCGTGTCCCGTTTGAGTAATTTTTTATCCCAAAAACCCTTAGGACCTGGCTTCAAAACAGGCCTCAACAACATCTTCTAATTACTCAAACGTAGACAAACAAAAGTACCTTGACTAATACGGTGCAAAGGAAATTCAGTAGTACATTAATGCTTTATGAAAAAAAGATTTCTATATAAAACGTTACTTTCAACTGAAGAATGTGCAAGTTGATTTTTACTACTGTGTCTTACTAAAGCTTACTTTTGATTCGGCTTACATGATCAAGCAAGACCAATGAGCTCAAGAGTTAACAAGGAAGCCGAGTTTGCCTATGGTGTTGGTCAACTAAATCCTAGACGAGCCATAAATCCAGGATTAGTCTACGACATGAACAACATGTCTTACGTACAGTTTCTATGCCACGAAGGCTACGATGGGTCATCAATCGCCTCTTTGATCGGTTCAAAGTCAAACATCAATTGTGCTTCATTGCTTCCGCCTCTTGTTAGTAAAGATGCCATCAACTACCCTACCATCCAACTTACTTTGAAGAGCAATATGACGATCACTACAGGGATATTCAGGAGAACGGTGACTAACGTAGGCCGAGCTAAATCTATCTACAATGCCACCATTAGAGCACCTAAAGGAGTGAACATAACAGTGGAACCAATGACACTCGAGTTCTCGCATGCCTCAAATATAAAAAGCTTTAAAGTCACAGTTAGTGCAAAATCTATGGCGAGCACGAAAGTCTTGGTTTCAGGATCATTAATATGGAAAAGTTGTAGGTATGTTGTAAGGAGTCCAATTGTTGTTTACAATCCACAAGATTAGAGCTCAGTATGCATACACAGACAGTGGCGTAGCTAGGATTTTTTTCTAGGGAGGCCAAAACTGACTTGAAAGATTATAAAATATAAGTGTATAATAAGGACGTACTTAATAATATGTTATATAAGTGAAAAATGAATTAATGTTCTATATCTTGTGTTTTTCGAAGGTATTTTTGCTTTTGAACCAATATTAAGATTCTTAGTAGTTTAATATTCGGGCAAATGACAAAAAAATGCATCGAACTTGACACTTTATGTGATTGTGTATAGCCAACTATTTTTTTTCTTATTGTATGTACTGAACTTTCAAATTTTGATCATTATGTGTATTTTGTGACTATTCTGCCATGTAAAATAACCATTTTACCCTTCGAAATTTGAAAAAATTAAGGGTAAAATGGTCACAAAATACACAAAATAATCGAATTTTGAAAGTTCAGTACACACAATAAGAAAAAAAATAGTTGGCTACACACAATAATAAAAAGTGTCAAGTTCGATGCATTTTTTTGTCATTTGCCCTTTAATATTCTGCCGCCATGAATTTGTTAAAAAATGGGCGAACCGTTAGTAGATACATTAATCCATTTGCCAATTTTTTTGGGCTTTTTATGTGGGCTATTGCACATCTTATAGCCCACACAGCTACACCTCTACAATCTGCATACACATTGAATAAAATTTAGTGTTAATTTCTTGACATTTTATATTTGTTTCGAGAATAGAATATGCAACCAGGGGCGGAGGGACCTTATAACGACAAGGGGGGGGGGGTGCTTGGGCCAAAAAAAATTTATATAGTACAAAAAATCTGTTTTAGTGGACTTTTATGAAACATGCCCTCAGCCCAAAACTCATCTTGCCTTCAACAAAACTGAGCCCAACATGTAATCTTTTTTTATATTAGTAATCACATATTAACAGTTCACGTATAACGTATTTGAGGTGGAGAAAACGAATCGATCACTTAACAAAGAGGAGGGAAACAGTGGAAAACTAACAGTTGCCTAAACCAATGAACCATCATCATTGAGTCATTCATCAACAACAATAAATTCATCTTTTTTTTCTTCATTTTCAACCTTAAAACTTGGTAAGTGAAACTGAAAACCCTAACTTCTCTTTTACTTTTATAAACTAATTTGCCTAGAGATATTTAAAATTGTGTTATTGTTTTATAATTTTATTGATTAACTGTTAGTTTTATTATCATATTAAGAATTTAAGATATAAATTAGTAGTTAGGAATTTAGGATTGATAATAAAGTATGTTAACAGAAAGTTTAGACAAGCATGAAGCATGTATTTGTTAGTGGCACCACTTAGTAGTTATGTTAGGTAATTAGATTTTGTGAATTGTGATTGTGAGTTTGTGACTAGACTATCTAAAGTATTGTTTATCTAATATGATTTTGTTAACTTTTGTCTAGAAACATGGAAAAGTACTTTAAAAAGAAAAACACCATCTTCATCAACCTCGGATCATGTTAGTGAACAAGCTACAAAGAAAAAGCCTAATGAACCTATTGATGTGATTGACTTGAATAATCTTCCTTGGGACCCGGTTGATAGACCAAGAATTTCACAATATAATGTTAATCAAAGAGATGATATAAGGCGAAAATATTGGAATCGAGGACCTTGTCAACCAAGTGGTTATGACTTTAAAAGAACAATCATAGGTAATAAAACAAGGCGTTTTGTCCCAAGTTGGTTCAATCAATATGGTAACTGGTTAGAATATAGTGTAAAGGCAGAAAAGGCCTTTTGCTTATGTTGTTACTTATTTAGAGATGATTTTGGTCATTAAGGTGGCAATGAAGCATTTGTAACAGAAGGGTTCAATGATTGGAATAAAACAGAAAGGCTTGCTAGTCATGTTGGTGATTTCAAAAGCTTCCATAATCGAGCAATAAAGAAATGTGAAGATCTTATGAAACAAAAGCAATCAATTTCCTTTGCATTTAATAGGCAAACATAACAAGAAAGGAATGATTATCGTATTCGATTACATGTTTCAGTTATTGCTACTAGATATTGCTTAAATGGTGAATTACCATTTCGTGGTCATGATGAGAGCGCGACTTCTCTTTATATGGGAAATTTTCTGGAATTGAGAAAGTTAATTGGAAATTTAGATAAGAACATTGGCGCGGTTTTGAAAAGGGCTCCGAAGAATTGTCAATTGAACTCTCCGCAAGGGTCAATGTTACTAATAGACATTTCTTTGAGGTTGAATGTTTTAATACGGTTGTAGATATGCAAATTCAAGAGTTTAGTGATCGTTTTAGTGAGGCAAGCACCGAGTTACTTGCAAATATGGCTTGTTTGAACCCGTTTGATTCATTTGCTCAATTCGACGTATCAAAGTTAGTAAGATTGAGTGAGTTGTACCCAGACAATTTTGATAGCGTTGAAAGGATGGAACTTGAGAGTCAACTAAACTTGTATTATGCCAATGTCAAAGAAGATAATAGTTTTCTCAACTTGAATGGTATCACCGACCTTGCTACAATGATGGTGAAGAAAAGGAAACACATTTCTTATCCTTTGGTGTATCGATTATTAAAGTTAGCTTTGATTTTGCCTGTTGCAACTGCAAGTGTTGAGAGATGTTTTTCTGCAATGAAGATTATTAAATCAGATTTGAGTAATCGAATTAGTCAAGGGTTTTTAAACTCTTGTGTTATATGTGGTGTAGAAAGAGAAGCACTTGCAAATATTACTGATGAAGATGTGATGAACCGCTTCCAAAATATGATAGATCGTAAGGACAACTTTAAAATGTTTGTTTTCTCAAGGTAAGCATTTTTCGTTGTTATTTTTATGCTTAAACAAGATGTACACATTTTTTTGTTAATATATACTATTTTTTGCACTTTATGAACAGGTTTTGGATAGGATTTTGCACCTTAAAAGCTGTTTTTTGAGCTGTTTTTTGTGCTGATTGCTGCTGAAATTTGGTACTGAATTGCTGCTGATTTTTACACTAAATTGCTACTGATTTTCTGCTGATTTGACGGCTGAAATGCTGCTGATTTCGGTGCAGAAATGCTGCTGATTTGGCTGCTGATTTCGTTGCTGAATAGTGCTGATTTCGCTGCAGAATTGTGCTGAATTGGTGATGTTGTTTTTGCTGCAGAAAAGCTGCTGTTTTTGAAGTGTTTGGGTGCTTTTTGGTTGCTTCTGTTAGTTTGTTTTGCGGCTGCCATTTTGACACAACATAAGGTGTGTTTTGTTGTTATTTTAGCACTATTAGTTCTTTATGCAATATTAAGTCGGTTAAGTTCACTATTGTTTCGTCGTTAAATTTTTTTTGGCAATATTAATTTTGCCCCCCATATTTCAATATCCTGGCTCCGCCACTGTATGCAACATTAACAAAACACGCAAAGTGCTTATATGTGATGAATGTACACTATGTAGACCGACCAATCGTATGCCCGTGCTTTCTAACTCATAATAACTTAAAAGCCAGTATCGCTTAGCAAAGGGAAAAAGATCTGTATACATAATAAGACATTTCATGATAGCTCAATAGTCAAGATGGTTTTATAAGTACTTCAATAGCCATAAATAATGTACTGTATCATAGTATATTATATTTAGACTAAAATACACCGTTGGTCCCTAAACTTGTCTCGGAGGATCGCGATGGGACGAACCTCGCCCTTTTCATCGCCACGGGTCTAAACAGTAGCCATTAAATGCCAGATTCGTCCCTTGACCACTAACACCTATGTCAACGGCTCTTTTCTGTTAGTTACAGGAGGGTAATATAGTCCAATCACATTTATAACTCAACCTAGTTAATTATGAGAAACGGTTTACCGTATACCATCTTGATCGTTTCCCGCCTTCTTCACACAACCCTCACACACACTTTAACAATGGCAGACAAGGAGCTTACTTGTACAGATGTAACTGATGAGATGGTAAAATATGTGAAGGCAAAATATGGGGATACTTGGTTAAAAGAAGATGAAATGTCTGATGAAATGTTTGATGATTTATGCAGATTTGCGAAAGAAGCTCAAGTGATGAAAGGTTAGTCGGGTTTTTTTTTTGTATTTTTGTTATTGCCATTTTAAGGGAGGAGCATAAATAACTCCTATTTATTTGACAGAAATCCGAGCGGTGTCAGAATCTGTCAAAAAGAGGGATTATAGCAAGCTAAAGGTATCTGACGATATGGTTGACTATGCCATGGCTACTTATGGGAATAAGTGGGATATAGGAGATGACATTGCTGATGTGATACTTGAAGACTTGTGGGAAAAATATGGGAATAAGGAGTCTCAGAAAGGTTAGACTTTAGAGTGAATGTTTACAAGCTAAGAAAGTTGTAATGGGTCAACTCTGATTATTTCTGTTTTGTCTATCTTTCCAGATACTAACGTGAAGGGAAATGAAGTTGATGTCATCATTATTTCAGACACATCTAATGATGAGTGTGGGAACATGTCTTCTAAGACCACTAATTCAAAAGGTTCCACTTCCCAAGCTTCCAAGGCGTCCAAGGCTTCCGCTCCCAAAGTTGTACTTGGTCTTGTAGCGGCCGTGGGATGCTCCGGCACAAATAGGAATGAGTGGTATGTGCCTCCCCCTAAGGACCTCAAGTCTCCCCCCATGAATAACAAGCCTTCCATCAAGAAGTTCACCTGTTATTTTTAGTTATTGATGTAATGAAGATGTATAGTTTTTGGCTGATGATGGTTACTGAAAACGATACTTGTTAACATGTATGTTTTGCTTCATATGGTGTAATTAGGTGGTGGTGTAGGTATATTTTGGAAATGTTGTTTTCATTTTGTAGTTTGCACTTGCATATCCAGTTTAGGTGGGTGCTTGGGAAAACCCATTTTGACTTATAAGATCAACATAAACCAAATTATTAGAGGATACCAAACCGAATTGTTAGTTTTTTAAATCTCGCATGTTTGACTTATAAAGTCAACAGATTCAAATTGTAACCAAAATTCAATTATTATAACAAAAGAAGCACACACATATCAGTTAAAGCTACATTTAGACTGAAAGACAACATAACATTTCTTGCTAGGAATTCACTGCGATAAATGACTAGTAGGTGATCCATTTAGTCTGTCAGTTGCAGTTTGTTCAACTGGTGTTTGTCTCGGGCGTTCTCTATTTGCTCTTTCAGTTGCAGGTGCTTCACGTGGTGTTTGGCTTGGGCGTTCTCCACTTGCTATTTCAGTTGTAGGTGGTTCACTTTGTTCTTCATCACCTCCCAAGGATGCACCAACACTAGTAGGTGCAGAAATATGTAGACCCATCACATATCCACCACTATCTCCTGTGGTTGTGTTTTCCCTTGTAACACCATCTCTACCAATATAAGATGTGTTTCCCCTTATCTCAAGGCACACTGGACAAACATACCACATGAAAGCTCTATAAAGTGGACGCCTTGCAAAAAAGGTCAATCCAGCCCTGTTTTCCCTTTGAAGCCAACAGTCAATGCATACCATTTGACAACCATTTTCTACATCCATGGTGATAATATGGTGGTATAATAAACAATTGCTGACTTAAGATGTATTATATAAGTAGATGGGAGTTGTGGTTGTTGAACAAGTAGATAAGGAGTAAAGACAACATAAATTCTTACAAGCTAGTCAACTTATAAAGTCAACAAAAAAAACAAAAACATGTTCAAACATAATATTGTCGATATTACAAAATGGCTAGAAGAGTAGAAGCCTACAACCTTAGAAAACTACTGGAATTTGTTTTATCCAGCACATATGGATGTCTTGGATATAACTCTTCCACAAACACTCCATAGTAAGCTGCCTCATACTCTGCATCTTCAAGCCAATTTTTCCTCTCCCATTCCTCTTCAATTCTTTTGTACATTCTCTCCTCTTCCAAAAACTGCTGGAATGCTTCTTCATCCAACCTGGACTGCTCTTCATTTTCCTCCAAATTTGTGTGTTCTTCTTCTTGCTCGTAAAGAGCATCATAAAACTCTTGTTCCACAGTCTTCCTTATATCCTCTTCATCCATCCACTTCAAAAGTAATACATTTGCACATCAACTAGAATGTAAACACACTAGAATAATCGTTATACAAATGACAATTAAATGAATACTTGTTGCCTTCTGCCATCACAATGCCTTTTTCTACCTCGAACCTTACTTTCCTTTGTTGGTTTTGGTACCTGATCCTTGTGACAGCTAGACTTATTATATTCAACAGTTTGACAATTGGAGCATTTAATCTGTTTACGAGCTCTAGATTTACCCATTTTGACTCAATTTCTCTGAAAGGGTTGGGTTTATGTATTTGAATTCAAATTTGTGGTAAAATGTGAGAATAAAGTGCTTGCTACAAGTTAATGCAAGACACGATAGGGGACTAAAACCTGTGTCCCCTACACTCTAAATCTGTTTGACCAAGGACCATAGTTCCACCAACACCCAATACAATCAAAACCATATAACAACTCTCTTAGACGAATACAACAATTAACAACATAATTAACGAATTAAAACACTAGAACATAACATATATATTCATTAACTTCATATTAAAACACTAGAACATAAATATTCAGTACATATTTTTCCAAAAAAAAGGGGGAAAACATAACCATAGCATTTCCTTCTCAACACTTCCTAAGATGATCAAGGAAGTTGTTCCTGTCACACACCTGTGAGTGTGTCTGACAGATCATCCTCCTTATCTCCAACGCCTTCAACATTAGCCTTTTGCCTGTTGCGAAGATCCTCGATAACCTTGTAGTTCATCACCGTAGTTCGAAAGCCTTCGATCTCAGAGATGTATTGTTGGGTTTCCTTCATACCCCGAATCAAGTCAGTCAAAGTGTTTTGGAGTCCTTTAGCAATTTTGATGTCCTTATCGTTTTCTCTCTGATAAAAGAGAGAAATCGAGTCAAACATGTAGTCGGAGTTCGAAGATTTGGCGAGTTCTTCAAGTAGTGGGAAGTCAGCCATTGGGAGGTTGTTTCTTGTGATTGTTGGTATGCAAATGATATAGTGTATTAACCAATAAATACCAAAAACAACTGGACGTTCCAAATTCAGGGACTAATTGTGAAGTTAGTAAACAGAGAAAAAGTCAAGTTTGTGTGACAAAAAATACGCGGGAATTTTAAGTGCAAAAAACGGCTGACTGGCCAAATTGAGGGACCAATTGTGACATTTTAAACCTAGTACCCTGCAACCTGGCCTTTTGCCTTCCTTGATACGCATATACACAATTAATGTGTTTACCCAACTAACAAGATCCGAAACCATAAACACTATCATAATAACCCGACCTATTTAACAAAACCCAATCAAAACGAAACCTAACATACATCCACACTCACGTACTTAAACACACATCTAGTTAAACCCATTCTTAAAAAAACAAAAAACTAAGAATGAAGGAAAGAAGCATATTCGTCTCCACGTTTAAGGATGTCAAGGAAGAAGAAGAAGGTGAGGTCCTGTTCAGAATCCACTATAATGGGGTTTTTGATTATAGCCCACTCAGGTATGAACGAGGTTCATTAATTAATCTGTGTGCCTTTACCAGTGATAGGGATATATTTAGTTCAAGCCTTGATAATGTGTTATCAGAGATTAATGAACAAAAATGGGCGTTGTTTTTCTGTGATCCTAAACAATCCCTAGAAAATGGTTTGAATTTGATTCATACTGATGTTGATGTTCATACTTTGTTTGAAATGGCTGAAACAAATGACTCAGTTGATATCTTCATAGCCCACAAGCCCCAAAAGTTAGCACAATTTTACTTAAAAAACATCAGTTTTGAAGTTGTGGGTTGGGTAGAGCAGGATGCTTACTTTAGGATGCTTAGTCAAACACCTTTTAGGACTACAAGTCAATGGCAGGGGATAGCTAAGAAAAAAATGCAGGGGAGTGGAACCAGGACACCAAGAGTGAAAGGTGGGGTAGTAATCAAGGACGAAGAAGGGGTTGTAGCTAAACAAATGGACAAAATTAAAGGAAAGGGAAAAGGAAAGATGGTTGATGAAGAGGAGGTTTTGCCCAGAAAAAAGGGAGAGAAGTTGTTCAAGAATTTAAGCGAGGTTTAGATGGGAAGGGGAAGGCCAAAATGGTTGAGTTTGCAGGGATTGATGTTGAGAACTTTCCTGGGTTTGACTTGGATGGGAAGGCTGAAAGGGTTGGTGATGCTGCTGCAGATGTTTCAAGCGGTGTTAAGACACCCTTTCGGAGCAAAGAAAAGATTACAAACTGCGTCCTAGCACTCTTCGCCCAAAGGCGACCCTAGGTGATGTTTCAGTGATGAATACCATGTCATGTGTTAAATTACATTAACCTGTAACACTACAGTTCATAACTTATATGTTTGTAATTTGTATACTTGTTTTTGCAGACAAGGTGGCAGCAGCATCATCAACTTAGGCCTAACAGTTTTGTCGGTTCAACAGTTTCTGGATATCAATCACAGCTGTGTAGATCATTTGAAGGTTCATCAGTTGAACGTTTTGAAGTTGGGCCCAAATTCATCTTTTATATTTTGTAACGAATTAGTAAATTAACATGTATCAGACAATGACTCCGTGGTATCAGTTATGTTTCAGTTTCATCAAACACTGTATATAGTTGACTGTTATAAGTCAACTAGCTAAGTAGTTGATAATGTATAAATTTGTTTGTTAATCCTGGGTAAATTTCTGTGAGCTATTACTTTCTTTACCAGTTGACTTTTATGAAGTCATACTTAAGTGGTGAGGACTCAGGAACACTGATATTATTTGTTCAAACAATATTCCCTTTTTGTTTTGGTGGAATAGTTCTTGGGTTAGAATTAACTAGGTTGAGTTATAAATGTGATTGGACTATATTACCCTCCTGTAACTAACAGAAAAGAGTCGTTGACATAGGTGTTAGTGGTCAAGGGACGAATCTGGCATTTAATGGCTACTGTTTGGACCCGTGGCGATGAAAAGGGCGAGGTTCGTCCCATCGCGATCCTCCAAGACAAGTTTAGGGACCAACGATGTATTTTAGTCTTATATTTATTATGTTTAAAAAAACATTTTTTTTATATGATTCTGACAACTTTTAGTAAAGCATCTAATACCATATTAGTAAAGGGTGTTGATACTTACACATTTTTTTAATACATACACCATAATTATGCATTACTGTCTTATATAGTATGCATTAAAATGTTGTACAATGTGGTGTATGTATAAGAAAAAATGGTGTGAGTATCAACCCCTATTAGTAAAAGATGTACTTGGCATCCAATTCTTAAAAACAAAAATGTTTTGAACAACTGGAATCATGAATTTGGCCAAAAATCCTTCTATCTTTGTTTGTGTACCTTTGTAAAAATCATGTGAGGGGATAAGTGTCAATACACTCTAAATTAAAGTGTCTCAATCAATAAAGAGATTGTGCAAATCATTACCCTTTTTAAAACCATTGAACTCCAATATGAACACCTCTCAACTATTCTTCCCTTCCCTTCCCTTCCCTTCTTCCCCCGACCACCACTCCGAACCACCAAAATCAAATTAACATTTTACAAAAAAATTATAAATAGGGGGTTCAGGATCTCACGCTTTGTAAAAAGGTTTATTTTATTTTTATAAAGGTAAATTGCAAAAATTATCCTTTCAGTGGTCAAATTGCATGTTCATTCATCATTCTTCAAAAATGCAGTGAACATCCTTGTAAAAAAATGGGTTTGACTGAAGTTAAATGACTAATATATCTTTTGTCTTCTTTCGCTTCAACATTACGTTTTTTTTCGTTTTGTTGATTAAAAATCACCTATATACATACCCAAATTTGTAAAAAAAACAACGCAATTTTATTAACATATTAAAATCTCATACCTTCTACCTAAACAAAAAAAACCAAAATTTATCATCATCTCCATCAATAACAGACTACATAAAAATATTTATACTACATATAAAAAACAAAGATATTTTTTTTTTAATTTTAAGTTTTACACCTTTAAAAACTTATTGTACGATACTTTACAACACTAAAACTATAAAAACGCTCTCTTTCTTAATTTTAATTGAGCAATTAATGTGGTAAATAAAAATAATCAATGAGGGTTATTAAAACACATCCTACGTAAGATACAAATTATCAAGCATATTGCACAACCAACTTAAACACAATTTGTGTATTAAATGTCATCAAAATACTTAAAACTAAGAATTAAATAATACAAATAATAAAACATATTATACAAACTATTCAAACAAAAAAACTACAATTAAAGAAATACAAATATAAAGCTAAAATTAAAAAGTATTATTCTCTATATTTTATGATACTGCACATATTTATAATCCAACCTCAATTTGTTTAAAACTACATGTTTATTAAACAAAGTTCAATTCGGGTAATCGCTCATATTTAAAAATAAAAACCGAAATCGAACCTTGATAAGAAGGTTTATCGATTTTTGGTTTTTTCGGATTCGATTTCTTAGTTATCATTTTTGCAGTTTCGGGTCGAGCGGGTCGGATCGGTTGCTCAGTTTCATAGATTTTTTTAACACCCGTATCCATAAAACTTAGCTTTATATAAATCAAATAGATATTTTGAACGACAAAAAAACATTGCTAAATACACTTATTATCACAATCGTATAATGAAAAACATTTCATTAATTAAAGAATTGAAAAATGTCACATGTAATTCTTGATATCTGTAAATTTATTGCCAGAAAGAAAATAATAGATTAGATTAGAATACCATGTTAGTTGTCTTTAAACACACAAACACACCTATAAGAGCAATCGGTGTGGGGCTATCTGTGGATCGCCGTGGTAACATGGCCGGTTCCCCGTGGCTCGCCGCCACACCGGCTAACCTCGCCACAGCTCGCCATGAAGCAACTACTCGTCAGCACGGCGGAGAAAATTTTCTTCCTTTTCGTACTTGTGTGTCAGAAGTGAACGTTTTCTAACGTTTTAAATTTTTTAAATCAACCGTTTTTTTTCTTTATAAACATAAATGTAGAAAACTAGAAGAGGGTGGGTTGAATAGTTTTACCGATTAAAACTTCGTTTTAAAATATTTAGATCGACTTATGTCAATCTATTTAAATGTGTATGTTGGATGTTGATAGATAGGTATGTAAATATGTAATACAAAGGTAAAGAGTAAGAAACACAAAACCACGACACGAGTGTTTATAGTGGTTCGGCTACAAGGACACCTTCCTTGCCCTACTCCACTCCCCGAGTCACCTACTCGAGAGTTCGTAAGCACTACATGACATAAACTCCTTATGGCGGAGAAGCCTTCACAACGTCGCCTACTCTTTTTTCGGTACAAGGCTAGACACCGGGTTCTTCCACGAGGTAGAACCAAACCTATCACAACGTCGTCTACACTTTATCCGGTACAAGGCTAGATACCGAGTTCCATTACAAAGGAGGAACTACTACCCAACACTACACAACACCTATCCCAAAGGAGACCCACTCCTTATTACAACATCATCAAGGATATCAATATCCTTGGACACAACCTATCTATATTTGTACATCGATGCATCATATCGATTGTACACCCTTGACATCTTTCACTAATGCCCTTGACACGATCTTTTGGTACCTTTCACTAATGCCTTTGTCTTGACCCTTTTGGCATCCTTCACTAATGCCTTAGACACGAACGTTTGGCACCTTTCATTAATGCCTTCGTCTTGACCCTTTTGGCATCCTTCACTAATGCCTTAGACACAACTCTTCTAGAGAGGAAGAAAGAACTATCAACAAGAGAAATTCAGTAGTCTTGATGATGACGAAGCTAGGCAACTCATGGACTTGAGTTTGCCCGACTTCAAGAGGTAGTGATCTCACCTTTAAGAGGAACCTAGAGAATCACACAAAAAATAAACATAAACTACATAGAAAGATCCTTTGGATCTGAGGTTAGAGAGTATACAAACTAGGAGAAAGTATGTGTGGAAGTGACAACCTACAATGAAGAAATGACTCACTATTTATAGACAAAAACATGCTACTGTGCTACTGTTCCACGGATCCCTTGCTTGAGGGACCCGTCTAGTGTATTCCTAGGGATCCGTAGGACGTTCCCCCTAAATGGTTATGGGTCATGGATCATGGATCATGGGTTGTAGGCTTTGAACCATGGGTATCTAAATAGATACAATGTATCTAGAAGATGCAATGCATCTAGTCAATGAGTCATGGGTTAGCTCCATGGGTCATAGATAATATCCATTATGACTTCTGTATGATGTCATGCAATGGTTCATGGGTTATGGATCATGCTCCATGGGTATGGGTCATGGACTTTGGGTTTTACCCAACTACATTCAATGTATTTAGTCAATGGGTCAAATACTTATACTTCTACTCATTCTATTACCCATTATAATACATACTAAGTATGTATATATCTACCCATTATGTAAACACTAGTTGTTATACATATGCATTACTATAACATGAAAACACTATTACTTGTTTAGTGATTTATATGAAAACTTAAGTGTGTTAGTAAACTATTGGCTCAAACCATTTATGTATTTTATTTGTTTCGTTAAAATAATTTTATGTTTGTTATCGACAAAACATTATAAGATCGTAAAATATAAATAAACGTTTTTACGGCTTATTTGTATTAACAATCTCCCCCTTTTTGTTGATGAGAAAATATAAGATTATTTTAAGGAAAAAATAAAATTCGTAAAAGTTTGAATTGGAGTTTTTACTCTCTTCTCCCCCTTTTTGTCGAAACAAAAAGAGCATCGAAAAGAAACTAACACATTGTTTTAAGAAGAGCATGTGAAAAGTAAAAATATGAAAAATAGAGAGTAAGAGAAGAAGAGTATTCTCGTCTTAGCTCCCCCTTGACCGGTCCATCCCTTTGTGAGGGCGTCAAGTAAGTAGGAATACTAAGCGAGTGCATAGGAATTATGTTTGCAAATGGTTTCGTCTTATTGACGAACATGCTCCCCCTTGACGAGTGCTCCTTTGCAAGGAGGACGTCATGTAGTTGTTGTAATCCTACGTGAAGGTATTGCAAATGATTTTGCAATGTTTTGCTTTGACAAGAAGCTCCCCCTAGCTAAGGGTGTCAAAGTCTTCATGTGTATATTGAAAATCTACAAAACAAAAGTTAGAAAGCAAGTATATAATGTATAATTTCCTGCAAATAAGACTCAAGTTAGTAATAACAAAGTCTTCTGTTGTACGGATCCCACGGTTCCTCCATTGGAGGGATCCATCTAGGCTAACATGAGGGATTTGTCTCCTTGTAAACTCAAGACAACAATGTTGATGTAAGATGTGAAGTTAACATCAAGATGAGATATGTATTAAAGCACCAAACATATTCTCAAGACAATATGGTATATAACATGTAATTTCATTCAATAAAAATACGAGAAATGATCTACATATCTCTAAAACTAAGAGAATGACTCAAACATGTAATACATTTTCTACTAATTCTAAGAAGTGACGGAAACCTAAAAAGCATCAATGTGCTTTGAATCTAAGGATGAGTAGGCTTGTTGATTTGATCCAATCGTTCAAGGAGATGATTAAACATGAAATGCAACTCATTTCGTACTTCTTGAACAAGTCCTTGGGTGATTTGACAATTAGGGCAATTATTGTCATGACTAGGAATCGGAGGAGGTGGGATGTTTTGAGGAGGCTCCACAAAATATGGTGGAGGTGTGTTGAGCAATGTAGGATGTGGTTTCACTAACAATGAGGGTGATGATGCATGGGTTGGTGGTGGTAATGGAAGGTCCTCTATGTGGTTAGATTTTTGGTGATTCCTTATCTCCAAAGATGGACTATTTGGTGATGTAGGTGGTTCCCTATTTAATGAGAAAGTTGGTGAGTGAGAAGTCCTTGGTGGTGACTGCTCTAATGAGTAGAGATTTGGATGGGAAAGAGGTTCGGTAAAGGAATGTAGTCTAGGTTTTAGAAATAAAGGCTTGGGTGTTTTAATAGAAGTAGGTGTGTTTGGTGGTCGAATGTTAATTCTAGCGATTCTTTTAGCTATTGTTGATTGAGTTTGTTGAGGGGGGATTCTAGCATTTGGACTTCTTACGGGTGATGACTCGGTGGATGATATCTCATGGACCATATGAGCATTCTTTTTGGATGAGCTTTTGGTTGAAGAGTTCTTGCTAGATGCTTTAGTCATAGTGAAGAAGAGGGTGTAGTGTAAGTCTTTAACTACTGATTTTTTGGATTGTGGTATGAATGGTGGCTTAAGCTCCTAAGAGTGCTTGGTTTATAAAGAATGAAATTGAGTTAATGGATTAAATTCTTGACCACTAAGAAATTTGGCATGCACCAAGGTCAACTATGGTGTTGTTCTACTCTAGGGAGCCATTAAATGGTAAGTAAAAGTGTTTAGATTACCAAAGAGAGTTTGAATTTGGAAGAAAAGCTGATCACAAGCTGTTCTGTAGACACGGATCCCACGGTTCCCTCTCACAAGGGATCCGTCTGACAGACAGCAAAGTGGTGAAGTGATTATGCTCTTTTAAGGTCTAGTACCTATAAATCTTGAGGGTTTGACTTTCCTTAGATGTCTTAAATGGTATGTGACTTAAATGTCCAACCATAAGGAGTGAGGATACTTAATGATGGTTTTTGGTAGGAAAATGGACTTTTTGAGAGTGCAACTAAGTGTTTAAGGATGATACTTATTGATTTGAGAATGACAAATGAGGAAAATTGATCCTAGAGATCAGATGGTGGCTTAAGAGAAATTTAAAAAATTCCTAAAAAATAAAAAGAAATGAAAAACTAATTTTAAGCTTACTTTGAGGTAGGGATGACTAGAATCAATTTTGCTAAAACTGAGAGAAATATCAAGCTAAGTGTTTTGAGATGTGAGGAACAATGTGTGAGCTTTGGAGCGGAAGTATGGTGAGTTTTGGTGAATTTGATAAATTAAAAGTACTTTGAATGTGATCCTAAGTTAGCTATGAGTGAGTGTGAGACCTACTGAGTTTGAAGAAGACTTAAGTGGTCCTAAAGTATCATGTTTAGCTAGCGTGATAGGGTCTAGAGGATTGGATTGAAGTGAAAGTGTAAGAAATTCTTATCTGTTTGCCCGGATCCCACGGCTCCCTCATCTGAGGGATCCGGCTAGTTATAGCTCAGGGATTCAGCTACTGCTAACCAGTAGCTTCTCAGCAAATGTGCAGTTTTTGCACTCTTTAGTAAATACTCATCCTAATCATTTCTACATTCAATAAACATATGCAAGCAACAAATATAACGCATAGTAAGTAAGGGCGACTAGAATGTAAGCAAAATGAGTGGCATCGACTTCTTGATTGAGATCAAGTTGTCGTAAAATTCTCATTTTCCCGGTTCCTAAGTTAGAATGTTTTAGTCTAAGTTATGCCATCTTCTACGAGCTACGTCCTAAACTACATAAATATTTTTTAGATTGTTTACAGACCATTGTTCATAAATTGTTCACAAATTAAGGTTTACCTTCCTTTCATTCAACCTCCTATTCCGTTACCATCTTTATCTCCATCTCCATCGCCTCTACTATTCACTCTTAACCCCTCCATCCCTACTTCTTCTTCATGAGGAAGTTAGCAAAACACTTGAATATGCCCCTTGTTTGTTGGAATTCTTGTGAAGGGCTTGGGACATCCGGCAGTTGGTTAATGTATGCTAAGGGGTCGAGATGGACGTTGTCAAGGGGGTTGCTACCTTCTCCTTCTCTTTCTCTTTCATCCGATGAGTCCGTTGGTGGGTGAGGTCTCTTGCCATCCACCATAATCCTTGTAGTCTTTCCATCGGATAGAGGCACCATAACCTTGTTGTAAAACGTGTGGTCATAGGAATAAGGAGAAGGATCTAAAGCAAAGACGAAGTTTGCTAGGCGAGTCAAGAGCATGGCATAGGGGAGTACCATCTTGTCCGTCCTTCTCACACTTTCCATCCGTTTTACCATGTAATAGGCGAGGTTGAAATGTGTGCCGGTTACAAGGCAATAGATCATAAAGCTTAGGCAAGCATTGGGATGATCCTTGTTTCCTCCCAAGCAAAGGACGTTCTCCCTTAGCACTAGTTACCATTTCTTGTATAATGGGAACATTTCCGAAAGCTCCATTTGAAACGGATCTCTATAGATCACCTTGGAGTTTCTAGTGACTTAGGGAATGTCGGTGTTGTTGGTGAATGAAGGTTCAACTACTCGTCCTTCGTGGAAAAATCTCTTTTCCAACATCTTGAAGATTTTTTGATCATCCGGGCTCAACCCATCCTTACGATGATACATGGGAATGTAATAAGCGGTGTCATGGTAATCTTGTTGTCTATTACTAGGCATTTCTTTCTTATTCTGTCTTCTATTGCACGGATCCCACGGATCCATTGTATGAGGGATCCGGCTAGTTCAAGCATAGGGATCCGGCATATCAGCATATTGACATCCCAAGTGATCTTTGATAATTTTGCTTTGGGAGTTCTAATTCTTGGCTAGGGTTGGTGTTTATGCTCTATAACTTATGGTTTGGGGTTTTGACGTGTTTTACTAGTCCTATTTAACGAGGTTCCCTTTTAATGAATAAATCATACTTCTTTGGGAAGTTTTAAAGATTATGATAAAATCCTATTTTATCATAATATGAGGAGTCTCACATGGATACTTATTGACATAGATGAAATGTCAATAACCTTATGTGCGGAGTGGTGATCAAGTCTCTCGAATAGGCGAGATATCATTATCACTAGCTTGTAGTTTTGTCTATAGAGATCAACGAAGAATAATATTCTTGCTGATGAGTTCAATATAGATAACCACTTTAGTGATTTTTTAAGAGAGCGTAATGAGACTGTTAAACTTAATCATATTTATACAAAATTACATTATTAATTCATCTAGAAATATACGAAAATAATTTATTTGTAAGTAATTTATTAAAGATCATACCGTTGCTATATATTATTTTTTGAGAAAAGAAGTATTAGAGAGAAATTCTTCATGGTCTTCTTAGGATGCTCAAATCCTAGTATGGAGAATTCTCAACAAGAAAAATAATAGAAAGATGTATCATTATCCAACATTATAAAATATGATGATTTTAAAACGTGACATTTTGTTTTTAAGAAATTTCCTTCTTTGTAATTTTCAATCATAGACGGATCGTATCAAGTTTTAAAAGTACAATACACTCTTAAGAAACTTGGTAACGAAGCTCTGATGCCAATTGAAGAAAACTAGAAGGGGGGGGGTTGAATAGTTTTACCGATTAAAACTTTGTTTTAAAATATTAAGATCGACTTATGTCGATCTATTTAAATGTGTATGTTGGATGTTGGTAGATAGGTATGTAAATATGTAATACAAAGGTAAAGAGTAAGAAACACGAAACCACGACACGAGTGTTTATAGTGGTTCGGCTACAAGGACACCTTCCTTGCCCTACTCCACTCCCCGAGTCACCTACTCGAGAGTTCGTAAGAACTACACGACACAAACTCCTTATGGCAAAGAACCCTTCACAACGTCGTCTACTCTTTTTTCGGTACAAGGCTAGACACCGAGTTCTTCCACGAGGTAGAACCAAACCTATCACAACGTCGCCTACACTTTATCAGGTACAAGGCTAGATACCGAGTTCCATTACAAAGGAGGAACTACTACCCAACACTATACAACACCTATCCCAAAGCAGACCCACTCCTTATTATACAACATCATCAAGGATATCAATATCCTTGGACGCAACCTATCTATATTTGTACATCGATGCATCATATCGATTGTACACCCTTGGCATCTTTCACTAATGCCCTTGACACGATCTTTTGGTACCTTTCACTAATGCCTTTGTCTTGACCCTTTTGGCATCCTTCACTAATGCCTTAGACACGGACATTCGGCACCTTTCACTAATGCCTTCGTCTTGACCCTTTTGGCATCCTTCACTAATGCCTTAGACACAACACTTCTAGAGAGGAAGAAAGAACTATCGACAAGAGAACTTCAATAGTCTTGATGATGACGAAGCTAAGCAACTCATGGACTTGAGCTTGCTCGACTTCAAGAGGTGGTGATCTCGCCTTTAAGAGGAACCTAGAGAATCACACAAAAAACAAACACAAACTACATAGAAAGATCCTTTGGATCTGAGGTAAGAGAGTATACAATACTAGGAGAAAGTATGTGTGGAAGTGATAACCAACAATGAAGAAATGGCTCACTATTTATAGAGAAAAACATGCTACTGTTCCACGGATCCCTTGCTTGAGGGATCCATCTAGTGTATTCCTAGGGATCCATAGGACGCTCCCCCTAAATGGGTTGTGGGTTGTGGGTCATGGATCATGGATCATGGGTTGTAAGCTTTGAACCATGGGTATCCAAATAGATACAATGTATCTAGAAGATGCAATGCATCTAGTCCATGGGTCATGGGTTAGCTCCATGGGTCATGAATAATATCCATTATGACTTATGTATGATGTCATGCAATGGGTCATGGGTTATGGATCATGCTCCATGGGTATGGGTCATGGACTTTGGGTTTTACCCAACTACATTCAATGTATTTAGTCAATGGGTCAAATACTTAGACTTCTACCCATTTTATTACCCATTATAATACATACTTAGTATGTATCTATCTACCCATTATGTAAACACTAGTTGTTATACATATGCATTACTATAACATGAAAACACTATTACTAGTCTAGTGATTTATATGAAAACGTAAGTGTGTTAGTAAACTATTGGCTCAAACCATTTACGTATTTTATTTGTTTCGTTAAAATGATTTTATGTTTGTTATCGACAAAACATTAGAAGATCGTAAAATATAAATAAACGTTTTTTCGGCTTATTTGTATTAACAATAAATTTACACACTATAAATACTAACACATTTTCACAAATTTTACATAACCTTTCTTTCAAAACACTACACTATAATAACCAATAAACATGAGTAATTCATCTTATTCTGGTGAAAGTGACCTTGATGAGATATCGGAGCTCGAGATGATTCTGCAAGAATATAAGTTTGAGCAATCATTGCAGCAAGAAGAAGCCAGAAATTCAAATTGTCATAGATATATCCCCTATGAACGTGAAGTTGTTGAAGCACGTCTAATGGCCAAACTATTTGGGTGTCTACCCAAAATATCTGGACACAAATTTTAGGCGTCACTATCGTATGAGTAATAAACTATTTTTAGAAATAGTATAAGGTATTGAAACACATATTGAAACTCATCATCCTTTTCCCAAGCATTTTGATCTCTTTAGAGGCTGACCCGATGCTACGGGTGTAATGGGTTTTAATATGATTATGAGATGCACATCTGCCCTACGCCAATTGGCGTACGGCATATCACCTAATGCATTAGACAAGTATTTAAAAACAGGGGAACATTGTGCACACAATTGTCTAGATCATTTTACTATGTGTATAATCCATTTGTATACGGATGATTTTTTAAGAAAACTTGACGTGAATGACATTCACAACTTATACAACACACATAACGCAGTTCATAAGATACCGGGAATGTTGGGAAAAATTGATTGTATGCACTGGGAATGGAAAAATTGAAAAATTGTTCGAAAGAATGGCAAGGGAAATTTCAGAGAGTTGATAAAAAGGTTCCAACTATAATCCTTGAAGTCGTTGCGTCATATGATTTGTGGATTTGGCATGCCTTTTTTGGGGTAGCAGGTACAAATAACAATCTTACCGTTTTGAATAATTCTTTGTTATTCGACGACCTACTTGATAACATCGCCCTCGTGGTTCCGTTTGAAGTAAATGGGCGTACCTTTCCACAAGGGTATTGTAACACCCCAACCCGACAAGGGTCCGAATGTCACATTAGGAGTCATATCAGAACATAACTAAATAGCAAGCGTAAGTCTTACATAAATAAAGGGAAAGTCATATGAGCAAATGACTCCCAAATAGGTTCAAAAACATCGTAGTCAAAATTGAAATAATAAAATCCAAATGTTGAAACAATACAAAGTCTGATAATAAGCAATTCAAATGACATGGTCATTAAAGGGTATGTCTTCTACTCCTACTCTCTTTACTCACATCCCAGCTTCCCGCTAAAAACTTGCCGCAGAGAAAAGAAAATGCGGCTGAGCTTAAAAAGCCCAATGAATAGATATGACAAAACGAAAGCTAAGCATAATAAAGATACAAAAATGAATCAAAGGAAACTGATAACAAAGTCATAATGAATGGGCACAACGAGTCCATGAGAAACCTGCATAACACAATATTAATGGAAATACAGAAGGAACAAAATCAAGGAGACAAAGTAAGGCAGAGCATCAGTGAACCGTTATAATCACATACAGATACTCAAATATACAGATATCGAAACGCAAATCAATTAGAAGCATTTTGAACAAATACCATAACTAAAGCAAGTGACTGAAGAAGAGTACATAAATATAAGC
Organism: Chrysanthemum seticuspe; assembly: GCA_019973895.1. Classification (NCBI taxonomy): domain Eukaryota; kingdom Viridiplantae; phylum Streptophyta; class Magnoliopsida; order Asterales; family Asteraceae; genus Chrysanthemum; species Chrysanthemum seticuspe. Next base: position 132,203,216 of record BPTQ01000001.1, on the reverse strand, counting down.
ATGGCAAACCAAACGAATCAAATAAGTAGATAATATAAGTTGAACTAAATTCCATCATCAAATGGTAGCATGAACAGAAGTGTAAGCATGACAGATCAACAAGTCAGGTAATCATCAATTACTAAGCTGAACCAATATTATAAGCAACAGAAATACCAAACAGAAGTAAAAGCATGGTACTCACAAGTAGCAGGTAGGAGTACTGAATGAGAATCATAATCAATGGTAATAACTAAATAAAGTATAACATGGTAAAGGGATGAATCAAATAATCACAAAATAAAATACTGTGATGTTGCCCACGAGCTCAAATGACTAAAGGAGATACTTCAATACATGTCATATCCGTCAAATCATAAGTTGTACACGGAGTATCTAGCTCCAATGTACCAAATGTGAGGAGGTGTATTGCACACACTCACCACATCACCAAATCAGAACAAAGTACCTAGGATGCATCCATACACTCCCTACAAATCATATCAAATATACATATGCCAGTTCGAGACTATACATACGTATTTAAATACACCGGCCAAGTGTGATATATACAGCAATGCTCATAATACAGAAAGGGAACGTTGGGGATCCATCACTCCTCCCCAGTACAGAGTCATGCCACTGGTGCATCAGTGACATGGTCATGGTACCTCCATGACTAGTTACACAAATAGCTCGGGCAGAGCAGATACAAAAGGAACCAATAATCCAAAAGGATAATATACAATTACCTTACTCAGATAATATCATATCAAAATGAATCCAATCACATCATAACGATTCATATTAGTTACATCATGCCAATCAGGTCCCGGATCATAGCATTGCATAGTAAATCATGGCAGTTGATAAGGATTTAAAACGTACGCTTTTAGGGGGTCATTTAAGCCCTATTTCGACAAATTTTATATCCGTTACTGCTTAATTTTGTTCCTTTACACTTTTTAGGTCTTTTGGAAGCAAAATGCTGGAATGAAGCACATTTGGACGAAAAGGAGCAAATACATGAAGAAAATGGCAAAGTCAAGATCGAAGCCACTCAAGACTGATCAGCAGAACCTGACGGCGTCCCATCCAAAGGGCGACGTCGTCCCTCTATGAAGACTTGATCAAAACATGCACGCGACGGCTCAGTGAAAATTCTGGTCATATAACTTGACGGCGTCATGCTTTAAATATGAGGGGCGTCACTCATAGTTATCACTCCAGACTGCCCTGATCTAGAATCAAGACGACATCTCAACTAAATACCGACGGCGTCACAACTCTAAAGTGACGCCGTCCCGTCGATAACTTGGCCCAAACGAAACCCTAATGACGGCGACCTGACGGCGTCCCATGCAAAAGGTGACGCCATCCGATTGTAAATCTATATATAGAATTCGATTTTTCTGTATTTTAAGGGGTAGATTTTTGGTGAGAAAACCCTAACTCAGTTGTAGTCTGACTTGGACAGTATTCTAGGGTCCCATACCCTATTTTACACATCAAGATAAGTTTGTTAATCCAATTTATCATTATGTCTACCCCATATTTGATTGATTGTGTGTATGCTTGCTTGTCTATCATGTCTAGCTAAATTACTTGTGTGTTTGCTTAGATCTATGAGACCTAGTTATTGATTGTTGTTAGGTTGTTTCTTGTCTTAATTGAAATTGACTTAGGAGTGCAACTAGGATTTCGTTGTGTTTAATGCTTGAGTATGCTTAATGATGATATGGTTCATGGATGAAATAGCTTAGGCTTGCCAATTCCGGGAGTCATATACGAGCGATAACCTCAAAGAACTAGGGAATACGCATGCCCTACGACTTCTAGGAATACACCGCGTTAAGATAAAGGACGTGACAACTCAACCAACCAATAAAAGATAACTAGGGAGTAATAGCATCTAAGTGAACACATCTTTAATCATCATACGAGCACACATCAATTAGACATAGCTATCCGTAGTAATTAGATAATTAGTTAAAGAAGAGTAATTGGTAGAAGTACCACCCCCAACCAATTGCCCCGAGATATTTACCTTGGCTTTCTAAAAAACCATAAAAAAGATATATATATAAAAATTAAAAAAAAAAAAAAAAAAAAAAAAAAAAAAAAAAAACCTCAACCCCACCTTCTCGTCATATATTTCTTACTAGCATTCATATTCCCCTAGAGAACGATATCAATCCCCAAGGCTTACCCCATACTACACTACAACGATTAGGTTCACTGCCTAGGAGGTTGAAAAACTTGCTCGTTGAAAAGGAAGTTTCCTTGACCCCGAATGCGCCTTCCGCGCGCATCAAGTTTTTGGCGCCGCTGCCGGGGAATAAAATAGCTAGTTAGATCTCTATCTCGTTTAGGTTCTCTTGCTTGATTCCTATCAAGTAATATTTTTTCTCATTTTCATTAGCTTCCTTGTAGTCTATCCCCTTCTTTGTGTTTTTGTTCGTAACCTTATCACTTTTCATCATAGAAGGTGATAGCCCACCACCAAATCAACCACTTCCACTCAACCCACCACCAATTGACCCGCCAAGAGGCCGTACACTTGGTGAATACTCTAGACCGAGCCATCAAGGCTATAGGAACACCATTGAGCTCCACGTTCAAGCTCAAACTAAGGCTCTGCGATCCGACACCATCCGGTTGGTGCAAAATGGATGTGCATTCCATGGACTTCGTTCTGAAGATCTTAATCAGCATCTGAAGGACTTCCTTAAAATCGTTGACTCTATCGACCTTGATGCTACCACACGGGAGACCACGCGCTTGCGTCTCTTCCAATTCTCTCTACGGGACCAAGCTAGTAATTGGCTTGAGCGACTTCCCGCCGGATCCATCTCAAGTTGGGATGATCTCACCACTCGTTTCCTCGCCCAATTTTTCCCATTAGGGAGAACTACCAAACTAAGGAACGACATCTTGATGTTCCAACAATGTCAAGGCGAAACTCTCTAACGAGGCGTGGACTCGATTCAAGGACTTGCTCCATAAAGTCCCTCATCACGACATCGATCTTTTGCTTCAAATCCAAATCTTTTACGATCATGTCAATTTCTCAACTAGGAAAACCATCGACCAAGCGGCCGATGGCAAACTTAGTGAACTTACCGCGGAAGAATCATGGGGTACAATAGAGGACATTGCCCTCTATGACAACGAATGTTGTAATGACCCCCGTGAGTTGCCCACAACTATCAAGGCAATCTCCTTGCCTCCCATTGACTCACAACCTTCCAATCGTAGGATGCTCAAACTTGAAGATCAAGTCAAATTCCTAATGAGCTCCTACGAAACTCCTAAGCCCCTAAGCCAAGTGAACAAGGTCTCCTCCTTGTGTGAGATATGTAGTGGTCCCCATGACACTCGTAATTGCACGAGACTACCCGAGCAAGCTTCCGTGGACTACGCATCCTCGCGTACCAATGGAATGGGAGGGAGATTCCCTACAACACCCGGACCTAGGACTTTCAACGAAGCCCGAGAAGCATGGAGGGGCAAACCCGACTATAATTAGGGTTAAACCAAAGAATTCACCTCTAACAACTCCCCATAGCCCCAACAACACAACCAAAGCTCTCACGTCCCTAGTCAACAAAACCTAGAAGGGATGATGCAACACTTGTTGAGTCCCAAACCTTGGATCTAGAACACTTAGCTTGTAATGAGTAGTTGCCTTGGATAGTTCCAAAACAACAAAGAGAAACTTTGTATGAATACACACAAGTATGCGAAATCTACTTGAATGTACTTAGAAGATTAAAGTAAACAAGAGAACACATAAAGTAACAACCAATGCTTCAATATTATTAACCAATAATACAGATACTCTCAAAGTATTAGGGTTACACCTTGAAGCTTTACTTAGAACGGCTAGGGTTAAGGGAATTGCTAATGTGAATGTGAGATATATTCTGACCTAGCTAGGATCTCCTTTTATACATCAAGGAGTCCTTTACAGTGATAACTATGCATTATACGTATCATATCTTCTATTGGAATAGAAGATATGCTCTTACAAAACATACACAATATACTATATATAGAACTACACTAACTGTAACACTATTAGTACTAACTCTAATACTATCTGTACTAACTAGTTAATACTTCTGTATTATAACTATTAGTACAAACTTCCAACACTAAGAGTACTAACTGTAATCGTGAATTTTCCAACAACCTAGTTACATCCCAAGAAGCCCAGATAACCAATATTTCAGACCGCTTTAACCAACAACAAGCCAAGATGGATAGGAAGATAGATAACCTTTTGAAAGCCATAACCAATAGTGATAGGAAGACCATCGAAAAGGTTAATGCCATCTCGAGTCATTCTCCCGAAGCTTCCGGTGTTAAGATTAAGGACCCGAGCAAGTACTTTGAAACTAGGGACCCGTGTTCATCCAAGCATGTTCACTTTATCAATGCCATCACCCTAGTGAAACCAAATAGGAATAGTGACGAAGCGAACCTTGAAACGATACTTGAGGTTAGTGAGACTCCTAAGGATGAATCAACCAACGAAACAGACGAAGTAGGTGATGAATACTTCAATAAGTTTCCTACGGAAGAGGAACTTTCATGCCACCCACACCTAGTGCGCGACCTTCGTCACATGTATATTAGGAGATGCCCACGAATCACCTTTGGAAATCTTAGAAATCTCAACATAACATGTTGCATAGTACATCTTTTCGCGCCAAAGGCCTACATTGATCGCAAGTCCCCAATAAACATCATGACTAGCACATACTATAATTGGGTGATGAAAAAACCTATCCCAAATAGGCAAGACCCCAATGATCCTAGAATTAGATGTAATTTCCTTGGTAGAGTTAAGGGATTTCCCGTCTATGTAGGTAGCTTCACGTACCTTACGAATTTCATGATTGTGGAGGATATTAGTACGGCTATAGATCCTAGCTTGTCCCATGTAGTTCTAGGAAAGCCATTCATAGAAAAGACCAGGATGACTTATGACCCGTCGTTAGGGATAGTTAGATTCAAGGATGAGACCGATGACGTTGCTTACCAAATGCCATTTAAGATTGAGAAATTTTCATCACTATCCAATGATGAAAAGGCACTTAAGCTATCGGTCTACTATAGGAATGAGGAGGATAAAAAGAGAGGAGTAGACTATGTGATGAATAAGATATTTGGGTTCTATAAAGATTGTTTGAAACTAGGACCGAAATATAGAACCAATTGGGGGCAAGATAACTTCTTAGAAAGATGAACGATAGGACATAACTATACCATGGAAAACCCCAAATAGAGATCATCATGAGGAAGTAGATGACGGTAAGGAAGTCACGTAGGAGCATGACTTAGAGTCTAGCTACAAGACTCATAAATAAAGAAAAGTGCTTCGTGGGAGGAAACCCATGCTTAATTGTTTTCTTGTTTTGTTTTTCAATTTTTGTGTGTCTTATATCTTTTTCATTGTTGTTTATTCTCATGTTAGACTTTGTGAAAATGCTTTATTTTGTATTTAACCTCGTCTTAATTACATATAAAGGTATTTTACAAAAAAGATAAGTGTAGGGAAGATCACATATGTTTCTAAGAACATGAACATGAGAATTGCAACTATTGAAATTGATATATTTGTGTGTTTGTTAGAGTCAAATGCTTGTATCGAGTCATAACTGATGTGTTGCAGGAATTTTTCCAGGTTTTAATGATGTAATTTTTCTAGAAAAATGCAGGAGACCTCTTTCTGTCAGGACAACCTGACGGCGTCAGGATTAAAGCCTGACGACGTCAGGCTATGCAGAAACAGATTACTCAGTTTTTCATTTTCTGTTCAACTTATAAATTTTTGGAAATTCACAGGTCTTAATTTTCCAGAAAAACTGCAAATATCCATTCCACAAGCATTATATCTTACTTGCTTTCTAGTGTAATTGTGTGTCATATATATTTTTACCGCCGATTTTACGTGAAGGTTTCGTTTGTTTCTTATAAGTGTGCAGGTTATATTTGGCAAGAAGAAGAAACACAAACTGGATGAAGCTTATTACTCATGCGTTCTTCTTGGAAAATAATTTAACCGCAACTTCACAGGTATCCTACCGAGCTAATCAGGGGAGTACTAGTTTCTTTTCCTTACTTACCCTACTTTATCATAACTTTGATGCTTTCGGGAGGGAGAATAAAACAGGAACTTAGAAACTATTCTCTCACTTGATCATTTGTCTTGTCCTTGGTAATTTGTGTAATAAACTATGAGAAATATACGTTAGGGCAATTTTAGCGCCAAATTTAAATTTTTTTATGATATTTATGAGCTAAAATTTAGTCTTAATAAAGAGTCTCATGGAGGAATCATATGACTAGCACAAAAATCGTTTACCACTCAAATGCCACCCCAAAAATGTGAGGTTCGACCCTAGATCTTTAGGAATAAAATCGTTCACCTTGAATGCTTAAAGAGTGTACAGATAGTATAATAGATTCTAGAACCTGTTTTGTGATGCATTCCGAGATCGCTAGTGAGACTACACTTGTGTAGTTAGGAGTAACTAAGTGATAAGAGGCATCAGGATAACCCTCATTTGAAACTTGTATTATAATTACATCTTCCACATCGGTTGAGTAATTACCCCACACCCTTGCGATGTACTCATATTTAGTACACGATACCCCTAGTTAACCCCTTAGATCCTATTCTTTTTGCGGTTCTCATGATGTTTCAGTTTTTCAGAATATCAATGAAGAACATTGTTTACAATCCACCCCCAAATGTACACCCAAATCGCCTTAGCCTACCTTGTATGCACTTATCTTTAGTGCATTATTGTTATTATTACTAAACCCTTAGTTCAAATATCTAGTTACTTGCATGGTTTCTAAGTCGAGTCATATCTTTTCTACACAGTTTTGGGACGATTGGGACTCATGGGTAAAAAGTAATATTTTATGGAGTAACGGGAAAGAACGATAAATTCAAATTCCCTTTGTCTACGTAATTAAATACTCCAAGTGTTTTGATCTTTTCAAATCGGGTCAATTATTGTTAGAGAAATAAAAACTCAAGTGTAGGGATGCTCCTATAAATCCCTTATATTTTGATGTTATCGTAGAGGATGGTAGAGTAAAAAGGTATAAAAAATGAAAAAATGAAGAAAAACATACGGGCTACCATCCTACATCTATCTTTATGTTTATGTTTTTAAATTTATGTTTGTTTTGTTTCAAGTTATCATGTGTTAGTGAGTCGAGTCTTGGCTTAGCAATGCCACACTTTACATGCTTGTAACATAAGATTTTTGACTTGCCACCACTAAATATCCCCTATCCAACAAAACCCTTTGTTTCCCTACTCTAAGCCTAACGTTACAACCCTTGTAAAGACCTCTTAGATACTTGTTCCTAGGTGCTTACGCCAAAGCGGTGGAGGTTTGATCTATTCTAAATCTTATGGTAATCTATGTACTATGCCAGGTAATGAGTGTTTATCTTCCATTTCCATTCGTATTATATTTCATATAAACCCGAGAGATGAGAGAATCCAAACACCACCTGTGAGGTGCTATTATATAATTTTCGTGCTTTTTATGACTATTGTGACGCTTTTACTTGTTGTAAACTACTTTAAACCAATGATTCATGCCCCCTAACTTATAAATTGATTGGTCAAAAGCATATTTGCTTGAGGACAAGCAAATACCAATTGTAGGGATATTTGATAAAGATTTAAAACGTACGCTTTTAGGGGGTCATTTAAGCCCTATTTTGACACATTTTATATCCGTTACTGCTTAATTTCGTTCATTTTCACTTTTTAGGTCTTTTGGAAGCAAAATGCTGGAATGAAGCACATTTGGACGAAAAGGAGCAAATAAATGAAGAAAATGGCAAAGTCAAGATCGAAGCCACTCAAGACTGATCAGCAGAACCTGACGGCGTCCCATCCAAAGGGCGACGCCGTCCCTCTATGAAGACTTGATCAAAACATGCACGCGACGGCTCAGTGAAAATTCTGGTCATAAAACCTGACAGCGTCATGCTTTAAATATGAAGGGCGTTACTCACAGTTTCACTCCAGACGGCCCAGATCTAGAATCAAGACTGTTAATACAAATAAACCGTAAAACCGTTTATTAATATTTTACGATCTCTTTGTGTTTTGTTGATAACAAATATAATGTTATCTTAAGTATAATTATAAAGGATACATGTTAGTTTTGTAAATCATTTACATATAGCCATTTAAATACAAAAATGTAGTAATTAAGCATTTGTTGCAATAGTTTATTAGGATGGGTAAAAATCATAACCCATGGACCATAACCCATGGATCTTAAACCATACTCAAAGAGACTTGATACAATGTATACTTAGATACATTGAATCTAAAGATAACCCATGACCCATAACCAAAAAACCCATGGGCAAAGAGGAGCGTTCCACGGATCCCTAGGATTACACTAGACGGATCCCTTGTGGAAGGGATCCGTGGGATCCGTGGGAACAGTGAAGGAATTTGCCTATAAATAGAGAGCCATTTCTTCATTCTAACTCACCCCTCTTCTTACTAAATCTCTCATACACTCTCATTCTCTTCTAACATATAGATCACTTGATCTAGAGAGTTGTTCTTCTTTCTTTCTATTGTGATCCTCATATAGGTCCTTCTCTAAGGCGAGATCACGAGCATTCTACAAGTCATCCAAGCAAGGGGTCCTTGATTGATTTGTCACTCCGCAAGATTTCTGTAGCGAAGTTCTTGTATTTGATATTTCACATATTTGTTGTGTAATAGTCGTGTTGGTTTGGTCCACCGTGTTACGGACTCGGTATCTAGCTTTGTACCGGAAAAAGTGTAAGCAACGTTGTGAAGGCTTCTCCGCCAAGTGAAGGAGTTTGTTGACATAGTGCTTGAACTCTCGAGTAGGTGACTCGGGGAGTGGAGTAGGGCAAGGAAGGTGTCCTTGTAGCCGAACCACTATACATCGGTTGTGTCTTTTCTTTCCCTTCGCTTTACTTTATTTACTTACTTTATCATTAGATCTATACTTTCTCCACATCCACAAGATCTCACATATCAACGAATCTAAAAGTTTTTGAAACTAACGTAAAATCGGCAAAACTATTCAACCCCCCCCCCCTTCTAGTTTTCCACAATTGGCATCAAGAGCTAAGTTTATAAAAGTTTTAAAATAAAATTGTATTTTAAAAACTTTTCGATCACTATGGGTTCTGAAAATTATAAGGAAGGGCAATCTATGCAACGACCACCACTACTTGAAACTAATGGTTTTATTTATTGGAAAAATAGATTCGAAACATATGTGAAGTCTAAAGATATTGATCTTTGGTACATTATTGTTGAAGGTGATTTTGAGGTTACCTCAAATGATGATAAAGGAAATTTAGTTCACATACCTCATGATAAACTAAACGATGAAATGAAGAAAAAGCTTTCTAAAAATAGTGAAGCAAAAATGGCTTTATATAATGCTTTACCGAAAAAGGAATTCGAAAGAATTTCTATGCTTAAAACCTCTAAAGAAATTTGGAATTCTTTAGTTGTAACTCATCAAGGCAACCAACAAGTTAAAAATAATAAAATTGATTTATTTGTTCAACAATATGAACAATTTTCAATATCGGATGAGGAAACTATAGATCATTCATTTGCTAACTTTAATACTATTATTACATCTTTACAAGCACTTGATGAATCTTTTTCTAGCCGTAATCATGTTAGGAGATATCTAAGGGCACTTCCATCGAAGTGGAGATCCAAGGTGACGGCGATCGAAGAGTCAAAATATTTGACAATTCTCACCCTCGATGAACTCATAGGTAACCTAAAAGTCTACGAGCTTGTCCTTGCTAAAGATTCTGAAGCTTCAAAGGTGAAAGAGAAACACAAATCTCTTGCGCTTAAAGCCAAAAAGGCTACGAGCGATGAGGAGAACTCCTCTTCGAGTAGTGACGACGAAGAGTACGCGATGGCGGTAAGGGACTTTAAAAAGTTCTTTAGAAGAAAGGGAAGATACGTTAAACAACCATATGACGATAAGAAAGGCTTTCGGAAAAGCAAAGAGGACGAGAAGCCAAAGGATGATCGTACTTGCTTTAAATGTGGGGACCCAAACCACTTTATTAGTAAGTGTCCCAAACGGGATGATCAAAAGGCATTCGTGAGCGGCACATGGGGAATGAGCGACGAGGAGGATGAAGAAATTTGTCTCATGGCAAATGACGAGGTATGTCACGAATACTATAGTAGTTCATCACTCGATGACGACTCATTGCATAATGAATATGACAAACTATGCAATATTAGCTTAAAACTAATTAACAAAAACAAACTCTTAAAGAGTCAAAATCAACGTTTAGATAAAGAAGTCATAGAATCAAAAGCAAAACTAAAACGTTTAGAAAAGGGTAAAATAGCAAGCGGTGAATGTGAACTTTGCGTTCAACTTCAAACACTAGTGGATAACTTAGATTCTAAAATTGCTAGAATAAGTACGAACACTTTAGATACAATACTCGAAGGTGTTAAAACCGGTAACAATCAAAAGGGTCTAGGTAGTCAACAAATTGATCCATCAACTAGTGAAAGTAAAGAAACAAAATTTGTTAAGGAACTAGAAAAACCAGCCACTGTTGTGGCGGATCCCACGAATCCCCTAAAAAGGGAACCGGCTAGTGTACAGAAAGGGATTCGTGGATCTGCTGTAGCAAACAGTAGTAATAACGTAGCTTCCTCATCTAGAACTGAGTTTGTTATAGTTAATAGGAAGAAACCAACTCATGTCACCACTAGACAACCACCTCCAAAATATAATCCTACTTTTGCAAGAAACAAAGCTCTATCTTTTTCTAAACCTAATTCATTTAGGAGACCTAATAACTTTTACCCGAAAAGTAACCATCAAATGGGATGGAATCCAAACATGCAAAACGGTTTTCATTTTCAAAACTTTGCTCCATGGAATGCATATTCATCTTATCCATACATGTCTAAAATGAATGGAATGTTTAACACTAATGGACCCATGAACAAATGGGGACCAAACTTTTGAGTTTATTATTGTTTTAGGTGTGCTTAAAGGTCGATCTAGACCCCGATGAATGGGTCAAGGATAGCGGATGCACGAGGCACATGACCGGGAATAGGGATCTATTCTCCACATATGAATCCTTCAATGGAGGTAATGTGGTGTTTGGAAATAGAAAAAGTAGAATCATCGGTAAAGGTACGATTTCTAACAAATCTCTAACCATTAACGATGTGTGTCACGTAGAAAACCTAAACTTTAACCTCTTAAGTATAGGACAAATATGTGATAAAAAGGGCAATGTAATTTTTACCGAAACCGGTAGTAAGATACTAAAAAATGGCATTACTATAGGAAAAGGAATTAGGAAACATGGAGTCTATGTCATTAAAATCGGTAATGAACCTAAGGACAAACTATGTCTTACCTCTATGGATGATACTTCGACCTTATGGCATCGAAGATTGGGTCACGCCAACATGCGATTTCTTCAATCGCTATCATCCAAAGATTTAGTAAGAGACCTACCAAAGTTAAAATATGAACATCATTTTTGTGATGCTTGTAATGTAGGAAAACAAGCTCATTCGAGTCATAAACCTAAAAACATGGTGTCCAAAACTAGGTGTCTAGAATTACTACATATGGATTTATTTGGTCCATCCGCTATCCAAAGTTATGGAGGCAACTACTATACTTTGGTCATAGTGGATGACTATTCTAGGTATACTTGGACAAAATTTTTAAAGAACAAAACAGAAACCTTTAACTATTTTGAAATATTAAGCAAAAAGATGCAAAGACAACTAGGAAGTCCCATAGTGTCTATTAGGACGGATCATGGTAGGGAATTCGATAATGAAGTGCAATTCGGAGCTTTTTGTGATGCTAATGGTATTACTCACAACTTCTCGGTTCCACGCACTCCACAATCGAATGGGGTAGTAGAAAGTAAGAATAGAACCTTACAAGAAATGACTAGAACCATGCTTAATGAACAATCCATACCTCAAAAGTTTTTGTGTAATGCCGTTGATACTTCAACGTACATACTCAATCGAGTCTTAATTAGACCTATCTTAGGAAAAACTCCATATGAGTTACTTCGAGGCAAAAAGCCTACGTTAAATCACTTTAGAGTCTTTGGTAGTAAATGTTTTATTCTTAACACTAAAGATTACCTTACACAATTTGATCCTAAATCAACCGAATGTATCTTTTTAGGTTACTCGCCAAATAGCAAAGCTTACGTCATATTAAACAAAGAAACAATGAAGGTAGAAGAGTCATTAAATATAAAATTTGATGAAAGTCCACCCAAACCCTCTCCACCTCTTATAGATGACGAGATTATAGAAAGTGAAGCTATAGTAATAAAGAAAAAGATTAGTGAAGAAGAAGAACCTCTAAGTGATAAAATAATAAACATTAAAGAATCCAAAGATCACCCCGTAGATAAAGTCATAGGAAAACTAAACGAACGAACATTAAGGTCTCAAGTTCAAAACCAAAGTAACTTGTTTTGTTTTGTTTCAACCTTAGAACCTAAGAATACACAAGAAGCCATAAAAGATGAGAGTTGGGTAATGGCTATGCAAGAAGAACTAAATCAATTTGTCTCTAATGATGTTTGGACACTTTACCCTCCACCTAGTAATCAAACCATAATAGGAACCAAATGGGTTTATAAAAACAAATTAGATGCAAACGGAGTCGTGTGTAGGAACAAGGCTAGACTCGTTGCTCAAGGGTATAACCAACAAGAAGGAATAGACTTTGATGAGACCTACGCCCCCGTGGCTAGATTAGAGTCTATAAGAATACTTCTTGCGTATGCTTGTGCTAATGATCTAAAGCTTTATCAAATGGATGTCAAAAGTGCTTTTCTAAATGGGGTCATAAATGAAGAAGTATATGTAGCTCAACCTTCGGGCTTCATTGATTTTGAAAAACCCAAACATGTCTATTGTAAGCTCCCGGAAAATTTCAATGTACTTAACGTTTTAATCAAGAATTAAACACGATCTATTTCGTCATGAAATTTTCTGAACATCACCTTTGCATATCATTTGGCATATGCATGATCAACGCAGCTCGAGCGTTCATAAATATACCGTTGTGATCTAAATAAATTTCCCCACTATCCTGATAATTCTAAAATACGTAATGAATACGTAAAAATTTGTAAAAATTACGAATTAAATTATAATAAAAATTTATAAAATTCGTATTGGGCCTCGGAACACATTGGACTTTTCACCACTCGGACCCGACACATAAATGGGCCTCGTAACCGGACCCAAAGCTACACCATTTTCTTGTTGGGCCTTGGCTTAGCTCACGCATCACAAAGGGAGCCCAACTCCCCATCTTTCCTTATTGATGGGCCTCGTTAAACGGATCAAAACCCCAAGCCCAAGTTTACATTAGAAGAGTTAGTAAATGACTTTTTTTCTTTGTGCTTCTTTCTGTGGAACCGAACAAGCAAACAAGAAGGGAACCAAGCTAGAAATCAAAAACACAAAGCAAATAAATATTTACTCTATTTAATCACATGTTGTCGTGTAGGAGTGAGCAAGAAGAGACCAACACCATACTTTGGCCACCCTAGCATTATTATTATAATACCTAAACATTTGACTAATCCTTTGACTTGATTAACCTTTGGATAACATGTTCCCTAAACAAGAACTTGGATTTTACTAGACATTGCATGCCCTCAAGTCTTGGCTGCCATCAATCCCACGCCAAGAAACATTCACACAAACATGGACAAACTCAATAAAACATGTGACTATAAGCCTAGAATTAGGAAGACTACAAGTAAAATATTAAGAAGGCCATGCTCATCCTCTCTTTATAACCTCCTCAACACTTAGCAAAAATCACACAAGATAGCTCACAACAACTCTCAAACTTCAAACACACTCTCCACTTAAACACATACAACTCACAAACCCTCATACCTTTGCATTACAAATCGTCGCTGTGGTAACATCGAAGGAAAGAAGAAAGAAATCATAAGGGTACTAGTAATCGGGTAATATTATAAGGAGAACACGGGGTCTTGCGTTCGAGCCACATTCTCATTGTTTCTTCCCCACTCTTGACGAGTGTTGTAAGTTTCTTAAAAACCTAGTCAATTTCTTTACCATTTGTCACTTTAGTATATGTGTAGCACTCGTTAGATAATTAAAAACGCACCAAATGACTAGCAAATCTTTATGAACACGCGTGTGCAATAGAAAGAGTACTACATTCGTGACTTATAGTCACTTAAACACAAAAACACGACACTAATGATCAACCTAGAGACCATACGGGGACTTCTCGTTCCCTCGTTCACTATAAAACTCACGCAAAACTAAACGGGCCTAAAGCCCAACTGTCGAGCCCAATAAGCCCAAACTGAGTCCAATAAAGGTCTAGCCCGGCCCAATAGAATGGAAATAAGTCAATAAGCACTAAGTATAAGCTATAAATAAGTTATGAATGTTTTGCAAAGTTTTCGTGAATAAAAGCTATGTTTAGGACTCGATTTGCAAAATGTGACAAGCTTGGGTTAAAACTGTAACCTTTAAAGAGTATAAAGGGTCATTTATAAGTTGAACAAGTATTTTATGAAAGTCTAGGGGCTGAAAAGGTCAATGTCGAAAGTACAAGGGTAGCATGCACGTGTGCATGTGCACATGGAAAACTACAAGGATCGAATATGTAATTAACTCAAACTAGTATTAATATAAGTTTTGGGTTAAATGTGACAAGTGTGAAAAGTAAAGGTTTAAAGCGTATAAACATAACTTGGAGGGCTGTTTTTGTAAATTCAGTTTTACCAAGGGTTAAAGATGTCATTTTTGAAAGTTTGAGTATAAAATATAATTCGGGTGAAAAGTGTCATTTTCTAAAAGTATAGGGACTAAACTTGTACTTTTTGTAACTCGAGGGTAAAAAGTGTAAATTCGGGAAAAGTTTAGAAAAACTTATAAACCCATAATAACTTCGTAAAAACAAGTATTTTGATCTTATGAGTATTTTATTTCGGATAACGGTAAATGTATTACTTATATATATATATTATAAGATTATAATTATATATATATATCCAATTTCGATAAAACACACGGGGAATTTATTTCAATACGTTAAAATACTCAACAAATCTATTAAGATCACAACGGGGAAAACATTTCACTTATGCGTAAGTGACGATCACTAATTAAGGCAATGTAGCATGTAAATTAACTTAAAACGTTAATCACGATCGCACACTATTGGATTGGACAATCCAATGATCTATTGAATAAGAATATTCAATGCTCTATTATTTTGGTCGCGAACCAAAATGCTCATTACTGAGACTCGCCATCTCATCATTTTAGGTTTCGAGTTGGAACCTCCGCTACATTGTGCTTGATCTATTTTTGCGTGTGCATTATCATCAAGGTGAGTTCATAGCCTCGCTTTTACTTTATTTTATAAACCCCGCGAGGGAGATACATGCTCTAAACTAGAACACAAGGGTTTTTCATAAATGCTTGATCTTTTTGATTATTGGTACTGCCTAAGTTGTTAGCCACAAGTCCCCTGATCATGAACCATTAGTCACCGCGAGTGAACGTAGATATCGTGAATAGTACTATGGGGATTAACGAACCCCGTTTCGGTTATAGAGAAATAACCGGGGCGCACCATATCGAATTTCTTTAGGTAATTGGCTATTACCTCCTTTGGGGCATATTTACGTACACTGGTAATTCGGTGTATGCAGTTGAGTCTTGGTTTCATGAGCTTAGCGCATAATAATCTGTGATATTTTTCTTATGATATTGTTAGTTTACAATGATCATGATCTTATACTTGTGTTCAACTTATTTTAAACCTATGGACTTCACTCAACATTTTTGTTGACCTTTTTAAGCATGTTATCTCAGGTAATCAGTGAAGATTATGACCAAGGTGCGGAACGGGGCATGGCAAGGCTTATCTGGTGGTGTAAAACATAAAAGTTATCATTTCTTTCAAACTCATGATCTTTCTTTTGGGAAAAACACTTGATCTATTTACAATATTTTGTAACAAACTATGAGTTTTCGATGAATGATAACCATTTTAATAAAACGTCTCTTTTGAGTCGTTTTCTATAATTATTGACTATGATCTCCATTCAAGTAACACCCGAATTAGTCTTCCGCTGTCATTAAGATTTTCGGGGGTGTTACAGATTGGTAATCAGAGCCAAGGTTATAGAGAACCAAAGAGTTTTTCAAAATCATTTGGACTATAACCGCACTTTTAAAACGGGACTATTTTACACCACTGCCTTACGCCCTTCCGTGACCGCTCTATGCATTAGGATTGATGCATCACTAGATCATAAGTAAATTGCAATCATTTTAAGTTAGGCATGGAGATTTGCTTAGCTAACTAAAATAATTATATTATTTGGCATTTACTTACATTAATTTATGGGTTGTTACAGTACCATGTCTGCATCCCACCCAGTTGTTCTGTCCTCAGACACCGAAATGGATGACACCATGTCCTCTACGACTGTCACTATGCCAGCTCATCCCAGTCCTGTCATACCAGCTGCTGTTTCGGACGAAACTGAACCTTTTGAGGAAGGTGAGGTTGCCCGAACTCCTACTGCTCCAGCTATGACTGCTCATCCTCAAGAGTACAATGCTTTTGCTTCCATGACCCTAGATCAGTACTATGAGTCGCAGCAATGGCTACCTGCTTCAGATGTTGCTGTGGATGATGAATCATCCAAATCATCAGAAAGCACTGACTCTGCTTCATCAGATTCTTCTGGATCATCTGCCCAAGCTATCCGTCGACGCCGACGTAGGATTCGTGTTCTTAAGCCTCATGAGCCTGAGCCATTTGGAGTACCTTATAGACTACATCCTAATGGTAAGACCTTCAAACGCACTGCTAGGAAGCGTGTACGACCCATCACTATGACTCATGTGATGCCACCAGCTCAGTCATCACCAGCTCAGTCACCACCTGCTCAGTCATCACCAGTTTCACCTGCTGTTCCACCTACTGCTACTTCACCACCACTGCCACTTACTGTGTTCTACCAACAGACTACTACTGTTCCTGTTTCATCACCACCTACAGCATCACCTCCTTTGGACACTTTTAGTGAGCCAATTTTACTGCTCTGCATCAAGTGCTATCCACCATCACTATCTGATCCTGAAAAGCCTACTCAAGTGGACAACGAGGCCGGGCCAAGGAAGAAATCCGGTGCTAGGAGATGGTCATTCTTGATACCTTTACTCAGACGTTGGAGAGAAGACGAGGGAGCACCTAGTTCCTTTGAGCTTGGAGAAAGCTCAACTTCTGCACCAGCTCCAGTCATACCTGTTACCGGTGAACCAGTACACCACACTATTCCTCTGTTGGCTACGAGACTTATCAGGCACGAAGATCAGCTGAATGAGCTCATGGCACATTATGATGAGATTCCACTAGTGAGGATTGAGAGCTTGGAGGAAGAAGTCGAGAACCTTGTGGTAGGTCGCTACTCCATCGAGATTGTGTTTGATATGATGAGTACTCAGATTGTGGAGGCAAGAGAGGCCGTTAACCAATTAGGATTATGGTATCCTAAGGGCACGGGAGTAGAAACAATTGTATATGCAGATTCTGACCATGCAGGTGATTACGTTGATATAAAAAGTACAAGTGGGGTATGTACTTTCATGGGATGTTGTTTAACGTCTTGGTTTTCTAAGAAACAAACGGCACTAGCTATATCAACAACCGAAGCCGAGTACGTCTCCGCCGGCAAAGCATGCCAACAAGCACTATGGATGAAACAAGCGTTAGTCGACTACGACATCCATCTAAGCGACATAGCCATCCTATGTGACAACAAAGGTGCCATCGACCTAAGCAAGAATCCGGTATTGCATTCTCGCACAAATCATATAGAGATTCGACATCACTTCTTAAGAGACAATGTTCAAAAGGGGAACATCTCTATTGAGAAGGTAGCATCCGAAGACAAAAGCTGTTTTTTAACTTCTATTCTTTTCACTTTGGATGAAAAATCCACATTTGTTTCATTTTTGGGAGTATGCTCTTTAATGCTTGTGTTCTCATGATCACATGCCTTGAATTCATATCTAATCATTAGATTTTAATCCACATTTTGGTTCAAGCATTCATTACAATGCTTTGTTTTTCTATATATAGAACTCCCAAAATGCTTGCATATTCCATCTCATCCTCACATACACAATACACCATGTCATCCAAAAACCCTTTAGGAGAATCATCTAGTAGAAACAATCATGATATCCAAACCTTTGTACTTCCACCATCCAAAATACCACAATCAAACTCTAGGATATCCGCACGGATTAGTATCCGATCGTATTGCTTAACAAAAACAACCTCAAATGGTTCATCCTCAACAAATAACTCACCACAAGATGCTTATATAATAGCACCTCCCTCATCTCCAACAAGTACACCAACCTCATCACCACCCAAAGTCACTCCTTTGGAACTCCTTAAGACTCCAACAAGATCTAAACAATCTAAACAAAAAGAAATAGTCTTTTCAACACCACCCACATCTCCAAATAATATCTTTCAAGATCTTGAAACATCACCACCATTAGCTCCCATCACATTACAAGAACATCTAGGTTCTTTTCCACCACTACTTACAAATATTCCGGATGTTGATCCATATTTTCCTATTTTTCCACCACACCTTCCGCATAACTCAAATCAAAACAACCCGGAAAACTTCCGCACTCATCACCCACATCACCTACATTGTGAACATTGCCAATCCACTAGGGAAATTGCAATAGAAGTTAGGGAAGAAATGCGATTCATACTCAACCTTATACTTGATCGCATCAATACCATCAATCATCAAAACCTCCATCCATAAACCTTATTCAAGCATGGACGGAATCATTACTACTATTTTATATATATATTTTTTTTCATTTAAGTCATTTTCAAGAACAAGTCTTGTTCTTATTTTTACATGCTTGTAGGTGGCATAAATACCACTACAATTTGTTGTTTTATTACAAGGCCTTGTTTACATACCTTGGCTCCCAATCTTGATTCTCGACAATCACAAGATTATTTAAGCATGTTACTAACCTTTCTTTTTGTAGGATTTCTATTTTTCTTCACTTGACGCCCCAAACAAGGGGGAGCTACCGTCAAGGGGGAGTTAGTGATACGTGGACTATTTTTTTTTTCTCCACACTTTTATGTTTATCTCTTCCAATGGTTAACTTTTTGTTTCGACAAAAAGGGGGAGAAGAAGTAAAACTTATGGGCTTTTGGGCTTTCAAAATTTACATCTATTCTTAAGTTTTACTCATCATAACATTATGTTTTGTCATCAACAAAAAGGGGAAGATTGTTAATACAAATAAACCGTAAAACCGTTTATTAATATTTTACGATCTCTTTGTGTTTTGTTGATAACAAATATAATGTTATCTTAAGTATAATTATAAAGGATACATGTTAGTTTTGTAAAGCATTTACATATAGCCATTTAAATACAAAAATGTAGTAATTAAGCATTTGTTGTAATAGTTTATTAGGATGGGTAAAAATCATAACCCATGGACCATAACCCATGGATCTTAAACCATACCCAAAGAGACTTGATACAATTTATACTTAGATACATTGAATCTAAAGATAACCCATGGACCAACCCATGACCCATAACCAAAAAACCCATGGGCAAAGAGGAGCGTTCCACGGATCCCTAGGATTACACTAGACGGATCCCTTGTGGAAGGGATCCATGGGATCCGTGGGAACAGTGAAGGAATTTGCCTATAAATAGAGAGCCATTTCTTCATTCTAACTCACCCCTCTTCTTACTAAATCTCTCATACACTCTCATTCTCTTCTAACATATAGATCACTTGATCTAGAGAGTTGTTCTTCTTTCTTTCTATTGTGATCCTCATATATGTCCTTCTCTAAGGCGAGATCACGAGCATTCTACAAGTCATCCAAGCAAGGGGTCCTTGATTGATTTGTCACTCCGCAAGATTTCTGTAGCGAAGTTCTTGTATTTGATATTTCACATATTTGTTGTGTAATAGTCGTGTTGGTTTGGTCCACCGTGTTACGGACTCGGTATCTAGCTTTGTACCGGAAAAAGTGTAAGCAATGTTGTGAAGGCTTCTCCGCCAAGTGAAGGAGTTTGTTAACATAGTGCTTGAACTCTCGAGTAGGTGACTCGGGGAGTGGAGTAGGGCAAGGAAGGTGTCCTTGTAGCCGAACCACTATACATCGGTTGTGTCTTTTCTTTCCCTTCACTTTACTTTATTTACTTACTTTATCATTAGATCTATACTTTCTCCACATCCACAAGATCTCACATATCAACGAATCTAAAAGTTTTTGAAACTAACGTAAAATCGGCAAAACTATTCAACCCCCCCCCCCCTTCTAGTTTTCCACAAAGACGACCACTCAACTAAAGACCGATGACGTCACAACTCTAAGGTGACGCTGTCCCATCGATGACTTGGCCCAAAAGAAACCCTAATGACGGCGACCTAACGGCGTCCCATGCAAAAGGTGACGCTGTCGCGATTGTAAATCTATATATAGAATTCGATTTTTCTGTATTTTAAGGGGTAGATTTTTGGAGAGCAAACCCTAACTCAGTTGTAGTCTGACTTGGACAGTATTCTATGGTCTCATACCCTATTTTACACATCAAAATAAGTTTGTTAATCCAATTTGTCATTATGTCTACCCCATATTCGATTGATTGTGTGTATGCTTGCTTGTCTATCATGTCTAGCTTAATTACTTGTGTGTTTGCTTAGATCTATGAAACCTAGTTATTGATTGTTTTTAGGTTGTTTCTTATCTTAATTGAAATTGGCTTAGGAGTGCAACTAGGATTTCGTTGTGTTTAATGCTTGAGTATGCTTAATGATGATATGGTTCATGGATGAAATAGCATAGGGCTTGCCGATTCCATGAGTCATATACGAGAGATAACCTCAAAGAACTAGGGAATACGCACGCCTTACGACTTTTAGGAATACAACGCGTAAAGATAAAGGACGTGACAATTCAACCAACCAATAAAAGATAACTAGGGAGTAATAGCATCTAAGTGAACACATCTTTAATCGTCATACGAGAACACCTCAATTAGACATAGCTATCCGTAGTAATTAGATAATTAGTTAAAGTAGAGTAATCAGTAGAAGTACCACCCAACCAATTGCCCCGAGATATTTACCTTAGCTTTCTAAAAAACCATAAAAAAAAAATTAAAAAAAAAATCATCCTCAACCCCTCTCTTCATATATTTCTTACTAGCATTCCTATTCCCCTAGAGAACGATATCAATCCTCGAGGCTTACCCTATACTATACTACAACGATTAGGTTCACTGCCTAGGAGGTTGAAAAACTTGCTCGTAGAAAAGGAAGTTTCCTTGACCCTGAATGCGCCTTTCGCGCGCATCAGCAGTCAAATCAGAATCCAAATGAAAGCAACATCAAAATCAGGTTTCATTTCGAATGAACAGAATTCTGGAATCAATTTATATCATATTAAATTTTATATCAATCAGAATTAAATCATATTAAATCACAAATCCCTAGAATCAAGTTATATCATATTAAAATTTATATCAATCAGATGTAAATCATATTAAATCACAAATCCCTACTCAGATCTGGAACGAATATCATATCAGAGATATATCTACGCATACTAGTTATAATGAATCAGAAAGGACAACCATTGAATAGCAAGTCACAACATGTCATACAAATATGGTAATCATGTCAACTCAAACGGAATGAGTCAGTCGAAACAAAGGATGCTAATCAAATACATAAGGATGATCATCATCTTCAATCAAATAAATCGCACATGCCGAATCATACCAAACGAATATTAAGTCATAATAATCGAACGGATCTTAATAGAGGAAAACATATCAAAGTCACAATAATCATACAAGTCAGATAAATCAAAGCAGAAAGAATCATATCAAAGGCATATCACGCAAATGTGAATTAGAGCAGAAGGGATTGGGATGGGATGTCAAACCATGATCAAGAGTCATGAAATTTGTCCTTACTAAAAGGACGAAATATCTGTACAAATAGTTTATGTAACTGCATAAAATCAATTAAACATCGTTTCCATAAAAGTTTATTTAAAATAGTTTTCATAAGGTTCAAGAAATTTTCATATAAAGCATTTTATTCATGAAAATCATTTTAAAATGGTTTTTCTCAAATCATATTCAAGATACATATGAAGTCATTATATCAGATGGATTGCGAGTATGAACATATTCAAATACAAATGTAGGAGTCACGAATGAATCAAACCATATCATAATAACATAACAATATCACATCAACTGGGATAGCAGATCAGGCATAAAGGTAATAATAGAGTTAATGATGCGGACTAAGATAACCAAAGTGAAAAAGCAACAGATCAAAAGTCATGAGAAAATCCTTACCGAGAAACGATAGAATATTTGTACCTCGAATAAACGTGCAAAGGAGAGAAACACACAAGCACCGGAAAACAACTCACTCCCTCTTCACCCGATCTATAGAAAATATAAGTTCTAATCACTCACACGTTCATATTATCAGTCTATTAGGTTGATTTCACATGTTCTTATACTTATACCCTGTATAATTTATTAAATCCAAAATGTAGTAATTAGACCAGAATGTTAGGATTTTTCTGACCTATTAACACAACTCAAAAAATTCCACAAAAATTACACATGACTACCACCTCAGTTATGTACCTTCACTAATATTTCCAAATTTTTATTGTTAAGTAAAAGTAGTGTTTCAAAAATCATTTACCCAGGCCTGTCCAGAAAATGACATGTTGTTACACCTTTAAAGTATGGGTCTGTTAGACCAGTTTAGAAAATTTACAAAAATCCCTAAACATTCCAGAAGTAAATTAACATGTCAAATACTTACCATACCAATTTATAGCCCTTAAGACCTTATGGTCTGCAAATAAAAAATCCCTCATTTTAACTAATTTTCAGACTTAGTTTCTTAGTTTTGGCAACTTAACTTTAAAAAAAATCAAAAATCATACTTCCCGACCTTTATTTGCTAAAAAATTTGATATTCAAATACTGCACATCTTGAACTCAGTTTTAGACTCCGGAATCAAGTAAAAACACGTTGGTATCATAAAGTTGCACCCATTGCAATTCATCCCAAAATCTAGACAGCGTACTAGGGAGACAGATTCGAAGGAAAACAAGAAAGGTTTAGTGAGGCCGAAACATAACACAATCAAACTCCACTATAACATTTATAGCAACATGAATATCTAGGTTTTAGACTCACACACAGAACACACAAATCACAGCCAAAAATCCATATAATTTACGAGCCAAAACATGCACAAACAGTCACATAAAATCATGATTCTTTCGTTAATATACCACATCTAGGGATTCTATTTTACAATTCATTTAATGTGTATTCAAAGATGATTTATAAGGCTTGTTATAGGTTGTGTTAAGGTCAACCTAGGGCTGTCAAAATGACACCAAAATAGCACCACATTACACGACACAAATCAGTCACAAGGCGTATAAGTTTTATGATTTTATGCATGATTTCATGTGTGATAATTAACGACACGAACTAACGCATACTCAAGCATGATTCAAATGATTATATAGCATGTTTTAATTCAGATTATATACATTATAGAGGTATCGAATGGATTAAAAACAAAGGAGGATGGTGGTACCATCTAGGCAGAATAACGAGGCAAAAGAAAACCAATAGCAAGACTCACGAATCAAAATACCAATACCCAAAAACACCATGATCTACAAGCTTTCAAACTCGTCTTCTTCCTTGATCTTTGAGGGCTAAACAAATGACAATTGTGGCTGATTTGGTGGGGAGGATTTTGGAGAAGCCGTACTTGTTGTTTTTAGGGTTTTTATGAAATCGGTTTTGGGGTAGCATAGTAACCGATTATATGGAGATATGGGGGAAGTAGGCTATGTTTGGCGCGAAGCTTTTTGGGGCGATGAGCGGTGAGCAATGAGCTTTTTAATTTTTATTGTTCGTTTGGCAAAGGAGCAATGAGCTTTGCTATTTTTTAGGAATGCTCGTTTTTTCAATGCTTCTTTAAGAAGCTGTGAGCGATGAGCTGTACAGCTACTGCTCACAGCTCCCTGCTCACAGCTCACTGCTACTGCTCACTGCTACTTTTATCAAACACACCCGTAATTTAGGCGTGAAAAGGGGGAAGTAAAGGAAAACCACACTTTAATCTAGGTAAGTTGTTACTTGATTGATTTGGGCTTATAAAAAAAACGTGCATATGGGGAGGAGTAAGATATTCGGTTTTCTTTAATTTTAACAAAGTGTATTCAAAGTTTAAGTAGTGTCTTATTTATTTAATCTAGATAACAGTTAAGTGGTATAGCATAAAATCAATTTAAGAAACTTTACATACTACTTAGTTTAATTAGGATTTAATTATTTAATTCATATAACATAAGGTTTTAATCGTTTATCACACTTAGGGTAAAAAATTCAAAATTGATGCAAATTTTAATAGTCTAAAATTGAGGGTTTTAAATGTATTATCTACCTGACGGGATTTACCCAGAGTGGTCATCATTTGTCAAATCATTTACGGTTGCGCATACCCCAAAAATGTCGTATTTAAACAGAAACAAGAAAGGGTATGTTTGGCAAAATGGGTTGGGGCGGGGGCTGTGACTGGAGCTGGGGCTGAGGCTGGGATTTATAATATAAGCCGAATTTAAAATTTGTATTTTCATAAACTTGTTTGGCAAATAGGCTGGGGCTGAGGCTTATTATTGCAAAATTACTAAAATGGGCATAATTAAATGAGTTTTTATATACGTTAGATATTTTTGTGGGTAAATAAATAATCTATACTTCAATAGCCCTGGGCTAAAGTCTTTAGCCCCTTTTATGAGGCTAAAGTTTTTAGCCGACTTATTTTATAAGCCCTTCCATAAGTCCTATGACAAACGAGACTTATTTTATTAGCCGACTTATTTTAAAAGCCCAAGCCCAAATAAGCTGTAAAGCCCCTTTTATCACGTATACCTTATCACAATAACAACCTTTACCACACAAACACCCACGTTATACAAACAGTAGGCGTAGAGAAAGAAAGATTAAGATAAGATATGGTGACTTGATGTATATTCGTATGTATGTTTAGAGAGACAAAGAGTAGAAGATGAAAACAATAAGATGTTATATTGCTTCAAGGAAAAACACACACACACACACTTTCAAGCACACCCCTTAAATGACATACTTGAGGGGTATATATAGGTAAGAGAGATGATGCCCTAAGGCTTGGCCATGGGCCTTGAGATGGACTTGGATTGGGCTTGGGTTTCACGAACTAGACAAGGCTAGCTTAACATAACTTATGCCCAATTAGCTTAGCCCAATCCATGATCCCGTTGACTATTCTATCACGATATCTAACACACATTACAAAGTTCCTAATCGTGAATGACCATCACTTCTAATAAAAATAATCAAGGCTAACAATCTCCCCCTAAGGGGTGGTCATTCAAAAGATGCTCCACTTGAATAGGTCTTTAATCTTTTTGAGCTTGAACTTTTTGAGTAGATATAGAATAGTCTTGATTCTTTGTTCCTTCATGCTTTGTGATCAGTTAATGTGGTTGTCTGCCGTTGTCAACTTCGTTGGTTATGTGTCTCCACGCCTTTCTCCACCATGCTCACACTTCTATTTGTCTTTAGGTTACCAATGATGTAGTTCTCGAGTCTTTATACTTTGTCGATTCTTTGACATTGACGAAGAATCATCTTTAACTTTGAGTTGCCTTTGATTTTGATGAGAACTTTCATGTGTTGTTGGTATGAGCATGTGGCGAGTCTGCACGATCCATCCGCTCCAGAGCTTCCATTAGAAGAAAACATAAAACATTGTTAGTAATAAGCGGATTCCGGCACTTACAAGTTTGAATTTCGAGGGTGTTAACAGCATAGTGTGAAAACACATCTCTAATTCTCACAAGGGCCGTTCTTGAACTGGAGTCCCACAAGTGAAATAACACGATATACCGAAGTACATCTACAGTTCAGATGAGTCGCTGAGGTACACCGAAGCATCACCCCACGACTGTAGACCGTTTGAGACACACTAAGCGTAATCCACGGAGAATTACCGAAGTGACCTGCTGTCAGGGCTGCTTGATGTTGACCCTGGCAGGAGTTTCCATTCAATCACTGAAGATCACAGAAGTGAAACTTCTCATAAATGTTCTGGCAGATTGCGAAGATCTGCGTAGGACTCTATAATATATCACTTGTGTCCTTATTGATAAACAACAAGCGATGTCATGTCATGTGTTCCTATGAGATCTTTTGATGAATCTCGTGGCTCTAGACTCAATTAGTGCATTTTGGTTTTCCTGAGCGGAGACTAGGGAGAGGGTCTCCTTCTTCAATACCAACGATCTCTAAGAGAAAGTCGATAGATTATGTAGGGTTCCCAGTGAGAATGAAACAAATCCCTTTTGAGAGGAATTGAGTGGCTAGAAGGTTTAGTGCAGTGCGTCACTGGGTCCATGACGTCTTTGTCTTCAATACCAGTGTCATCTAGTGACAACTAGTAGCATATGTATTGAACCCGGTTTCTGCCCTAAGGTTGAATATGGAGGGCTATTTCTTTTCACCCTTTTTCATTTCATTTCTTTTTAATTCTTCAACCCCTTCTTTCTCCTTTCTCACATTACTCCTTTTTTCAATCATACCTAAGGACTTCTAGTTCTAAACTATTGGTGATGTCCTTGGGTAGATCCCTCCGGCTCTGGCGGATCATAGGACGGATTTTCTATCCTTAGACACCTTATAACTCCATGACTGTCCTATTGTTGCCATAAAACCATTTTTCATGAAAATCTCTCAGAGTTTTTATGATAGAAAAAATGTTTGGAACACTCCGAGAGTTTTATATTTTCAGAAACACTCCCCCTTCACATGTGCTTATAAGTTTTGATAGAAATCTGCACATAGAGGGTAGAGTTCGCACTTTTTGAATTGATCGACTTTAAATGAACAAGACCGATTCGAGACACGTTTACATCACTAGAGAACTAGCTTGAAATTATTACCCGTCTTGGTCAAGTCATAGAAAGTTTCTCGAGATGGTACATTATTCCTCGTCAATTCATTGGTTTCAACTGAGTAGAGCTCTTTTTGAGATTCAAACAACGATCATTAAACCTTTTTTGATCACATTTTAATCACGTTTCTCCCCCTCAAAAATAGCATATCCATGATGTTTTTGAAACAAAATGATTAAAAGATATGTTTTTCGAAAAACATTTGGAGAGAAACTGATTTAGCATGAATTTTGGAACAATTTTGGTTTAATACTCCCCCTTAAAGAAAGCATATTTTTCTTACATAAAATTTGGAATCAATTAAGGGTTTAGAGGGAGTTATCTTGGTACCAAATGTGAGAGATTTTGAAAAATCTTTTTGAAAAATTTCGAATCAATGGTACACAAGATGAGAAGAAGATTTTGAAAATCTTTTGAAGATATTCGAGAAGAATAATCTTCATTTGTTTTAGGATAAGTGCTCGATATTTATGAAAATCGATTTTGCGTAGCACTTTCCTTTCTTTAAAGATCGGGTTGCAAGCTGAAATACTTACAAGCCATTGTTTTTAGGAAAAGTGCTTGAAAAATATTTAAAACCTTTGATTGGTTAAGCACTTTCCTTTCTTTGAAGAGCGGGTCCTGAACTGATGTGTTCAGAAGCCATTAATTTGAAGTCCGGGTTTCGTACTGAAGTATACGAAAGCCATTATTATGAAGAAATTTTGAGAAACGACATGTTTTAGAAAACAAGTAAAGAACTCTCGCTCAAGCATCTGTACATGCCCGTATCATTGTTGAATGACATTTCTAGAAACGTACAGAATATCGATTATACAAGAGACATGTCGTGAGAAGAATATTTTTGGATTTTTGATTTTCTAATGTTTTTGTATTTTTTTGAAAATTTTCTATTTTTGTATTTTGTTTTTGTTGGTTTTATAAGAGAAATGGAAAATCAAAAATAGAAGATAAAGAGAATGATGAAGAAGAGTTTACAGAATTAGAACCCTCAGATGAGCTGGGTTCTGAGATATTTGATTCACCTGCAACCAGAGAAGAAGAGTTTTCACAAATAACAGTGTTAGAAGTACATGATTCCTCACGATGAGGGTGATCACTATCAACGGTTGTAGTGGATCTGACTTCCTTATCCGAATGATTGTCACTATTATCTGTGTTGGAGCAAGTATCAAAAATCTTTCCTGTGGGAATCCATCTAAGACCTATTTTGTTGAAAACTTTGCCCGTGGGTATCCACCTAAGGTAAGATCGAGGAGTTGTTTTCTTATCAGATGCAGCGGAAGACTCATTTTTGGAAAAACTACGTCCTGAAGAGATCCACCTATTAGGTTTCTTTTTGTTTGACATTTTATCAACGGGCTTGTTTCTATTTGGTGTCTTAGTGGATTGTGCCTTGGCACGAGGATTTTCTTTCTTGAGATATTGTAAGGCACATGCTTCATGATTAGCTGAAAAGACACATTTTTTACATGTAGTACAGACAAATTCAGTATTCTTGTTTAAACCAGCAGCTTTAACTTTGTCACTACAGTCTTTTGAAAATTGATTCTTGTTCGAGAAAGACTTAGAATTCATAGTGTTGTTTTCTAAGGGCATAGCATTTTCTTTTGCGCAACTACTCTTAGATGCAAGCCAATCCCTAGTCTTTTGTAGAGTGTTCCTAGGTAATGGTTTACTACTACTAGCAGTGCCTTGAAATCTTGTAGAATTCATCACCCTAGATGTTGCACCTAGAATTCCATCTTTTCGAGTCTGTGCCTTTTTCCTAGCTTCTTCTAGATAGTGATTGTTGACCATGTTGTTAGAACCAACAGATTCTTTAACTGGATTTTTGATCACATTCCGTGTACTGTTCCTAGAGTTGCCAGGTGTAAACACTTTTTCTTTCTCAAAAACAGGTTTTTCAAAAGCTTTGATAATTCTCTTTTTAATAGGCAAAGTCTGTGGAGTGACTGTTTTTGACAAATCATTTTTCTCATTGACTTTTGGAGGAAACTGAGAAATAGACATTTTTGGTTTGAAAACCGGTTTGAGAACATTTGTTTTCTCCTCAGTCAATGGTTTTGCAAACTTAGTATCCACAGCCTTTCCTTTTAGACTTTCCAGCTGAACTCTCAAAAGATCATTTTGCTCTTGCATGTCCTTGTAGGCACGCTCATACGACAGTTTGTCATACTTGCATTCCTCAGATTTTCGATCAAGTTGTTTAAAATAGGACACGTTTTCTTTTTCAAGTTTTTCAAGAGCATTTTCATATTTAGAAACAATTGCGGAGGTCTCAGACTGGAGTCTTTCATGATCTTCAACTGAATATGTTTGGAGAATAATGGACATGATATCGGTAGTCATAACATCTTCGAAGAGAGAATCATTTAGATTTTCCAAAACTTTGATGTGTTCAAAACTTTCATTAGCTTGCTTTACCAGGGATTTATGGTCCTTGACAAAGTCAGTTGTTTCTTTCAAAAGTGCTTGTTCAACATGAATTACCCTTGCACTGATGGCATTCAACTGAGGGGCAATTAGAGTTTCAAAAAACTTTTTCTGTTCATTATCAAAACTATTAAACCAGATGTTTGTTGTAATATTGGTTTTAGTTTTAACAGTCTCTTGAAGATACCCAATTCTAGTTTTAACGTCATCTAAAATGCTTTTAGTATCACTTGTGTTAAAAGGATTGTTTGAAGACATTTGTTCGATTTTCGAAAGAGATTTGGAAACTACAACTGGTTTCGAAACTGGTTTTGAAACTGGTGTTGACACTTTGTTTGAAACACTTGGTGTGGTGGAAAACGTTGATTGTTATTTTTGATTAACAAAAGTAATTCCATTAATTTTGTTCCATTTGTTATAATCAATCGGTTTAAGATCTGGATTCTTTTGTTTCATTTTTGATCTACTCTCCTCAGATAGTTCCAACGTTTCAAGAGAATCACGAACAATTATGGGTTCATGCAAATGTTTTCCATTGTTCAACACATTCTGAGATTTCTGAGCTTTCTTGAGGAACGAAGAAGGGTTGTTACCAAGAGCCATTTTATGTGCAGTATGAAAAATCGGATTTACTTGATTAGAAAGCATCTTGTTTGATTTAGCGGAATGACCCGTTGTAAGAAGCAAATTATCCAATTTCTTTATAGTTTCATTTTTATCCAGAATCTCATCAAGAAGAGAATCTTCTCGTTTTGCAAACTCAGTTATCAACTTCTTCTTCTCTTTTTCAAGATCAGAATAAGTTGATTTTTGTTTTGAAAGTTGGTCATTTAGTTCAGAAATTTCCTTGTTTAAAGATTTGATTTTCAAATTCAGATTCACATCAAGTGTGTCATACTTGAGTTGCAAATCTTTTTCTCTTAAAACAGAATCTCGATAACCAATTTCTAATTCTGACATTTTGTTTGTATGAAATTCATAGGCTCTGGCGTTCTCTTTTTAACTCTCAAGCTCAACGGTCAATTTCTGATTCGCGGCCTTAACCTCGCGATTGACCTTACTAACTTTCTCAATTTCAATACCACAAGTATTAAGTAATGATTCAAAATAAGCACGGGTTTCCTCATCAGTCGCAGTATTTTGTGCCACACAGCCTCCATTAGGATTCACATCTGGAGTTTCAGAGTTCGTATTGCTACAACTCGGATTGTCCAGGTATGTATCATAAGTAGGTGCTGATGTCACAGAATGCTGTTCATCATGAGTAAACTGATTAGCAACATTACTATAATTTGGTACCTCATTGAGTGAATCTGTGTCATAGACGGGAGGTGTATCAAAAGTAGCACTTGATGTTGTGTCCTGCTTGTTGATTGTAAGACAGTAGCTTGCATTGTCATTTGCTTTCTCTGCCCGTCCTGGATACAGAAATTCGTATTCCTCAGCAGTCAACTCTATTCCCAATTTTTCTTTCTTTGCTAACAACACCCTGTACTTGAGGTTCGGAGGTAGCATGCTGAACCAACGATACCCTGAATCTTGGCTTTGAGGTTCGGAGGTAGCATTCTGAACCGAAGTCATAAAACAGTTATTCCCATTTTGATATCCCATATTCTGATTCCCAATCTGACCCCCTTGATGTCCAACATACTGCCCTGCATATTGCATCTGATTCCCAATAACATCAACCATGTGTCCTTCTTGACTCATATGCATAGATGGTTGAGCAAACTGCGTATTAAACTCTGAAAACCATGTATTGGCGAATCCAACAATAGCATTTGTGAAAGCAGTTTTGAGACGATCTTTGTCAGTTGCCATTGATGAAGGTATGTGATGATAAAGTTGATGTAGGATCGATTCAACGATAAAGGAGTTGTGGTTGATGAAGATTAAGCTCGGTTGAGGTGATTCTGAAAGTCGTACTCGTAACCTTGGTCGTAAAAATTTTCTCCCAAAATTTGAAATTCACTATAAAAATCAATTCTAAGGTCGTATGAAAAATTTGAGTTATGACAATTTTGACGCCAAATTTGACCCGAAAAATTTGAATTTAGGCCCAAAAATTTGAATTTTTGACCAAAATTTTCACAGTTAAACCAAAGTTTGAATCTCGCGTAAAAATTGAACGTTTAGTCTCCTCAAATTTTTTTTTTTTTTTTTTTTTTTTTTTTAAATGAAGAGCTTAGGCGTAGAAACATGAAATTACGAGTAGACGAGGCTTAGGCGTAGGATCTGGTGCTTATGCGTAGGATCTTATGCGTAGGAAGCTTATGCGTAGAAACCTTATGCGTAGAAACCTTAAGCGTAGGAACCTTAGGCGTAGAAACCTTATGCGTAGAAACCTTATGCGTAGAAAGTATCTTACGCGTAACCTTAAGCTTATGTGTAGACAAAAAGTTACTCGTAAACCTTACGCGTAATTTTGAAGTTATGCGTAGAGTTACTCGTAAGCTTTTAGCTTATGCGTAAACTATGGTTAAGAACCAAAAATCCTTTACACTGTCACAGCGTAAGAGATATCCACAAGTCGAAGTGTTCCACACACTTATCCAAGTGAGGGAAGCACTGAGTAACAGTTATAGCACGAAGAATCTTCACCAAAAAGTTACGAGTAGAACCTTATGAGTAGTTGACTTTCTTACGAGTAGAACTAGGGTTTTGACCTACTCGTAAAAAATTCAACGATTCAAACGATTTCTCTTGCACAGATATCCTTAAAAACACTCAAATAACACAAAAATGTTAACCTTTTTCACCCAAAGTGCTTAGAAAAGTTACGAGTAGAAAACTAGGGTTTTGACTTTTTGACTTCTACTCGTAAGAAATTTCCAACGATTCAAATGATTTCTTTTGCACAGATATCCTTAAAAACACTCCAATAACACAAAAATGTTGACTTTTTTCACCCAAAGTGCTTAGAAAAGTTACGAGTAGAAATGACCAATGAACCAAATACGAGTTTAAAAACGTCTCTAAACCCGTAAAGCTTGAAACTTTTTGCGAAAAACTAAAACTTTAACACCAAATAAACCTTAAACCACAAGAATCTTGAATTTTTTGGTGAAAAAATGAAAGCTTTAAGCGTTTCAAATATGTAAAACGTGAGCTTATACGCGTAACCCTTCAAAACAAACACAAACACTCCTAAACCATTGTTAGGCGATTGATACCAATTGTAAAGCCCCTTTTATCACGTATACCTTATCACAATAACAACCTTTACCACACAAACACCCACGTTATACAAACAGTAGGCGTAGAGAAAGAAAGATTAAGATAAGATATGGTGACTTGATGTATATTCGTATGTATGTTTAGAGAGACAAAGAGTAGAAGATGAAAACAATAAGATGTTATATTGCTTCAAGGAAAAACACACACACACACACTTTCAAGCACACCCCTCAAATGACATACTTGAGGGGTATATATAGGTAAGAGAGATGATGCCCTAAGGCTTGGCCATGGGCCTTGAGATGGACTTGGATTGGGCTTGGGTTTCACGAACTAGACAAGGCTAGCTTAACATAACTTATGCCCAATTAGCTTAGCCCAATCCACGAGCCCGTTGACTATTCTATCACGATATCTAACACACATTACAAAGTTCCTAATCGTGAATGACCATCACTTCTAATAAAAATAATCAAGGCTAACATAAGCCCTCGCCAAACATAGCCAAAGTGCTCGAAAAGATATCGAAAGAGCTTTTGGTGTCCTACAAAGACGTTGACATATTATTGCCCAACCGGCGCGTGCATTTACTGTGAACACGTTACGGAGAATCATGTACACGTGCATCATATTGCATAACATGATTTTGAAAGATAAAAAATTTGCGACATCCGAAATGAGCGAGATGTATATTTGTCCGCGAATAAATTTACAACGAGAATGGGTCAAGCGATGCGAACTGAAACGGAAGAAATCCAAAGAACTTTGTGATAAACGCACACACGCAATGCTTCAACAAAATCTCATCGAGCATGTTTGGCAACGACATCCATGGGAACAATTTCAACAATATTAACAACAACAAAACAATTAGTTTCATTATAATTTGATGTATTTCTTAAGTTGCACATGTTTTTTTACTGTATCGTTTTTTGTATCGTTATTTTATGTTTCGTATGTCTTTTAATATGATGTATTGTATTTGAGGCACCAATGGCAAGACGTTATCTGTGGAGGTGTGATTTTGTCTACAATGTTCCCTTTTGTGCATGCATTTGATTATATATGACTAATTCCACGCGCCTATATATTTGCCGAAAGTATGTTTATTAGGGACGTGATGTTTTATTTTTGACTCGGGGCATATGGATGCATCCTAGATACTCAGTTATGATATATGTGTGTGTCATACATGTCTGGGAGTTAATCACTCCATCTGCTATGATTTATTATTATATGATATGATCTGATATATATATGTTTTGATTATTTTGGTCTATTCATGTAGCATGTTTAGGCACTTGGGCATTCCTTGACAACTTCGTTATTTCCTTATGACCCTTCTGATTATTCCTTATTTCATATTTAGTCCTTTTCTTATTTAACACATTTGTTCAGCAGGTTTTCGTTGGATTCGTTTCGCTTATTAATTTTGATTTATTGCTTTTTATTATTTATATCTGTTCACTGAGCGTTAGCTCAGCCGCATTTTTATTTTCTCTGCGGCAAGTATTAAGCGGGATGCTGGGATTGGGTGATAACAGTAGGAGCTTTTAGTGGACCGACCTAACCCTAGTTTTCTTGGTTATCTGGAATTTATGTTTCGTTTATTTCCTTTCAGAATTTGAGAAATTATGTATTCCTTATAATTTTTGTATTATAACTTATATTTTAATTATTAAAGTCTTTCGCTTGCGTTTATTATGTTCTGATTGACACCATAATGTGACATTTTGACCCTTGTGGGGTTGGGGTGTTACACATACATAATACATAAAATTTGATTTAAATCATGCTTAACATGATCATTAATATGTGTTTAGTGTGGCGTAAAAACCTGGAAACCCTAGGAAATTTATGGGAGTCGATTAGGGTTAAAAAGGGTTTAGGGTTTGTGGTGATTTCATGTAAGCAAGCTGTCCTGGGTCGGATTCAAAGGGGTCTAAACTAATGATGCAAACGTATTTTTGTGTGATTCTTGACTCTAAATTCAATTTCAGGCTATGTAGTTTCCAAATATGTAAATTTCTGGGCAATTGGAGGTCGGGAGAGTAGACTTTTGATTTTTGGGAGATTAAGTGTCAAATATGAGAAATCGAGTCTGAAAATCAGTTGATGTTTTGGATTTTTAATTTGAAAACCATAAGGAGTTTAGAGCTATTCTTTTACAAGGGAGATATTTAAGTTATGTGTGTCTTCCTGAAATTTTTGTGTATTTTTATGAAGTGTCTAAATGGGTTAACTAAAGTCAAACTTTCTGGATATACATGCAGTGCACTTTCTGGACAGGTTTGGGAAAACGATTTTTGAAATAGTACTTGCACTTGGAAATAAAATCTTTAAAAATTTGGGGAGGTTATTAACTCATGTGGGAGTGATGCGTGCAAAACCGTCAAGGTTTCTCACACAAGCCTGCCACTTGTGAATGGCAGACCGTAAGAACCTTAAAACAGTTTGAACACGAACTCAATGAAGATCTGAGGAGTATAGAGTCTCCCCGGGTCGTTATGTCCCAGCGAGCTATGCAATGGATCAATCAACGAATAGTGATCGAGAAATTTGAACGAAAAAGGGAATTGTGATTATGATTATAACTAAGGAAAAGCCAACAAATTACAATGGCTTAAATGCAAATTAGAGGAAATTAAAAAGATAAAATCTATTAAATAAACGCTATCACTACAATTAAAATGATGTTTTTGTTTTTATGTTTTTACGAAACTGAAATTAAAAACTACGCGACGTACAACTAAAAACGTGAAACTTACACAATATAAACCCTAAAAATATGAAAAATACATTTTTACAATCCTAATGATAAAAGAAAATTTATGGAAAAAGAAAATTATTTTTAAAACTAATTATCTAATTAAAAACTATTTTTAACTATTAAATAATTACCTAAAATACAAGAAAATAGGAAATTAGGCTAGAAAAATAAGATTATGAATTGGAAAAGTCTAAAATATCAAAATATAATTTTCAAAACTATTTTTGTAATTTTCTGATTATTATTGGATTTTCTAGGAATTAAAAACTATTTAAAACTAATTAAATTATTAAAAATACAAATTTAACTAAGAAAAATCTAGAAAAATATTTTTTTCTCTTTTTATATTTATCTTAACTTAAGAAAATTGAAAAATTATTTTTTTGAAGCTTTTCTTAATTATTTGTATTTAAAGCTAATTAAAAATGCTTAAAAACTAGTTTAAATTAAGAAAAATAGCAAAACAACTTAGAAAAATCTGAAAATTTCAGGAAAACTCTAAAATGATATAAGGAAGCTAGGAAAATTGGAAAAACAAGTGCTTGTTTGTAAGAAAATGAAACTGCTAAAACAAGTGCTTATAAATAAGCACTAAAATAAGCCAAATGAAACAAACAAGCCACCCACTGATTACAGATGTTCTAAACTGCTAAATCAACTAAAATGCAACTAATATCAACTAGTTATATCCTCTGAATCACAGGTTTGATCAGATTTGAATACTTGAACTAATAAGCTAAACAGATTCTGAGGTGTCAACTTTGAACATAAGCACAGGCTTAAAAATAAGCTCAAACTTAAAACTACAATTTGGAACTTGAAAAGGACCTGGTTGAGATCAAGTGTACCAAAAAGCAGACTAAAGGAAGCTCTAATGAGCCCTGTGCACAAGCTTCAATATCTGTGAAAAGCTCAGTGTCAACTGAGCTTGTGAGCAGGGGACTTAATGCCTAAAAGAAAAGCTGATTTGAAGCTTTTAAATAAATTGAAAAATTCCACAAAAATGCTTATAAGTACAAAGACCAGTTGAACTTTTTAGAGTGCCAAATTTCACTTGATAAGTCCAAAAAATAAGCTTATGAAAATTCCTTGTAACTGAGCCCAAAACAGATTTTAGCTATTTTGACTTTTGAAGATATTGATAAACTTTGACTAAATTGAACTTTGGAACCAATTTTGTCACTGAGATTGATGTTATATGTTGTATTGAACTTGTTGCAAGCAATGTTATAGACTTCTAAGCACAAATCAATGATTTTGCAATCCTAAATCCACAACAGTAAGACAGATAGACAGATTTAGGTGCAAGATTGACTTTGGTGGTGTTGCAACCCCAAACTAAGATCCAAATGAGTTCAAATTTACTTAACAAACATGAAGCAATAAAAAACTAACACTGCATAAGCCAAAAAAAACAGATGGATCAGTAATCCAAACACCCCTTGTTAACCTGATTTGAGCTCAAAACTACTCCAAACTTTTAACCAACTTGTAATTATGATCAAGTTAACTTAATATAACTTAATTACTACTATTAGACCAGATTTTAACAGATTTAAACTACAAATACTGAGTATGCATAAAAACTTGAAAATCACTTACAAAAGTCCAAAGCTGCTATAGCTTGAAACCATGAACCATGAACCACTAACCTATTTAATATCACCCCAAATGAATCCAAAGCAACCCAATCCACCTCTGCATCAACCCATTTCCATCTGCATTCCCATTTTTGACCCTGTTTGACTTTTGTTGACCAAGAATCAAAATGAATGTAAACTTGAATTTGAGCTTGTAAAAAGCTATGCTAAGCTCATTTAAGCTCAATGGAACTGAGAAACAAGCATTATGAAGCTTTTGAGTGTGATTTGGAAATGGGAAATTTCAACAGTAGCTTTAACCATGAATTCTGAACATAACTTGAATTAATCACTGGAAATAGTTTATAATGATTACAAAATACTTAATTTGATACAAAGAAACAGATTACAACAAGTTTTTCACTTATCTAAAGCTTTTAACATAAAAACGACATTAAGTTAAAATTAAAAACTACAAGACTCTTTTTCTTGCTTCCAAATGCTTCTTTTTATAATCCATGAGCTTTCTCTTTCATCTCTGAGCAGTTCCCAGTTGTTTCCTGGCCATTGGATGCCCTTGAAATAATCCTGGCCTTTGAATCCGTTTTTGGCGCCAAAAGAAGATTTTATCAGTTGGGGGTGATATGGTTGGTGAAGAAGCATTAATTGCTTCTTGGAAGCTTGCTGAGGTGGGGGGAACAAAGTGTGGTGACAGGGTGAGTTGGTGGAGAAATGGTGGCTGGATATGGGGGTAGCAGACATAGGGATGGAAAACGGGGAAAGGGGAAGAGTTGACTGGTTTGACTGGTCTTAATAATACAAGGGGGGTTCAAATTGGTTAAAGACAGGGGTCCAAAGTGTAATGACCAGGCCAAATGGGGTATAAGGGTTTAATATTCAAGGGGCCTTTATGCAATTTCTGAAAATGAAAGGACCTAATCTGCCAATTCATCAAACTTGATCCAAGGGCTGAAAATGACACTTTCAAAAAGTATAAGGACCAGACTTGCCATTTTGCAATTTTTCAGGGGCCATTTCTGCCAAATTTTAAACTTGAAGGACCAATTTTGTAAATTTCTCAAACTTTGTATATTTTTCACCAAAGGACTTATTTTGACAACTTTTGATTTTAAAAGGACCTTTGGTGACTTTTGCTTTTGAAATTATGGCTCAGGGACTATTTTTGACAATTTATGAAACTTGGGGGACTAAAACTGCCAATTTTGCAAACTTGATACGTTTTTCATCTGATTTTGATAATTTTGCATTTGAAACACATAAAACACTGATTTGTGATATTTTGATCATTTTGATGTGTTTCTGAGTG
This sequence comes from Chrysanthemum seticuspe, assembly GCA_019973895.1. Taxonomy (NCBI): domain Eukaryota; kingdom Viridiplantae; phylum Streptophyta; class Magnoliopsida; order Asterales; family Asteraceae; genus Chrysanthemum; species Chrysanthemum seticuspe. The sequence goes on along the minus strand of BPTQ01000001.1, from coordinate 132,164,701 downwards.
TTTTCAGATGATTTTGCAGTTTATTTTGTACAAAAATGATGAGTGTTTAGACACTCATCAATCCCCCACACTGAGATATTGCTAGTCCCTAGCAATGATTTGAGAAAACATAATGGATTTTAATCTCTTTACCAAAAGCCATTACTTCTGGAGTAGCCAAATGTTTCAGTTCAAGTAAGAACCATGGTACACCGATAACCATGTGATTTTGAGCAAACCACCAGCTTTCAACGGATTTGATTTTGTCTTTACCAGAAGCCGTACCCTTCTGGACTAGCCAACTCTTAGATAAATTATCAATATTATCTTTGGTGAGCTGATTACCAATTATGGTTTTTCCACTGCCTTTACCACAAGCCATAATCTTGCGGGCTAGCCAACTCTTCACTTTTTAGGATATGGTGAGTTGAATACCATACAATTTTGGGCAAATTGCAAGCCATATAAACGGATTTGAGAAATATTTACCAAGAGCCGTTTGCTCCTGGATTAGCCAATCCTTTTGTCTTACAGACATGGCGGACTGATAACCAAATGAGAAAGTGTAAAACACTTACTCCAAAAAAAAAATTTTTGGCCAAAAACGGGGGAATTGGTATAATTATATGATAAAATTCGTGAGAATTCCCCCCCACACTTAGAAATGAATATTGCCCTCAATATTCAAAGTACCGGCGGTTATGCCGAAACAAAGAACGTGAAAGGGAAATACTACGGCCATTATTTGAATTTTTTTTTTTTTTTTTTTTTTTTAAACATGTGGGCAACCCCCCCCCCCCCCCCCCACACTAGGGTGGTAGAAAGAGGTAAGAAGACAGAAATATGGGTGAGAACCCATATGGCATGCTACTGTTTTTGATTACCGAGTCGCTAGCTTGACTCGATCCCCGCATTCATTGGTTCATGGGGAAAGTTTGTAAGTCCGGGACAACCACAGATGGAATGTCCTCTCCAAAGTAATGCTTCACTCGATGACCATTCACTTTAAAATTAGGACCATCGGGTTGAGATAACTCAATGGTACCATAAGGATAAACCTTAGCGATAGTAAATGGACCAGACCAGCGGGACTTTAGCTTTCCCGAGAAAATCTTCAATCTTGAGTTGAAAAGAAGGACTCGATCACCGACGTTGAAAACGCGGTTTTTGATTTTTGAGTCGTGAATCTTCTTTGTCTTTTGTTTATAGATCAAAGAGTTCTCGTAAGCTTGATCACGGAGTTCATTTAATTCATTCATTTGAACTTTCCGATGATCACCCGCTGTCTGAATATCAAAGTTAGCATGCTTCAAGGCCCAGTATGCCTTGTGCTCGAGCTCAACTGGTAGATGACACGCCTTCCCGTACACAAGCTTGTATGGAGTGCACCCGATGGGTGTTTTATAAGCTGTACGGAAGGCCCAGAGTGCGTCATCTAACCTATCCGACCAAGAGGCACGGTTTTCGCCAACCGTCCTCTCCAAGATTCTTTTAATCCCCCGGTTAGAAACTTCCACTTGCCCACTTGTTTGGGGGTGGTACGCAGTAGAGGTACGGTGAGTTACACCATACTTTTGCATGACTCTTGCAAATTGGTCATTGCAGAAATGCGTACCACGATCACTGATGATGGCTCGTGGAGTTCCAAACCTAGCAAATAGAGATTTCAAGAATTTCACCACAACTCGGGCATCGTTGGTGGGTAAAGCTTTAGCTTCAACCCATTTTGACAAGTAGTCAACGGCCACGAGTATGTATTTGCTACCATGGGAAGAAGGAAATGGCCCCATAAAGTCAATGCCCCATATGTCAAAAATCTCACACACTTGAATGGCGTTTTGTGGCATTTCATTCCTTTGTGAGATGTTCCCGTGACGTTGACAAGCGTCACAGGTTTTGACGAATTCATGGGCATCCTTATAGATTGTGGGCCAATAGAATCCGGAATCAAACACCTTCTTGGCGGTGTAGTTGGGGCTTTGATGTCCCCCAGTAGGTCCAGAATGGCAAGCTTTGAGAATGTCAATAGCTTCCTGACCATGTACACATCGCCGGATGACTTGATCCGCACAGATTTTAAACAAGTAGGGGTCGTCCCAGAAGTAATGTTTCACATCTTTAAAGAATTTATTTTTCTGTTGGGACGACATCCCTTTCACCACAAAGTTACCCGCATGGTAGTTTGCAAAGTCGGCAAACCATGGGGTAGATGAGTCTCCACGAAAAGAAACCATATTGAGTGTTTCGAGAGGAAATGTTTCATTAATTTCCTTTTTCTCGAACACATTTTGGTGAGGGTTCTCTAATCGGGAAAGATGATCAGCAGCCAGGTTCTCAGCTCCTTTTTTATCACGAATAATGATATCAAATTCTTGTAGGAGGAGAACCCAATGGAGCAATCTCGGCTTTGCATCTTGTTTTGCAAAGAGATATTTGAGAGCCGAGTGATCCGTATACACCACGCATTTGGTCAAGATGAGGTATGGCCGAAACTTCTCAAACGCATACACCACAGCTAATAATTCTTTTTCTGTAGTGGTGTAATGGGTCTGAGCTTCAGTCATAGTTTTGCTCGCGTAGTGGATCGGCTGAAAATGCTTAGTTTTGCGTTGCCCCAAGACTGCGCCGATAGCAAAATCACTTGCATCGCACATAAGCTCGAAGGGTAAATCCCAGTCGGGGGCAACTAGAATGGGTGCTTCCGTAAGCTTTTTCTTAAGTGTTTCAAAAGCTTCGATGCACTCAGGGGAGAAGATAAAAGGAGCATCTTTTTCGAGAAGATGGGTCATAGGCCGAGCGATTTTAGAGAAATCTTGAATAAATCTACGATAAAACCCGGCATGACCTAGAAAACTCCTAATACCTTTGACAGTAGTAGGATGAGGTAGTTTAGCAATGACATCAACTTTTGCTCTATCTACCTCAATCCCATTCTTGGAAATCTTATGGCCAAGGACTATGCCTTCTTTGACCATAAAGTGGCTCTTCTCCCAGTTTAGACATAGATTGGTGTCTTCACACCTTTTTAGCATTTTGTCTAAGTGGGAGAGACATGTATGAAATGAGTCCCCAATGACCGAGAAGTCATCCATAAACACCTCCATAGTTTCCCCGATCATGTCGTGGAAAATGGCCATCATACATCGTTGGAACGTGCCAGGAGCATTGCATAAGCCAAAAGGCATACGTCTATAGGCAAACGTCCCGTATGGGCAGGTGAATGTGGTTTTCTCTTGATCCATCGGATCAATGGGGATCTGAAAGTAACCCGAGAAACCATCAAGGAAACAATAGTACTCGTTCCCTGCTAATCTCTCGAGCATCTGGTCCATGAAGGGTAGAGGAAAATGGTCTTTACGGGTGGCTTCGTTTAACTTACGATAGTCAATGCACACACGCCATCCCGTAACCAATCGAGTCGGAATTAACTCGTTTTCTTCATTCGTGACAACAGTAATGCCACCCTTTTTTGGAACGCAATGAATTGGGCTAACCCAAGGACTATCAGAGATAGGGTAAATCAAACCGGCATCAAGAAGTTTGAGAACCTCTTGTTTGATAACCTCGTGAATCTTAGGATTCACCCTTCTCTGACTTTGGACTGCTGGTTTGAAGTCATCCTCCATTAAGATTTTGTGGGTACAAAACTCAGGGTTGATACCCTTAATATCGGAGAGTTTCCAAGCAATTGCTTGCTTGTGTGACTTCAAGATCTTTATGAGAGCAGTCTTCTCCTCCCCAGTTAAATCTTTAGCAATTATGACGGGTAATTTATCATCACCCTCCAAAAATGCATACTCGAGATGAGGAGGTAGGTCCTTAAGTTCAACCTCGGGAAATTCTTCAGTAGATGATTGCACTGATTTGATTTCCTCAATTGTGATCTCTTTCGGAGGGAGTGAAGGTAAAGGATCCTCATTAAGCAATTGCTCAAGATAAAGGATATCCCCCTCCGAATCATAAACACCATCAATTCCAGGCGGAATTGATTCATCAGTAGCCAAGAATTCATCGATGTCTTCCAGAAGGAAGTCACCTCCCTCAAACGGAGTGAGAGAGGGGGAAGAGTCGGCAGCGATAGGATGAGAAGATGTGGTGGAATTGGAATTCCCACTCACAGAATTATGAAGATAACCAAGAAACTCTTGAGAGTACTCCTCTGAAGCAATATCAATTAAATCAACTCGATTAATTGACTCAGTATCGTAATTTGAGGAGTACCTCGAAGTCTGATCGAGGTTAAAGGTAACAGCTTCATTACCCACACGTAGAGTGATCTCTTGCTCAAATACATCGATAAGAGCACGGCCAGTTCTCAGGAATCCTCTCCCAACAATAAGAGGAACCCGATGATCGGCATCGAAATCAACAACCACAAAATCAGCTGGAAAATGGAACTTTCCTACTTTCACGAATACATCCTCGGCAATGCCGAGGGGACGTGATATAGAACGATCTGCAAGCTCAAGAGTCATGTAGGTAGGAATAAGTTCCGGAAGAGACAGCTTCTTCCATACTGAATACGGCATCAGATTGATGCTTGCACCAAGATCGGCAAGGGCAAAGCATTCAATCATCCCAGGAAAAACACAAGGAAGAAGAAATTTTCCGGGATCTCCTAGCTTCTCGGGAAGCTTCTTTAAAAGGACAGCTGAGCAATTCTCATTCAAAGGAGTCTTAGCCATTTCAAATAGCTTTTCTTTGTTGCTCAACATGTGTTTCAGAGTAGATGCAAACTTGGGCATTAACATGATGGCATCCGCGAAGCTTATGTCAAAGTGAAGCTCTTGGAAAATTTGAAAGAACTTTTCCATCTGATGACTAGCTTTCTCGCGGAGCTTTTGCTCATGTAAACGTGAGGGATAAGGAATAGAAGTTTTGGATTTAGGGTCAACAACTGGAGCTACAGGAGGTTCAAAAACAACTCCTTGACTTGGCTTGGGTTTCTGGACCACTTGAGGTTGGACTACCGAAGGTGGGACGTGTGCGGTACTTCGTGGGCTTGAATAATGCACCTTGTCCGTTGTTTCCTTGGTAACTTGACTGATTGCCACAGGTGGAGGAGGCATTGGAGTCATAGGTCCATTGTGTGTCGGAGGTTCACTTTCCACTACCTTTGGGAGGGAAGAAGAAGAAGAGGTAGTTGATTCCTCCCGAACTACCTTCTTTTATTTCTCCGTCACACTTATCAACCGCTTGTGAACGGTCAACCGTAACAGATGATAAAAGGGCGACAGCCCGGGAGAAAATGCAAGTTTACCAAGGATTAAAATATCCTTGGATCGTTTATGTCCTGGTGAGGCGTGATATCCTGAATACAATGACTTGTGAATTGTTGAAAATAATATTAGTATAGGAAAACAGGAATCTGATTGACTAACACTGAATGTGAATAGTAATAGCTCTGTCACAGCTAGTTCAATTAAGAAACGTACAATCAGAAACCTAAAAACGTAAAAGATATACAAACGTACGTTTAACCTAAATTAAACGTAAACGTATAAAAACAAAACGATTATAACTATAGTAGGGATTTGCATATCTTAGCGACTTAAATGAAAATTAAAAGAGATTAAAAAGTTAAAATATATTAAATAAACGCTATCACTATTTTTAAAGTGATGAACGTTTAAAACCTAAAACGTACGTTTAAATAAAATTACGTAAACGTACAAAATAAAAAGTGAATTCTATCCAATATAAATCTCACAAATGTGAAAATCATATTTTTGGAATCCTAAAAGGATAAGAAAATTATTAGAAAATTAAAATAAATTTTTACACATTTAAATTAATTAATATAAATTAAAAATGAATTAAATGTATTTAAAAATGAATTAAATAATAAGAAAATCTAAGATTAACTTAAATAAATGAAATAAAGAATCTGAAAAATCTAAAATATTATAAAATGAATTTTAAAACTGAAAATGTATTTTTTACACAATTATTCTATTTATTATTAATTATTTACTAATATTAATTACTAAAAACTATTATAGATTTATTAAAAATACTAAATGATTAAAGAAAAATCTGAAACTTTTTACAAAATTCTAATATAAATCTAGGAATCTAAGAAAAATATAAAAATGGTAGCTTATGTGCAAAAATAAGCTAATGGGCAAAAGCTCCAAATAGAAGCTATTACTTTAGCTTGAAAAGTGGATCTTTTTGGCTTTTCTGTTTTCTGGATCTAAATACATACTGATAATATACATGTTAATTGAAAAGAGAACTTTACAAACTTGAAAACAAGCAAAATCAGAGCTTATGAGTCCAACAGTAAGCTTTTGGCTTAACTATTGGAGCTCAAGCTACAAATAAGCTTGGAAAAAGCTGTACTAAGCAAAAGAAAGGAAAAGGAAAATGTGCACACATGTGTTTTGACCAAATATGAACAAGGAAACACAGGAAATTAAGCACAAAAGTGCAAGCCCATGGTTTAGACAGTTGAGCTTTTGACAGCTCAACTTGGATGGAGTTGAGGCTTCTAAAGCCTGTAATGAGCTTCACACAGAAAAAGGAAGTAAAAAGTATGTTTTTACAATTAATATGGACAAGTATGAACAATGATGTGCACTGGAATTCACCTATAAGCTTGTAATAAGCTCATAAGCTCTAACAGTTCACACAGAACCAAACAGTCATGCATACCTTTTGAATGCCAAATTAAGCTAAGATTATAAGCTGAAAATGGCAAAATAGGAATTGGAGTAGCAAGCTGAACTGATGAGGATTCCAAAAAGCTAGAGATAAATCTGTGAGGATCACAGATGAGCTTTTGAGGAGCTTATTAAAATCCTACTAATTGACTGAGTATGCTTATATACTCAGTTATGGGACAACCAAAAAGCTCATTGCAGCCCTTATTAATAGGCTGCAATATAGAATTTAAAAATTGGAACTTAGAGTCAAGTAGATTAGCTTCCAAAAGAAACCAAGATTACAAGCTAAATCCATAAATTAAGCTTTTTGTGATCTGATTAGGAACTGTAGGTAATGGTGTAAATGGACTGCATAAGCAGTCCATTGTTGTGAATGGGCAAACTACAAGTTCCTATATACTTATAAAATAAGCTTATAAATGCTCAACAAGCACTAAACTAGAAATTATGGCAGCTTGGCTTTGTGAAAATCCAAAGCTCACATTATCCAGCTTAGTGAGGAGCTTTCTAAGAGCTTTTAATAACAACTCAAGTTCACTGTTTGCTTCAGTGAACTGAGTTTGGTGGGACAAAAAGGTTGGGTAAATTAAGGTGTCTAAATAAGCTACAAACTTAAAAGTAAGAATACACATAACAAGTAAACCATAAGGGCTACACAAAACAGTAAAATGCACAAGCTATGGTCAAATCCACAAGCTTCTGCAAGCTCATGAATTTGACAGCATAAGCTGTGGTGCAGGGCAAAACAGTTATGAAAATTTGACTTTAATATTACACTAAAGGTTGACTAATATGAACTTAGGATTAAATTTATGGACTGAATAAGATGTAATGAACTGTAATAAGATTATCTAGAGCTATGTTTACAAGTTTTAAGCTAATTCTAAGAATCTCACAATCTAATTCTATAACAGTTAACTGTGTAAGAGAATTAAAAGGAGATTTGACTTTTAACAAACAAGAACTTAATATTATGACTAAACTGAGCTATTTGATACTAAGGAAACATGAAACCATGAAAAACAACAACAGAAAGACACTGGAAGTCTTGTTTATCAGCAAATCCAAACATACCTTTGATTATCACTTTTCACATGAACTTCAAAGTTTTGAATGATTCTGAGCATAAACCAGATTCCATACATTATATTATCACATATTAAGACTAATTGAGCAATAAATCTTCAAGAACTCAAGCAAGAACACAGACTTGTCAAATTTATAATCCAACTGAGTAATTTCCAATTTTAAGCACAAGTGAATCTCAATGAACAAACTACTAAAATTATGCTATAATAACATCAAACAATAACACAAAAACAGGAAAACATGAAAATCAAAACATGAAAAATAACAAAACAGTGAATGGGTAAAAATGGTAAAAATAGAACTCACACATGATCAAGGCTAAGATTGAGTACCAAGGTCCAAAAACTACTCCTAGCTTACTGTCAATAAGCTAGAAACCAGAAAACCATCCAGCTTAATTCCTATACCCCAGAACTGCTTATTGGACCATGAGATGATTTCCATTGACTTTCTTGATTTTTTTTTTTTTTGGTATTTTCTGAATTTAAAAGGTCTAGCTTGTTTAATGAATCTAAAAGCTTGATGAGCTTTTGTCAGAAGCTTATGAGAGCTATAGAACTCATACAACAACTATATAACTTGAAATTAAAACGACTTTGAAATTTAAAGGAAATTAAGCAAACTTGGAAATTTAAAAGTGACTTGAATTTAAACTGGAATCTTAAGTTTCATTACACTATTTTAAGAAACATAACAACATTAAAACAGTAAAGGACATTTAATTTAAAGAAAGCTTGTAAAATTACACTACGTGAACTAAGGTAAAAACCAAAGTTGGTCTTTTCTTTGCCTCTCCTCTTGTATTTATAATCATTAGAGTTCCTTGTCGACCTCTGAGTGTTTCCCACTTCAATCCAACCGTTGATTTAATCCAGATTATCATATTTGCCATTTGTCCATTTTGGCGCCAAAGTCTTTGAGGCGGTTCTGAGGTTGCTTGTAAGGTTTTTACAGATAATTAAGGGTTCTTGGACAGTTGTGGATGTGGAGGGATAAAGTTAGAAGAGTGGGTAGCAAGTTGGGATGAAAACAGGGGAGATGGGTGAAAGGTGGGTGAAAAAGAGGTGGGGAAGCATTTATTGTGGGTTGTTAGCTACTGTGAGGTGGAAAGGAGTAGTATGTGAGCTGGGGTAGGCAAGTGGAGGGGGAGGTGGCACAAAAACCACCCTGGTTTTGGGATTACAGGGGTGAAGGAGGAGCTTGAACAGTGGCGCGGTTTAACTGTTTTTAAAATCTGGGCCGGGTCAAGGATTGGGTTGGATTTGGGCTTAGTAATAATAAAGGGTCCGGATTTGGTTTATGTTTTGTAAAAGCCCAAGGACCAAAGTTGTAGTTTCTGAATTTTTGGAGGACTAAACCTGCAACATTTCAAAAGTTATCACAAGGACTTATAATGTCAAATTAGATAAACCAAAGGACCATTATTGATTTTATTACAATTTAAAACACCCGGGGACCATTTATGTAATTTTTCAAAGTTTAGGGGGTTAAATTGTAATTTCCTCAAAGTTATCAAAATAGTTCCAAATTGTAAGTTCATGCATAGTACAAGGGTAATTTGTGAAATTTCCAAGTTTTGAATACCCAGGGACCTATTTTGCCAATTTTGTAACTTGAGGGGTAAAAATTGCCAGTTTGTGTAAACTTTCATCCAGGGATCATTTGTAAATATTTTTGACTTCCCAAGGACTTAAGTTGACTTTTATTTCATTTTGAAACTTCAGGGACTAGTTTTGACAATTTGTGTAACTCCAGGGACTGAAAACGACAATTGTTGTGAATTTGATCATTTTTCACTTGTTTTTCAATCTTTTGTACCTGAATCACATAAAAACACATTTAAATGATATTTATAACATTTTGTGAGTCATTTGTGTGTTTTTGGTTGTTTTTGTGGGTTTAAACAGTATAAAATATATGTGTATTTAGACACATATCAAATCCCCCACACTAAACTATTGCTAGTCCCTAGCAATATTTTATTTAAAACTTAATGGATTTGAATCTCTTTACCAAAAGCCATCACTTCTGGAGTAGCCAAGATGTCTTAGTTCAAGTAAGAACTATGGTCCACCTGATAACCATGTGATTTTGAGCAAATCACCAGCTGTAAACGGATTTGATTAGTCTTTACCAGAAGCCGTTTGCTCTGGACTAGCTAACTCTTAGATAAATTATAAATATTATCTTTGGTGAGTTAATTACCAATTATGGATTTTCCACTGCCTTTACCACAAGCCATAATCTTGCGGGCTAGCCAACTCTTCACTAATTAAAGATATGGTGAGTCGAATACCATACAATTTTAGGCAAATTGCAAGCCATATAAACGGATTTGATATATCTTTACCAAGAGCCGTTTGCTCCTGGATTAGCCAATCCTTATGTGGGTTAGACATGGTGGACTGATTACCATTTGTTGTGTTTAGTACATAGTACTTCCACTAAAAAAAAATTTAAAATTTGGCCATTTTTGGGGAAAAAAGGACTAAAAGGGTACATTTATGATCAAATTCGCCAGAATTTCCCCCCCACACTTAGAAATGAATATTGTCCTCAATATTCAAAACTAAGTGGGGTAAACACAACAATTATTTTATTTTTTAATATATACAATTTTCTCAACGTTTTATAAATCTATGTACGAAATGTGGGGCACACCCCCACACTTAGGTGTTAGAAATGGGTAAGAAAAGTGAAAATGATTTGACGAGAAATTGGAGTGGGGTCCACTCACAGAATTATGAAGATAAAGGTAGGGAGAATCTTTTTGGGTTTTTTTTGAATATAATATAAACAGAAACGAAAAATGTTTTTGTATTTTTTTAACTTTTATATATATATACAAAGAAATGGCTAAAAAGGAAACCTAAATGAGATTTTTAATACATGATACTGATTTAAACCTAATCTATCACATTCCAGGAATTATACTAAGCACAATAAATCCTTTTTTAGTGTAAACATGGTGTTTAGCCAAAATTTAGACCTAGGAATATCAAGATTAGGAAAATTGACAGTCAAATGTAAATCAAAGCACAGATAGATTTCAACCATAAAATCTTTTTGTATTTTATATTGTTTATATGAAATGAAATATATGTAATTTACATACAAGGATAAGTATTTCAACAAAGTACAAAATACAAGTCATAATACGCAGCTAGCCTCCCCGGCAGCGGCGCCAAAATTTGATTCCTCCCGAACTACCTTCTTTTATTTCTCCGTCACACTTATCAACCGCTTGTGAACGGTCAACCGTAACAGATGATAAAAGGGCGACAGCCCGGGAGAAAATGCAAGTTTACCAAGGATTAAAATATCCTTGGATCGTTTATGTCCTGGTGAGGCGTGATATCCTGAATACAATGACTTGTGAATTGTTGAAAATAATATTAGTATAGGAAAACAGGAATCTGATTGACTAACACTGAATGTGAATAGTAATAGCTCTGTCACAGCTAGTTCAATTAAGAAACGTACAATCAGAAACCTAAAAACGTAAAAGATATACAAACGTACGTTTAACCTAAATTAAACGTAAACGTATAAAAACAAAACGATTATAACTATAGTAGGGATTTGCATATCTTAGCGACTTAAATGCAAATTAAAAGAGATTAAAAAGTTAAAATATATTAAATAAACGCTATCACTATTTTTAAAGTGATGAACGTTTAAAACCTAAAACGTACGTTTAAATAAAATTACGTAAACGTACAAAATAAAAAGTGAATTCTATCCAATATAAATCTCACAAATGTGAAAATCATATTTTTGGAATCCTAAAAGGATAAGAAAATTATTAGAAAATTAAAATAAATTTTTACACATTTAAATTAATTAATATAAATTAAAAATGAATTAAATGTATTTAAAAATGAATTAAATAATAAGAAAATCTAAGATTAACTTAAATAAATGAAATAAAGAATCTGAAAAATCTAAAATATTATAAAATGAATTTTAAAACTGAAAATGTATTTTTTACACAATTATTCTATTTATTATTAATTATTTACTAATATTAATTACTAAAAACTATTATAGATTTATTAAAAATACTAAATGATTAAAGAAAAATCTGAAACTTTTTACAAAATTCTAATATAAATCTAGGAATCTAAGAAAAATATAAAAATGGTAGCTTATGTGCAAAAATAAGCTAATGGGCAAAAGCTCCAAATAGAAGCTATTACTTTAGCTTGAAAAGTGGATCTTTTTGGCTTTTTCTGTTTTCTGGATCTAAATACATACTGATAATATACATGTTAATTGAAAAGAGAACTTTACAAACTTGAAAACAAGCAAAATCAGAGCTTATGAGTCCAACAGTAAGCTTTTGGCTTAACTATTGGAGCTCAAGCTACAAATAAGCTTGGAAAAAGCTGTACTAAGCAAAAGAAAGGAAAAGGAAAATGTGCACACATGTGTTTTGACCAAATATGAACAAGGAAACACAGGAAATTAAGCACAAAAGTGCAAGCCCATGGTTTAGACAGTTGAGCTTTTGACAGCTCAACTTGGATGGAGTTGAGGCTTCTAAAGCCTGTAATGAGCTTCACACAGAAAAAGGAAGTAAAAAGTATGTTTTTACAATTAATATGGACAAGTATGAACAATGATGTGCACTGGAATTCACCTATAAGCTTGTAATAAGCTCATAAGCTCTAACAGTTCACACAGAACCAAACAGTCATGCATACCTTTTGAATGCCAAATTAAGCTAAGATTATAAGCTGAAAATGGCAAAATAGGAATTGGAGTAGCAAGCTGAACTGATGAGGATTCCAAAAAGCTAGAGATAAATCTGTGAGGATCACAGATGAGCTTTTGAGGAGCTTATTAAAATCCTACTAATTGACTGAGTATGCTTATATACTCAGTTATGGGACAACCAAAAAGCTCATTGCAGCCCTTATTAATAGGCTGCAATATAGAATTTAAAAATTGGAACTTAGAGTCAAGTAGATTAGCTTCCAAAAGAAACCAAGATTACAAGCTAAATCCATAAATTAAGCTTTTTGTGATCTGATTAGGAACTGTAGGTAATGGTGTAAATGGACTGCATAAGCAGTCCATTGTTGTGAATGGGCAAACTACAAGTTCCTATATACTTATAAAATAAGCTTATAAATGCTCAACAAGCACTAAACTAGAAATTATGGCAGCTTGGCTTTGTGAAAATCCAAAGCTCACATTATCCAGCTTAGTGAGGAGCTTTCTAAGAGCTTTTAATAACAACTCAAGTTCACTGTTTGCTTCAGTGAACTGAGTTTGGTGGGACAAAAAGGTTGGGTAAATTAAGGTGTCTAAATAAGCTACAAACTTAAAAGTAAGAATACACATAACAAGTAAACCATAAGGGCTACACAAAACAGTAAAATGCACAAGCTATGGTCAAATCCACAAGCTTCTGCAAGCTCATGAATTTGACAGCATAAGCTGTGGTGCAGGGCAAAACAGTTATGAAAATTTGACTTTAATATTACACTAAAGGTTGACTAATATGAACTTAGGATTAAATTTATGGACTGAATAAGATGTAATGAACTGTAATAAGATTATCTAGAGCTATGTTTACAAGTTTTAAGCTAATTCTAAGAATCTCACAATCTAATTCTATAACAGTTAACTGTGTAAGAGAATTAAAAGGAGATTTGACTTTTAACAAACAAGAACTTAATATTATGACTAAACTGAGCTATTTGATACTAAGGAAACATGAAACCATGAAAAACAACAACAGAAAGACACTGGAAGTCTTGTTTATCAGCAAATCCAAACATACCTTTGATTATCACTTTTCACATGAACTTCAAAGTTTTGAATGATTCTGAGCATAAACCAGATTCCATACATTATATTATCACATATTAAGACTAATTGAGCAATAAATCTTCAAGAACTCAAGCAAGAACACAGACTTGTCAAATTTATAATCCAACTGAGTAATTTCCAATTTTAAGCACAAGTGAATCTCAATGAACAAACTACTAAAATTATGCTATAATAACATCAAACAATAACACAAAAACAGGAAAACATGAAAATCAAAACATGAAAAATAACAAAACAGTGAATGGGTAAAAATGGTAAAAATAGAACTCACACATGATCAAGGCTAAGATTGAGTACCAAGGTCCAAAAACTACTCCTAGCTTACTGTCAATAAGCTAGAAACCAGAAAACCATCCAGCTTAATTCCTATACCCCAGAACTGCTTATTGGACCATGAGATGATTTCCATTGACTTTCTTGATTTTTTTTTTTTGGTATTTTCTGAATTTAAAAGGTCTAGCTTGTTTAATGAATCTAAAAGCTTGATGAGCTTTTGTCAGAAGCTTATGAGAGCTATAGAACTCATACAACAACTATATAACTTGAAATTAAAACGACTTTGAAATTTAAAGGAAATTAAGCAAACTTGGAAATTTAAAAGTGACTTGAATTTAAACTGGAATATTAAGTTTCATTACACTATTTTAAGAAACATAACAACATTAAAACAGTAAACGACATTTAATTTAAAGAAAGCTTGTAAAATTACACTACGTGAACTAAGGTAAAAACCAAAGTTGGTCTTTTCTTTGCCTCTCCTCTTGTATTTATAATCATTAGAGTTCCTTGTCGACCTCTGAGTGTTTCCCACTTCAATCCAACCGTTGATTTAATCCAGATTATCATATTTGCCATTTGTCCATTTTGGCGCCAAAGTCTTTGAGGCGGTTCTGAGGTTGCTTGTAAGGTTTTTACAGATAATTAAGGGTTCTTGGACAGTTGTGGATGTGGAGGGATAAAGTTAGAAGAGTGGGTAGCAAGTTGGGATGAAAACAGGGGAGATGGGTGAAAGGTGGGTGAAAAAGAGGTGGGGAAGCATTTATTGTGGGTTGTTAGCTACTGTGAGGTGGAAAGGAGTAGTATGTGAGCTGGGGTAGGCAAGTGGAGGGGGAGGTGGCACAAAAACCACCCTGGTTTTGGGATTACAGGGGTGAAGGAGGAGCTTGAACAGTGGCGCGGTTTAACTGTTTTTAAAATCTGGGCCGGGTCAAGGATTGGGTTGGATTTGGGCTTAGTAATAATAAAGGGTCCGGATTTGGTTTATGTTTTGTAAAAGCCCAAGGACCAAAGTTGTAGTTTCTGAATTTTTGGAGGACTAAACCTGCAACATTTCAAAAGTTATCACAAGGACTTATAATGTCAAATTAGATAAACCAAAGGACCATTATTGATTTTATTACAATTTAAAACACCCGGGGACCATTTATGTAATTTTTCAAAGTTTAGGGGGTTAAATTGTAATTTCCTCAAAGTTATCAAAATAGTTCCAAATTGTAAGTTCATGCATAGTACAAGGGTAATTTGTGAAATTTCCAAGTTTTGAATACCCAGGGACCTATTTTGCCAATTTTGTAACTTGAGGGGTAAAAATTGCCAGTTTGTGTAAACTTTCATCCAGGGATCATTTGTAAATATTTTTGACTTCCCAAGGACTTAAGTTGACTTTTATTTCATTTTGAAACTTCAGGGACTAGTTTTGACAATTTGTGTAACTCCAGGGACTGAAAACGACAATTGTTGTGAATTTGATCATTTTTCACTTGTTTTTCAATCTTTTGTACCTGAATCACATAAAAACACATTTAAATGATATTTATAACATTTTGTGAGTCATTTGTGTGTTTTTGGTTGTTTTTGTGGGTTTAAACAGTATAAAATATATGTGTATTTAGACACATATCAAATCCCCCACACTAAACTATTGCTAGTCCCTAGCAATCTTTTATTTAAAACTTAATGGATTTGAATCTCTTTACCAAAAGCCATCACTTCTGGAGTAGCCAAGATGTCTTAGTTCAAGTAAGAATTATGGTCCACCTGATAACCATGTGATTTTGAGCAAATCACCAGCTGTAAACGGATTTGATTAGTCTTTACCAGAAGCCGTTTGCTCTGGACTAGCTAACTCTTAGATAAATTATAAATATTATCTTTGGTGAGTTAATTACCAATTATGGATTTTCCACTGCCTTTACCACAAGCCATAATCTTGCGGGCTAGCCAACTCTTCACTAATTAAAGATATGGTGAGTCGAATACCATACAATTTTAGGCAAATTGCAAGCCATATAAACGGATTTGATATATCTTTACCAAGAGCCGTTTGCTCCTGGATTAGCCAATCCTTATGTGGGTTAGACATGGTGGACTGATTACCATTTGTTGTGTTTAGTACATAGTACTTCCACTAAAAAAAAATTTAAAATTTGGCCATTTTTGGGGAAAAAAGGACTAAAAGGGTACATTTATGATCAAATTCGCCAGAATTTCCCCCCCACACTTAGAAATGAATATTGTCCTCAATATTCAAAACTAAGTGGGGTAAACACAACAATTATTTTATTTTTTTATATATACAATTTTCTCAACGTTTTATAAATCTATGTACGAAATGTGGGGCACACCCCCACACTTAGGTGTTAGAAATGGGTAAGAAAAGTGAAAATGATTTGACGAGAAATTGGAGTGGGGTCCACTCACAGAATTATGAAGATAAAGGTAGGGAGAATCTTTTTGGGTTTTTTTTGAATATAATATAAACAGAAACGAAAAATGTTTTTGTATTTTTTTAACTTTTATATATATATACAAAGAAATGGCTAAAAAGGAAACCTAAATGAGATTTTTAATACATGATACTGATTTAAACCTAATCTATCACATTCCAGGAATTATACTAAGCACAGTAAATCCTTTTTTAGTGTAAACATGGTGTTTAGCCAAAATTTAGACCTAGGAATATCAAGATTAGGAAAATTGACAGTCAAATGTAAATCAAAGCACAGATAGATTTCAACCATAAAATCTTTTTGTATTTTATATTGTTTATATGAAATGAAATATATGTAATTTACATACAAGGATAAGTATTTCAACAAAGTACAAAATACAAGTCATAATACGCAGCTAGCCTCCCCGGCAGCGGCGCCAAAATTTGATTCCTCCCGAACTACCTTCTTTTATTTCTCCGTCACACTTATCAACCGCTTGTGAACGGTCAACCGTAACAGATGATAAAAGGGCGACAGCCCGGGAGAAAATGCAAGTTTACCAAGGATTAAAATATCCTTGGATCGTTTATGTCCTGGTGAGGCGTGATATCCTGAATACAATGACTTGTGAATTGTTGAAAATAATATTAGTATAGGAAAACAGGAATCTGATTGACTAATACTGAATGTGAATAGTAATAGCTCTGTCACAGCTAGTTCAATTAAGAAACGTACAATCAGAAACCTAAAAACGTAAAAGATATACAAACGTACGTTTAACCTAAATTAAACGTAAACGTATAAAAACAAAACGATTATAACTATAGTAGGGATTTGCATATCTTAGCGACTTAAATGCAAATTAAAAGAGATTAAAAAGTTAAAATATATTAAATAAACGCTATCACTATTTTTAAAGTGATGAACGTTTAAAACCTAAAACGTACGTTTAAATAAAATTACGTAAACGTACAAAATAAAAAGTGAATTCTATCCAATATAAATCTCACAAATGTGAAAATCATATTTTTGGAATCCTAAAAGGATAAGAAAATTATTAGAAAATTAAAATAAATTTTTACACATTTAAATTAATTAATATAAATTAAAAATGAATTAAATGTATTTAAAAATGAATTAAATAATAAGAAAATCTAAGATTAACTTAAATAAATGAAATAAAGAATCTGAAAAATCTAAAATATTATAAAATGAATTTTAAAACTGAAAATGTATTTTTTACACAATTATTCTATTTATTATTAATTATTTACTAATATTAATTACTAAAAACTATTATAGATTTATTAAAAATACTAAATGATTAAAGAAAAATCTGAAACTTTTTACAAAATTCTAATATAAATCTAGGAATCTAAGAAAAATATAAAAATGGTAGCTTATGTGCAAAAATAAGCTAATGGGCAAAAGCTCCAAATAGAAGCTATTACTTTAGCTTGAAAAGTGGATCTTTTTGGCTTTTCTGTTTTCTGGATCTAAATACATACTGATAATATACATGTTAATTGAAAAGAGAACTTTACAAACTTGAAAACAAGCAAAATCAGAGCTTATGAGTCCAACAGTAAGCTTTTGGCTTAACTATTGGAGCTCAAGCTACAAATAAGCTTGGAAAAGGCTGTACTAAGCAAAAGAAAGGAAAAGGAAAATGTGCACACATGTGTTTTGACCAAATATGAACAAGGAAACACAGGAAATTAAGCACAAAAGTGCAAGCCCATGGTTTAGACAGTTGAGCTTTTGACAGCTCAACTTGGATGGAGTTGAGGCTTCTAAAGCCTGTAATGAGCTTCACACAGAAAAAGGAAGTAAAAAGTATGTTTTTACAATTAATATGGACAAGTATGAACAATGATGTGCACTGGAATTCACCTATAAGCTTGTAATAAGCTCATAAGCTCTAACAGTTCACACAGAACCAAACAGTCATGCATACCTTTTGAATGCCAAATTAAGCTAAGATTATAAGCTGAAAATGGCAAAATAGGAATTGGAGTAGCAAGCTGAACTGATGAGGATTCCAAAAAGCTAGAGATAAATCTGTGAGGATCACAGATGAGCTTTTGAGGAGCTTATTAAAATCCTACTAATTGACTGAGTATGCATATATACTCAGTTATGGGACAACCAAAAAGCTCATTGCAGCCCTTATTAATAGGCTGCAATATAGAATTTAAAAATTGGAACTTAGAGTCAAGTAGATTAGCTTCCAAAAGAAACCAAGATTACAAGCTAAATCCATAAATTAAGCTTTTTGTGATCTGATTAGGAACTGTAGGTAATGGTGTAAATGGACTGCATAAGTAGTCCATTGTTGTGAATGGGCAAACTACAAGTTCCTATATACTTATAAAATAAGCTTATAAATGCTCAACAAGCACTAAACTAGAAATTATGGCAGCTTGGCTTTGTGAAAATCCAAAGCTCACATTATCCAGCTTAGTGAGGAGCTTTCTAAGAGCTTTTAATAACAACTCAAGTTCACTGTTTGCTTCAGTGAACTGAGTTTGGTGGGACAAAAAGGTTGGGTAAATTAAGGTGTCTAAATAAGCTACAAACTTAAAAGTAAGAATACACATAACAAGTAAACCATAAGGGCTACACAAAACAGTAAAATGCACAAGCTATGGTCAAATCCACAAGCTTCTGCAAGCTCATGAATTTGACAGCATAAGCTGTGGTGCAGGGCAAAACAGTTATGAAAATTTGACTTTAATATTACACTAAAGGTTGACTAATATGAACTTAGGATTAAATTTATGGACTGAATAAGATGTAATGAACTGTAATAAGATTATCTAGAGCTATGTTTACAAGTTTTAAGCTAATTCTAAGAATCTCACAATCTAATTCTATAACAGTTAACTGTGTAAGAGAATTAAAAGGAGATTTGACTTTTAACAAACAAGAACTTAATATTATGACTAAACTGAGCTATTTGATACTAAGGAAACATGAAACCATGAAAAACAACAACAGAAAGACACTGGAAGTCTTGTTTATCAGCAAATCCAAACATACCTTTGATTATCACTTTTCACATGAACTTCAAAGTTTTGAATGATTCTGAGCATAAACCAGATTCCATACATTATATTATCACATATTAAGACTAATTGAGCAATAAATCTTCAAGAACTCAAGCAAGAACACAGACTTGTCAAATTTATAATCCAACTGAGTAATTTCCAATTTTAAGCACAAGTGAATCTCAATGAACAAACTACTAAAATTATGCTATAATAACATCAAACAATAACACAAAAACAGGAAAACATGAAAATCAAAACATGAAAAATAACAAAACAGTGAATGGGAAAAAATAGAACTCACACATGATCAAGGCTAAGATTGAGTACCAAGGTCCAAAAACTACTCCTAGCTTACTGTCAATAAGCTAGAAACCAGAAAACCATCCAGCTTAATTCCTATACCCCAGAACTGCTTATTGGACCATGAGATGATTTCCATTGACTTTCTTGATTTTTTTTTTGGTATTTTCTGAATTTAAAAGGTCTAGCTTGTTTAATGAATCTAAAAGCTTGATGAGCTTTTGTCAGAAGCTTATGAGAGCTATAGAACTCATACAACAACTATATAACTTGAAATTAAAACGACTTTGAAATTTAAAGGAAATTAAGCAAACTTGGAAATTTAAAAGTGACTTGAATTTAAACTGGAATATTAAGTTTCATTACACTATTTTAAGAAACATAACAACATTAAAACAGTAAAGGACATTTAATTTAAAGAAAGCTTGTAAAATTACACTACGTGAACTAAGGTAAAAACCAAAGTTGGTCTTTTCTTTGCCTCTCCTCTTGTATTTATAATCATTAGAGTTCCTTGTCGACCTCTGAGTGTTTCCCACTTCAATCCAACCGTTGATTTAATCCAGATTATCATATTTGCCATTTGTCCATTTTGGCGCCAAAGTCTTTGAGGCGGTTCTGAGGTTGCTTGTAAGGTTTTTACAGATAATTAAGGGTTCTTGGACAGTTGTGGATGTGGAGGGATAAAGTTAGAAGAGTGGGTAGCAAGTTGGGATGAAAACAGGGGAGATGGGTGAAAGGTGGGTGAAAAAGAGGTGGGGAAGCATTTATTGTGGGTTGTTAGCTACTGTGAGGTGGAAAGGAGTAGTATGTGAGCTGGGGTAGGCAAGTGGAGGGGGGAGGTGGCACAAAAACCACCCTGGTTTTGGGATTACAGGGGTGAAGGAGGAGCTTGAACAGTGGCGCGGTTTAACTGTTTTTAAAATCTGGGCCGGGTCAAGGATTGGGTTGGATTTGGGCTTAGTAATAATAAAGGGTCCGGATTTGGTTTATGTTTTGTAAAAGCCCAAGGACCAAAGTTGTAGTTTCTGAATTTTTGGAGGACTAAACCTGCAACATTTCAAAAGTTATCACAAGGACTTATAATGTCAAATTAGATAAACCAAAGGACCATTATTGATTTTATTACAATTTAAAACACCCGGGGACCATTTATGTAATTTTTCAAAGTTTAGGGGGTTAAATTGTAATTTCCTCAAAGTTATCAAAATAGTTCCAAATTGTAAGTTCATGCATAGTACAAGGGTAATTTGTGAAATTTCCAAGTTTTGAATACCCAGGGACCTATTTTGCCAATTTTGTAACTTGAGGGGTAAAAATTGCCAGTTTGTGTAAACTTTCATCCAGGGATCATTTGTAAATATTTTTGACTTCCCAAGGACTTAAGTTGACTTTTATTTCATTTTGAAACTTCAGGGACTAGTTTTGACAATTTGTGTAACTCTAGGGACTGAAAACGACAATTGTTGTGAATTTGATCATTTTTCACTTGTTTTTCAATCTTTTGTACCTGAATCACATAAAAACACATTTAAATGATATTTATAACATTTTGTGAGTCATTTGTGTGTTTTTGGTTGTTTTTGTGGGTTTAAACAGTATAAAATATATGTGTATTTAGACACATATCAGTAGTAGGAATAGCGGGTCCAGCATATGAAGCACCACTTCTGGTTGTGATCGCCTTTGCATCGCCCCTCGGATTAGCGATCGTGTTGCTAGGTAGAGTACCTGAGCCCGAGGGTCGATCATTTAAAGACTTCTTGATGTCAGAAATCTGGCTGACCAACAACCGATTCATTTCCTCTTGGGATTTCATGAATTGTTTCAACAAATCATCAGATGATGGTCCAGTTGGAACAATGGCTTGAGTTTGCACAGGAAAATTCTGGCCTCTATTGTTAGGATTCGGGCCTTGATTCTGAAAATTTCCTTGATTGTTTGCATGAAAATACCCTGGGTTGAAATTTCCCTGTCCTGGGTTTCTATTGAAATTTCCTTGGTGTTGTAAATTTTGATTCTGATTTTGAAAACCGTTGTTTGGATTGAAATGACCTTGGTTTTGAAAACCTTGGTTTGGTCTATTCTGATTCTGATTACGGTTTTGGTTTTGATTGAAACCGGGAGGTCCAGAGTAGTGGTTAGGACGGTGGTTCGGGTCTACAGGAGCACGATATTGATTGCCTCCTTGATTAGACATCCCGCCCACAGCATTGGCTTCAAAAGGGCTACCATCGGTGGCCATACAGTTATAGTAAGCATGGGGGCCACCACAGGTAACACAGACTTCCACTTTCTTAACTTCAGCAGGAGGTGAAGTTTGTGGAAAAGAGACTTTCTTTTGATTGGAGAGAACCAAAGCTTGAATAGCTTCCGTGAGTTTATCAATCTTAGCATCGGTGCTAGACTGACTCACGGGCGATGAAGAAGAAGAAGGACCAACACTGACTTGGGAAACAACCGGCTTGCTTCGTGCAGTGCGGACTTTAGACTTGTTTTCGATTATCGCTAAAGCTTCTTTGACAGTTTTGCTTAGGAAATTTCCTCCCGCGGAGGAATTGAGAGAATCTTGATCAGATTGACTCACTCCATTGTAGAAAGTATCGAGTTGCATTAACTCGGAGAAACCGTGGTGAGGACATTTGCGAAGCAATTCCTTGAAACGATCCCACGATTCACTGAAGGATTCATCAAACTTCTGAGTGAATTTGATGATTTCATTTTTAAGACTCGTGGTCTTGGAAGGTGGATAGAATTCATTCACAAATTTCTTCACCAGATCTTCCCATGTCTCTATTTACTGAGGGGGTTGTTTTTCGAGCCAAATCCGGGCTTGCCCCTCAAGAGAAAATGGGAACAGAAGAAGCTTAACAGCATCAGTAGGGACATTCTTATACTTGATGGTAGATGCAATCTTGTTAAACCATCGAATATGAGCATGAGGATCATCCCGCTCAAAACCGAAGAATTGATTAGAGGTTACAAGATTCAGTAACCCGGTCTTGAGTTCAAAATTTTCAGCCACGATGGCTGGTACAACGATAGCATCTCCATACCCGTCGATGGGTGCCTGGAGAAGCTCGCACATAGGAATTTCATCCGCCATGATAACGGGAGTAGTGCGAACAGTCCGGATCTCAGATCCGACTGATGGAGCAGAAAGTCTACGAACACGCCTCCTTGGAATCTTGACAAGCTCACGAAATGGGCTTACAGATCTAGAAGAGCGAGTGCGCATACACTAGAGTTAACTCTAAGGAAACTTAGAGTTAAGGAGAGAAATGGAATTATGAAAATCTTCAGATGAGAATGAGAATTATGAAGACGTTTTATAAAAATCAGGGTGAGAAGAATCTTTTTGGGTTTCTGGTTCTGAAACGTCGATATCACAACAAAATCAATTAACACAAAATCGAGGCAAAACAACAGTGAACTTTACCAATAATCACAATATGAATGGCTTCTTTGAAAAAGGTACACCAATCACAAGGACACAAAGGCAAGTTTTAAATCTTTAGTTCGGGAACTTATTATGGTCGCACCCCCAGTTAGGTAGTGCACTGCCTTGGTTTGCGGTGGTAATCTTTTAAGTTGTTAATTATTAAAGAAAACGACGAATCTTTTTGTATTTTTGATTTTTTATATTTGATACATATATAGAAACAAAAGGAAAATATTTTTGTTTTTTATATGTTTTTGGATGTTTTTGGGTTTTTGGATTTTTTAGAAGAAAATATGGATATATATATAGATAGATATGGATGATATAAACAAATGAGTGAGGATTCAAACAACTAATCTGCTACACGGAAGATAGATTAGCACAGCTCCCCGGCAGCGGCGCCAAAAATTTGATGCGTGCAAAACCGTCAAGGTTTCTCACACAAGCCTGCCACTTGTGAATGGCAGACCGTAAGAACCTTAAAACAGTTTGAAAACGAACTCCATGAAGATCTGAGGAGTATAGAGTCTCCCCGGGTCGTTATGTCCCAGCGAGCTATGCAATGGATCAATCAACGAATAGTGATCGAGAAATTTGAACGAAAAAGGGAATTGTGATTATGATTATAACTAAGGAAAAGCCAACAAATTACAATGGCTTAAATGCAAATTAGAGGAAATTAAAAAGATAAAATCTATTAAATAAACGCTATCACTACAATTAAAATGATGTTTTTGTTTTTATGTTTTTACGAAACTGAAATTAAAAACTACGCGACGTACAACTAAAAACGTGAAACTTACACAATATAAACCCTAAAAATATGAAAAATACATTTTTACAATCCTAATGATAAAAGAAAATTTATGGAAAAAGAAAATTATTTTTAAAACTAATTATCTAATTAAAAACTATTTTTAACTATTAAATAATTACCTAAAATACAAGAAAATAGGAAATTAGGCTAGAAAAATAAGATTATGAATTGGAAAAGTCTAAAATATCAAAATAGAATTTTCAAAACTATTTTTGTAATTTTCTGATTATTTTTGGATTTTCTAGGAATTAAAAACTATTTAAAACTAATTAAATTATTAAAAATACAAATTTAACTAAGAAAAATCTAGAAAAATATTTTTTTCTCTTTTTATATTTATCTTAACTTAAGAAAATTGAAAAATTATTTTTTTGAAGCTTTTCTTAATTATTTGTATTTAAAGCTAATTAAAAATGCTTAAAAACTAGTTTAAATTAAGAAAAATAGCAAAACAACTTAGAAAAATCTGAAAATTTCAGGAAAACTCTAAAATGATATAAGGAAGCTAGGAAAATTGGAAAAACAAGTGATTGTTTGTAAGAAAATGAAACTGCTAAAACAAGTGCTTATAAATAAGCACTAAAATAAGCCAAATGAAACAAACAAGCCACCCACTGATTACAGATGTTCTAAACTGCTAAATCAACTAAAATGCAACTAATATCAACTAGTTATATCCTCTGAATCACAGGTTTGATCAGATTTGAATACTTGAACTAATAAGCTAAACAGATTCTGAGGTGTCAACTTTGAACATAAGCACAGGCTTAAAAATAAGCTCAAACTTAAAACTACAATTTGGAACTTGAAAAGGACCTGGTTGAGATCAAGTGTACCAAAAAGCAGACTAAAGGAAGCTCTAATGAGCCCTGTGCACAAGCTTCAATATCTGTGAAAAGCTCAGTGTCAACTGAGCTTGTGAGCAGGGGACTTAAGGCCTAAAAGAAAAGCTGATTTGAAGCTTTTAAATAAATTGAAAAATTCCACAAAAATGCTTATAAGTACAAAGACCAGTTGAACTTTTTAGAGTGCCAAATTTCACTTGATAAGTCCAAAAAATAAGCTCATGAAAATTCCTTGTAACTGAGCCCAAAACAGATTTTAGCTATTTTGACTTTTGAAGATATTGATAAACTTTGACTAAATTGAACTTTGGAACCAATTTTGTCACTGAGATTGATGTTATATGTTGTATTGAACTTGTTGCAAGCAATGTTATAGACTTCTAAGCACAAATCAATGATTTTGCAATCCTAAATCCACAACAGTAAGACAGATAGACAGATTTAGGTGCAAGATTGACTTTGGTGGTGTTGCAACCCCAAACTAAGATCCAAATGAGTTCAAATTTACTTAACAAACATGAAGCAATAAAAAACTAACACTGCATAAGCCAAAAAAAACAGATGGATCAGTAATCCAAACACCCCTTGTTAACCTGATTTGAGCTCAAAACTACTCCAAACTTTTAACCAACTTGTAATTATGATCAAGTTAACTTAATATAACTTAATTACTACTATTAGACCAGATTTTAACAGATTTAAACTACAAATACTGAGTATGCATAAAAACTTGAAAATCACTTACAAAAGTCCAAAGCTGCTATAGCTTGAAACCATGAACCATGAACCACTAACCTATTTAATATCACCCCAAATGAATCCAAAGCAACCCAATCCACCTCTGCATCAACCCATTTCCATCTGCATTCCCATTTTTGACCCTGTTTGACTTTTGTTGACCAAGAATCAAAATGAATGTAAACTTGAATTTGAGCTTGTAAAAAGCTATGCTAAGCTCATTTAAGCTCAATGGAACTGAGAAACAAGCATTATGAAGCTTTTGAGTGTGATTTGGAAATGGGAAATTTCAACAGTAGCTTTAACCATGAATTCTGAACATAACTTGAATTAATCACTGGAAATAGTTTATAATGATTACAAAATACTTAATTTGATACAAAGAAACAGATTACAACAAGTTTTTCACTTATCTAAAGCTTTTAACATAAAAACGACATTAAGTTAAAATTAAAAACTACAAGACACTTTTTCTTGCTTCCAAATGCTTCTTTTTATAATCCACGAGCTTTCTCTTTCATCTCTGAGCAGTTCCCAGTTGTTTCCTGGCCATTGGATGCCCTTGAAATAATCCTGGCCTTTGAATCCGTTTTTGGCGCCAAAAGGAGATTTTATCAGTTGGGGGTGATATGGTTGGTGAAGAAGCATTAATTGCTTCTTGGAAGCTTGCTGAGGTGGGGGGAACAAAGTGTGGTGACAAGGTGAGTTGGTGGAGAAATGGTGGCTGGATATGGGGGTAGCAGACATAGGGAGGGAAAACGGGGAAAGGGGAAGAGTTGACTGGTTTGACTGGTCTTAATAATACAAGGGGGGTTCAAATTGGTTAAAGACAGGGGTCCAAAGTGTAATGACCAGGCCAAATGGGGTATAAGGGTTTAATATTCAAGGGGCCTTTATGCAATTTCTGAAAATGAAAGGACCTAATCTGCCAATTCATCAAACTTGATCCAAGGGCTGAAAATGACACTTTCAAAAAGTATAAGGACCAGACTTGCCATTTTGCAATTTTTCAGGGGCCATTTCTGCCAAATTTTAAACTTGAAGGACCAATTTTGTAAATTTCTCAAACTTGGTATATTTTTCACCAAAGGACTTATTTTGACAACTTTTGATTTTAAAAGGACCTTTGGTGACTTTTGCTTTTGAAATTATGGCTCAGGGACTATTTTTGACAATTTATGAAACTTGGGGGACTAAAACTGCCAATTTTGCAAACTTGATACGTTTTTCATCTGATTTTGATAATTTTGCATTTGAAACACATAAAACACTGATTTGTGATATTTTGATCATTTTGATGTGTTTCTGAGTGTTTTCAGATGATTTTGCAGTTTATTTTGTACAAAAATGATGAGTGTTTAGACACTCATCAGGGAGTCATAGATAAAAATTGGAGAGCCTCGGGAGCTCATTTGATAGGTCTATAAATTCATAAGAAACTGAGTCAGATTTAGTTTCTAAACCTAAAAAGCTGTTTTGGCGCATTTAAGCCTAATTAAGTTAACTAATGATTTGAAACACATATAAAACATATTCCTAATTAATTATCATTATTAACCCTAAGAACTTGGAATAATTATGAATATGACCTAATCTGTAAACCCTAAGTTGAGAACGTGATTAATAACAAGCAATAAATCCGTTATGGAATTAAATGAACATATAAGTATTAAATGGTCCCTAATTCGTATAGATTCGTTGAAGAAGGCGTGACGTTGTTTCCTTGTGTTCATTCGTTCGTTTGCTTTTCTTTCATTTGCGTTAAGGTACATATATTCTGCCCTTTATTAGTAAGGGTTCTCATGACTCTTTGATCTTTGATTATGTTTCATTTGTTATGATATTCGTTTATGATTCCATTTGATATGGCTACTTTGATACGATATTCGTTTGATTATGCTATTTGAGGTTTATTAAGTTCATTCCATTTTCATATTATCTTTGATGAACAACCCTCGATCGTTACCCTAAGTTTAATTATATTGTTTGACCTAATCCATTGCCCAAGGTATTAACTACCATGGCCATGTCATTGAGGCATCAATGGCATGATGCTATCTGTGGAGGTGTGTTTTTGTCCAAAACGTTCACTTTTGTGCTAGCATTTGATTATGACTATGATTCCATACGTAAGTATATTTTCCAAAAGCAGTTGTACGGTTATGTATGATGTTTATTTTGTAGGGAGCGTATGGATGCATCCTAGGTACTTAGTTCAGATATATGTGTGTGCCATACACATTTGGGAGAATCGCGACTCCATTTGCTATGATTTATTATGTTATAATATGATATGATGTGAAATTTTTGTTTGATTGTTTTAGTCTATCCATGTATCATGTTTAGGCATTTGGGAAATTCCTTAACAGTTCCGATATTATTTCTTCATAACCCTTTGATTTATCTTTATTCCATATTCAGTCCTTATTTCATTTAACATCTTGTTCAGCAGGTTTTCGTTGGATTCGTTTTGTTTATTTATTTTGACTTATTATTTTTCATTATTTATATCTGAAAAAATTACACGTTTGGTCCTTATGGTTTGCCAAAAATAACAACTTTAGCCCCTAAGTCGTTTTTATTACACCAGCAGTATCTAATTTTGAAACTATGCACGCTTTTGGTCCCTATTTTGGATGGGCGTTAGTTAAGTCCGTTAAATATTTTGCGCTGTTAGTCCTTCGTTAATAATTTTTGCACCGTTAGTCCTTATTTTTTAAAATATAGTTTTCCCTAGTTAGTCACTCCGTTAATAATAGTTATCGCCCGTTTTTTTACGTTTTTATCCGTTTTTATTCGTTTTCGTTCGTTTTTATCCATTTTCCCTCGTTTTTTTTCGTTTTTCGTCCGTTTTTTACGTTTTTATCCCTTTTCATCTGTTTTTATATGTTTTCGTCCTTTTTTTTACGTTTTTGGCGGTTTTTATCCGTTTTTGTCAGTTTTTTATCTGTTTTTGATTGTTTTTTACGTCTTAATCCTTTTTCGTCCGTTTTTTTACGTTTTCGCCCATTTTTTTACGTTTTTGTCTGTTTTTATCCGCTTTCGTTCGTTGTTTATTCGTTTTCGCCAGTTTTTTTACTTTTTTGTCCCTTTTTTTTCGTTTTCGCCCGTTGTTTTACGTTTTTGTATGTTTTTTTCCTTTTGCGTTCGTTTTTTATCCGTTTTCGCCCCTTTTTTTGCGTTTTTGTGTGTCTTTATCAGTTTTCGTTCGTTTTTAATCTTTTTCGCCAGTTCTTTTACGTTTTTGTCCGTTTTTCTTACATTTTGTCCGTTAATCTTTCATTTTTGTTCGTTTTTGTACTATTTCAACATCTTGAAAATTTTTTCCAAAAAGAAAAAAAATTTGGAAAAAAAATATTTCCGAAAAAAAAATTTGAAAAAAAATTTAAAAAAAAAATCAAATTTCAAAAAAAAAATTTTGAATAAAATGAAAAAAAAAATTTAGACAAAAACGAATAAACAACGAACGAAAACGGATAAAAACAGACAAAAACGTAAAAAATGGGCGAAAACGTAAAAAAAGGGACGAAAACGGATTAAAACGTAAAAAAACAGTCGAAAACGGATAAAAAACAGACAAAAACGGATAAAAACAGACAAAAACGTAAAAAAACGGACGAAAACATATAAAAACAGGCGAAAAGGGATAAAAACGTAAAAAAGGGACGAAAAACGAAAAAAAAAACGTGGGAAAACGGATAAAAACGAACGAAAACGGATAAAAACGGACAAAAACGTAAAAAAACGGGCGATAACTATTATTAACGGATGGACTAACTGGGGAAAACTATATTTTAAAAAATAAGGACTAACGGTGCAAAATTTATTAACGAAGGACTAACAGCGCAAAATACTTAACGGACTTAACTAACGCCCATCCAAAATAGGGACCAAAAGCGTGCATAGTTTCAAAATTAGATACTGCTGGTGTAATAAAAACGACTTAGGGACTAAAGTTGTTATTTTGGGCAAACCATAGGGACCAAACGTGTAATTTTTTCTTTATATCTATTCAATGAGTGTTAGCTTAGCCGCATTTTCTTTTCTCTGCGGCAGGTATTAAGCGGGATATTGGGATTGACTGATGAGAGTAGGAGCTTTTAGTAGACCAACCCAACCTTAGTTTTCCTTGTCCTCTGGAATTAGTTTGGGATTTATGTTTTGGTTATTTCTTTTTGTTTAAGAATTTGGGCAGTTTTGTATTCCTTAAAAGTTATTTGTTTCATGACTTGTATTGTATTTATTTAAGACTTCCGCTTACGTTTATTATGTTCTGATTGACACTATAATATGATATTTTGACCCTTGTCGGGTTGAGGTGTTACATTTGTTATAGTGATGTGGCACTCCGTGGGACCTAAATGAGGAGTTTTAGCATGCCACACACCCATTGTTCTAATAATCATCTTTGTTGTGGAAAATCCCACACAACTGTACATACTTACCCAATTACATACACACATGACCACAAAAATCTAGATTTAAAAACCCAGACAACCACAAAGGCACAAACACACATGAATCCAGATTTGGTACTATTGGCATCGGCGAAATTCGACTGCGGCATCGATGGAGTCCTACGACGGCAACAACGGAGTAATTTCAATTAGGGGGTTTTAGGGTTTGCAATTGATTGTTCAGATATTTTAGATATGTGGTTATTTGTTAATTAATTGAATGATTTATGATCGTTAATTGGATTTAGAATGCATGATGATATTGAGTAAAATTTAATGGAATCAGAACTTTAGGGCTTAAATATTGTTTAAGTTGGGGGTTTTGATGAACTTGAATAACTTTGAAATTTGGGTTACTTTATGAAATCGAATATTATATACAAGTGCGATGTTAAGGTTATGAAATTGAAGATTTATCATTATTAAGGTTATAAATAGCGCGAGGCGTGGCGTGGCGGCATGACCAAGCCTCACGCCTTAGCGGTCAAAGCGAAGCTTTTGCGTTTATAAGGCGTGACATAAGGCGGCAAAAAGTGTGAATATTTATATATTTATATCATATTTTATATATATCGAGTTTACAAAAAGACGTGCATAAGGCGGCATAATGCGTGATGTGACGACGTGACCAAGCCTCACGCCTTTGTGGGACATTTGCGAGGCCTTTGCGCGCCTGTTAGAACCATGAATTCATTATATATTTTTATAAATTTTTTATTGTTCTTTATTTTTATAGTAAACAAAATTAAATTTTAACTGAAAATCCAATGAGGTTGAAGAGGAGGGTATTTAGGTGTTGTTTGGTTTAGAGGTTTGGCACTATTGGTCTAGATTGATAGTAAAATATCGTCGTTTGGTACATTGTTTTTGGAATACAATGAAATATTTAACCAAAAAAGTCATTCCACAACATAGTGGTGTTTGATGATAGATTTCTGACATTCAATTTCAGCCACATCTTTGTGTACTTTTGCTTTTTGTACTTTTGGCTTTTGTATTTTTTTTTTTTTTTTTTTTTTTTTTTTTTTTTTTTTTTTTTGATTTTCTATAGCTTAAAAAGGTCTTCTTTCAAAAAAAATTATTAGCCTTTTCAACATGTTAGCAAAAACCAAATACCCAGCTCATTATCTTCACCTTTTATACCTTAAGTAAAAGGCTCATTAAAAATTATGGCCCAACACCATATCAGCCCAACACCACACCTTAACCTTAAGACCAGGCACCAGATTCAAGTGCCTTGTAATCTGAAATAAAACCCTAATTTCACTATACGTGTTTTTCAAGCTTGAAATGGCTGCTCCTGGAAATCAAGTTAATGTGGTACAAAATATGTCTTCTCAATTTTATGTGTCTGTTTATTGAATAAACCGAATATGTTTTGTGTATTCATGAAAGGTTTTTGTATATTAATTTTGTACTTATTGGTTTTTTTTATCAATTATATATATATTAAACATTTTCTCTTTTCTCTTTTTCTTTCAAAAATTTCTCGAATCTGAATCCAATTCCAATCTCACTTACAAACCAAACGCACCCTTAGTCAATTCAGTTTGGGCATGCATTAAAATTGCACTCGTAAGTTCTGCGCAGGGACGTGCACTACATTTTTGAAAGGATGAGGACTAAATATGCAATTTGGCAATACTATAAGAACAATTTTTGCAAATTACTCTTTTTACAAAGTTGTTGAATATTAAATGTACATTTTGGAAAAACTATAACGACGAGGTTCACTTTTTGGACTTGATAATCACAACAATAGAAAAAATGGTTCGTCAAGTCATCATTTGATGATCCGTTTCGATCTTGAACTGACCCACGAAGAGATAAAGATCATCGACAGCTTGAAAGTATTTGGTAATAGTTTTTGTAATAAAAATCGTAATGGGTTGTCACTGTTTCAAAAGATTACTGTTAGTTTATAGAGGGTGAAATGTTCAATGAAAGGTTTGTAAATGTGACAAAGAAAGGTTGTTTCAAAATGAATGACGTGGAACAAAAGAGTGATATGAAAAAAGAAAGAAAAATGTAAAATATTTAAATAACCGGTTACTTATCTAGCATGTCACCCGATAAAAGTAATTTCAAAGTTCGTTAATTTAATAGAAAAATGATAAATGACTACATAATAAAGCAAAAAGTGTAAAAAGTTGATTATTGAATTATTATTTAATTTATAAATAAGCATAATAACACTTGAATAAGCAAATCCTAACATTCTTTAAAGCTGATTATATATATCACAAACACTGAAATGGACAAGATAATCAATCTCATACATAATAAAGCAAAAAGTGTAAATGACTAAATAATAAAGCAAAAAGTATAAAAAGTTGATTATTGAATTATTATTTAATTTATAAATAAGCATAAAAACACTTGAATAAGCAAATCCTAACATTCTTTAAAGCTGATTATATATGTCACAAATACTAAAATGGATAAGATAATCAATCTCATACACTCGATAATTTGTTAAACTTCAAAACGCGGTATATGGTTTATATATCTGAAGCACCTAATACAAAAGATCAAAATTTTACGTGAAATGTCATATGGGTGTGTTAATACAAATAAGCCGTAAAAACGTTTATTTATATTTTACGATCTTCTAATGTTTTGTCGATAACAAACTTAAAATCATTTTAACGAAACAAATAAAATACGTAAATGGTTTGAACTAATAGTTTCTAACACACTTACGTTCTCACATAAAACACTAAAACAAGTATAAGTGATTTTATGATTTAGTATTACATATGTACAACAACTAGTGTTTACATATTTGGGTAAAATATACACATAACTAGTATGTAGTATATTGGGTAATATAAATTGGTAGAAACTTAAGTATCATAACCCATTGACCAAATACATTGAATGTAGTTGGGTACAACCCAAAGTCCATGATCCATATCCATGGAGCTTGACCTATAACCCATTGCATGACATCATGATTATGTCATATATGGATAATATCCATAACCCATGGTATTGACCCATACCCACTTGACTAGGTGCATTGCACTCATAAGATACATTGTATCTAGTAAAAGACCCATGGATCAACCCATAACCCATGACCCATAACCAAAATACCCATGGGCAAAGAGAAGCGTCCCACGGATCCCTAGCTTTACGCTAGACGGACCCGGGGAACAGTAGACATTTTCTCTCTATAAATAGTGAGCCATTTCTTCATTGTTTCTCACCCCTTTCTCACATACTTTCTCCTTGAGTTTAACACTCTCTAACCCCATATCCAAGTGATCTATGTTTGTAGTTTTGTTTTTGTGTGATTCTCTAGGTTCCTCTTAAAGGCGAGATCACAACCTTTGAAGTCAAGCAAGCTCAAGTCCATGAGTTGTCATGCTTCCTCATCATCAAGACTACTGAAGTATTCTTGTTGATGATTTTTTTCTTTCTTCTAAGAAGTGTAGTGTTGAAGACATTAGTGAAAGATGTCTCAAGTGTCAAGACGAAGACATTAGTGAAAGGTGTCGATCGTCCGTATTGTAGGCATTAGTGAAGGGTGCCTAGAAGTCAAGTCACAAGACATTAGTGAAGTGTGTCTTGAAGATCTAGCTAAAGGCATTAGTGAAAGGTGCCTTAGATGTACATTCGATATGGTGTGTTTCGATGTACAAGATAGATTAGTATTGGATCCAAGGATATTGATATCCTTGATGATGTTGTAATAAGGAGTTGGTCTCCTTTAGGATTAGTCGTTGGTGTAGTGTTGGGTAGTAGTTCCTCCATTGTAATGGAACTCGGTACTTAGCATAGTACCGGATAAAGGGTAGGCGACGTTGTGGTAGGTGTGGTTAACCTTGGTGTGAAAGAACCCGGTGGTTAGCCTAGTACCGGAAAAAGAGTAGGCAACGTTGTGAAGGTTTCTCCACCATAAGGAGTCGGTGTCGTGTAGTGATTACAAACTCTCGAGTAGGTGACTCGGGGAGTGGAGTAGGGCAAGGAAGGTATCCTTGTAGCCGAACCACTATAAATACTCGCGTTGTGGTTTTGTGCTTCTTACTCTTATCTTTTTATTACATACTTATACTTCTATATGTTTGCTTATCAACATCCAACACACATCCAAATAGATTGACATAAGTCGATCTAAATAGTTTAAAACGAGTTTTAATTGGCAAAACTATTCAACCCCCCTTCTAGTTTTCCACAATTGGCATCAGATCTTCGTTACCAAGTTTCTTGAAGTATATTGTACTTTAAAAACTTGATACGATCCATGGTTAATTGAAAACTACAAAGAAGGTTTTTTCATAAAAACAAACACCATGTCTTTTAAAACTCTTTGTTTGGATGTTGATTAGATGACAACATTTTTCTTATTATTTTTTTTAAATGCACTAATCCTCTTTGTCATGTTGATTAGTCAAAGCTCATACCTACCAAGCCATAGGAATCGCTTGGTAATAAGAATACCTTCCCTAAGAAGGTATCTTAAACACAAAGGAGCTGGAATTTGTAACACCCCCAAAAATGGTTTGCAGCGGAAGAAAAGGTTTTTGGGATGCTACTCAATTGGATCATAACACAAAGTGGAAAATAAAGATTTTTCTTAAAAGATTTCATTTATTGAAGTAAAATAGGGTTTACAAAGTTTGAATTGTTGCGGAAAATGGCCCATTAATAAAATATGGTCCCTATAAGTAAATCAGAGTCATCTATGACCATGCCATGCCGATGCCCAAGCGCCTCCAGAGTTAGCTATCGCTTTTTTAATACCTGAGATAAACATGCTTAAAAAGATCAACACAACGGTTGAGTGATATTCATAGGTTTAGTAAATAGTTGAACACAAGTAAGAGATGATAATTGCTTCGAAGACAATTACCATAAAAAAACAGAGATTATTATTATGCACTAAGCTCATGACACCAACACTAACTGCATACACCTAATTACTGGTGTAAGTAATAAAATTGCCCCCAGATGTAATTGCCAATTACATAGAGATAATCAAATATGGTGCGCCCTGGTTATTTCTGATAACCGAGTCGGGGTCGTCAATTCCCATAGTACTATCCACGATATTTGCGTTCACTCGCAAGTGATTAATGGTTCATGATGAAGGGGACTTTTGGCAGGCAACTTAGGCTATACTAATAAAAATCACGCAAGCATGCATTTTAAGAAAAGACTTGTGTTCTAGTTTATAGCATGTATCTCCCCCAAAGAGTTTATAAAACAGTTAAAAGAGTAAAAGTGGGGCTATGAACTCACCTTGATGATAATGCACACGCACAAATAGATCAAACACAATGTAGCGGAGGTTCCAACTTGAAACCTAAAATGATGAGATGGCGAGTCTCAGTAAATGAGCATTTTGGTTCGCGACCAAAATAATAGAGCATTGAATATTATCCTCACTTACGCATAAGTGAAATGTTTTCCCCGTTGTGATCTTAGTAAATTCGTTGAGCATTTTAACGTATTTAGATTCCCCGAGTATTTTATCGGAATATGTATCTCTTTACATATACTTAATGATTTTCTAAAATATATACATTTATATATATATTTGTACATGGAATAAATCTTATCGTTATTCGAAAATAGTATGCTCAAAATACTTATTTTTACGGGGTTATAATGAAATCATAAGTTTTGCTAAACTTTTCTCAAATTTACACTTTTTACCCTTGATTTACAAAAAGTACGAGTTTAGCCCCTAAACTTTTAGAAAATGACACTTTGTACCCAAAAATATCATATGCTTAAAGTTTCCAGAATTGTCGCCTTTAGTCCCTCAAAAATCTGTTTTCGCAAAACATTTTCAAAGATTGGATTTTTAAACTTTTATAACTATTATATGATTTCTTGAAGTGGAGGGGTGAGTTTTGCCAAACAGTGATAGTTATAAAAAGGGAAGGGACAAAGGGTGCCATAAGTGAGATTCGAACCAGGGACCCCTCGCCCAAACCACACGCTCTTAACCAACTGAGCTAGTTTGGTTTTTGTGTTTTATTCCTACGTAACATATTACATAAGGTGCAGTGTTTTTGTGTTATATTCTTTGTATACATGCTGCTGATTTAGTCGTGGCATGCATGGTTCCATTTTCTTGTTATATCTGCTTCTTCTCGGTGAACTAAAGTTGCTTGTATTTCATTTTAGTTTTCACAAAACCTTAGCATGTGTTTTAGCAAAGTTTCGATATATTTAAGATGAAAGTGTTCCTAACGAGTATAAATGTAATACTAGACATCGAAGCATAATATGAGTCGTATCGAAATAGGTTCGAGGAAAACTTACAATCACTCAAGAGAGTGGTGATGATCGATGAGATAGTGTTTCCAATCCTACCCCGTGTTCTCCTTATAATTTTTACCCGTATCCTTATTTACCCAAGTTTTCACCTCAAATAACCCAAACCAATATTCCTAGTTTGCTAGTAACCCAAGTGCTCCTCCTTTCCTTCTTGCTCAACAAAAACCAAAGAGGAAGAAGAGAAAAATGTGAAGTGTTGGTGTTTGAGAGTTGTGTTGAAAGGTTAAGCATGAGTGTAGCTTTTATAGTGAAGCAAAGGCATGGCTTATATGTTTTTAAATTTTCACACGTGTATTAGTTTTACCAAAGTCTTGAGTGAATTTTTGTTGTGTTCTAGCACGCAAAGAGAACCGGCTAGCATGAGAGTCTAGTCTTGTCAATGGAGTGGACCAAGGGACTTATTATACAAAGGGTGATGAAGTCAACATAGTCCAAGCATGGTTTAGGGTAATTTTTTTATTAGTTTAGGGTGGCTAGGGAGTGATTCTTGTCTCCTTTTGACCATGTTTACACGCAAACTAAAGTGGCCAAGAAATGGTGTTTTGCTCTTGTTGTCTCGTTCACAACCAAGGAAGCCAAAAAGGGAAGGATACTTGTACATATTTTGATGAAATCATAGCCTAAGAGAATGGCATTTCAAATAAAATATTACTAGCATGGTTTTTGTGTTGTCATTTTCTTTGTTAGGCTGCCCCCAGTAAGGGGATTCAATCCCCTTACTTTTCACTGCCACATCAGCTTTCTCTCTCCAGCGACCTTCAGGCGATTAGGTGCCCCAGTAACGTGACCTACACTATAAAAAATATACCCCACAAAAATACCTTTTATATTAATATACACACACACAAAACCAAAGTTTATTCGATCGAGCAGACGACTTATTTGTTTCTGAATCTTGGCGATCGACAGGTGCCACAGCAGCAAGATCGATTGGAAATCGATCGGCCCACCCCCACGATCGATGCCTCGATCGACTTACTGGGGCTAGCCTTATGCGTTTGGTTCATTTGCAAGTTTGGTTTGTGTACATAAGTTAGGCCCAAAAGAAATTATTAGGGTGTTGGGCTTAATCCGACCATGAGGCCCATTTTTGTGTCGGGTTGAGTGGTGAAGTGGTATAAAGTCCGATGAGTACCGAGGCCCAATACGAATTTTAATATATTTTTATTATAATTTAATTCGTATTTTTACAAATTTTTACGTATTCGTTACGTATTTTAAAATTATCAAGATCGTGGGGAATTTTATTCTGATCACAACGGTTTATTTTTGAACGCTCATGCTGCGTTGATCATGCATATGCCAAATGATATGCAAATGTGATGTTTAGAAAATTTCATGACGAAATAGATCGTGCATAATTTCTAATTAAAGCGTTAAGTACATTGAAATTTTACGGGTTGTTATAGAATTGTCTACTGACATTTGTTGTGTCATTTGTAAAGACATTCATAAATGCATTAGAGGTATGATTTTCTACTTATCTCTAAAATGACATTAGCTTGATAATTAAGTATGCCTACATAGGTATTTATATGATTATATGTTGTGCATATACATGTATTACATGAAGCTTCATTAGGAAACCTTTTCTCACATACGTGTTATTCTTTCGTCTAAAGTCGTGGTATATAAAACTTGTGTTTTATTTCATTTAATCCAAAAATCATATCTTTCTAATAATAAAACAAAACACAAATTTCAAAAATTCCTCATTCCCCATAAATAAACCATCCGTCGCCCACTTTTTCAAATCTTTCATTTTCAAAAAAAAAATTACCTCTCATTCAAAACTTCATCTTCCTCTCATCTCAAACCAAAACCAAGAAGTTTCGTCATCAACATGGTTTACATCGCTCTCGTGCTCATCGCCTTAACACTCATCGCACTTGTGTTCCCTATGATGAAGTTCACATACGGAGACATATACTTTGTGTTGTTAATCTACATTGGGGTTATATACTCAATCCTTTGTATCATTCTTAGCATTGAAATGAAATGTTACTAATAGTCTAGTTATCTAGGTTATTATTATCATAATGTGTTTATCATTTCTTTTGATTTATTTTATTCTATCGTGATACATTAGAAAGCCATGTATGCATGCTAAAAGAAAATGTAGGCTAAAACACATATCTTGGTATAAAACTATAAGATCTAAAAACCCATGTTTTTATCAAGAAATTTGCTTCTGTTACTACAGATACACGGATCCCAAAAGTTAGACTAGCCGGATCCCTTATGAAAGGGAACCGTGCTCCTGGACAACAGTTTTTCATGCAAAATAAAAACCACTTCCTTTCTAAAAGTAATACTCCACTAGAATGTCAAAACCTTAAGTGAGTTAAGTGTCATTGTTGTTAAAAACCATTGTTAATAAAAATCTAGTAAAAATGTTAGATAATCATTGGTTGACCACAAAACATCACTTTCTATTAACTCATCTTTTCTATAGGTTCAACTATGTCGCATGAATATGAGTTTGATTTTTCACTCACTAGCATCTACACTCCAAACATCTCCCTTGAGCCCAACACACCTGGCAATCATGTCCGTGGGTTCAATAATCTCGAAAACCATCACTTCCACAAAGGATGTATTGTAGACACCTCTCTACAATTCGAAGAAGGTATCAATACCTCCTTCCGAGCCATAGGACTAGAATGTCTTCTCGAAATCAACGAGAAGATATGTCCAAGGCTCATAATGGAATTCTTCTGTCAAGTTGAACTTGTTCGTAACGAGGATCGCTCTCTATCTCTTTGGTTTTGGATCAAAAACCAAAAGTTTGTTTTAACTCTTGGGCAATTTGCTCACATCCTCCGGATTCCAAATCATGGACAATGTGCCTTCACCGAAGATTGGTCTCTGGATTCTCTCTTCAACTTTCGTGAAAAAAATAGTCCATATTGTTAACACATAGCCTCCCCGGAGGATTTGAATCGCATAATATGCAAACCTCGACCATATTACTCCGATCCAAACATTATCTTTACACGGGACATTCGAGAAGAGTACAAACCTCTTGCACTCATTCTATGTGAAAATGTTTGGAGTCTTAGGGGAAATCGAGAAATCCTTCCCGCTTGTTGTGCTCACATAATGTAATGTTTGCTAACACAACAACCATACAATCTCACCTACTTCTTCGCAAGGCGAATTGTAAATCTTCAAGGCTCCAAGAATAAACTCATCCCTTATGGAATGTTCTTGATACGCCTCTATCATAACGTCATGCATTTTCATCCTCAATTTCAAAGTCCATTGTACGTACTTGTGAACAAGATGATGGAACCGCTAAACACATCTCTCATGAAGACTTTCTTCATTCTTGATTCCACCAACACTCATCAACCATTTGATGATCCTTCTAGCGAAAACGCTCAAGCAACTTAGTAGTCTTTCAAATAGGATCAATCCTTTTGTACTCATGCTTTATCAATGTAATCCAATTTCCTTCATGAAATAAAACATCTTACATTTGATATCTTAGTATTAGAACCTCTTAAACTAACCTTGGAATATAATGCATTGTCAAAATCATTGTATACCTTTAGTAAAGGCTCTGCTTAGCAGATAGACGGATCCCAAAGTTTGTGCTAGACGGATCCCTACTCTTAGGGAACCGTGGGATCCGGCAAACAGAAAATGCAATTACAATCATTGTATTTCAAACATGTCTTTAGAACACTTCACACCAAGTTAGACATAGTGCCTTAAGGAAAATTGAGCACTTATCAAGCTAAGTAGATCTTTCCTACTCACACATAACTCACCTAGATCACACTCAAGAAGCTTGTAGATCTATCATTTCACTTAAACCCATTACTCTTCCGCTCTCAAGATCACTCATCATTTCTCACATGATCCCTCATATCTAACTTTGGAAATCTTTCGATTATGGCAAAATTGATCATAATCATCCTTACATCAAAATTGGTCAAAATTGATCAAATTCTAGTTTTTCCATCTTAAGCCTTTACGATATTCTCCAAAACATTATCCTAAGTCACTATCTGATCTCTAAGATCATTTAGCTCCACTTAACACTCTCAAAATCTTTAGTGTCATCTTTGTTCATTCATTGGTACTCATGAAAGTTCTAATTTCTTCCATAAAAGGCAATCATTAGCTACATCACTCATTACCCTCAAGTACTTAAGCACCCATTCATTTAAGACACTTAGATAAACTGAAACACTTAAAAAGAAATAGGCATTATACCTTACAAACATCATTGCTATCTTTTCTTAGCTGCTGACAAACTGATCCCTAGGATTAGCCTAGGCGGATCCCTCGTTGGAGGGAACCGTATGACAGACTCATGCCAACTCTAGCTAAAACAATCATTTCAAGCTCATCTTTCTAACTCAAACACTCCATCTCATCTTAAATGAGTTCCTAGATCAGTACAACTATGAACTTGACTCTTGTGCATGTTAATCATCACATTCCAATGAATTTTAGTGGCTTAAGTCTTGAATGCACTTGGCAAATCCCTTGGTTTATAAACCACATTGTTAGGACTTCTAAAGTCATCATCTTCATCCTCATTTTCAGCACTTAGAAACCTTTACAAAACCTCTTGAAATCATCTCATCATGAGGAAAACTCCAAGTAGCAACTTATCCACCAAAGAACCACCCAAGAAAATTGCTCGTGTTGTACACGAAATCTCTTCAACCGAATCATCTCCGGTCAAGCCAACAAATGCAAGGATTTCTTCTCAACTAATCAAACCAATTCCTAAAAGGATAGTACCCACAAAACTACCTATGCCAAACACCACCATACCTCCTAGGCCAAATAATCCCATCTCCACTAAACCATCACCATTGGTTCCTAGAGCTATCTCATTTACAACTCCACTATCATCACCACACCTTTAAAATTTAGAGGATTTGCCTCCTAGGCCGTCTCATCCTCCTCCACTGGCAACATTTTCTTCATTAGGAGGAATAATGGTACATAATCAAGGTGTTGAGTCAACATTAGCTCCGGCTTCCTTTTCACCATCACCATCATATAATCCCATTTGGATTATGAGAAGTTATCAAAATCAATTACTCGACCATATGAAAGTTGACACTTCTCTACCACCACCATCATTCTTGGTCGAGCCATCTTCAAATGCGCCTCCACCAATCCCTTCGTCGTTTGAGGCTCCACAACCCGCTTCACTTGATTCTTCGCATCAAGCAATTTCATTTCTTTCGCCACCACTCCCTAGCCATGACAAAGATAGTTATCATTGTCAACATGTTGAAAGTTTGATACATGAAGTACGAGAAGACCAACGTTTCATGTTCTATCACCTCCTCGAACGTTTCGACGAGATTAAACCTAAACAAACT
Source organism: Chrysanthemum seticuspe (assembly GCA_019973895.1). Taxonomy (NCBI): domain Eukaryota; kingdom Viridiplantae; phylum Streptophyta; class Magnoliopsida; order Asterales; family Asteraceae; genus Chrysanthemum; species Chrysanthemum seticuspe. The sequence continues at coordinate 132,123,113 of BPTQ01000001.1, read as the reverse complement.
TGAGCTAGAGGATTTTAGTGGTGTCCTAGTATCAAGCGTTACTTAGATAAGTCTAGTAATTCCAAGTCATGTATCGATCATTTTTTTAGTTTTTAGAGTAATGTATATCATATCTCTAGTTTTATTAAATGAAAATACATGCTACTTGCTATATTTATGAGTATATGATTATGTTTATAATACATATCTCACTTTGATATTAACATAATGTGTTATATCACCATTGATAAAATTAATCATCAGCCAGACGGATCCCTTTAAATTGCCTAGACGGATCCCTACAAGGAGGGAACCGTGGGATCCGTGATACAGAAAACTATTTTTCTACTAACTTGAATCATATTTGCAGGAAATTATGCATTATACCTGTTTTCTAACCTTTGTTATGTAGTTATTCAATTTACACATAAAGACTTTGACACCCTAAAGCTAGGGGGAGCTTTGTGTCAAAGCAATACATTGCAAAATTACTTGCAATATTAGGATTACATTTCATGACATCCCTTTGCAAGATTGCAATCATCAAGGGGGAGCACATTTGTCACATAGACGAAATCTTTTGCAAACTTAGTTGCAAATGAACTAGCTTAGCATTATTTTTTTCTTGACGCCCTCACATAGGGATGGACTCGTCAAGGGGGAGTTAAGACGAGATCCTTTTCCGTTACTTGCTCTCTATTTTTTCTTTTCTATTTTTCACATGTTTTTCTTAAAAATGTGTTAGTTTCCTTTCGAAGCTCTTTTTGTTTTGACAAAAAGGGGGAGAAGAAAGTAAAAACTACAAATTCAAACTTTTACGAATTTTAGCTTTTCCTTAAAATAATTTTATGTTTTGTCATCAACAAAAAGGGGGAGATTGTTAATACAAATAAGCCGTAAAAACGTTTATTTATATTTTACGATCTTCTAATGTTTTGTCGATAACAAACGTAAAATCATTTTAACGAAACAAATAAAATACGTAAATGGTTTGAACTAATAGTTTCTAACACACTTACGTTCTCACATAAAACACTAAAACAAGTATAAGTTATTTTATGATTTAGTATTACATATGTACAACAACTAGTGTTTACATATTTGGGTAAAATATACACATAACTAGTATGTAGTATATTGGGTAATATAAATTGGTAGAAACTTAAGTATCATAACCCATTGACCAAATACATTGAATGTAGTTGGGTACAACCCAAAGTCCATGATCCATATCCATGGAGCTTGACCCATAACCCATTGCATGACATCATGATTATGTCATATATGGATAATATCCATAACCCATGGTATTGACCCATACCCACTTGACTAGGTGCATTGCACTCATAAGATACATTGTATATAGTAAAAGACCCATGGATCAACCCATAACCAAAATACCCATGGGCAAAGAGGAGCGTCCCACGGATCCCTAGCTTTACGCTAGACGGATCCCTTGTGGGAGGGATCTGTGGGATCCGGGGAACAGTAGACATTTTCTCTCTATAAATAGTGAGCCATTTCTTCATTGTTTCTCACCTCTTTCTCACATACTTTCTCCTTGAGTTTAACACTCTCTAACCTCAGATCCAAGTGATCTATGTTTGTAGTTTTGTTTTTGTGTGATTCTCTAGGTTCCTCTTAAAGGCGAGATCACCACCTTTGAATTCAAGCAAGCTCAAGTCCATGAGTTGCCATGCTTCCTCATCATCAAGACTACTGAAGTCTTCTTGTTGATGATTCTTTTCTTTCTTCTAAGAAGTGTAGTGTTGAAGACATTAGTGAAAGATGTCTCAAGTGTCAAGACGAAGACATTAGTGAAAGGTGTCGATCGTCCGTATTGTAGGCATTAGTGAAGGGTGCCTAGAAGTCAAGTCACAAGACATTAGTGAAGGGTGTATTGAAGATCTAGTTAAAGGCATTAGTGAAAGGTGCCTTAGATGTACATTCGATATGGTGTGTTTCGATGTACAAGATAGATTAGTATTGGATCCAAGGATATTGATATCCTTGATGATGTTGTAATAAGGAGTTGGTCTCCTTTGGGATTAGTCGTTGGTGTAGTGTTGGGTAGTAGTTCCTCCATTGTAATGGAACTCGGTACTTAGCCTAGTACCGGATAAAGGGTAGGCGACGATGTGATAGGTGTGGTTCACCTTGGTGTGAAAGAACCTGGTGGTTAGCCTAGTACCGGAAAAAGAGTAGGCAACGTTGTGAAGGTTTCTCCACCATAAGGAGTCGGTGTCGTGTAGTGATTACAAACTCTCGAGTAGATGACTCGGGGAGTGGAGTAGGGCAAGGAAGGTGTCCTTGTGCCGAACCACTATAAATACTCGCGTTGTGGTTTTGTGCTTCTCACTCTTATCTTTTCATTACATACTTATACTTTTATATGTTTGCTTATCAACATCCAACACACATCCAAATAGATTGACATAAGTCGATCTAAATAGTTTAAAACGAGTTTTAATTGGCAAAACTATTCAACCTCCCCCCCCCCCCTTCTAGTTTTCTACAGGGTGATTCAAGTTTCAACATACATTGGAGATCTTTTATGGAGGATTACTATATTTAGATTCATAACATATGCGTTTAACTCTTGTTGATCAGACACCTGCTTACCCTTTAGGAGTTACTGAAGATGTTAAAGTGAATGTGGGGGAGCTCATTTTTTTGTTGGATTTCATAATTATGGATGTTCCTGAAAGGATTTGTGCGTAAAGAACAAGGGGTTTCACAACTGGTACTCATAGAAATGCTGGTGGATCACACCGGTGCACACTAAACATAACATGAAAGTTGGTAATGTGAAAGAGATACGAAATAAAAAGGAAATGAGAATATGGAATATTCTCATAGAGTGGTAAAACGGTAAATATAAGTACATAAAAAGCAAACCACAAACGCTAAAAGGGTTGTGGTATTTGACTGACCTCTCTAAAGGGAAGGAAAGGGTGAGTTTTGTTTATTATTAAACTTGTGTTCTTGTGGATAATTATATGAAATCCTAGTCATACTAGGAATGTCCTTACGTACCCTATAATTGTGGCGGAGCTTGGATAATTTTTCTAGGAGGGTTGAAGGGTAATTTATGAAACTTAAGAGGGCCAAACCATAATTTATTTAAAAAATTTTAAGGTTTATAAGATAAATTATGCATTAGTATAAGGGTATATAATGTAAATATGCAAATCGTAAGGGGCATGACCCTTCTTAGTCTCCACATGGTTCCGCCTATGCCTATAAATACCAAGACATCCTAAACTAGAATTCACTTTCAATTCTATCCATAAATCCATCCCCTATCCTCATCTCTCTTGGTCTACAAAACCCAAAGAGTTTCGAACCCTAAGTCGACCTAGTCGACTTCTAGCCTACTCGATACACTCCAACTGTGCATAGGATTGTTTTTATGCCGATGTTAAATGCCCCAAAAATATATTGAGTCGCGGTTAAAAGCTCATTTGCTTAAGGGCAAGCAAATCCCAAGTGCAAGGATTTTTGATGAGGTACAATTTGATAGTGATTTTATGGGTCATTTACCCTATGGTTACCAATAAGATAGCAATTACAACCCAAGAAGTAATAAGTACTTGGGTTGTAATTGCTATCTTACCTCACTTTGTGTTTATTTTTGGCTTAAAATCTCTCATATTTGGTTCTTAGGTCAAAGTCTATGCATTTGTTGGAACTGGACATGATTTAGGCTCATTTGGATGAAGTTTGGAAGAAAAAGACAAATGTTTAAATTTGTGACTACCTTAGTTGACGTCGTTACACAATGTGCCTAGAAAGTGAAGTTTTTGGATTTTTTGCGACCAAGCAGTACTCCCAGACGCCGTCAACTTGCTCTACTTGATGCCGTCACCTCGAGCTCATGACGTCGTCACTCCTATAACTTGATGTGGTTAGATCGAAGTTGATGAAAAAACCCTAAATCGATTATGGCGAGCTAACACTGTCAACTCTAGTATTCTATATTTTTCATAAATTTGTGTGCAAACTTTGGGATACAAACCTTAGCCGATTTCTATGCTATTTTCAACTATTTTCTTCATTGTAATTCAAGTAAACATAGGAATTTATCGATATGTCCTTTTCTTCTATTGATGCTGAAACTGATGCTTTGATTGTCTCCCATATCATTATAATAAAGATCCACTACTTGCTTTAGAGATTTTAGAAAAATAATTTTTCATAATTTTATAAAATTAAGTTCTACACGATATAGCATATTTCACTAATCTCTATGTTTTAGCGGCCACTCAATCTTCATCTACAACAACATCTCGATGTCGGCAAGAGTTGCTTTCGGCTTGCAATGTAAGTTTAATACAAGAGTAAATTGCAAAAGTCATCCTTGTGGTTTAGCCAAATTGCAAGTTCAGTCCTATCCTTTCGAAAGTACACCTGACGTCCCTGTGAGGAACTTACAAGGGCACCTTTGGTCCCTGGCCAAAGTTAAATGATTAAATCACCCTCACATGGACCAAAGTATTTTAGTAATTTAACTATAGTAAAGGAGGTTCACATGCGCCCACTATGGGCTATCCAAAAGGGTAGTCGCCGATTAGTCGCCTCGCAATGTCGAGTCGAAAATCAAGTATACAAAAAAAAAAACTATAGTCAAGAATTAAATGTGCACTTGTAAGTTCCTCACAAAGACGATGAGTGCACTTTTGAAAAGATAAAGACGAAACTCGCAATTTGGCCAAACCAAAAGGATAATTTTTGCAATTTACTCTTGATACAATTTACTTGTTAGCACATACCAACTACCAAACGTGTTTCTTAAACTAATCACCTTGCCCAAAACATATCGAAAATTTCAGACTTAATTTATTGTTGTTCTAGAACACAAATCACAACACAAAAATATCTTAAAAACACTAATTGTTGTTCATCAAGAATTTAACTCCCTTGAATCTTTCAAGTTTGACACACATCAACATCATTTAACACCTTCACCCACAATTCACTTCTTAGACTCTTTCTCACGAAATTTCCACATTTAATCCTACACGTTATAATCTCAATTACCCATCTCTCAAAATCATATCTTTATCACATTTTCATCAAATTTCATCAAATTCAAAGGTAAAAATTGTATCTTTTCTGTGTTTTTTTTTATGAAGTTTGGATCTTTTAAGAAATCCCATAAAAACCCATGTTTTAGATTTTACTATTGTTGTGTAAATTTGTGTTTTTGATGATTAATATGTGTTGAAAAGGTTAGTTTTTAGGTTATTGATTATGGATCATAATTATAATAACCAATACCCTTATGGGTATCATCCTAGTTATCCTCAATATCCACCCCCTGCGAATTATCCCCAATACCCGCCTCCGAATTCGGCTCCTTATCCGCCATATCCACATCCGTATCCTTATCCATCTTCGCCGTATCAATCTCCGCCCCCACCGCATTCCGTGGGGCCGGATTACGGCTACCCACCCTCTCCACAACCCTTTCCGGGTGGACCGGGGCCGTATCAGTATCCGGGTGGTGCAGGTACACCACCCGGATATAATGGGTACTCTCCTCCACCACCGCCACCACACCATCACGAAAGCTCGGCTCCACCTTTACCGCCGCAGTATCACCAAGAAAGTTATGGTGTTGGTGGGAATGGGAGTAATGTGTCTAGTAATCGTCCTTCGATAGGTGATGATGGCTATCCGGCTAGTAGCTCTCCGAGTTTGTATCCGCCTATAGATTACCAGTTTGCGAATTTATCTATGGGGGAAAATGTGCCGTCTGCGCCTGCGTCTCCACCTGCACCGGCTGCAGGGGTGGCGGGGCCGGCACCAGCACCTGCTCCGATTTATCATAGTGTGAGTGCGAAGTTTGAGTATGGGCATAGTCCAAGTGATTCGTTTTCTAGTTATGAAGGGTCTTTGGCTCATAGTGGTTCGCTTGATTTGTCTCAACCTCTTATGTTTGGACACGCGCCTTCGTTTATTGATCCACAAAATAATCAACAGTATCAGATGGTACCGTTGACGCCTAATAAAAAGGCCTTGAAAGTATTGTTGTTACATGGGAATTTGGATATATGGATTCACGAGGCGAAAAATCTTCCAAATATGGATATGTTTCATAAAACGATGGGTGAAGTTTTTAATAGACTGCCGGGAAGCAAGAATAAGATAACGAGTGATCCGTATGTTTCTATTGCTGTAACGACCGCTGTGATTGGAAGGACTTATGTGATTAGTAACAGTGAAAATCCCGTTTGGAAACAGCATTTTAATGTTCCCGTTGCACATCATGCTGCTGAAGTTCATTTTCTTGTTAAGGATAGTGACGTTGTTGGGTCTCAACTTATAGGAATTGTAGCAATTCCAGTTGAACAGTTATATACTGGAACTAAAATTGAAGGGTTCTTTCCGTTAATAAATACAAATGGAAAACCTTGTAAGAATGGAGCCGGTTTAGGACTCACAATTCAATACTTTTCAATGAAAAGTTTGGTTTCATATCATAATGGGGTTGGATCCGACCCTCAGTATTTTGGAGTTCCTGGGACTTATTTCCCATTAAGGAAAGGCGGGAGGGTGACTCTGTATCAAGATGCACATGTGCCCAGCGGGTCTTTACCAGATTTTAAGCTTGATCATGGAGCACATTATGTTCATGGTTCGTGTTGGAATGATATATTTGATTCAATAAGTAAGGCTCGTCATCTTATATATATAACGGGATGGTCAGTGTGGCATATGGTCAAATTAGTCCGTGGTGTGGGTAACACTCACCAATATACCCTTGGAGATCTTTTGAAATTGAAATCACAAGAAGGTGTGAGAGTGTTACTTCTTGTTTGGGATGATCCTACCTCAAGGAACATTTTGGGCTACAAAATTGTAAGTTGTTTGTATGAAAATATAAGCTTATTCAGATGGTATTTACTAAGTAAGAGATAGTTTTGTAATTTCATATTTTATATTAAAATTTCAGGATGGATTCATGGCTACCCATGATGAAGAAACACGACAGTTTTTTAAGCATTCTTCGGTGCAAGTACTGCTTGTTACGCGTGTTGCTGGAAAACGACACAGCTGGTATAAGAAGCAGGTATGCAACAATGACCAAAATTGAAGTGTGCTATCATGTAATTTAGGTACTACCGTACTAAGAAACTAAGGATGCTTTCGTAATAAAACATATACTTAGTGTTTTCAAGTATTCAAGTTCAGTAACTTAATATTTCGTTCTTTAATTTGTTTTAGGAAGTTGGAGTTATCTATACACACCATCAGAAAACAGTGATTGTTGATACTGATGCGGGATATGGTAAAAAGAGAATTATAGCTTTTGTTGGAGGACTTGACCTATGTGATGGGCGATATGATTCTCCACAACATCCCTTGTTTAGGACTCTAGAAACGGTGCATGCGGACGATTTCCATAATCCTACTTTCACGGTAATCACTCGATTATTCCTTCTTTTAAATGGACTTTGGAACTTTTAGCTCCAATATTTCAAGGTATTATAGAAAATTGCACGTGATAGTAATTTTCTCCAACATCATCGAAAAAGTTAATATCTCTTTATTTTTTTATGTTAATGTAACTTATGAGTAGGGGTTGACATTATTATGTTTATGCCTATTAGAATTGACAAAATGGGTGGCTTGGGCAAGGTCAAATTGGGTAATATATGAATACAGGTCCCAATGGGCCGAGTTGTGTTTGACGGACGTGCCAACATTTTTTGTCCATTTTGTTTAAATTTTCTAATAATTTGTAATTACCGTATTTAACAAGACAGTAAAACTACTATGCTAAAGTAATAATAAGCTCTTTCTCAGTAAAGCTATCTAGCCACCATTTAGGAGATATTAAGCATGTGTAAACAAATGTTTTTCCTTTGCCCCATCTAGTACCTATAGCCCCCATTGGATATACTATACTAGGGTTCTCAGCCATGTTTTACTGGATATATTTAGGGTACTCGTCTGAGTCAAATTACATATTCTGGAAACACTAAAAGTAAAACAACCTTAATACCCTGTTGAGTATATAAATTCTTGTTTTCAAAACAGGGTAATCTTGCGGGTTGTCCAAGAGAACCATGGCATGACATGCATAGTAGAATTGATGGTCCAGCAGCATACGACGTCTTGACCAACTTTGAGGAACGATGGCTAAAGGCTTCGAAGCCTCATGGTCTGAAAAAATTGAAGACTTCATATGATGATGCTTTGCTCAGAATTGAAAGGGTTCCTGAACTTTTGGGTGTAAATGATCTCCCTTGCGTTAGTGATCAGGATCCCGAAGGGTGGCATGTACAGGTAAATAAATTGATGTTATCTTATTTGACATTTTTTAATTATTATGCTTTATTATAATATGTTTCGTCTTTTACGTGATGCAGATTTTCCGCTCAATCGATTCAAACTCTGTTAAAGGATTTCCAAAGGACCCGCTGGAAGCTGCTGCCAAGGTGTGATATATGAGCATTCTATGTATCTTCATTTTAGAAATATCATTCTTTTAATATTAGTTTGATTTTCATTGATGAGTATATTTTATATCAATAAACTTGTATGAACAGAATTTGGTTTGTGGGAAGAATGTGATGATTGATATGAGCATACATTCAGCGTATGTGAAGGCTATCCGTTCTGCCCAGCATTTCATATATATCGAGAACCAATACTTTATTGGATCATCTTACAATTGGAGTTCATATAAAGACTTAGGTAATTATTATTTCTTTGATGTAACTGTATTGCTTATGAGTTCAAAAAATGTTAATCAAAGCTTTTCCACACTTGATTATGTTTCTTAGGTGCCAACAATTTGATCCCAATGGAAATTGCACTTAAAATTGTTAGTAAAATCAAAGCAAATGAAAGGTTTGCTGTATATATCGTCATCCCTATGTGGCCGGAGGGTGTCCCTACAGGCTCTGCTACACAACGTATTCTATTTTGGCAGGTATAGTTAAAACACTAATGGTCTGTTTGACCTATAAAAAAGTCAATATGTATGTTTTGTCTCACTATTATGATATCAACATCATTCTTGTAAATTTTCAGAACAAGACAATGCAAATGATGTATGAGACCATCCACAAGGCTTTGGTAGAAGTTGGACTCGAGGGAGCATATTCACCAGAAGATTATTTGAATTTCTTTTGTCTTGGAAACCGTGAAGCCGCTGGTCCAGTCAATAATATCGGTAACGAGAGCCCTAGTGTGGGTAATACTCCCCAGGTGTGTTACGTTTCTCTGTCTACATGTTGATAGTCGAATTTACATTATCTACATTTAAGCATTGGACAAAACTCAGGAATTATATCATGTAACTTACAGTTTTTCCAAAAGGTCTGCTTTCATAAATCTAATTATTTTGGCCTAAAAAGATATATAAAGGATCATATCAGAAGAATCACTTTCGCAGCACATTCAAATACCTGGGAAGTATTACTCCCTTCCGAAAAGCAGATAAATTTGAACAGTTTAGGCTTTATTTTGCTTGGATCATATAACATGTTTATTTCACGACTTCCATTGATTTAGGAGTATGAATGTGATATTAGGTCCGCCCCTAAGTATTTATCAATATGGGACGCATAATACAAAGAATGGAGGACATGGTACCAAATGAATGACATCTGAATTTTTTGAGGTTAAAATACTATAATATTCAACCTCTAAGATTCTGATGAGTTTTGTTACAAGATAAATCCAACATCTTTTTGTTGGCTTGTATCTTGAAGGAGTTAGTCGGTTTGACCTGAGAAATCGTAGCGTGTATCTAGTTTTGGAATGCGTCACGATTAAGGCTTATCTTATATTTATTTTTAGGCATACTCCTGACTATGGTTATGAAATGAATTTACATCACTCAAGCTTTTAATATCATTTTTCTTGAAATTGTAAAAGAGACATGTAAGAAACAGAACTTTTAAAAGTAGGAAATACTAGTGCTTATCCCTAAGAAAGTGCAGAGAATATCTGAACTGAATGTGCACTAGCGTGACTTATTCTTTATTACACTTGGTCCATATAATCTAGGAACTTGCGTTTGAATCAATTCTATACTCCCCATCAAGCTGGTTATGATAATCTATTATATCCAGCTTGCTATTCAAAACATTAAATGTGTTCTTCGGTAGGGCCTTTGTGAGCATATCCTCCAACTAAAAATGAGAGGGAACATATGTTAGCTACAGACTTTAAATCGTCCTTCTTCTAGATGAAGTGTCGGTCGATTTCCATGTACTTGTGACTGGGTTTTTTGCAATATCAATAGCTACCTTGTTCTTAAAAGTCTCATTGGTCAACCGCTTTTGATTTTCATCTTCTTGAGCATTGTTTCTAACCAATTGGCCACACATATCACTTGACACATTACTCTAAACTCTTCAGCGCTAATTCTTAAAACAACAAGCTGTTTTTTCTTCATGTAACCAAGTTTCCCAAAATGAACGTTCAATTACCGGTACTGGTAGACCTACCATCAGCTCTAGGCCTGCTCAGTTTTTATCGGTGTAGAAACGAACATTTCTTTCGTTAGTTTTCCAAAAAAAGTGTCCATATCCAGGATTCCGTTTTAGATAGCGAGGAATCTGAACTGCTTCAAGATGGTCGTTTAGTTAAAATGTTCATGTATCTACTAACCATGCTCATGACGCCTATATTCGATCAATAAGTGCTAATAAGTTAGTTGCCGTACAAGTCGTTGATACGCCCCTTGGCTGTTAGTTCTCCTAACCCTTCCATTTGCAACTTGTTACCAGGCTCTATGGCTATATTAGCAGGTTTACACCCGAGTAAGCTGATTTCTGTCAGAAGTCAAGGGTGTACTTTGGTTGTGACACTGATATTCCCAAGTGTGTTCTAGCACTTTCCATCCCGAGAAATTTTTAAGTTGACCTAAATCCTTAATTCTAACTCCCTTCCAAGAACAGCCTTCAAATTATCAATTTATTCTGAGTGCATGTAAGAATAATATATCAACGAAAACAAATAATGTGGCAATGTTTGGATGTAAAGAGATTATCGCAACCCAAATGATAGTAATGATAGTTACGTGATATCGCATCTATCTCATTGATTGGTTTACTCGCAGCACCTTCTTAACCAGTTTATCCAAATAAAACTTTAATCCTAGATAATTAGAATAAGTTTTACCAAACACTAGCTGATTATTAGTCACAATAATCACTTTGACGCACATCCATATATCCCCTTGATTATGAAATGCCTTGAAGCGGTGCCCCACACTATATAATCTTTGTGAATTCACCTGAATTGTTATTTCTAGCCATCCGTTGACGCCTGCATATAGAGAACTTCTCTAATCTGTGTAAAACTATTGTAATTTTAGGGACTTGCTGCTAAGAGCCGGCGATTCATGATTTATGTTCATTCGAAAGGCATGATAGTTGATGACGAGTATGTAATTATTGGATCTGCAAACATTAATCAACGCTCTTTGGAAGGAACCCGAGACACAGAGATTGCAATGGGAGCCTACCAACCTCATCATACGTGGGCTACCAAACTATCCAGTCCACGAGGGCAGGTAAAACTCATAGATTATGAATAATTATTTTGTAGTAATACCGGAGAAACAAATATTGGAAGTTTAGAACTATAAAATACATTAAATAATTAGTAAAAGAATGTCATTAAACAGAATGGAGGTATATATCAGTAGTGTAAATTCAGATCATCTTGAACTTGTATTTACTAATATTTACACTTTTTTTTTCTAGGTATATGGATACCGAATGTCGCTTTGGGCAGAGCATCTTGGCCTTGTCGATGATCGATTTACGCAGCCAGAATCAATAGAATGTGTAAGACATGTGAGAGCATTATCTGAAGCTAATTGGAAACAGTTTGCATCTGATGAGGTAACGGAAATGAGGGGACATCTTATGAAGTACCCTGTCGCAGTGGACCAAAGGGGCAAAGTTAAATCTCTTCCAGGACATGTAAATTTCCCAGATGTAGGCGGTCCAATTATTGGGTCGTTCCTTGGGATTCAAGAGAATTTGACTATTTGATATTGTTTTTTGAGCAGTTTTGACTTTTCAAGATTAAGGCCCCTAGGTTTTTAGTTTTCTGTAGAGTTTATAAGATTAAAACTAATTATTTGTATAGTGTTGTTTGTGCAGTTTGTGGTTGCATGTAGTTGATCTTAATGCTGTGGTGATAAGATACTACCTTTTCTTCTTTATTAAATTTATTTATTTGTAAGACTGAGTTTAAAGTTTAAATCATGAAATACACCAGTGTACAAGTGCCATATACAGTACACGGAGATTGTCTCCGTAGATGCACACCAACGCATTTACTATTTCCTTTTCTTAATCATGACTCGGATATTCTGCTGATTTTCATAACGCACGAGTATGCAAAGCTTGACCGTAAGAGACATTTCTCAACGTTTCTTAAGAAAACTGAAAGTCTTCTCGACAGTAACCGGTATCCTTTCAGTAGATGTACTTCTTGACTCTTGGAGATTGTCAGCCTCATCAGCTGCAACCTTATTAAAGAACCCCGTGTATATGTTAATGATTACCGAACGTCACAGCTAATCAAGGACTAGCAATCTAGTATGTATTTTATAGTTCGAATAATGATAAGGGTGTTTTAATCACTCAATCTCCATACCCCCACCAAATCAAACGTGTTTGTGCTAGTTTGGTTTTAAGAAATCCCACATTTAAAACATCTATCATGTCTATTTAAATTAGATTTCTTGATTTAACGTTTTATGAAGTTTAATTTAGTTTTTACAGTTTAATTTTAAGAATTTTATGTACATCTGAAAGTTGCATCTCTTTTATTTTTTGGGCAAATGTTTTATAAAGGTATCATACTTGCCACTATTTATTTTTATGGTATCGAACAAATTTTATCTTTCTTCGGCCTTCTTGAGGTACTTTCCTTCAAAATATTATAACTCATATTAGTTGAGAGGGGCAAAAATGTCACAAAATACCCCAAAAAAACCGAATTTGAAAGATTAGTACCCTTAAAAAAAAACTTTTTTGTTCGATACCGAGAAAAAAGATAATGACAAGTATGATACCTTTATAAAACATTTGCCCTTGTTTTTTTCCCTCTTAGCCTAATTAGTATTGACGCACATAAATGTATCTATAGAAATATTCTAGTAAAAATAATCAAGAACCTTTACATATTTGCAAAAATAAAAAAATAAAAAATAAATAAAAAAAACACCAAGAAAAAGAGAAATTTATGTGATGACGTATAGTCTATATTCGGGTCACGCGCCCGACTAAGGTTCAAAACTAACGAGCCCAGCACGAACTGGGCTAAGCCGATAAGTGTTTGGGCCCACGAAGGCCCAATCCGAAAGTTATTTATGGAATACGATATCGGATATCTTCTATCTTTGGAGATAATCGTTCCCTAACCGACTTAGGCGGGATACGCCGAAGGTTGGGGAACACGGAACCAATAAGGATTCCGTGTGTATATAAAGGGAATCCTATCCCTCGTTAAAGGTACGATCTACAAAACTCTAACTCTCCTTTAACCCTAAACCGATTACTTACTCTCACGCCGGAGGATAATCGTGGGAAACAATCCCACGATAAGCCTAACGGTGTTTTCTGTTACTTAGTGCGCAGGTCTCAAGAATCAAGACTCAATTGATACGAGAGCCGGAGCCCCGAATAAGGAACGCCCAACTTTTGTATCAACAAGTGGCGCCATCCGTGGGACCAATCACTAAGAACTAGAATGACGAAACACGGAAATCAGCGATCGCAAACAGACCTTACAGGAAAGAAGTTGCACATCGGATCAGCTTCCAAGCAGACCTCTGGGACAACCAGTGTCGCTAAAAATCAAGGGTTAGGCCCTGACCTAGTCTTCCCTACAGTGGAACAACGCTCGGGGACAACCCAGGCGACTACCACCACCACTAGTGCAGGAGATCCGCTGCGCACCGTTTTTGCTACTCCCCTTCAATCAGTATTAGAAATTGACCCCTCGAAGGCACCAGATGCACCTGACAGAAACAAGGGCCCGGTAGTAGAAGCACTCACTCTGGAAGGAGTTGCACCGGAACTCGCACCGGGAGATTTCGTATCTCAAAATTACGAAACCTTGGCAGCCCTCATGCAAGAGGAAGCAAAAAAGAGGTCGAGTCGAAGCCTGCATGCTCGACTCAATTTCGACTCAGAATACGAAACGTCCCCGCCGCGCCGTCAGAAGGAGAAGCGCGGAAGAGATAGCCGCCGACCCCCAGTGTTTAACAGAATTGGGAGGAGAGTTGAGGATGATGAGACATCTAACTCGCAGCATCTGGAAGGAAGCGAGGAAGATGAACGGCGTACCAATGTCCACGCCAGACTTGGTAGCCGCAGAGTTCAGGACAGACTTGGGCGACGACACTCCCCAAGTGAAAGTCCTTCAAGTGCAGATTCTGATGACAGTCGGCGCAAACGTCGAAAAAGGGAAAGTTTGTCCTCTGGTAACTCCTCGGACAACGAGGATAGCGAAACTGGACACTGGAAGTCCATAAACAAATATCGTAACCAGGAGGATGAAGATATATCCCTCCCGTGGCGTCGTCAAAAAGTGGATGCGTTCACTCGGCGCATCAGTGATTTCTTAGAGAACAAAAGAAGGAGCATGCCTGCCAACGTAAAAACCTATGACGGAACAGGTGATCCTGATGATCACCTAAAAATTTTTGAATCAACCGCTACAATTGAAAACTGGCCACAGCCTGTATGGTGCCACATGTTCAATTCTACACTAGTAGGAAATGCGCGGAACTGGTTCAGCAAGCTTCCACGCAGAAGCATCAATGGCTTTGAAGAGTTGAGAAAGGCGTTCCGCCTAAACTTTACTCAACGGAAGAAGTGTGCTAAGAACCCCGTCGAACTCGCCAGGGTCAAACAGCGCCAAGGGGAATCTACAAGCGCTTATATGGAGCGCTTCAAAGACGAATGCATACAAGTTAAAGCATGTCCCGAAGTGCTAAAAATCTCAGGGTTCATGAATGGGGTCAATAACCCAGAACTCATCAAAAGGTTGAATGACAAGATTCCTCAATCCTTTGATGAACTCATGAAACGCACACGGTCCTTCGTCCAAGGAGAGGCCGCCGCATCGGATAGCAAGAAAAGCTACTCGAACTACGGGTCACAGGAACAACCTGGGAGACAATCCACCGACCGGAGTAGTAACCGTAACAGGAGTTATCACAGCCAGGGGAGCGGGCGAGACAACGACAAGTATACCCCGCTGACAAAGACTCCAAAGGAGATACTCGCAACAGAAGGCGCGAATTTCCCAAGACCTCCTGACAGCAACCTATTTGAGGGGCGTCTAATCAAATGTAGTATAGTGTGTGTTCCAAAGTATTGCAGAAGAAACTGCAAACCTGGGTCGTACTTCCCAACGAGGCTGTGATGGTATTAATACGGGTTTGTGATCGAGTGAATTTGGACAGGAAAAAGAATAATGAGTGATTGAGTGATTAATCTACTGAAATAAACAACAAAACAGCTTAAATAAACTATATTAACAAGATACAGAAATTAGAAAAACCAGAAATGCGAGAAAACTAAAACGCGTATGTTTAAATTAAAATCTACGTGAACGTACGGAATAAAATGTGAAAATAAAGAAGTAAAATACCTACGGATATGGAAAATACATTTTTACAATCCTAAAGATGCAAGAAAATTATTGGAAATTTAAAACTAATTTTTTTGGATTTTTCTTGATTTAATTTGAATTAAAAACTAATTTTAAATATTTAAAATAGACTTAAAATACTAAAAATCAGGAAAATAAACTAGAAAATTACAAAACTATTTTAAAAAAAATCTTAAATGACCAAAAAGAATTTTAGAAACTGGAATCACATTTTTTTGAATTTTTATGAATTTATTATGAATTTAATACTATTGAAAACTAATAAAAATGATAGAAAATACTAATTAAGCTGAGAAAAATCTGGAAAAATACTTTTTATCACTTTTTGATTTTTCTAAAACTAGGAAAATTGAAATTGTGTTTTTCTGAACATTTTCTGAATTATTTGGATTAAATGCTAATTAAAAATGCTAGAAAATGACATAAAGTGCAAAAAAATAGTAAATGAACAGTGAAAAATATGAAAACTTCCAGTCAACTATAAAATAATACTGAGAATCCAGGAAAAATAACAGAAACAACTTTGGAGTAGTGGAGATATGATTTGGGCACACAACTAATATGAATAAGCACTTGAAATTAAGCTAAAAGCCTCAATAAGCTACCACTACTGAACCAAAGGTTGAATAAGCTATAAACAAGTTATGGGAACTTAGAATAAGCAACAACAACAAGAAAAACACACTGAATAAGCAGAAATAAGGAATAAGCAAAAAGGGAGGTTTGTGAAAAAGAGCTTAAAAGAAGCTAGCAAATACGCAGTTTACAACACTAACTAAAAATTATAAAAAATACTATGATGAAGACAAGCAACAGAATGACAAACATCCAAAAGCACAAGTCTTCATTCCTAATATTAAGTCCTACATGAAATTCGCAAGTTTATTCAAAAATGGGTTTCTATGAAATTTTGACTTTTTGAAGTTTTTTGAAAATTTGACTTATGTGAACTTTTGATTCTCAGAACCAGATTGATATTGATGTTTTATGAAGAAATGAAGCTAAATAAAACTACCCTAAGTTGTTCCAAGCCTAAATGCAAGAATTAGCTTCCTAAAATCCAACTGATATAGAATAAAAAAAAAAAACAGAAAACATTTGATTTTGACTATTAGAGTATGCAGATGCAAAGTGAAAGTTAAAATGACTAATATGCAGCTATACGAGACAAAACCAACTGAGTTTTACCAATTTTCAAACCTCTAACTCAGATTTCAATCTTAATCCAAACACTAGTTTCTATTATAAATTGCAAAACTAAAACATTAACCTATTGAATTAATCTAAAACACCACTGAACCTGAATCTGAAATGACTTTTAAGAGCTAAATTATATGATCTATGCTATCTATCACCTCAGATTCCAACACTAATACAATATGCAGATTTCAATAAAACGAGCAACTAATGATAGCAAGCAGATTAGACTAAAACAGAAGCAACACAATCATTAACTACACAATTCTAATCACCAATCTACAATTAAAAGCTCTAATAAACAACTAAACTACTATTCAAAAGATTAAAGCAGGTTTAAGAACTCACATTAGTCCTGCCACTATGGCATGTAATTCAAATCAATGAAACAGTACCCTAAACTTGATATTAACCCCAAATCAATAACAATCAACCCATATGCATCTCCATATCAGCAATACAGAACAGTTCCACCTTTATTACTGCAGTTTGACTTTTGTTGACCAAGTTGACTTTCGTTGACTTTTTCTATTTTCTTGAAATTAAACAGCACTAAGCAATAATAAGCTAACAAAGTTGTCACTAGCTTGTGTTAGCTTATTAAAACTGAAAAGAGAAGCTTTTAATCTTTAAGTAACAACTAATTCGAATCACCAAATTAACGTGAAACTTGAACTTGAATTAAAACTGGATTGGTACAAGGTTTTGAAACTGAAATTGAGACTTAAACTAAATATACAAACCTTGAAACAAGTAACTTACAGAATTTAAAGAACATTAAGCTTAAAAACAGAGATTCTACACTATGAATGGTCTAAAACTGGGACAATCTTCTCAGTGTGTCTTCAATGCCTTTTATAGCCATCCAAAAAAGCATCTTCTCATCCCTCTAATCAAATCCCACCACTCCTTTAAGCCGTTGGATGATTAAAACTCATCATGGCCGTTTATCATGTTTTGGCGCCAAAAGTCCTTGTTACTGTTTTGGTTAACTTGGAGCATTTTTAGAACAATTAATGATTCTTGGTATGTAGTGTAGGTGGAGGGAACAGGATTGGGAGAGTGGGTGAGCAAGTGGAGGTGGAATACCAGGTGGTAATGGAGGGTGCAGAGGTGGAGGGAAAAGTGAAGGGTGAGTTTGACTGGTTTTGACCCCGGTTTTATTATAAAGGGGTTGGGCTGGGTTGGTTGTTGGGCTTGGGTTTGGGTTTAATAAAACAAAGGGTTGGTTTGGTTTATAAGTTAAGCCCAAGGACTAATCTTGCAATTTCTGAATTCTTGAAGGGTTGGATTTGTAAATTCCCAAAAGTTATCAAAAGGGTTAATATTGCCAATAATGAATAGTACAAGGGTAATATTTGATAAATTTCCATTTTTAAATACCCGAGGACTAATTTTGTCATTTTTGAAACTTGAGGGGTAAAAGTTGCCAATTTTAGAAAACTTTCATCCAGCGACTATTTTGAACATGTTTGATTATCCAAGGACTAAAGTTGACTTTTCTTCCATTTTAAAACTTCAGGGACTAGTTTTGCCAATTTGTGAAACTCCAGGGACTGAAAATGACAATTTTGTGAACTTTGATCATTTTTCACTTGTTTTCAATCTTTTTGTACCTGATTCATATAAAATACATTTCAATAATATTTGTAACATTTATATAGTCATTTGTGTGTTTTTGGCTGTTTTTGTGGGTTTAAACAATGTAAAATATATGTGTATTTAGACACATATCAAATCCCCCACACTAAACTATTGCTAGTCCCTAGCAATCTTTTATGAAAAATTAATGGATTTCATCTCTTTAACAAAAGCCATTACTTCTGGAGTAGCCAATTGTTTCAGTTCATGTAAGAACCTTGGTACACTGATAACCATATGATTTTGAGTAAATCACCAGCTTTCAACGGTTTTGATTTGTCTTTACCAGAAGCCGTTTGCTTCTGGACTAGCCAACTCTTAGATAAAATATCTTTGGTGAGCTGATTACCAGTTATGGCTTTCCAACTGCCTTTACCACAAGCCATAAACTTGCGGGCTAGCCAACTCTTCACTTTTAAGGATATGGTGAGTCGAATACCATACAATTTTGGGCAAATTGCAAGCCATCAACGGATTTGAGATATCTTTACCAAGAGCCGTTTGCTCCTGGATTAGCCAATCCTTATGTGTGTTAGACATGGTGGACTGATAACCATATGCTGAGTAAGTGAAAAACACTTACTCCAAAAAAAAATTTTGGCCAAAAATGGGGGAATTGGGTGGTATAATTACATGATAAAATTCGTGAGAATTCCCCCCCACACTAGAAATGAATATTGCCCTCAATATTCAAAGTACCGGCTGTTATGCCGAAACTTAAAACGTAAAAGGGAAATACTACGGCCATTTTTTTTTTTTTTTTTTTACTTGAAACTTATATACAACAGCGGGGGGCAACTCCCGCACACTAGGGTGGTACGCACGGGTGAAAACCCATGTTTAACTACTGTTTTTGATTACCGAGTCGTTAGCTTGACTCGACCCCGCATTAATTTGTTCTTGGGGAAGCAAAGTGGAAGAGACAATCTCCATCGGACTTTCATTCAAGATGTTTGGACAAACATCTGAAGCACGTGAAAGTTCCACACCGATGAGGTATACATAGACAGACCCGGCTCACAAATGGTACATGGAAATGCCGGGGTCAAAGATAGTATCTTCACTCCCGAACGAGTGAAGAACAGGAGAAGTGACATAATATATGAAGAAAAGAAAGAAAATCATGATAAAAATCATGACTAACTCTTCATCCTCAATAGGAGAATTCATAGTTTCATGAATCTCATCAGTTAAGCTCGCTTGATCAAGACATATTATGGGTGTGTCTAGATCAAAGTAGAAATTATCATACTCCGGCGGAGATATGATATGAGTGAGTTCATCTGAGAACTCCTTGAAGGTGAATGAATCATATTCAGAATTGATATGAGTGGGTTCACTGGTGAACTCCTCCAATGTAAATGATTCATAATCGGGGAGAGAATTATGAGAATGAAAAGTGGTACTGCCACTAATCTTCTCTCCCATATTATCAAAACAGAAGGCTTTCATTTCCGGATTAGAATCATCGGAAAGAATGTCACTACCCTTAATGGGGATAGGAGATGAAATAGGTTTCTCTTTGAAAGCCTTGATTTTAGAAATGAGAAGACTGACATTCAGTAATGTTGCACGAAGTGCTTCATCTTTGATTTCAGTGTCAGTAACTTCATCATTCTCTTCTTCTAAGCTAACAAGCTCAGAAGGTAAATCTTCCACATAAACGATGTCTCCACAAGATAACGAATCATCATCATTAGAATCGGAGAACATCTCAACATGATCTTTTGGGAAGACAAGAGGGGTAGGGATACCACACAAATGCTCGAGAATTCCCTGTGACTTTCTTGGGATTGGGACAAGGTTCTCGACAGTAGACTTTATGAATTCGTCCGGTTCCTTTTCAGGAACAGTGTCAAGATGCTCATCCCCCATAATAAGAGAGTGAGTGTGAATCTCGGGTGTGATAACAACAGACTGTGGGAGTTGAGAAATATTATCTTTAAAAGGATAAAAACTCTCCTCGTCATCATCATACATAGCTGCCTTAAGAAATTGGGAACGCCTTAGAGATGCATGCTCTAAGACCAATAATTATTCCCTAGAATTGCGAGCCTCTCGTTCTTCGGCTAGCAATTCTCCCATGGTCTTTTCACCACTCACTTGATTCTTAAAGTTACGAATCATATCATCAAGTGTTTTCATTGCGGTTTCAAAATCTTGGGAAATTTCGTGAGACAACGGCTCAGGTGGAGTTTGAACCGTATGGTGCTATGGAGGTTGGAAATTGTCAGAACCGGAAGTATAGTAATTTTGATTCCACGGTTGACATTGAAGATTATCGTGAGGACCTCCACAATTCTCACAACAGTAAAACTGTTGAGTCTGGACTGGTGAATTATATGGATATTGGTCATAACCAAAGTTCTGAGCATCACCGGAAAACTGTTCATAGATAAACGTGTTTCCGGATTGACACTCAAATCCTTGGTGAGGACCTCCACAAAATTCACAGCAGTTATGTTGATTATATGAAGATAATTCGGGTTGTGGTGGGTAATTGGAAAAGTTTGAGGGGTCGTTAAATGAGTTCGGATTAGGATCATAATCAAATGAATTCCTCGAACCACAAAACAAACAAATCCCGTTCCGAATATCATTACCACACTGTACACACGTACACCAGCGACATGGTGAACCAAAAAGAGGCTCACCACAACCGACACAAGGAATAAACGATTCCATTTGAGAGTTATGAGAAGGAATCGGTTCATTCAAAGAATCAACAAAACCAACATGGTGATCCGAATGACTATCATGTCTCGAAGAACATTTTGAAAAATCCGGAGGTGGGACAAGTGGTGTGCTCTGAGAGCTAGCAATTTCCACCTCTTCCGTTATGGTCTCCGGTTCTGGTTCTTGAGAAACGTGAAGATTAGGCAAGTCATTCTTGCTAGTCGCCGGTCTAAATTCTGCATGATTGCTTTTAACTGTAAATTGTGAAAGTTTAGGATCAATTTTAGACGGCTTAGGAGCAATTGAGGGGTTAGATCTTTGGATAACCGTAGGTTGGACGTATTTAGCCCTTCCATTATCAGAGGGAAGTACCTGGTCCTTTGTCCCCCCGGTTTCTCGTTCCATTTCCCTATGCAGAATTAATGGATCATCACGAACAACACGAATTCTTGACATTTGTGATAAAGTATGAAGTTTTTCAACTTCGTTCCAGAATTCGTCGTAGTCGAGAGATTCCATGAGAATAGAAGAAGTTAGAATCAAATGGATAGAGGGTAAAGGGATAAAGAATCAAAAAGGGTAAGAGGGTAAAGATGAATATTTTTGGGTTTTGATTTTTATAATATAATAAGAAAACAAGAGAATATTAACAAGGATGGTAAATATACAATGGATGTATATCCAGGATCACTAATCTGCAAACCGTTTCAACACGCACACAACCTCCCCGGCAGCGGCGCCAATTTGACAGCAACCTATTTGAGGGGCGTCTAATCAAATGTAGTATAGTGTGTGTTCCAAAGTATTGCAGAAGAAACTGCAAACCTGGGTCGTACTTCCCAACGAGGCTGTGATGGTATTAATACGGGTTTGTGATCGAGTGAATTTGGACAGGAAAAAGAATAATGAGTGAGTGAGTGATTAATCTACTGAAATAAACAACAAAACAGCTTAAATAAACTATATTGACAAGATACAGAAATTAGAAAAACCAGAAATGCGAGAAAACTAAAACGCGTATGTTTAAATTAAAATCTACGTGAACGTACGGAATAAAATGTGAAAATAAAGAAGTAAAATACCTACGGATATGGAAAATACATTTTTACAATCCTAAAGATGCAAGAAAATTATTGGAAATTTAAAACTAATTTTTTTGGATTTTTCTTGATTTAATTTGAATTAAAAACTAATTTTAAATATTTAAAATAGACTTAAAATACTAAAAATCAGGAAAATAAACTAGAAAATTACAAAACTATTTTAAAAAAAATCTTAAATGACCAAAAAGAATTTTAGAAACTGGAATCACATTTTTTTGAATTTTTATGAATTTATTATGAATTTAATACTATTGAAAACTAATAAAAATGCTAGAAAATACTAATTAAGCTGAGAAAAATCTGGAAAAATACTTTTGATCACTTTTTGATTTTTCTAAAACTAGGAAAATTGAAATTGTGTTTTTCTGAACATTTTCTGAATTATTTGGATTAAATGCTAATTAAAAATGCTAGAAAATGACATAAAGTGCAGAAAAATAGTAAATGAACAGTGAAAAATATGAAAACTTCCAGTCAACTATAAAATAATACTGAGAATCCAGGAAAAATAACAGAAACAACTTTGGAGTAGTGGAGATATGATTTGGGCACACAACTAATATGAATAAGCACTTGAAATTAAGCTAAAAGCCTCAATAAGCTACCACTACTGAACCAAATGTTGAATAAGCTATAAACAAGTTATGGGAACTTAGAATAAGCAACAACAACAAGAAAAACACACTGAATAAGCAGAAATAAGGAATAAGCAAAAAGGGAGGTTTGTGAAAAAGAGCTTAAAAGAAGCTAGCAAATAAGCAGTTTACAACACTAACTAAAAATTATAAAAAATACTATGATGAAGACAAGCAACGGAATGACAAACATCCAAAAGCACAAGTCTTCATTCCTAATATTAAGTCCTACATGAAATTCGCAAGTTTATTCAAAAATGGGTTTCTATGAAATTTTGACTTTTTGAAGTTTTTTGAAAATTTGACTTATGTGAACTTTTGATTCTCAGAACCAGATTGATATTGATGTTTTATGAAGAAATGAAGCTAAATAAAACTACCCTAAGTTGTTCCAAGCCTAAATGCAAGAATTAGCTTCCTAAAATCCAACTGATATAGAATAAAAAAAAAAACAGAAAACATTTGATTTTGACTATTAGAGTATGCAGATGCAAAGTGAAAGTTAAAATGACTAATATGCAGCTATACGAGACAAAACCAACTGAGTTTTACCAATTTTCAAACCTCTAACTCAGATTTCAATCTTAATCCAAACACTAGTTTCTATTATAAATTGCAAAACTAAAACATTAACCTATTGAATTAATCTAAAACACCACTGAACCTGAATCTGAAATGACTTTTAAGAGCTAAATTATATGATCTATGCTATCTATCACCTCAGATTCCAACACTAATACAATATGCAGATTTCAATAAAACGAGCAACTAATGATAGCAAGCAGATTAGACTAAAACAGGAGCAACACAATCATTAACTACACAATTCTAATCACCAATCTACAATTAAAATCTCTAATAAACAACTAAACTACTATTCAAAAGATTAAAGCAGGTTTAAGAACTCACATTAGTCCTGCCACTATGGCATGTAATTCAAATCAATGAAACAGTACCCTAAACTTGATATTAACCCCAAATCAATAACAATCAACCCATATGCATCTCCATATCAGCAATACAGAACAGTTCCACCTTTATTACTGTAGTTTGACTTTTGTTGACCAAGTTGACTTTCGTTGACTTTTTCTATTTTCTTGAAATTAAACAGCACTAAGCAATAATAAGCTAACAATAAGTTGTCACTAGCTTGTGTTAGCTTATTAAAACTGAAAAGAGAAGCTTTTAATCTTTAAGTAACAACTAATTCGAATAACCAAATTAACGTGAAACTTGAACTTGAATTAAAACTGGATTGGTACAAGGTTTTGAAACTGAAATTGAGACTTAAACTAAAATTACAAACCTTGAAACAAGTAACTTACAGAATTTAAAGAACATTAAGCTTAAAAACAGAGATTCTACACTATGAATGGTCTAAAACTGGGACAATCTTCTCAGTGTGTCTTCAATGCCTTTTATAGCCATCCAAAAAAGCATCTTCTCATCCCTCTAATCAAATCCCACCACTCCTTTAAGCCGTTGGATGATTAAAACTCATCATGGCCGTTTATCATGTTTTGGCGCCAAAAGCCCTTGTTACTGTTTTGGTTAACTTGGAGCATTTTTAGAACAATTAATGATTCTTGGTATGTAGTGTAGGTGGAGGGAACAGGATTGGGAGAGTGGGTGAGCAAGTGGAGGTGGAATACCAGGTGGTAATGGAGGGTGCAGAGGTGGAGGGAAAAGTGAAGGGTGAGTTTGACTGGTTTTTACCCCGGTTTTATTATAAAGGGGTTGGGCTGGGTTGGTTGTTGGGCTTGGGTTTGGGTTTAATAAAACAAAGGGTTGGTTTGGTTTATAAGTTAAGCCCAAGGACTAATCTTGCAATTTCTGAATTCTTGAAGGGTTGGATTTGTAAATTCCCAAAAGTTATCAAAAGGGTTAATATTGCCAATAATGAATAGTACAAGGGTAATATTTGATAAATTTCCATTTTTAAATACCCGAGGACTAATTTTGCCATTTTTGAAACTTGAGGGGTAAAAGTTGCCAATTTTAGAAAACTTTCATCCAGGGACTATTTTGAACATGTTTGATTATCCAAGGACTAAAGTTGACTTTTCTTCCATTTTAAACCTTCAGGGACTAGTTTTGCCAATTTGTGAAACTCCAGGGACTGAAAATGACAATTTTGTGAACTTTGATCATTTTTCACTTGTTTTCAATCTTTTTGTACCTGATTCATATAAAACACATTTCAATAATATTTGTAACATTTATATAGTCATTTGTGTGTTTTTGGTTGTTTTTGTGGGTTTAAACAATGTAAAATATATGTGTATTTAGACACATATCACCTCCACCAATGCGCACCCCAGAGGATCGGCGCGTAGGAGGTGGGTATTGCGACTATCACGGACAGAAGGGCCATAATACTAATGAATGTGTCCAGCTGCGCCAGCTCATCGACAAACTAGTCAAGGAGGGTAGACTGGACCATTTGGTCAAGAACATCAAAGAAGGGAAAGATAGACAAAAGACTGGGAATAAGAAGGAAGGACCCAAAGATAAAGCTGACACCATTTACATGATACAGTCATGGCAGCGAGTAACCAGGCAGAAGGTCAGCCAGAAGTTTTCCCACGGTAGTGCAATCACTTTCCCTACCTTAACTACGCATAACGCAGTGGTAGAGCCGCTCATCATCGAAATTAATGCGGGGGGTCACGACATCCACCGCATGTATGTTGATGGTGGAGCGTCTGCAGATATAATGTACGAACACTGCTTCAAGCGACTGCGCCTGGAGATACGCAGTCAGTTGAGCCCGGTCACGACAGCGCTGACTGGCTTCACAGGCGAAAAGATATGGCCTATGGGGCAATTACGACTACTAGTCAGAGTGGGTAATAACTACCACTACACAACAGCCTGGATGAATTTTATGGTGATCAAATCCCCCTCGCCATACATGGCATTATCGGACGACCAGGGATATCAGCCATGCGCGCAGTAGCATCTACAGCACACGGGATGCTTAAATTCCCAGTGGAAGGTGGTATTGTTACTCTCTACAACGCCACTGTACCACATAGAGAATGTAACACGATTACATGCGAGACGGCACCCATTCCAGAACAACGCGCAGCCAAAGTCCCAAACCTGAAGGTTGCAATTCATCCTGATTATCACAGGAAATATCAATTGGAGGATCGCTGTCGGACAACGACAAAGCAGCTGTGTGCGCACTCTTGCAAAAGAACTTGGACGTCTTTGCATGGGAGCCAAAGCACATGACCGGGGTACCACGTTCAATCACAGAACATAAGCTGAGAATCCGACAAGGATACTCACCAATACGCCAGAAGAAGCGCGGCCAGGCTCCAGAGCGCGCGCAAGCAATCCTGGTAGAGGTACACAAGCTAGTAGAGGCGGGAATCATGCGAGAAGTCTACTACCATGACTGGCTTTCTAACCACCCAGTAATAGTCAAGAAAAGTGACGGTAGCTGGCGAATGTGCGTGGACTTCACAGACCTCAACAAGGCATGTCCACAAGACTGCTACCCACTACCGGAGATAGACTGGAAGATAGAATCTTTGTGTGGATACCCACTCAAGTGCTTCCTCGATGCATACAAAGGATACCACCAAATCCAGATGGCTAAGGAGGACGAGGAAAAAACGGCCTTTCATACAAGCCAAGACGTCTACTGCTATACCAAAATGCCCTTCGGCTTAAAGAACGCAGGCGCCACCTATCAGCGGTTAGTAGATAATGCATTTGAAAAACAGGTGGGCCGCAACTTGGAGGTTTACGTCGACGACTTGGTCATAAAAAGTCATACTGAGGATGAGTTGGTGCGCGACATTGAGGAAACATTTAGAAGACTCAAAGAGATCAACATGAAGCTGAATCCCAAAAAGTGCACTTTTGGCGCTACAGAAGGCATGTTTCTCGGATACCTGATAGAACCTGATGGCATCAAACCATGTCCAGAAAAAACTAAGGCTGTCATCGAACTTCCTTCACCGCGCACGTTGAAGGAAGTCCAATCTCTCAATAGGAAATTGGCTGGCCTAAACAGATTCTTATCCAAGTCAGCAGACAAGTCACTACCCCTCTTCAAGACGCTCAAGAAGTGTATAAAAAAGGGAGATTTTCGTTGGACCACGGAGGCAGAAGAAGCCTTCACACAGCTTAAACAGCACCTGGCAACGCTCCCCACACTTGTAGCACCCCGACCAGGGGAAGAGTTGATTATGTACTTATCGGCAACCCAGGGAGCGGTAAGCGCAGTGTTACTGACGGATAGGAATTCAGTACAAACACCCGTTTATTTTGTAAGCAAAGCGCTCAAAAAGACGGAGATGAATTATAGAGCAATGGAAAAGTTGGTCATGGCATTAGTGTTCGCCGCCAAACGGCTGCGCAGGTACTTCCAAGCGCACCCGATAGCAGTAATCACGGACCAACCGATCAAGCAAATCATTTCCAAACCTGACGCATCATGACGACTACAGAAGTGGAGTGTGTTGCTAGGTGAGCACAACATTTCTTACAGACCACGAACTGCAGTAAAAGGGCAGATAATAGCCGATTTCATCATCGAAAAGCCAGACACTGATGATGCACCTGCACCACGCAAGGAGGAACTACAAGATCCATGGATCTTGTTTACGGATGGATCTTCATGCGTTGATGGGTCAGGAGCAGGCCTCATTCTCACAAATCCGGAAGGAATGGAATTCACTTACGCACTGCGTTTTGAATTCACAGCAACAAACAATGAGGCAGAGTATGAAGCCCTAATCGCCGGACTACGCATAGCAGCTCGAATGGGTGTACGTAACTTGGAAGCGAATGTAGACTCCCGGCTAGTAGCCAACCACGTGTTGGGCGAGTACGTGGCCAAAGAGGAAAACATGATTCAGTATCTCGACAAAACTAAGGCACTAATCCAAGACTTTGACAGGTTTACTATCAACATACCCACCCGTGTGACCACGTCGCGTGATAAAACGCGCGGAATAGATGGATAGTGGGGTTAATCGCCAGTAAACGGCAGTTAACCTCAAAGTTGGTGATTTTAGACGCACCAATACAGTGCAGCTGGGATAGGTGCAGACTGTAATAATTTAAGACGTCGCACAGAAATAGGGATATGGGCACACGTTGATTCGCGAATTCGAAAAAACGCGTGTATACCCCTACTTTCCCTTCGGGGAAGTTCGCAATCGATGCTCGCGCATTCGGGACAACTGGATGCACGTCAAGCGGAATAAAGTAATCCGAGGTGAACTCTAAAAGTTCGCCCTCGGTTATTTCGGATGTGAGGTCAGATAACACCTTCACCATTGTATCGTTTTTTATACGCGCACGCGCGGTTACCTGTGGAATATTACGGTTTTCTTGCTGGAAAAGTTTGAAGCTTTGTTAATGGCGGAAATGTTTTTACAGTGGTAATCACCGTAAAAAGGTGAAGGTGTTTGTATTAGTTTTCTTACCCACGCGATGAGCGACACATGGATCCCACTATCTTTAATATGTGGCTCTGATCCTTTGATGTGACGTTGCCACATTTACTTTCCCCCGATTTACGAGGCGTCCATTTTAAAATACTATGTCTAGATACAATATATATCTTTCAAGGCAGGAACCTTTTTGGCTTCTTTGCTACGCTTCGCAGTTTTTCATTGACTGCAGTTATTAGTCTAGCATCCGCAGTCAGTCACTGCGCATACTAGACTGGAGGGACATGATGACGTATAGTCTATATCCGGGTCACGCGCCCGACTAAGGTTCAAAACTAACGAGCCCAGCACGAACTGGGCTAAGCCGATAAGTGTTTGGGCCCACGAAGGCCCAATCCGAAAGTTATTTATGGAATACGATATCGGATATCTTCTATCTTTGGAGATAATCGTTCCCTAACCGACTTAGGCGGGATACGCCGAAGGTTGGGGAACACGGAACCAATAAGGATTATGTGTGTATATAAAGGGAATCCTATCCCTCATTAAAGGTACGATCTACAAAACCCTAACTCTCCTTTAACCCTAAACCGATTACTTACTCTCACGCCGGAGGATAATCGTGGGAAACAATCCCACGATAAGCCTAACGGTGTTTTCTGTTACTTAGTGCGCAGGTCTCAAGAATCAAGACTCAATTGATACGAGAGCCGGAGCCCCGAATAAGGAACGCTCAACTTTTATATCAAAAGTTATGTTAGCTGTTTAAGCGAGGTTATGAAAGACCGACACAGTCAAGAGATCTCGTACTTTCACTCCCACACTTAAATATTTAACACAAATCACAAGTAAGCATACCTTATACAAAATGATATATATCGTATCAAAATTTCCTTTCATTGACCGATGTGGGGTCATCAAACAAAGTAACTACACCGAAAAACTCATGTCGAGCTCAAGTCATAATATCCTAAAAGGAAAAATGAGTCATGAACTGATGAAAGTATGTCTCATCTTATAACAAACTTGTTAGAAGAATCAGTTAAATAAATGCAAGCATCATAAATACATATATGCTGAAATCCTAATGAGGACATTAAACATTAGCAAAATTCCATGTTAGGCAAATGTAAAGTTATGAAAGCTTTGATTTTTTCTACTTTTTAAAATCTTTTTATAACTGAACTCATCCAGAAGAGTTTATAGAATACTATAATATAGTTCAATGGCTACACCAGTGAAGGTGTTCGGTGCGAGATCATGAGAACGTGCTATAGTTTTTCATGAAAACTGTACTAGTTATACATGAAGTATAAATTTAACGATTAACTTGGCAAAAAAAAGGTGTTTAAAGGTGGTCTTTGTAAAGAAAAAAAAGAAAGTTTAGTGTTGAGAGTGGGATTTGAACCCACGCCCTTTCGGACCAGAACCTTAATCTGGCGCCTTAGACCAACTCGGCCATCTCAACTTTGTTAATTAATGTGTCATCCGAATTTATTTATTATATATAAAATTTGAACCTTCAACTTTTTTCTTAGAAAATCTTTTATCTTATTTAGTCCTCTTTTGATCATGTTTAGTAGTTGTTGGAGGTGATTTGCACACTTTTTAAATTGATTGGGACACTTTAATTTAAAGTGTCTTGACATTTATACTCTTACAGAATGAAAATAAGTAAAAATCATGTGAGAATATAAGTGTCAGTACACTCTAAATTAGTTGTTTTATAAAATTTTCATGCCTCTTCCAAATGTCACATAGAAGCATTGCTACTCCTATCCCAATATAATTGTCTATCAATAAAAGCTACACAATTTAAGAAAAAAGATAATTATTTTTACTTTTTGTAAAATGGCAGTTTTACCAGTAAAATATTAATTAATTTTTTCTTTAAATTTCGTATAATACTTTCAAACATGGGTAATATTATAAACTTAATCAAATTTCTTATTTATTTTTAGCAGTAAACAATTAATTAACTCAAAAAGTAAACATTAACGATTAATATGGGACGAAGGATGTATAACATTCAAGAGGTGTTTGTCTAAGTTTACTCCATGGGCTTATCAACTTATTAAAATTTTGGTAAGGCTTTACAAGCTCCAAGTTCGTAAACCAACAAAAATTCGGTTTGGGCAAACACCCCATCGCTTTAAGTTGGAAAACGCTTGTGCTAGTCCTGTTAAACGCAACTACTGTATATTTTATCAACGCTGTAGCTTATTAAGAGGAAGAAGGACCGAGTGCTTATTTCTTGTTTTGTACGATTGTTGTTCTACCTGTTATCACCCTCAATGAAGGGGTAGCTACCGTAACAATGTACCGCCAAAAGACAAGGCGTACAATCTCCATTACCAATTATACCATCTAGTAACAAGAACTCAGCGTTTGTAATCTAAACCATTATAAAACAATGTGTATGTAATAAATAAAATGACATGCCGAAAAATCTAACAAAAATAAGAATTTTACAAGAGTAGGTATATTGATGTATTTGAAACTATCGGTTCTCATAACACTGGAGTTAAAGTGGTTTTTTCCCTTTCCTTGCCTTTTCTAGTTCAATCTCGGCTTCTTTAAGTTGTTCTTGAAGCCTTGAAACTCTTATCTCTAGCTCTTCTACGGTGCCTTTAGTAAGCAATGGCGTGTATGGTTTCAAGAAATGTTCTGAAAATGCCTTTAATGCTTCTACTCCACAAACCTGTCAAAAACCAAGTTCATTAGTATGTTATTTAACATTTTCATTTTGTGGGTCGCTTATAACGTTTAGACATGCAAGGAAACCAGGGACCCAAATGGATATGCATGAAGTCCAAAGATTTTCATGTAGCAAGCATTTCAATAAGAACAGAATATGACAAGCAATCAACGAAAGAAACACATGGAATGCTTTGGCTCAGTTATACGAAAACATTGATTAAGTTCCGAGGTTAGATAAGTCAATTTCCTTTAAAAAGAAGCTTGCAGCTTAGATGATGAAATACTCTACATTTTTAATGTTTAAATTCCCTATGCAGACTACTTTAAAAAGTCAGATCTTCCACTTTTGAAATTTATAATCGACAACGATTTATAACCTTTTTGTTTCACAATCATGGCAGTATATAATGTTCTTATGGTTTGGTGTTGAAGAACATATATCAAACTGCAACAAGAATGAATTTTATAACTAAAAAAAGGCTTTCAAATGACTCTTAGAAGTCACGTTAGAGGTTTTGGGAGAGAGATAGTGAAGAATAATTTACCTCTTGTGGCAACAGTGGCAACTTTGTAATATTGAAATCGTCATACAACATGTAGAACTGGTCCAAGTATTTTTGTTGCATTTTCATTCGAGCTTTGAGCAACTTTGATTCAACACCTATTATAAAAGCCAAAGTAGGGATGTTCATTATGTACTTGGTTCATATCTCATTTTGTGGGTCGTACGTATACACGACCCACAAGATCAGGAAGATAAATAGTATAAATGAATAGAACCCATAACTAGACCCATAAGAAATTGTACCTTCTTCATCAAAAAGCACTTGGTTGATGATAATATTATGTGTGTCGATTTCAAATTTAGTTAGTTCTTGAACCAGTCTCTCCGTCTCGTATAATGAAAGGAATTCAGGGATGCACACGCATACAAAAGTTGTCATATCCTGCATTAAGACATGAAATGAAATTCATTTTGCAATGCTTCATTTCTAGAAAGTTTCATGTTAAACGTTAAGGGTGTTTGAATGTGCTCTTTGCAATTAATAATGTGATGTGGTGGTATAGGACTGTAGCAGATACTGTTTCGATGTGTTTTTGTTGCTTTAAGTTGTAATAGTCCCTTTTGATCGGCGTTGGAGTGTTTGTCATATTCTAAGATAATCTGATGTAATCAGTATCTTGCAGCTAATATGTAGCTGACTATAATAAGAAATCTGTAAGCAGAAGCAGTGTGCCAAGCATTCATAATTATATTCAATATTAATCACTTTTCAAAAGCACATCCAAACACCCTTAAATCATTCATCCATGTTCATTGTTACTACTAGTTAAAGAGTATATTAGACAAGACATATATATACATACCGGATCTTTGAACTGCCTGTTCACTTGTTCAATGACGTCTTTCATACCCTCTAGCTTTCCCAGGATTGCATCCTCGCCAAACTCTCCCATGCCAAACATACTAGTCATCTGCCATTGAATTTCACCAATTCATTATTGATCCACAAAACTAGATATATAAGATCGCATTTGAAAAGTTTCTATCCATTCTCTATTTCATGGGCATCATATCTATAATACTTACCGATTAAACATGAAATAAATAAGGTTCTTGTGCAACTAGTTACTTGGCAAAATAAATAAGGAACTAATTACTTCGTCCTCTCATTTAAAGAAGTTAAAACAAAGTAAAAAAATACCTGGCCAATCAAGCCACCAAATTTATTCTTTAAGCTCATCATCTTATCAAGACCTTTCTCTAATGTTGACGGGAACTGTAGCAAACGAAGAGTATGGCCGGTAGGAGCAGTATCAAAGACTATCACTGAGTAATCCATGGTTTGCACCAACCTAAAAGCAAAATATTTTGAAAACTGATTAAGAATCGTAAGATAAATACTTTGAAACAATGCCAAAACTGTTCAGATGTCAGAATATTTGCAGCAATCATGTGCTATAATTAGGCTAAACACAGTGGTGACCTGGGTCACCCCTGCCACATCAGCTTTCTCTCTCCGACGACCTAGTTGCCACAGTGGTGACCTGGGATTTTTTTTTTAGAAATGTATTTGAGTTAGTATTTATAGGATGTAAAAGTGGTAACGTTTTTTAAAAAAAAAGTGTTTTTTTTTTTGTTTAATATGAAAAAGTAACAAAAATTGGATTTGTGTGTTGAATAACTCGGTTGTCAAAGTGAACTAGGTTGTCTCCTCTTCCCCCCCCCAACCGAAGCCAACCGAACACCCCACAATGGGGCAACCTAGGTCGACCCAACCTCAACCCAATCGGTTCACCCACCCATTGTGCATAGCCTTATATGTTACCTGCAACTTTTGAAGATAAGATACCTAATTGCCTTTGTCATGCTTACAAAATCAATTATCATACTGCTTATAGTCAATAAAATTCTTTCATTCTATTTTCATACAAAATCAACTTTTGTAGATGTATATTTCTGCTAAATATCCCTAACTGCAATCTATACTTTTATAACACAGACATCTCCGAGACTTTGGTTCTGGATCAATGAAATGAGAGTTGGATGGCTGATTTTTCTAGTTTATCCGCGTCTATACAAATAGAGCCTACACAACTCGTCAGTTGACCAGGACTGAGATATTGACGAACCAAGCATGTGCCTAAGTTTTGTGAGTTTCACGAGTAAAGAGCCAAATGCTATGATGGGAGTCAAATTCTTCTTTTATATCTTAACCACAACATAACGAACCATATTCTGCATTCTAGCTTTTAGATTAATTTAAAAGACTTGATACGCAGAAGTAGTGAAATAACAGGATAGCAATGGATCAATATAATAACGATTACTAGAAGTTCAATTAGTGATTGGCATCTTTCAGGATTATAAGAAAAGCAACGCTCACTTTAGCATCTCAGCAAAACTCATAGCCTCATCAATTCCAGGAATCGAATTTGCTAAATCTGACAGGAAACCATCCATTCCATCTGAACTACCTGTATCTTCGTTCTCCACAGTGGGGTCCACCTCCTGCAAGACGGAACCTTGTGTAAGGTCAAATAATAAAAGACGCAACAAAATAAAACGATTAACAGTGCATCAATTACTACATAGATAAACACACAATGTCCCTTCAGGGATATCCCAAAATAAATACAACATCAACCTTATAAGCAACAGTTTATGCAAAAGTAAACTACTTGCACATAGTTTAAACATCATCCTATCTTGGTGAATAAGCAGAAAACAGAAAAAGTTCAAATTGCCAAACCAAAATTACATGAACAGAGAGAATTGTGAATAGAATTGTACAAAGTGTGAAAAGCGTTGAACCGTTTACTAGATAGAGGAGGTTTTATCGATCCAGATTATAAAAGGCCCATCAATATGAAAAACTCAGTAGTGGAATCAAATACAATCTTATTACCTCATCGATATTCGATGAACAGAGAACGATTTTTAAATAGATAGAACTATTGAGCTACAGCAATACATGCCGCTTTAAAGGAAATCTAAAGCTTAACAGCCCAGGTCACATAAACCACAGAGACCAAGATCAATATAAGAAGCATGAAACTAAATACTAAAGGCTCGTTATGACATAAAGCAAGGCGAACCCAATATTAAAGATAAAAGATTTGGCCAATTAATAGACAAACGACGATGGTTATATCCATCGTTGTAGCTTGAATAATCACATTAACCAAAAATGATCATATTAATCATGAAACGAGAAATTGACTACCAACACTCATCATAGTATACAAAATGGTGACCTTAGTAGCTAAAGCAGGTTCAATCTCGACCATCCCATTTCACAGAAATCCCAAATTGGTGAGCAGACCCAGTAAACAAGCTATATCTATGTCAATTACAGTAAAGAAACTTGAAGCTTTTACTAAGGGGATCTTAGACGTGCATCTCAGCTGATTACTGAGATCAGAGTATTTTGTAGAAACTGATTATGATTGAGATTTTTTAATTATTAAGGGTCGTATAATCAGATTCAGAAAAGGTAATCAGTTGTTGTGAGCAAATTGATTATTAAGATAAACGTAACATTACCTACATAGACCTAAGTCCTTACTAAACAATGACCATCTGATTCTTAAGGTCACAATAATCACTTTGAAACTGCACATCCAAACACCCTGTCCCCTAAAAACATCCCACATAAACCTCAAGTACTACCAAAGACTCATCATAGCTTACAAACTGGCGAAGCCCTTAACTAAAGTAGCAATCTTCACAAAACCAACAAGCGGTGTTTATATCAGCAATTATTCTAAACAAACTAGTAAGCCATTATATCGAAATTGACCAGCCCAGCATGCACAAATGCATATCCAACTAAGTTCGTGTTCACTTAAGTCTATATCAGCATATGCATATCCAAATGAACCCCAAACATTAAATTAACTAACAAACAACAATAACTACAAAGAGTTATCACAGCATACAAAAAAAGTATAGTAATCTCAATAACTGTATACAAACTTGAATCTTTCATTCTTCTTTAATAGTTGAACAACCATAGTGCACAACTGTTAATAACCGCTGTGATACTTAGGTCGCGGAGAGGTGCAGCTATTAAATGGAAGCCTTAACAGACAGGTGCCTTACAAGATGCAGGTTCAAAGTCTACAAAAGTGCTCTCCGCCATTCGAAAAAAAGTATTAGGTGATTTAAATATCTTTCTGGCTAAAGGAATGGGGTACAGCGACTAAGTGGGATCTTTAACATACAATTAGTAACTGCTTTTGAAGATTGACTAGTGCCTACAAGTTGGTGAATATTATGAAAGTTAAAAATGATGATACATATGCTGTGATTAATGCTTAGCAATTTACTTGGCTGCTGATCACTATGGAGCACCTCTAAACAATTGTTTGTATCGGGATTATGTGTGTGGAAGACAAGCCTGATGTCGGGGGGAAGTGCACTAATGGTTTTATTGGTTAGCGAAAGAAATGCAAAGTGCAGCATCCATAATTGCAGTATATAGTTTGGAATGTGGAGCTTTAAAGCTGTTGTTTAGTATACGAGTTTACGGTATTATGAATAGTTTATTAATGGTTTGTGGTATAAACACAATGTGTAACTTATCCTCCGGTTTTGAATTCAATGAAATGCTATTGCTGTTCAAAAACATGTTCTTATCGATCTCGAATCTGTGATACTAATAATCTTGAATGTGATTAACAAAAGTTCACATAAACCCTAAATCCCATCAAATTTACATTAATCCCAGTACGAAAATCAAATTAAGAAACATAAAACTAACTAACATGGATTACCAATGGCATGCAAGATTGCCAACTAATCAACCAAAATCAACATTATTCGGCGAATAACAATAACTCGGCCAACCATGTTCACATCAATCTTCAAATCAGCGGGGAAAAAAAACAATAAGCCATAAATGTTTTTTTGCAAATCTGCAATTTTTTTTTTTTTTTTTTTTTTTTTTTTTGTTAATCAACTAAGTTCGCATAAACCCTAAGCACCCAAAATCAATCAAGAAACACAAAAACAACTAACAAACATTCATCATACGACACAAGATTCTAAATCCATCAACCAAAACGAAAACCTTACATAACCCTTTATCAATTTCAGACCCAATTACATAATTACACAGATTCTTATAATTCAATATTAAAAAACCAACCATAGCATACAAAATTATAAACCCGCCAGCCAAAATCAAACCGTTACGTACCCAATTCACATAATCACACAAAATCCTAAAATTAAACATCCAAAAGAAAACTACTCGTGGGCACATGGCATACAAACTAAAAAGTAAAGTAAAGTAAAGTAACTCCCAATACCGTCTTCCACGGGTTATGGGTACCCAATACCGTTTCCGGTGTTTGGGGGAGGTTAAGATGTAGACAGCCTTACCCCTACCTAAGGTAGAGAGGCTGCTTCCAGTTCTACCAAAGGTAGAAAGGACCTCCGGCCTTTTGTAGGGAGTGAGGATCGAACCCCCTCTCAGTTGAGAGGCAAGGGGTTTTCCAACTGATCCAACCCTACAAACTAACATACCCCTATAAAAAATTTCCAAAATTTATCGAATCAAGAACCAAAAAACTAACAATGACACACAAATTAAAGACCCCATTAAGCAAAATCATAAACCAGCATACCCCTTTCAAAAATAAAAAATCCATCTTCAATTATTTTTTTTGGATAACCATGGTTTCGGAACTTTTGGCCAGACTAATAGATGGGTTTGCATCCACCGCCACACAGACTCAAACTTTATTCATATAATTGGACAATTTCTTAAATCAAGAACCTAAAAACTAACCATAGGACACAAGATTATAAACCAACCAACCAAATATCAAAACTTTACATACCCAATTCACATAATTACATAAAAAGTCATAAAATCAAACATCAAAGGCAAAAAAAACTAAACTTACCATAGCATACAAATTAGAGAAGCCATTAACCAAAGTAGGACTCTTAGTAAACCTTTGTTGAAAAGCATCACTCAAATTATGAGCAGGATCAGTTGAGATAATAAGAACAGAAGATCTAACAGATGCTAATAAGATTGATAATATTGAACTACAAGTTGTCTTCCCAACACCACCTTTGCCACCAACAAATACCCATTTTAATGATTCTTGTTCTAATACGTTTTTTATTGTTCCTTCTGGTATCTCATCTGCCGCCATTGTTTTTTGAGAACCCTTGAAAGTGGGAGTGCTTTTGTAGATCTTGTTCGGTGGACTTTGTTTTGTTTTATATTTTCTTTTCTACTTCTAGCATTAAGGTTAGTAGATATTTAGGATCGACATATTTTTAAAAGAGTAAATTTCACCCTTGATCCCAAAAGTTATGTAAGATTCATACGACAATTAAAAACGCGATTTTTTTTTTTTTTTAGTTCATGATCTTCAAGATATTACTTCGTTGGTCTAAATTTTTAACGATCGTTAGTCTCGCTCGTTATCTCGGTCCTTACGTGCGCAGCACGTGAGGGCAATTTTGTCCGAATCTTTGTTCTTAGCTTTTGTTCTGTGTTTGATATTGTGCATGCTACTGTACCATATGTACTTTTGGTATTTTTTTTCTTCACGTTTCTACTTTTATATTTCATAAAAAACACACACACATGTCGAGATTTATATTCATCTCATACACACATTCACACCATTCACTCTATCTTTTTCATTTCTAGAAAATCCACTTATGTGTGTATCAATTATTTTTCAAAAGTATGATTTTCATACTAGTCAATTGATATTGTCTTTGTGTTCGTTTTTGTGATCTGTTGTGTGTTCTCTGAATTAACAAGTTGAACTGCAAGTTGATTTTTAGAGGACAAAAACAAATCACAAAAACACGCTAGGAATTGGACTATGTTAGTTGGGTTTCATGGTCGGATCTGAAAACGGGTAATATGTTATTGTGTTTGTGTTTCATGGTCGGATCTCAAATCATACCCTTCTTTCAAATTATATTTGCCTTTGAAAATCTATTTGATAAGTATCTTATCCTTTTATATTTTACTTGTTTTGGTTCTTTCTCTTGCAATCCAACATCATATCCAGTTGTTGATGACATTTTTGATATATTATTGATGTAATTTGTAGTGTATGATATTGTAGTTTAGAAAGTTGTAAATTTATAGGCATTTTGAACATGAAAAGTTATGATATTAAGGTAGGCAAATGTATCGTTTATTTTGTTTGAAAAAGTCACACGTCTTACTAGATAGTGACTAAAGTTGTATACCATATTTGATAATTAATGAATATGAAATGTAGTTTAAACCAACATACTCAATATAAAAATTTATGAGATTTCTGATATTCCCTCACTGCATTTATCACTTAACATCTTCACCTAACAAGTTTTTTCAAGTAAACACACACGCACACCCTCATTCTCATTCTTCACAAGTGTAAATCTATTTTTTTTCAAGTAACCCATTTAATGGCAGCTTCTTTTAAAAAAAATAGGGATTTTAGCAAAATGGTGGTAACAGATGCTATGGTTGACTATGTGTTGGGTAAATATGAGAATAAATGGTATGATGACGATGCAATGGCTGAGGTGATACTTGAAGACTTGTGGCAAAGGGAGAACAATCAACATGATATTGTTAAAGGTTAGTGTATATGTTACTTGTTTTGATTTTTTAAGTATATGTGTTTATTATTTGTGGAGACTTAATGTTTCTGCACACATTTATAGATAATAGAATAGAAAATCTTGAAGAACTTGGCAAGAGGATATCAAAGCTTGAAGTTCTGTTCGGTAGTCTAAAAGAGGTAAAGGAGGCAAAACTGGCAGAGGTGATAGCAAAGCTTGAAGAAGTCTTTGGAAGGGCAAAGCAGTCACACGAACCAGAGCAACAAAAGGAGGTCAACAAAGGTAATTTTGAAAACCCTAATGCTAGTAGTATTAGATACTAGTCATGAGGGTATGCTTGTTGAATAAAGTCATGAGGGTATGCTTTTTATAATGTGTTATGATGCTTTGCTTGGATTAAGTCACGAGGTTATGCTTGTTGTATGCATTGACTCTTGTAGAAATGTGGAGGAGGGGTGAATACGCTTCTATTTAAAATCTAAAATATTTTCTCTCAAATTTCCAATCAAGCGTGGCCAAATAGGAATAGTGATTTTGATGGTTGTAACAAGTATACATATCACAGATTACGTCACAAACATAAATAAAGAAGTTTTAGTTAGTTCAGATCACACTGTGGACGGTCCCAAATATGAATGGACGGTCCCATATATATGTGGGACCGCTAGTCTATTTAGGGGGCCGCCATCAGTGGCGAGTTTTGGACTGGTGATGAAGTTTTCTGATATTGTGCAGTTTTTTTAGGTAGCTAGTTAATATGAAGATATAGCCAATCATAACACAATATAACCACAAACCATACAAACACAAACACAAACACAATGCAGGTATAAATGTAAAGCGATAAATGCAATAATAAAGCGTAAAGAGCTAGGTAAAATAAACGCAAACCAGACACGATGATTTATAGTGGCTCGGTCACGAAGCACCTCTTCGCCCTACTCCACTCCCTGAGTATCCAACATGAGAGTTACTTAACTAATCAACAAGCTCCCTTTAGGCGGAGAAAACCATACACCATTGCTTACACCAATTTCCGACACTAAGCAAAATTTCGAGTTCTAATCTTGACTAGAACCAATCCACACACGAACAACACGATCCACTCGATCTACACGATCTACACGATCTACCTAATCTTCACACAACTCCTCACGAATTTACACATCGTTCAAATTTATACATGATACTTCATAGGCTTACACATCATCCGAATCTACCTATTACACATGATTGAAAGATATGGACTCAATCTATATGTAACCAGTGTTACACATGGACTAACTTGACTTCATAACTTCGTATCTAGATGATAATGAAAGTTCTTCTCTTTGCACTTAAGGGAAGGAAGAAAGAATCACATTTTAACAAGAATCAAAAAAGTTAATGTGATCAAAGAAGAGAGGTTTGAGAGATTTAAGAATACAGAAAATTTTGTGCTAAAGAGGGTTTATTTTTTTGAAAAAAACAGTGCAGTATTTATAGTCAGCTCGAGGAGCGAGGGACGGTTCCGTAAACACAAGACGGTCCCATATATATACGGGACCGTCACTTATTTAAGGGACATTCCCGACAATTTTTGTCCTTTAGTGGTGAAATGTTTTCTGGTGAAAATTTAACTGATTTGGGTGAGAAAAATAGCTGTTGGGAATATGAAATTCAAATTTCAAATTCAAAATTATTTTCTTATTAAAACATTTATTTATAATTACAAAAATAATTTGTATAATTTATTTTTTTTAAAAGGTTTTGTCACATTTATAAAAATGTGAGGTCTGAGGAGAAAAATAATTTCTTTGATCACTTAAACTAGTTTGGCAACTTGTTTGTACATACCTTAAGTGATTCAGACTTGAGACATCGGAAGATGTTGATGCATGCATTGATGATTTACGTAAGCAAGTAACTTGTGCACTTTACGTTATGTATTACAGGTTGCATGTTTCTCATAAATAAAATATAAAGACACTGTATAGATTAAACTTCGTAAAGTTTGAACTAACAATCTCCCCCTTTTTGAATAGACATATTGATTCTACAATGACAACCTAAAATCAAGGCGCATGCTTAAGGAGTGGGAAAAGATGAACGGAAACGGAGAGGGAAGATGTTGAACTAAGGTTGGAAGATATGGTATGGATTAGTCATTCTTTGCACTAACAATAAAGGAACGTTTGCACTTACAATGATATGGCATGATCAAAGAAGTGCATGCGATCCTAGTTTTGTTGGGTGTGTTAACAAGAAGAAATGAATGTAAGAAATGAGAAGGGGTGGTAGTGTGAACTATGAGTATGGTGTAGAAATTTATGAGGATGAAGAAGAAGTATTTTCTCTTTTTGATGGATTCACTTTGTGGAACAATTGTTACCTTAGGCTTTTTTAGAGGAAGAAACTCTAGTTGAGAGCCATGGGAAGTGAAAAGATGAGGGATGTGGTGAGGAAGGAGGTGATTAGATAATCAAAATGGTTATAATTTTGGACAAAGCTAGGTATAGGTAGGTTCGAATGTTGTTCTTCTAAAGAAACTGATCTAAAGAGTGGTGGTTCAAAGACGTAGAAAAGGAAAAGCAGTAAACCAGTTCGTGACACCTTTACTGGGGACGTTCCTGTAAATAGGGGATGGTCCCTTATATATAAAGGACCACCCACATGTTTTTGGGACCGTCTCCAGTGGGGTGTAGAGTCTTTCCAGTTTTCTCTGTTTTTCCCAGATGAAAGGATAGAAATAATCAAAGGATTGATTATGTGAAAATCATATTGCCATTAAGAAAGAAAATAATTGGACAATAATGATTTAGGGATTTGGTAAAGAATTTTTATAGGAATGTTGGGATTGTGTGGAAAGATATGAATAATCATTTGTTGAGTAAGAAGACAATTTACAAATGATTAGAGAATGTTTAGAAGACTCATAGTAGAGGGAGAGGGACATGTCTATTGGTTGGTGATCTAGAGTAGATAGTGGAGTAATGAAATGAACTAAGAATCACTTGTATAGGAATTCGTAAGTACTTTATCACTCAAAGGTTGATGTTAACTTTTAGCTTATGGATGAGCGTTTTAACTTATGTAGTTAAAAAGCTTGAATATGAATTTTCAGATATGACTTTTAACGTTTGCGATTGAAAGTTAAATTACTTGAATATTCCGATGGAATATTTAAGTTGTCAAACCTACTTGGAGGAGTATTAGATTTTTTTCTAA
Source organism: Chrysanthemum seticuspe (assembly GCA_019973895.1). Taxonomy (NCBI): domain Eukaryota; kingdom Viridiplantae; phylum Streptophyta; class Magnoliopsida; order Asterales; family Asteraceae; genus Chrysanthemum; species Chrysanthemum seticuspe. The sequence goes on along the minus strand of BPTQ01000001.1, from coordinate 132,080,794 downwards.
CCTTTCCTAGACAGAGGAGTGGGTTATTTGAAAGTGAGCGAGATGATTTAGGGGATGTGTGCACAAAGACTTTAGGAGATCCTAAGGAAGAGTGGATTATTTAAGATCATTTTTTTTTTTACTATTATGACCTTTTGTGGTACTAGAGACCCTGAGAACGATATTCTAGTGTGAGGAGATATTTCCTAGGTGCATAATATTCAAGGGTTTAAGCATGTAAGCGCATTTAAGCATGCATCAAATAGTGATCAAAGATATTAACGTGCAAGATTATATGACATCTAAGAGGTTATCATGATAGGTATACCTAGTCTGTTATATAATAAATTGCCATAGTATGAGTGCACAAATAACACGTAAGTCATGTAAAGATATGCATACGAAGCATGATTACTTTAAATGAAAACATTAATTAAAACATGTTGACATTTAGCACATAAGAGCATGTATCATGGATATATATCAAGAGATATACTATTAGAATATCTAAACAAAACCAATCATGGATATATATCAAGAGATATAATATTAGAATATCTAAACAAAATTTTTCTAATAAACATGCATTCAATAATTAAGCAAATAATCATAGAGCATTTAAGAAATCATGAAGACATTTAATCATATCTCACAAGAGCAAGCAGTCATTTTGAAATATCAAAAACACATATGTGAGATGCAAGTAATCTAGGTTTGCTAAGAAGAATCTTGATTACTACTTGTTCAAGGTGAAATCCTAATGGGAGAAAAGGCTCACTGATGTAGACTATCTTTAGTCAAATATAGGAATGGTAGTCTTTCAAGCTAGAGAATGAATATGAGACTAATACTATTGGTGCTCAATTACGGCTAAACACGACAATTTTTACGAGTTTACCACAAACCCAACTTCACTCATGGAAGCAATTCAACTGTTAGGTCAAATTGAATTTCTAATAAAATAGGTTCTCCAGTAGTCATTCTCATGTTATAAAAAGTCGAATTCCTATATTTTTCTATCAAAGTGTACCAAAGATGATATTTAGCTAATACCTCTAGTACATGTCCTAATATAATACAACTAACCATATTTTAAAAGCCGGTTAATGAAGTTGACTTGTTTCACACAAAAACTTAACAATGGAAAACACGTTATTTTAATCATGTGTTTGAGATTTAGAGATTATTTGGTTTAGATGGTGTATTACATGATCTTATTAATGACATGGTGTATTACATGATCTTATTAATGACATCTTTGTTTGCTGAGTTGTTATTTTAACACGTTTTGGTTTTCTATAGCAAAGAAAGTATTTCAAGAATACTCCTTAATATATCTTGAGAAAAAAGTTTAATTAAGGTTACTTACCTTAATAGATCTTGTAAGTGTTTTACGATGTGTCATTGAGACAAAACATATTATATCTTTCAACAAATATTCTTATCCAAGAGGATAAAATTTTACTCTTATGAATTGTTTAGGAAAACAAGTATTTTATTGTATAGTGTGAAGAATGATTTTTTACTTTATGCAATGACACACATTGTATTGGATTACTTTTAAAATCTAACATCCTATATTTTTCAAACAAGATATAATGTATTCTCTTGTAACATAACTGATAACATTAAATAGTCCTGACTTTTAAGTGTCAATTTCCCCCGATAATGCTTATATTTTATGTCATTTATATGGATTTACGCTTGTATTAATTTATATTTCACTTTCAGGTAAATTATGTGCATTGGAGCTTAAGAGAAGCGGATTTGGAGATTTTCTTAACGGATTATGATAGTATGCTACTCATGAAGAAGCTACGGCGTAACTTATTCTCTCACATTACGCCGTAGCTAGTGTTTTATCTTGGATTGCCTACTCAACAGCAATTACGGCGTAACTCCCAACTAAGGTTACGCCATAATCATCTAGGTCAAGAAATATTTCGCGCCTCCATCAACTAAGCCGTAACTCCTCAACAAGCATTACGCCGTAGTCACTTAAAAGAGTTCTGTATTGAAGATACGACGTAACCTTTACCAAGTGTTACGACGTAGCCTATTTAATGAGAGTACCATTTGGAGGATTATTAAAGTTACGGCATAACTCTCAACTCAAGTTACGCCGTAACTAGGATCGTGCCTATAAATACAATCCCTAAATTTTGCATTTCACATCATTCACTCACAACTCAAAGTCAGAGAACGTGAAGAGGGTTCCAAAGGCAGATCATTCGGAGCATACGAAGCCATCTCCAAGGGATGAATCACTCCATATCGATAAGCATTAGCGATGATTTCTATCTTTTACTTTTAATTCATGTATTTCATTATGTTAAACATTGAATTTATTGTTTCTTTTAATATGATCGGCTAAGAACCTTTGGTGCTAGCCTAGTTATGATTCCTTGAATGTATTGTTTATGTTTTCATGCTTTCGTATAATGTATGCACACATAGATCGTTGGTAGTTACCCTGGCTTCGGTAGTTTTGAAATGCGGTCGTATCTAGTTGCTTAGGAGAATTGACCAACTGACCCTAAGTAGTTAGTTAGAGTTTGGAAGGGTAAGAATTGACCAACTGAAAACCCTTCCTCTCTTGTGCGAACTGACCAAATGATCACCGGTCGTCCGAACGAACTTAAGAAGTTAGGGATGAGTGTCTAAGATGCTAGCGCCCGGGAACTCATTATTTCGAATCTTGCATGTAGGGTACTTAATGACTTGGCTTAGGTGACTTCAGATCCTCGGCTCCCCAAGGGGTAAACCTTTGACGTCGGGTAGGAGCCTTTGTTGATAGGTTAGGACGAATTGACCAAATGTTGTCCTAGTGACTTAAATCCCCACTTGAATCAATTGGAAGTAATAAAACATAGACATTACACGATAGGATGTGTAATTAGGTTAGCATACTTTCTCTCCCTTGATCACAACCTCTATTTTATTTACGCGTTTATTTCTTGTTCCTTAGTTAATTAATCATTTCAACCTCAAAACAGTTAAAACAAGTGACACCTAAACTTAATTTAAAATCCGATCACATAGCTCTTGGGACGACCTCGGTTTAACTGATTACTACACTACACACGACCGGGTACATTGCCCGTGAGTGCATAAGGTAGACCATAGGTAAACGAGACAATTATAAATATTAAAACCTGGTCAGAAATCCTGCATCAATAACCAATCATGCTACAATGAGATGCATAGGGTATATTATTTTAACTTTTGCTTAACATGTGATTTGAGTGTTAAGTCATTCATAAGAAAAGTTTATATATGTGTTTGTTTGCTCGTGTTTGGTTTTTCGGAAATGACACATTTACAAATGCAGTTGCAAAGTAAATTACTTGATATTTCAGATGAAATATCCAAGTTTTCAATCCTATTTCGTTGTGTATTTATTCATCTTTTAAGCATATTAGTTTGATGTTTGGAACACAACCATTAAACAAGAAGACTCAACATCACATCATTAACACAAGTGTGAGTTATGATCCTATACATTTATCTTTTCGTCTTAATAAGGACGTTTTATTTTCATAACAATCGAGTGTGATTGAGTATGTAGATTCAAGATAAAACATTTTGTTATATTTTGATGAAATTCTGAAGCTAGACAAATAATGACTCCAAATTCATGTCCATACTCAAAAACTTGTCAATTAGGTTCGATAATGATATCAATCATAATTTGAATAATGAATTGATATATACTCGAAATCTTTCTTGACCTTGACGACCACTCTTTTTAATAAAGAAAATAAATACCTCGACGATCACACAAAAAAACGAACACATAATATGTTACACATCACGAACACAAACACATGAACCCACAATCTTTTTGACTTCTAACTTGATATAAGGTCTCGTTTCTTTTCACAGTTAGTTTTCGGCTTCAAGATCATGAAAATGGTCTCGGGTAGGTTTATCTATCCTTTTTATTGTTCTTGTGTTTCTTTTAACGAAAGAAAGAAAGGTTATAACAGATTTGTTATAGATATTTCTTTATAACTTTCGTATATTAAAAGAGGTGGAGCCTTTTACCGATCTATGTTGGGTTTGTTGTTCAAGCTTAGAAAAATCTTTAAAGATTTTTACGCAATATGAACTTAATCTGAGATCTTATTAATTTCATTTAAGTTTGAGTCTTGTTGTGCTTGACGTTGTGTTCTTGAGTATTTTTTCAAAAGAAAGGAACAGACAAAGAAAGAAAAAAAGAGGATAGGAAAGAAACATGCAGTTTCATTTCATGTTCCTAAGTTTCATAAAACTGGGAGGAAAAAAACTTCAATATAAAGTTTCTTTAAAAAGAGAAAAGAAATAGAAAACAGTTACAGCTATACCCATTTACTAGTTTGTTTGTTGCGATGCTTTTGTAAAAAAAAAATAAAACTTTGGCTATGTTTAACTTGATTCTAGTCACGGGGCAATTAACTACTACCTAACGTTTTTAAAGCAGTGATGATGTAAACATTCATTTAACATTAAACTTTTTATAAGAAAAAATGTGCACAAAAGTTTTCGCTTTAGTTATAAAGTATTTGGTTTGTGCGTGGTGTTGTTCCCGATTTGGTTAAAATTTATAGTTCTCGTCTTTTTTTATTTTTTTCAGTTCCTTTTTTACCAAGGACAACCAAATCAGAGGTTATAAGAATTTTTCGGTATGGTTGTGGTTATATTTGTAACATATTGGATTTCACAAACACATCAAATCATGATCAAATGGGGCGTATACAATAAGGTTTTAGAGAGAGAAATAGTTAGAGGTTTGGGAACTTAGTGAGAGAAAATGAAAGTATTATTATGAGCTCCAACCCTCTACCTTGGGAGGTATAGAGTATTTATAGTCTTACATAAAACGCCACCTACGGGCTGTGGATCAGGCATACAGTGGGTAAAGACCCGTCCGTCCTCCACAGTGTTACTTAACTAAATACTATTTAACTTTAAATAAATACGACTACGAGCTTTCTAACGATTACATATACTTGAGGTGACCGACACTTTAATAACTGGATTTACTAAATCCTAACAATCTCCCCCTAAGGGAGGTCACCTCAAATTACAATGAATACGAACAGATATTACATTAGGATTGTTCTTGGATTCTTGTTAAAGTTCTTAGCTCTGAAGCTCGTAGTCTTTGATTCTTCATTTTGGCATTTATGGATAATCCAGGTGGAGGTCTTTAACTGATCCACGTGATAGTAAGTGTTGAGCCAGCTTTGAGATCATCAGCTACCATAAATCTCTGACTCTTCCTTTTTAGTGTTGGCATTATGTGATGTTGTGACATTTTGGACCGACATGCTCATATTCTGGATCATGATTTCTTCTTGTTAGGTCACTAGTTTTACAACACAAGCATCAATGAAAGAAATAGAGAAGAGATAGAGGTCGGTTGAACAATAAACAAACACACACACACGATATACTTGGACGGTTATGCGTAGAGATGTGAGTGAAAGAGTAAATTGAACAACCAACCCTCAAGTGAGGGTTATACAAGAGTATTTATAAGAAGGGGAGCTAGGGCAACACTCCTACTTCCTTCCTTAATGGACATGGGCCTAAGCTCATGGGCCTTCTACATAAGCTTAAGCTAATAACAAACATAAAGGCCATAATTAAGCTAATTATTACATGTGAATTACTAACACTTGATTTGGGTTTAGGAGTGATTCCAACAATCTCCCCCTAAGTGTTGGTGATGAATGATTATGAACGGTGAAGGCGTTGATGTAATAGTAACTTTGACGTCTTCTAACATTCTTCTTTCTTGTGAGAAGAATTGCCTTGATTCGAACAATCTCTCCAGTGTAGAGAAATTGTCTTCTTTGAACAGTTCTGCTTTGACCTCATAATTATCTTTGTTCTTTGTTCTTTGGGATGGTAGTAATAGTATGTTGTTGTTGTCTGCATCAAGTCTGCCTCAGGTCTGCTTCGCTGCTCCAGTGTCTCCACGTCATTCTTCAACATGCTCACACGCTCTTTGACGTTGGATTTCAGTACTGATGAAGTTCTTTAAGTCTTTAACTTTGTAGATTCTTTGGCTTGACGAAGAATCATTCTGACTTTTGTGTTGCTTTGAGATAGAACTTTCATTAGTGATGATGTTGGCATGAGCATGTGAAGAATCTGCACGATCGTTCCGCTCTAGAGCTTCCATAAGAAGTAAACATGAAAACGGTTAGTAATAAGCGGATTCCGGCACTTACAATTTTGAACTTCGAGAGTGTTAACAGCATAGTGTGAAAACACAACTCTAATTCTTACAAAGGCCGTTCCTGAACTGGAGTCCCACAAGTGAGATAACGCGATGTACCGAAGTACACCTACAGTTCAGATGAGTCGCTGAGGTACACCGAAGCATCACCACATGACTGTAGACCGTTTGAGACACACTAAGCGTAATCCACGGGGAGTTACCGAAGTGACCTGCTGTCAAGGTTGTTTGATGTTGACCCTGGCAGGAGTTTCCATTCAATCACTGAGGATCACAGTTGTGAACCTCTCATAAATGTTCTCGACAGATTGCTGAGATCTGTGAAGGACTCGATAACGTACCACGGATGTTCTTATTGTTGAACATCAAGTGATGAAATTTCAAGTGTACCTAAGAGATCTTTTGATGAATCTCGTGGCTCTAGACTCAATAGTGCGTTTTGGTTTTCCTGAGTGGAGACTAGGGAGAGGGTCTCCTTCTTCAATATCAGAAATCTCTAAGAGAAAGCCGATAGATTATGTAGGGTTCCCTGTGAGAGTGAAACAAGCTTCTGTTGAGAGAAACTTGAGTGGCTAAAAAGGTTTAGTGCATGCGTTACTGGGTCCATGACGGCTTTTATTCTTCAATACCGGCGTCATCAAGTGACAACCAGTAGCATATGAATTGAACCCGGTGTCTGCCCTAAGTTGAATAATTTGGAGGGATATTTCTTTTCACCCTTTTCTTTGCATTTCTTTTTAATTCTTCAACTCATTCTTTCTCCGATTCTCATTTTCTTCTTTTTATAATCGTACCTAAGGAATTCTAAGTACTAACTATTTGTGATGTCCTTGGGTAGATCCCTCCGGCTCTAGCGGATCATAGGACGGTTATTCCTAACCTTAGTCACCTTATAACTCCATGACTAACCTATGTTGCCATAAAACCAATTTTCAAGAAAATCTCTCACAACGGTTATGATTGTAAAACATTTTGTACCACTGTAAGAGTTTGATCTTTAGCAGAAATACTCCCCCTCCACATGTGCTTAAGAGTTTTTATGGAAATCTGTACAGTGAGGAAAGAGTGCGCACTTTATGAATTGATCAACTCAAGATAGACAATCCCATGCGAGACACGGTTACGTTGCATAGTTAAAGAGTTACATTGTCAGCTTTTAGGTGACAACTAGCTCTAATAACTACCTTGAAGGTGTAGACAAACCTCGAAAGGTTGTCAAACCCGTCAGAGTTCATGTCTACCAAGAGTTTCTCGAATGGTACATTACTACATTCTATTCGGACAAGTCCTTTGCGAGACACGTTTACATCACTAGCGAACTAGCTTGAAATTATTACCCGTCCCAGACAAGTCTTTTCGAGTTACTAACAGTTAAGTATCGTCTATTCGTTGGTTAAGTCTATTGCACAAAGATTCATTTGCATTTACACAACATATTTCTTATCACTTAATTTTCTCCCCCTCAAAAATGGCATATAAAATGTTATTTTTTAAAAAGTTGAGAATAAATATGACCATTTCGAGTGTTGCGGGAAGATGACCACTGTGAACAATTTGTGAAAAAAGTTTTAATTCAAATACTCCTCCTCAACAAGTGATATAAATGGTTGAGGTTTTGAAAATCATAAGGGGAAGTACTTGTTCTTTTGAGCAAAACCTTTAAAAGTGAAAGGTTTGATAAGTTTTACTAAAAAATAAGAAGCTTTCGCTCCTTTTATAAGGATTGTGGCACTGAAGCGTACCACATGGTCCTTTCTTGACAAGAACGGGTTGTACACTGAAATGTGTGCACAAGCCATTGTCATAAGTAAATCACACATCCAAAATATTATGACATAGAAGCAGTTCAAGGGGTACCAGGAAGTCCATCAATGTTTCCAAGAATGCGAACTGGGCGTTGATAACCGGCGAGAGCAATCCTGGGACGACCGCCTACAAAGCTCTCAAGAGTTCTGAACTGGTCCCGTCGATACAACCTTTCATCAATCTTTCTGATGATCCTTCTCACATCCCGTCTTTCCTTGGAATTCCATCGCTTTTGTGACCCAATGCCTTCATGAATATCCTTCAACCTATAAGCCAATCCGTCCCTAACCTTCTTCAATGTGTGATCCCCAAACTTGTGAAGATCTCTACACGCCATCAAGCAGTTGCGATGTGTTTCACTAATGTAAACCACTCCGAATGGTTGGCTGATGAGTGTATGTTGTGAAAGCTGGTTAATGTCGGGAAGATCTAGCTGAGGTGGAGTGAAGTTGACACGGGTCTGATATGATTCAACTGCAAGCTGGAGATCTTCTACACGTTCTTTGATGACTATGCTTCTGATGAAGATAAGCAAGGACTTGATGAATTCACGTTGTACTTCAGTTGAAAATTGTCTCATGCGACCCTGTACTTTGGCAAGGTACATGTCTTCAATGTCGTTGATAGACAAATTCTCAAAGTCCGCTTCTGAGAATGCATAATCCCTTTCGTCTTGCCTTTTGACCACAATATTCTTGAGAAAAGTGTAGTCCCATTTAGACGAAAGAGCAACATGTTTAATAGCCACGATTGCTTTAGTACTGAACACTTCATGTTGAGACTTCTGAACCTGGCAGCTTCTGTAGTAGATTTGTCGGCGTTCCGGCCAATGGTGAATCCCATACAATGCATCACGGTCATATACTTCCACATTGTTGGAGAACATGTGGTTAGCCCTTTCCTCGATGGCTATGCAGTTAGAGTATTTGGCTGCCGGGAATGGAAGTGTCAGAGATGTAGCGTATTTCCTTGAACCATCGCCACCGTGTAGAAGAAATTCCAAGTCTTTGTTGAAGAAATATCGGAATGGAATCCTAGGCTGATCTGGTTGGCCAATTGTTGGTAGAGGTTTTGACCAGTCAGTGTAATATGGAGGGTTGTCCCGTTTGGTGAAGTCGATGTTTGCTTCTAGGTTGAGCCAATCCATGTTGTTAGACATAGCTCGTGCTATGTTATCAAGGTGATACTCAACTTCAATAGCACTTTCCGAACTGTCTTTTAGAAGTTGAAATGCTTCATTCTTGATTCGCTTTAACTCGGATTTTGTCATCTTCTTATTATGAAATTTTTCTTGTAGTAGTTTCGCATGCTCCAATGTATAACATTCTGGAACCTCTTGACCTTCAGCTGGGTAGGGAGTAGAATCAACAAGCTTCGAGAACCATTCAAATTCAGTATCATCCTCGTCTAGCCATGATAAGACGTCAGTCATAGGCGCCTTCTTCTTCTTCTTCTTTGGCCTAGAGGAGGATTCTGGTTTCTTGGCTGTGTCAGGAGAGATGGGTTGTTGTTGGGGCTCAGAGACTTCTTCATCGTCACCACCCGTATACTCAAAGTGATCACCGGTTTTCTGAGTTTGGGGTGGTAACTCAGAATCTTGAGGTTTTTCAGTAGAAGAACGAGGAGGAGACCTTTGTTGAGCTGGAGTCCGTTGGGGTATTCACCAGACTTCTTCGGGCGTTTGGGCTCGTTGTCCTTATCCTTATCTTTGTCTTCGTCGTCTCTTGGACGTTTAGGCCTTTCAGCTTCTTCTCTGTATGATGACCTGAGTTGGTATTCCAGCAATGCTTCAAACAATTTACCTTCTTGGGAGGCAAATGTTGCAGAGCGTTTCGACATTTGAGCTACCAGCCGGTTCACCAATTCATCATCTGAGAAGATTGTGGGTTTAACTGGATTGATGTTTACATTCATTGGAGTTGATTTCATGGTTTGCTTGGCCAAATGCAAAAGATTCAGATAAAGTTGTCTCGTGTACATCTCCTTTGTCAATTTAGGAACTACGTCAAGAAGGAACTTGTGAGTGTATCCTTTGATCATCTCGTCTATTTTCCCTTGAAGATCATCTTTCATGAGCTTCTGGACATATTCCCTTTCAACTTGCATCTTTTCGTTCTCATCATGAAGATACTGAATCTGATCAGCGAAGAAATTCATCTTCTTGTAGAGCACGTATTTCTTTCTGACCTGTTTGACAGCTTTAACGATTCGTGTCTTAGCTTGAGAGATCCAAGATGCAGTTGGCTTCTTCACTGATTTGGATGTTGATTTGGTTGATCCTTTTGATGGTGGTGGTGAGGAATGAGAAGATGAATCCGATGATGATGAGATGTGAGGAGACTCCGGGTCCTTCGGTGGTTCAGAAGTTTTCTCCTTTGAACGTGTAGGACTATCCAGAAGAAACTTATCATAATCAACATCTTTATTTTTCTCGGACTTTTCAGTTTCTGGTTCTTCAATGTCATACTCAGTAGAATCTTCCACGCGCTTTTGTTGTTGCTCCAAAGTGGTCGATTAACCGCATCAGGAACTGGTGTAGGTTGAACATCACCACTTGACCCTCCGGGGCCACCCATTTGATCCTTAGTAAATTCTTTCGCAACGTGTTGGATTCTAACGAATTTGAACTTCCTCCTGTAATCAGTTTCCAGTGGCTCTTCTTCTGATTCTTCTTCTTCTTGTTCAACTACTGGAGTCTTTCCTTTTCCTTTATCTGCCGGTGGACTGGGAGGTTTCGGTACTGATGGAGTGTCATCCTTTGCAGTTTCAGAGTAGGTAATCTCTTCATCTGATTCAGTACCCTCAAATTCCTCGTCCGTTAGCTGTCTTTGCGGTTCAGACTTGGGAATTGGAATAGGAACAACTTCCTTAGATGGAACTTTCCTTTTGCGTGGAGGATTTCTCTTGGGAAACTTCCTCTGACTCTCAGTGCTTGCAGCACTTCCTGCACTTCCTCTTCTGGTTTTTCTTGTAGGAGTACCAGAAGATTTTTCATCAAGAAAGCCAACTTTGTTCTCTTTCACAACTGTCATATATCTTTTATAAGAGTAGAGCTGTTTGAGTTCATCTGAGAGAAGGAGATCCGACAACACAACACCTTGTTTCTTGGTAGTTGACTCCTTAAATCTGACTGTTAGAGTGGGTTCGGACAACACGTCAAGATTATCGGGGTCATTGATTCTTTTGGGGATATCAGGGTTGTATCCAAGTGCTCTTTGGATCAACAGTTTTGTGTATCTGATATAAGGAATCTTTGAGCCAAGATTTTTGAGGAATGTCATCATGTCATCCCATATCAGTGCTTCAACTTCGATGTGTTTCATGTTGATCAGAGCCCAAAATATTTGCAGTTCTACGAGCTTGGGGTGCTCATAGCCGCTGTCACGACCAGAAATAGATTTTGTGATGATGATATAAAGGGTTCTCCAAGGCTGAGGAATGTTCTTAAGATCCACGTGAGAATGCTTATTAATAACCCCTGAAGCTTCGTCATACCCAATATCAATCAAAAATTGCAGAACAGTCTCTTCAGTAGGTGCAGCAGAGAATTCGGTTGGCTCGATGTCAGGAATGAGAAGAACAACCCTTAAGTCTGCATGTGTGATGGTAACTTGTTTGTGATTGAGTGTCACTGTTACCGCGCTTTGACCTTTGACCCTCTGCATTGTATTCCAGAATTGTTGTATGTAGATCTCCGGAACAGTGGCAGAGTTGGTAAACATGTTCTGATATGGATGATTCTTCAGAATATCCACTGCAATGAGACAAGAAGATTCCGAGCAGGTGAGAGTTTCAAAGTCAACTCTGAGATTGTTCTTTCCAATCTTTATTGGATAGCCATGCGGGAAGATATCAGCAATGGTGAGAACGTTTGGTGCATCCACATTCATTTGAGCTTCCATGTCATGATCTGAAACACATTTAGCCAAAAGAACCAACATATCGAAAGACATAATGTTAGTCAACAGAAGGTTTTATTGACTAATTATTGAATGTGCTATGTCTATGATTGTTACGAGTCCAAAGTCACTTGTTTGTCCAATAGTCTAATGACGTCGTGATAAGTTTCGTGAGTTAGTTAAATTTAAGTTTTAAAGTTTATGTTATCACAAAATTTTAACAACACATTACACATTTAAGTTTATTAGTGACATTATTGGATTCGTGACGTTATGATTCGTTTATTTACAAGTTTGCCCGCGCAACAATTCATAATGAAGGTTTGATCAAGGCTTAGGCGTAGAAATGGTAGCTTATGCGTAAACAGGATAAATATACGCGTAGGCGCAAGCTTATGCGTAGGATCCTTACTTACGCGTAAGAAATATTACGCGTAGGAAAAGTGAACCTTATGCGTAAAGCTTACGCGTAGGCGTATATGAAACCTTACGCGTAAGGCTTACTCGTAAGAGTAGACCTTATGCGTAGAGGTCACTGTTTACGCATATCCTTCACAGGATACGCGTAGTCCCTTTGTAGAACCTTACGCGTAAACGCTACGCGTAAGATTACTCTTACGCATAACGTGCTACGCGTAAGGTGATCCTTATGCGTAGTTATCTAACAACCTTGATTCTGATAATTTTACGTGTAGCAAACCTGAAATAAGATCATCATAACATCAATATTTACACATTCATTCATTCAAAACAGATTAAGGCATGAAAAACTCATTAAATAGTTTACGCGTAAGATAACATATGCGTAGACTTAAACCCTAGAGCTCAAAGATTACGCATATGAAATCTAACCATAGGAATTGCACCAAAGTGTTTCTGGTAAGTCTTAGAGGCATAGTAAGTTGTTCTATCCAAGTTTTAACATCAAATTCAAGGCCAATCAAGAAAACCCATTTCATATGAACTAGAACCCTAATTTTCAATTTATGAATCATTAGTGTTTCTGGGTAGTTTCTGGGCTTAGATATGATTAATTTAACTTGAAAACAACATTGTACAACAATCTTTAACACCAAAAACATTCACATATGAAAACGCCCAAACCCACGCATAAACCCTAATTTCCAAAGTCCATCAATTCGTGTATCTGGGTGCATTTTGAGGATTAAAATGATGTTAGTGATGTAAAAGAAACGTTTTGACACAATCCTTTTAACCTCAAACACAAAACACATGATCATGTGTTCTAACCCTTACGCGTAAAACACAAAAGTCATTGAATCTTGAGTTTTAACCGTTGGATTCACATGAAATTCAAAACCATTGTTTAAAAACTTGTTAAGAACACAAAATCACTTACAAATTGAAGATCAGAACACCGGATTTGAAGATTGATTTGTATGCGTAGGATTAGTTAGGTTTGTGTAATAAATGTGAAGTGAAAGTGTTAGGTGGAGGAGTTTTAATAACATAACTTTAAGCTTTTGGTAGTTTTAGTCCCTCCACCTTTTCCATTTTCATCCAAAGCCTTTTAACTTCCATTTTGGTTACCAAACGAAGAATATTTGGAAATAACTTTGACGACACTCCCCCTCGACTTAAGAAATAATGAAAGGTTATAAATTTTAGTCCGAGGAGTGTCAGTAAACCAGAAATGTGACCACCATTATTAAAGAAACAGCCGAGATAGTATAACATGCAAGTACAC
>BPTQ01000001.1:131872422-132067073 GCA_019973895.1 Chrysanthemum seticuspe | reverse complement strand
TCTCGTCAAAACGGTTGATTGCATTGAAAGGCTTCTAGGAACTGCACCAGCTATAAATGAAGTCTTCTCACAATAATGGGTGGTGCTTGCATTGAAAAGTTTGATAAAATGGGATGGGAAGGAGAAGAACCAATATTGCACAATCCACCCTGAGTGCATGCACTGAAAAGTGGGATAACATGGGATGGGAATCAGGAGGTAAACCCATCAGGGCCAAGCAAAAGATGCTGGAAATATTTCTCGTTATTGGATTAAATGGAGATTATAGTGTATTTTAGCAGACATCACATGAAGTATAGACTGGCCATCAAACCCAAACACTCCCAAAACAGCAGCCAGCATTGTTTGCATCCCAAATTAAGGATAATAACTCCATAACAACAACATCCATTTTAGCGTACATAACACATACAAGACGACAACATTATTTTCCATTAGGCAACACAAGAAATGAAAGTACCTGCAAGCTGTAAAAAAGTTAAAATTAGAAAGCTATCCAGGAAGATCTTCAGGACTCTGCAATGGTTCCCAATTACGTAAAACCATGTTCTTTCAGGCTCCTACAAACGCTACCTCATATCCTCCCCAAAACTATATTGTTTTAATCACCTTAAAAACTCTTCTCAAAAACTGGTTTCCTTGAAGCCCCATCTGCATTCCACTAAATATCAATATTATTTGTACGAGACTGTTAGGAATTATAAAATTCCATAATGAAGTATCGGTCACCCCAAACTCTATCCAGCATAAGTTAGCTCGTAGACATTACGTTATTTACTAAGTTATTTAGTTAGCTATTTAGTTTAGTGCAACACCGTGGAGGAAGGACGGGTCTTTACCCATTGTATACCTGATCCACAGGCCGTCAGGAGGTCGTTTAGTTTGTAACCTATAAATACCCTCTACCTTGCAAGGTAGAGGGTTGGATGTTCTTTGGTAATCTAACATTCCACAAGTTTCTCTTTCTAGAATATCCCACTTTCTCTCTCTCTAAAATCATCTATACGCTTAAAGTGTTAATGTTATGATGTATATGTGAAATCTAATATATTACAATTGGTATCAAGAGCCATGGTTAGATCATCTCTTACATATCTTTGGATTTCTAGTGGTTTTTAGGTGGTTTTTGAGTTTGAAAACGTTTAGTGGGTTTTGCATCATTTGGTTGATTTCTAGTGTTAAAGCTTGAATTTTGATATTACTTTTGTGTTTAGAATCATCACAAGTGTTTAGGTTTTGACTTTGAAGGCTTAAATCATCGTGGTTGGGTTGTTTTTGGATTGAAAAGTGGTGTTTAGGTGATTTTCTTGCTAGCGACTTGGTTCTCGGTGTGATATTCATCATAGCGACTTGCTTCATAAAAAGTTAGCGAGTTGGAGTGGTATTTGGTAGCGATTTGGTCCTAGCGACTTGTCTATTGAGACAAGCCGACAAAAAGTACACTTAGTGGATTCTCCACTACGCGTAGCGACTTGTTGTAAGTTAGCGACTTGTACTTTATATTGTTAGCGACTTGGTGTTAGCGAGTTGGTACCTAGCGAGTTGCTATTTAGCGACTTGACAAATTAGCGACTTGGTTCGTAGTGAGTTGCTGTCAAAATTTTGCTAGCGACTTGGCACTTAGCGACTTGGTTCAAGGTTTCCTAGCGACTTGGGTGATTTCTTGTTTTAATACGGTTTTCTCTTGATTCAGTAAAATCCCGTGAAAGAATCTATTTCCCGGTTTAATCAGAGAGTCATAAAATCCCGTGTAATCTGTTAACATGTCTACCAATATTCCTACTATCATCTCCACTGTTGCCGAGGACGTTCATGCAGCAGATACTCCTCCACCCACAATGTCCTACATCACAGACCCGTTTATCTCCAAAGTGCTTGAACTCTATGATACCTCTCAGAACAATGAAACTGGTTGCATTTCTGAATGTCCTACCTTGATTGATTCATCAAATTGTGATCAAAACTCCTCACCTTCTGAGTCAAACTCAACGAACCACACCAGTTGATGAACATTAATGCAAAGCAAATGGAATACTACATTGATCCCTTTCAACTTCTTCATCAGCATCTCAAACTACTTTTATCCACAACTATGGATCGAACAAGCAGTGCTATTCTTCGTCAGGACTTTCCCACTTTGACAAGAACTGTGTTACTTAACTTAGAACAACTGAGGTTCCAAATTACCAAAGAAAATTTCTCTACTGAGGAATCTTATGCAGCTCTTCAAGTAATCTTCTATCAATTTCAGCCACTTATCCGGGGGGAATATTCCTCAGATTTTGATGATGACATGACTGGAATCTCATTCAAGAAACACACTGGAATGGAAATTCATGAGTTCGGAAACACCTTTATTCAACTTATGGGCAATATGGAAATATACATTAAGGAAGCTGCTAAAGATAATGACAAGTTGAATGAAATGAATGAGTGTCAAGTGATGCTATGGGAAGATTGTGACAGGTCATGCAATAGACCAGTTGAACCAATGAATGATACCGAATGCAGAAGTTCAGTTGCAATAAAAGAGGATGAAGACAACTGTAATGATCTCAAAGATTCAGAGTTAGAAAAGGTTTCAGGTGATGAGGTACACTTAACTGATCTTAGTAATTCATAGGTTAATGTACCTGACTCTAACTCTGAACATAACACTATGAAATCGATCTTGGTTGAGCCTGAATCTAAAACTATTAAAGCTAAAGACATGATTGAAAAAGGGGTATATGATGAACTTTCAAACAAATACTCAATTCTTGAAAAACATTGCATTTCATTGGAAATTGAAATACAACAAAAGGATGAAAGCTTTTATGCAAAAAAATCGTGTATTAATCAGGAATTTCCAGAATTTCGAGAATTTTTTGAAATTAATCAATTGAAAACCCAGATTCAGGACAAAGATTCAACCATATGCACTCTGAAATCACTTCTCTCAGATGTGCAGAAATATGACTGTCATGAGATGAGTGATACACTTGAATCCAGAAATGCTGAACTAGCTCTATGTGTGTCCAACCTATTAAGAGAAAATGAGTCATTAAGAAAGAACTTAGAGGAGACCAATTCCAAGTTGATCAATCAATCTAACATCTTATCAAAAGACATTGATGACCTCAAAGCCCAAATTCAAGATAAGAGCTTCAATATTGTTGCCCTAAAAAATGAGCTTAGGAAATCTATTGGAAATAGGATGAACACTAAGTCTGCAAAACCATCAAATTTGGGAAAGTCAACTGTTCATAACCACTCTAAACGTACAGTAGTTAAGCAGCCTAATGCCTTTAGAACTGAAAGAGTTAAAACATCGAAATCTAGGCTTGCCTCCCAAGTTGATGAGAATGTTGTTTTGACTAAACCAGTCACTTCATTGCTTCGTTCTGAGATGATGAATTTCAAACCCTAGGAAAATGTTCAAAGCTCAAAGTTCAGAAATACTAGAAGTATGACTTGTTCTCATAAGAAACATCATTTGGCTGATCAATCCCCTAAGAAACATACAAATCACAAAAGGATCAATAGTCAAAACAGGGAAGTGCACACATACAAATCTACTAGTAGCTGCTTCAAATGGATTCCCACTGGCAGATTATTTAAGTTCACAGAATCCAAACGGACTTACATACCTAGATCTTGCTTTAAATGGATACCCACAGGAAAACTCTTCAAGTATATTGAGCCTAAAAGGGTCTCTAATACTGATACGTCTATATTAAACGATGTTACCTCAAATAGTGAGATTATTCATGTAACTAACCCATCCAGTTGCAATCCTACATGTGCTTCTAGTACAATGTGCTCTCAGTCTTTTTCAGGTACAATGCTCAACTCAATCAGGAACCTCATGACTTGGTTTCCATCAGAAAAGAATATAGCTCATTCAGGAGCTATAGCATGCCAGAATTGATGTACCTCCTACTTTGACTCTAATTCATCTTTAATCTGGACTCGCTCTTATGAATCTGTGTACAAATCAAGTAAAAAAAAAAATCAATACATTTTTTAATACATTTTTCTATACTTTTTGGTTTAATACTGTTTTAATATTTCATTCTGTTAAGTTCATTATTTTAGTCATTTTCATCATTCTAATAAAGGATATATTCTTTGTTATCGATAACATCTACGGTCCTAGAAATGTCATTCAATAATGATACGGGATCATAGATGAAGTTCGAACAACTGATATATTCTTCTTTTAAACGGGTGGGTTATAATCAATCAATGTTCTTTGGTGACATTGATTGAGGGGGAGAATTTTTCAAAATATCTTGTTCTTATCTGCGTCAGTGCTGGTTACGTTGTGTGCTCAGTTGCAGGTCGTTGTCTTTGTGTACCCATGCTTTGTATGCCTATTTGTTTCATGGTGCTTATTGTGTTAGTGTTCACTGTGTTTGTTTGCTTATCTCTATCTGTGTTAGTATGCTATCTGATAAGTCTGATAAGTCCATGGATTGTAAATGTCTACTATACATAATATGATAAGATATCTACTTACCATGACTATGTTAGCAACTTGCCTTGAAATACATCAGCGACTTACTCAACAATCACTAAACCACAGGGACCGAAAGTGACAACTTGTTTTTCTTGGTTAATCTCTTATCCCTACCTTAGCGACTTACCATTTTTTATATTCTCAAAAACTTAAAACTCCACTTTCTTTCTTTCTCTCTCGTTAATTGTTCAAACTAGCGACTTTGAAGTGGTATGATTCGCATCTTTCCCTCTCTGCTCTATATTATATGTCGTAGATGCTTGACTAACACAACCTTTTACACAGATCCCACCGAGCACTTGATCCGTATCACTTGATTCCCACGTAGGTTTGCTAATGAATTTGCTCTAATGGAATCATTTTGCTTGTATATTATGGTAGTTTTGGTGTTTTTGGAATGTATTAATGGTGTTTGTATTGCTTCAATAGGGTGTCGATGAATGTGTTGAGTTTGTTGTTTTTGTCGATTGCAAGTGTGTTAAATATTGTGTTGTAACAGTTCTATATTGTCTGATAAGTGTGCCCATGTTATGGTGTTGAATGATTGGTTGGTTGGTAATGACTGTCTGCTGCGTATAATGTGTTCTTGATGGCGACTTAGTAATGTTCTTGGTAGCGTGTTAGTGTACAAAGTCATCGTGGCGAGTTGTTGTTTTTAAGTTCGCTCAAGTTAGCGACTTAGTAAGTGTGGCGACTTAGTGAAATGATTATTAACGACTTTTGTAGCAACTTAGCTGTATCACTGTTGATGGCGACTTGTCTTTACAAGTTAGCGACTTAGCAATGGTAGCGACTTAGTGAACTGATTTGTAGCGACTTGGCTGTGTTACTGTTGATGGCGACTTGTCTATACAAGTTAGCGACTTAGCAATTGTAGTGACTTAGTAAACTGATTTGTAGCGACTTGGCTGTGTCACTATTGATGGCGACTTGTCTTTACAAGTTAGCGACATAGTTTGCTTTCATGTAGCGACTTAGCCTTGTTTAGCGACTTGTCCATTTATGACTAGCGACTTATTTGGTTTATTTTTCATACGGCGACTAGGGTTATTAAAATGTTTTAAGGCAACTTGCTAGGATAATCTCATGCTCACAAACTTGATTCAGGGTTTCCTGTAGCAACTTAATATTACAACTTGGTTCATACAAACTGTCATATCTTTTCTACAGTTGTAATTTGTTTCATGACATTACCTCTTAGCAAATGTGCTTTTTAACCTGTCAATTCCAAGACAACACGTCTCATGAAAACTGTATCAAATAGAGTCTTTAACCGTAACTAAATCTCGTTAATGCTACTCAATCTATCTCTATATGCCTATACCCTGTATGAGCTTCTAAGTTTGTGTGTTTATAACATAAGGGTGCATTCAATGATGTCTAACTAACCATTTATAATCTAACATGTTCCCAATCATTGTTATTGGTTGTATTTATCATTAGATCTTCAATGGCAAACACAACCTCTGCTGAGAACATTGCATCTTCTGCTCCACCCAAAGTCCTTTCAGATGACGAAATCCTTCCTAAAAGTCAACGGGCAGAAATTGGAAAAAGTAACTGTTATGTGGACCTTCAAAAGTTGCAACAAAATCCTATCCTCAAAGTGTCTATTGATATTCTCAAGAACACAAACTTCTTCGGTGCCATTACCAAGCAATGTACAATTCCCACCATTTACATACAACAATTCTGGAACACCATTCAATGGGATAAAATCACAGCTAAATACTCCTGCAAACTGGATGATAGGGAATTTGTGATTGATTCGGACATTCTTAGCAAGGCTCTAGGAATCACTCCCTGTAACCCCAACATACGTTCTGAACCTCCACCTGGTGCTGACGATCTAATTGTCTTTCTAATTGGTTTGGGATATCAGACTAGCATATCAAGGGCTTCCGACATCATCACTGGACACATGTATCAACCCTGGAGAGCAATGACAACAGTTCTCAACTTGTGCTTATCTGGCAAAACATCAGGGTTCGATAAAGTGAGAATTCCCATCTTGCAAATCGTATGGGGTAACGTCAATAGGGTGAATGTGAATGTCTCAAATCGTATCTGGGAAGAATTTTCATTATCAATGCACACATTCATATCTGATAGAACAAACTTTCAGAATAAAGCTCAGGGTCGAAAGAAACTGAACAAGCTTGTGATTCCCAGCATCAGATTTTCAAAGCTTGTTATCCAGTACTTGCAACAGACTCACAACTTCAACTCCAGGATTGGATCAGCTCTACATAATGCAGAAGATGAATTTGTTTTAGGAAACCTTAAATATGTTCCTAGAGGTATGGATAAAGAAATCTTTGGATTGCCAATTCCTGATATCCTACTCACGGACGATATCAAGAAGAAGGACTACTTCAAACAGTACAAGAAAAGTGCTGCCAGATCCTCTGATAATGTCACACCCACTCCTCCACAACCCAATGCTCCAAAGTCCACTTCAGGATCACAAGCGTCTTATGCCTCTCTTCCTAAAAAGAGACGTGAAAGGTCACAACATTCAGACTCCACATCCAAGAAGCAGAAAGGAAAGAAGAAGAAAGTGGAAAAGGAAATTGGTGAAGATACTGAGGTTTTAAGGGATAATACAAGGTTAATCGATGAAGATGATGTTGCTATGCAACTTGGAATCCAGCAAAGCCTAGATAGTCAGAATGTGAGAGCACCAGTTGGAGGAGTAGTGATAAGAGAGCCTGATCAATTGCCTCAACAAACAACACCAATCACACAAGACAAAGGGAAAGGGTTTGTTGGCATAGAACAAGCTGCACACACGCTCCTTACCTTCTCTTCTTCACCATCAAGAACCACCACTCAATTCGAATTTAAGAAAAGAAGGGTTGAATCTTCATCAACTCGGGAGCTATCTGGATTGGAAAAGGAAACATCTGTAGCTCAAGAAGTAAATATTGCATCACGTGATACCCTGTATGACCAAAATGTTGATGAAATTGTGCATAAAGACTCACAGGAGAATCCTGAGTCGAAATCTGATGAGACTATGCCTTTGGAAGAACCAAATCTGTCTACCGGTTCTCTATCGTCATTTAAGAACCTTGATACAGACTTCACTTTCGGTGATCAATTCTTAAATGACAAACCCATTGATACTGAGTCTTCCAAGCAAGATAATGACAAGGAGGATGCACAATCCATGTTTACTGTCAACATCCAGCAAGACACATCACCCATTCCTCCTATGTCAGCATCTTTACTCACTACCGCACCTCCACCTCCCAAACCTGATCAAGTAACCGCACTTTCACCACCTGAATCTGCAAAGAATCTATCCCTTGAACCAGTGGTTACAGTTGCTGATATGGAAACTCCACCAGCTTCACCACCTCAAATACTTACTTCAGAGCAACTGCTCGACAAAGCAGTGAAAAGAATTGAAGCTCTTGAAAGACAACTACCGAAATCTGTTGATGCCCTTGTGGATCGTGTCTATAGGTTGAAGCACCTCAACTTTGATGAAGGGGTTGCAGACGCCATTGAAGCCGAAGTTAAGGATGCTGTGGAATGGGCATTGGAAGCTCCACTGCTTAGACGGTTCAAAGACCTACCTATTGCAGATATGAGAGCTGTACTTTCAGATAAGATGTATGAAGCTGGCGAGCATAAGCATGAATTCCATAAGAAGCTATATGAGGCTCTCGAAGAATCAATTAAGCACGACAATCATGAATAGTTTTTGATAGACATTGGAGAAAGAGAAGCAAAAAGGAAAAGGAGGACCATAGTGTTGGAAACATTGCGTAAAGGTCCTAAAGATCCTCCTCCACCTCCACCTCCAACTGGGGGTGCTGGAACTTCTGGAGCTAGTGGATCTTCTAAGACAACCTCTACACCTCCACCACCTCCACCATCATCACCACCGAAACCGTTTAATCAATCTAATCCTACCGGAGAACAGGTAACTCAGAAGAAATCTGCTGCCTGGACGACGGTTGATTCAAGGTTCACACCCTCAATCTCTTCAATTCCTGAGGATCAAATGGTTCATGAAGAGTCGTATGTCATGGCAGAGTCAGAATCTGATGAAGATGACGCATCCACCAAGCATATTCCTAAGCCATCAGAAGAAGATTGGTTTGATGCATACTTGGTAGGAAAAAGCACTAGCACATCCAGAGTTGCACCTTCAAGGGACACAATTCAAAGCTGTATTATTGAGGAGAGACATCTTTCTCCAGAACCTTCATGGTCCATCCCAGAGTCTGAAACGATTATTCCTGACAACAATTGGGTATCAACTATCACCAATGATTATGAAGTTCGAGCTGAAGACTCTCTTCTGCACTTCACTGGCGATATGGGAAGCTTCATCAGGTGGTATTGTGAACGGAAGAGTATCTCATCCATCACTCCAAGAGATCTTGAAGGACAAGCTTATGAAATTGTTAAAGTTTTTCACTCAGATGCCAACCAACTCCAATACCAGATGGAAGAATGCCATAAGATGCTGAATGATCAAGTCAGTGAGCATATATGTCGTTTCAATGTGAACAAGCCTCTTCCTCTAGGTGGTGAACCTGGACAGATGACCATTTAGGCTGAATTCTTCTTCAATCATGACTTGGATTATCTGTGTGCCCGTTCTACAGAAAGAAGACCAGCTCTTTCGATCTCTAAAATGAAAGCTGCAACCTACTCTGATCAGGGACTTGAACAGATGGTTCCTGATCAATTCTGGGCTGTCGAAGAACAAAAGTATGACATTGCAGCTTCATATGGTATTTCTCACTGGTGGTTCAAAAAGAAGAATTTCTACATCGAGAGACATGGTGCTGATAAAAGACGCAAAGATGTTCGATCCAAGCTAAGAATTTTAAGTGTTGTTCGAGTAGAAGTCTTTCCAATCTATGGCTATGAGTATTTGAAGAAGATCGTTCTTAAAAGAGCAGACCGGAAAGAATATATTATTGAAGAAAACGACTTTAAACATCTCGTGCCAAATGACTTTGAAGATCTCTATCTTCTGAATCTTCAAGGACATCTTGAACACCTACCTGTTCATGAGAAGAAAGCTCTATCTGCTGCTGTCATTCTTTGGATTAGAGGCTTAGTCATCCGAAAACGGGTTGAGGACTTTCAGCTTGGGATAGAAAGCTACCAGACTCGTGTCAATTTAACAAGGCCACAATGGGATACCAAAGGACAAGAATTTTGTTAGGTCACTAGCTTTACAACACAAGCTTAATAGAAAGAGATAAAGGCGATTGAACAAGTATCCAAACACACACACACGATATAGAGAAAATAGTTATGCGTAGAGAGTGAGTGAAAGAAATAACTTGAACAACCAACCCTCAAGTGAGGGTTATTACATAGTATTTATAGGCAAGGAGCTAGGGCAACACTCCTACTCCTTCCCTTTTCCTTATTGGACATGGGCCTAAGCTTATGGGCCTTCTACATAAGCTAGACCTTAAACAAACATAAAGGCCATAATAAGCTACCTATTACATATAAGAAACTAACACTTGAATTAAGGTTTAGGAGTGATTCCAACAATCTCCCCCTCAAGTGTTGGTGATGAAAAAACGGTGAAGGCGTTGATGTAATAGTAGCTTTGACGTCTTCTGACATTCTTCTTTCTTGTGAGAAGGAATGCCTTGATTCGAACAATCTCCCCAGAGTAGAGAGATAGTTTTCTTTGAACAATTATGCTTTGACGTCATCTTTAACTTTGTTCTTTGATCGTTGTTCTTTGTGATGAAAGTGATAGTATGTTTTTGTCTGCATCAAGTCTGCCTCAGGTCTGCTTCGCTGCTACAGTGTCTCCACGTCATTCTTCAACATGCTCACACGCTCTTTGACGTTGGAATTCAGTACTGATGAAGTTCTTTAAGTCTTTAACTTTGTAGATTCTTTGATTTGACGAAGAATCATTCTGACTGTTGTGTTGCTTTTGGATAGAACTTCTATTAGTGATGATGTTGGCGTGAGCATGAGAAGAATCTGCACGATCATCCCGCTCCGGAGCTTCCATAAGAAGAAAATATTTTAAAACGGTTAGTAATAAGCGAATTCCGGCACTTACAAGTTTGAACTTCGAGAGTGTTAACAGCATAGTGTGAAAACACAATTCTAATTCTCATAAAGGCCGTTCCTGAACTGGAGTCCCACAAGTGAGATAACGCGATGTACCGAAGTACATCTACAGTTCAGATGAGTCGCTGAGGTACACCGAAGCATCACCTCACGACTGTAGACCGTTTGAGACACACTAAGCGTAATCCACGGGGAGTTACCGAAGTGACCTGCTGTCAGGGCTGTTTGATGTTGACCCTGGCAGGAGTTTCCATTCAATCACTAAGGATCACAGTTGTGAACCTCTCATAAATGTTCTCGACAGATTGCTAAGATCTGTGAAGGACTCGATAACGTACCACTGATGTTCTTATTGTTGAACATTAAGTGATGAAATGTCAAGTGTACCTAAGAGATCTTTTGATGAATCTCGTGGCTCTAGACTCAATAGTGCGTTTTGGTTTTCCTGAGCGGAGACTAGGGAGATGGTCTCCTTCTTCAATACCAGCGATCTCTAAGAGAAAGCCAATAGTTTACGTAGGGTTCCCTGTGAGAATGAAACAAGCTTCTTTTGAGAGAAACTTGAGTGGCTAAGAAGGTATAGTGCATGCGTCACTGGGTCCATGACGACTTTTAATCTTCAATACCAGCGTCACTAAGTGACAACCAGTAGCATATGAATTGAACCCGGTGTCTGCCCTAAGTTGAATAATTTGGAGGGATATTTCTTTTCACCCTTTTCTTTGCATTTATTTTTAATTCTTCAACTCCTTCTTTCTCCGATTCTCATTTTCTCCTTTTTATAATCGTACCTAAGGACTTCTAAGTACTAACTATTTGTGATGTCCTTGGGTAGATCCCTTCGGCTCTGGCGGATTATAGGACGGTTATTCCTAACCTTAGTCACCTTATCACTCCATGACTAACCTATGTTGCCATAAAACCAATTTTCAAGAAAATCTCTCAAAGGGTTTGTAAATGAAAAAACATGTTTGAACCACTGTGAGAGTTTTATCTTTTAGCAAAAATACTCCCCCTCCATATGTGCTTTAGAGTTTTGACGGAAATATGCACTGTATGGGAAGAGCGCGCACTTTTGAATTGATCAACTCAAGATAGACACTCCCCCGCGAGACACAGTTACGTTGCATAGTTAAAGAGTTACATTGTCAGCTTTTAGGTGACAACTAGTTCTAATAACTACCTTGAAGGTGTAGACAAGCCTCGAAAGGTTGTCATACCTGTCAGAGTTCATGTCTACCAAGAGTTTCTCGAATGGTACTTTCTACTTGGACAAGTCCTTTGCGAGATACGTTTACATTACTAGCGAACTAGCTTGAAATTATTACCCGTCCCGGACAAGTCTTTTCGAGTTACTAACAGTTTAGTATCGTCAATTCGTTGGTTAAGTCTATTACACAAAGATTCATTTGCATTTACACAACATATTTCTTATCACATAATTTTCTCCCCCTCAAAAATGGCATATAATATGTTATTTTTGAAAAGTTGAGAATAAATATGACCATTTCGAGTGTTGCGGGAAGATGACCACTATGAACAATTTGTGAACAAAGTTTTAATTCAAATACTCCCCCTCAACAAGTGATATAAACGATTGAGGTTTTGAAAATAATACGGGGAAGTACTTGTCCTTTTGAGCAAAGCCTTGAAAATGAAAGGTTTGATAGGTTTTACTCAAAAGTAAGAAGCTTTCGCTCCTTTTATAAGGATTGTGGCACTGAAGCGTACCACAGGGTCCTTTCTTAACAATTACGGGTTGTACACTGTAATGTGTGCACAAGCCATAGACATATATAATCACACATCCAAATTTATAATGAAAGAAGCAGTTCAAGGGGTACCAGGAAGTCCAGTGATGTTGCCAGGAGTGCGAACAGGGCGTTGATAGCCGGTGATGTTAATCCTGGGTCGACCACCAACAAAGCTTTCCAGTGTTCTGAACTGATCCCGTCGATACAACCTTTCATCAATCATTCTGATGATCCTCCTCACATCCCTTCGATCCTGAGAATTCCATCGCTTAGGAGACCCAATCTTTTGACGTATATCCTTCAACCTATAAGCCAATCCGTCCCTAACCATCTTCAAAGTGTGATCCCCAAACTTATGAAGACCACTACACGCCATTAAGCAATTTCGTTGAAGTTCACTGCGGTAAACGACGCCGAATGATTTGCTGATGAGTGTATATTGTGAGAGCTGGTTGATGTCGGGAAGATCAAGCTGAGGTAGAGTGAAGTTGACATGGGTCTGATATGATTCAACTGCGAGCTGGAGATCTTCTACACGTTCTTTGATGACTATGCGTCTGATGAAGATGAGCAGTGACTTGATGAATTCACGTTGTACTTCAGTTGAAAATTGCCTCATGCGACCCTGTACTTTGGCAAGGTACATGTCTTCAATGTCGTTGATAGACAAATTCTCAAAGTCAGCTTCAGAGAATGCATAATCCCGTTCATCTTGCCTTTTGACCACAATCTTCTTGAGAAAAGTGTAGTCCTATTTGGTCGAAAGATCAACGTGTTTGATGGCAACGATATCCTTAGTACTGAACACTGCATGTTGAGACTTCTGAACCTGGCAGCTTCTGTAGTAGATTCTTCGGCGTTCCGGCCAATGATGAATCCCGTACATTGCATCTTGGTCGTATGCTTCCACTTTGTTGGAGAAAAATTGATTAGCTCTTTCCTCGATAGCTATGCAGTTTGAGTATGTGGCTGCTGGGAATGGAAGTGTCAAAGATGTAGCGTATTTCCTTAAGCCATCGCCACCGTGTAGAAGAAATTCCAAGTCTTTGTTGAAGAAATATCTAAAGGGAATCCTAGGTTCATCTGGTTGGCCAATTGTCGGTAAAGGTTTAGACCAGTCGGTGTAATATGGAGGGTTGTCCCGTTTGGTGAAGTCTATGTTTGCTTCTGGGTTGAGCCAATCCATGTTGTTAGACATAGCTCGAGCAATGTTCTCAAGGTGATATTCGACCTCGATGGCACTTTCCGAGGTGTCTTTTAGAAGTTGAAATGCTTCATTCTTGATTCGCCTCAACTCGAATTTCGTCATCTTCTTCACACGGAACTTTTCTTGCAGAATCTTAGCATGCTCCAATGTATTACCGTCTACCAGATCTTGACCTTCAGCAGGGTAGGGAGTTGAGTTAACAAGTGTAGAGAACCATTCAAATTCCTCTGTTTTATCGTCATCTAGCCATGATACGACGTCAACCATGGGCGCCTTCTTCTTCTTTTGTTTAGACCTAGATGAGGATTCTGGCTTCTGAACTTGTTTGGGAGAGGTGGGTTGTTGTAGGGGCTCACGGACTTCCTCATCGTCACCACCCGTATACTCAAAGTGATCACCGGTTTTCTGAGTCTCGGGTGGTAATTCAGAAGAATCCTGAGGTTTATCAGTAGAAGAACGAGGAGGTGACCTTTGTTGTGCAGGATTCCGTTGTGGTGGAGGTTGCATCGAGTACTGAATAGAGGATGATTCATCAGACTTCTTTGTGCGTTTGGGCTCTTTATCCTTATCTTGATCTTTGTCTTCATCATTGTTAATACAAATAAACCGTAAAAACGTTTATTAATATTTTGCGATCTCTTTGTGTTTTGTTGATAACATATATAATGTTGTCTTAAGTATAATTTTAAGGATACATGTTATTTTTGTAAAGCATTTACATATAATCTTTTAAATACAAAAATGTAGTAACAAAAGCATTTGTTGTAATAGTTAATTAGGATGGGTAAAAATCACAACCCATGGATCTTAACCCATACCCAAAGAGACTTGATACAATGTATACTTAGATACATTGAATCTAGATATAACCCATGGACCAACCCATGACCCATAACCAAAAAACCCATGGGCAAAGAGGAGCGTTCCACGGATCCCTAGCTTTGTGCTAGCCGGATCCCAAGTGGAAGGGATCCGTGGGATCCGTGTGAACAGTGAGGAAATTTGCCTATAAATATAGAGCCATTTCTTCATTCTAACTCACCCCTCTTCTTACTAAATCTCTCATACACTCTCATTCTCTTCTAACATATAGATCACTTGATCTAGAGAGTTGTTCTTCTTTTCTTTCTATTTGCGATTCTCATATAGGTCCTTCTCTAAGGCAAGATCACGAGCATTCTACAAGTCATCCAAGCAAGGGGTCCTTGATTGATTTGTCACTCCGCAAGATTTCTGTAGCGAAGATCTTGTATTTGATATTTCACATATTTGTTGTGTAATAGTTGTGTTGGTTTGGTCCACCGTGCTACGGACTCGGTATCTAGCTTTGTACCGGATAAAGTGTAAGCAACGTTGTGAAGGCTTCTCCGCCAAGTGAAGGAGTTTGTTGACATAGTGCTTGAACTCTCGAGTAGGTGACTCGGGGAGTGGAGTAGGGCAAGGAAGGTGTCCTTGTAGCCGAACCACTATAAATCGGTTGTGTCATTTCTATCCCTTATCTTTGTTTATTTACTTACATTATCATTAGATCTATACGTTCTCAACATCCATACGATTTCACATAATATCGAATCTAAAGTTTTTGAAATCAACTTAAAATTGGCAAAACTATTCAACCCCCCTTCTAGTTTTCCACAATTGGCATCAAGAGCTAAGTTTATAAAAGTTTTAAAATAAAATTGTATTTTAAAAACTTTTCGATCACTATGGGTTCTGAAAATTATAAGGAAGGGCAATCTATGCAATGACCACCACTACTTGAAACTAATGGTTTTATATATTGGAAAAATAGATTCGAAACATATGTGAAGTCTAAAGATATTGATCTTTGGTACATTATTGTTGAAGGTGATTTTGAGGCTACCTCAAATGATGATAAAGGAAATTTAGTTCACATACCTCATGATAAACTAAATGATGAAATGAAGAAAAAGCTTTCTAAAAATAGTGAAGCAAAAATGGTTTTATATAATGCTTTACCGAAAAAGGAATTCGAAAGAATTTCTATGCTTAAAACCTCTAAAGAAATTTGGAATTCTTTAGTTGTAACTCATCAAGGCAACCAACAAGTTAAAAATAATAAAATTGATCTATTTGTTCAACAATATGAACAATTTTCAATATCAGATGAGGAAACTATAGATCATTTATTTGCTAACTTTAATACTATTATTACATCTTTACAAGCACTTGATGAATCCTTTTCTAGCCGTAACCATGTTACTTCCATCGAAGTGGAGATCCAAGGTGACGGCAATCGAAGAGTCAAAAGATTTGACAATCCTCACCCTCGATGAACTCATAGGCAACCTAAAAGTCTACGAGCTTGTCCTTGCTAAAGATTCCGAAGCCTCAAAGGTGAAAGAGAAACACAAATCTCTTGCCCTTAAAGCCAAAAAGATTTCGAGCGATGAGGAGAGCTCATCTTCGAGTAGTGACGACGAAGAGTACGCTATGGCGGTAAGGGACTTTAAAAAGTTCTTTAGAAGAAAGGGTAGATACGTCAAACAACCGTATGACGATAAGAAAGGCTTTCGGAAAAACAAAGAGGACGAAAAGCCAAAGGATGATCGTACTTGCTTTAAATGTGGGGACCCAAACCACTTTATTAGTAAGTGTCCCAAACGGGATGATCAAAAGGCATTCGTGAGCGGCACGTGGGGAATGAGCGACGAGGAGGACGAAGAAATTTGTCTCATGGCAAATGACGAGGTATGTCACGAATACTATAGTAGTTCATCACTTGATGATGACTCATTGCATAATGAATATGATAAACTATGCAATATTAGCTTAAAACTAATTAACAAAAACAAGCTTTTAAAGAGTCAAAACCAACGTTTAGATAAAGAAGTCATAGAATTAAAAGCAAAACTAAAACGTTTGGAAAAGGGTAAAATAGCAAGTGGTGAATGTGAACTTTGTGTTCAACTTCAAACACTAGTTGATCATTTATATTCTAAAATTGCTAGAATGAGTACAAACACCTTAGATACAATACTCGATGGTGTTAAAACCGGCAACAACCAAAAAGGTCTAGGCATACAACAACTTGATCCATCAACTAGTGAAAGTAAAGAAACAAAATTTGTTAAAGAATTAGAAAAACCAGCCACTGTTGTAGCGGATCCCACGGATCCCCTAAAAAGGGAACCGGCTAGTGTACAAACTGGGATCCGTGGATATGCTGTGACAACTAGTGGTAATAACATAGCTTCATCATCTAGAAACGAGTTCGTTATCGTAAATAGGAAGAAACCAACTCATGTCACCACTAGACATCCACCTCCAAAAATTAATCCTACTTTTGCAAGAAACAAAGCACCATCTTTTCAAAAACATAATGCATCTAGGAGACCTAATAACGTTTATCCAAGAAGTAACCATCAAATGGGATGGAACCCTAATATGCAAAACGGTTTCTCTTTTCAAAACTTTGCTCCATGGAATGCATACTCATCTTATCCATACATGTCTAACATGAATGGAATGTTTAACACTAATGGACCCATGAATAAATGGGGACCAAACTTTTGAGTTTATTATTGTTTTAGGTGTGCTTAAAGGTCGACCTAGACCTCGATGAATGGGTCAAGGATAGCGGGTGCACGAGGCACATGACCGGCAATAGGGATCTATTCTCCACATATGAATCCGTAAATGGAGGTAATGTGGTGTTTGGAAATAGCAAAAGTAGAATCATCGGTAAAGGTACGGTTTCTAACAAATCTCTAACCATTAACGATGTGTGTCACGTAGAAAACCTAAACTTTAATCTCTTAAGTATAGGACAAATATGTGATAAAAAGTGCAATGTACTTTTTACCGAAACCGGTAGTAAGATACTTAAAAATGGCATAACCATAGGAAGAGGAATTAGGAAACATGGAGTCTATGTCATTAAAATCGGTAATGAACCTAAAAAAAAACTATGTCTTACCTCTATGGATGATACTTCGACCTTATGGCATCGAAGATTGGGTCATGCCAATATGCGACTTCTTCAATCGCTATCATCCAAAGATCTAGTAAGAGATCTACCTAATTTAAAATATGAACATCATTTTTGTGATGCTTGTAATATAGGAAAACAAGCTCACTCGAGTCATAAAGCCAAAAACATGGTGTCCACAACTAGGTGTCTAGAATTACCACATATGGATTTATTTGGTCCATCCGCTATCCAAAGTTATGGAGGCAACTACTATACTTTGGTAATAGTGGATGACTACTCTAGGTATACTTGGACAAAATTTTTAAAGAACAAAACGGAAACCTTTAACTATTTTGAAATATTAAGCAAAAAGATCCAAAGACAACTAGGAAAACCCATAGTGTCTATTAGGACGGATCATGGTAGGGAATTCGATAATGAAGTGCAATTCGGAGCTTTTTGTGACGCTAATGGTATTACTCACAACTTCTCGGCTCCACGCACTCCACAATCGAATGGGGTAGTAGAAAGAAAGAATAGAACCCTTCAAGAAATGAGTAGAACCATGCTTAACAAACAATCCATACCTCAAAAATTTTGGTGTAATGCTGTTGATACCTCAACATACATACTCAATCGAGTCTTAATTAGACCAATCTTAGGTAAAACTCCATATGAGTTACTCCGAGGCAAAAAGCCTACTTTAAATCATATTAGAGTCTTTGGAAGCAAATGCTTCATTCTTAACACTAAAGATTACCTTACAAAATTTGATCCTAAATCAACCGAATGTATCTTTTTAGGTTACTCGCCTAATAGCAAAGCTTACGTCATATTAAACAAAGAAACAATGAAGGTAGAAGAGTCATTAAACATAAAATTTGATGAAAGTCCACCCAAACCCTCTCCACCTCTTGTCGATGACGAGATCATAGAAAGTGAAGCTATTGTAATTAAGAAAAAGATTAACGAAGAAGATGAACCTTCAATTAGTGAAATCACAAACATTAAAGAGTCCAAAGATCACCCCGTAGATAAGGTCATAGGAAAGCTAAACGAACGAACATTAAGGTCTCAAGTTCAAAACCTAAGTAGCTTATTTTGTTTTGTTTCAACTATAGAACCTAAGAACACACAAGAAGCCATAAAAGATGAAAGTTGGGTAATGACTATGCAAGAAGAATTAAATCAATTTGTTTATAATGATGTTTGGACACTTGTCCCTCCACCTAGTAATCAAACCGTAATAGGAAAAAAATGGGTGTATAAAAACAAATTAGATGCAAACGGAGTAGTATCTAGGAACAAGGCTAGACTCGTTGCCCAAGGGTATAACCAACAAGAAGGAATAGACTTTGATGAGACCTATGCCCCCGTGGCTAGATTAGAGTCTATAAGAATACTTCTTGCGTATGCTTGTGCTAATGATCTAAAGCTTTATCAAATGGATGTCAAAAGCGCTTTTCTAAATGGTCTTATAAATGAAGAAGTATATGTAGCTCAAGGGCTTCATCGATTTTGAAAAACCCAAACACGTTTATAAATTAAAGAAAGCCCTTTATGGTCTTAAACAAGCTCCAAAAGCTTGGTATGATAGACTCAAGTCCTTTTTAATTAAACATAACTATACCATGGGGTTAGTTGACAACACACTTTTTACTAAGAAAAAGGAGTCACACATAATCATAGTACAAATATACGTAGATGATATTATATTCGGATCCACTTGTCAAGACATGTGTGATGATTTCTCTAAAATCATGCATGACGAGTTCGAGATGAGTATGATGGGAGAACTTAGCTTCTTTCTTGGTCTACAAATTAAACAAGTAGAAGATGGTATCTTCTTCAATCAATCTAAATACATCAAGGAGATGTTAAAGAAATTTGGTCTAGAAGAGTCGAAACCAATTAGGACACCCATGTCATCCGACACCAAACTCACAAAAGATGAAGACGGCGAATCCGTAGATAATACTAAATATCATGGCATGATAGGTAGTCTCCTCTACCTCACGGCAAGTAGGCCGGATATCATGTTTAGTGTCTGCTTATGTGCTAGGTTTCAAGAAAACCCCAAAACTTCACACCTAGAAGCCGTAAAAAGAATTTTTAGATACATTAAGGGTACAACACAATTAGGATTATGGTATCCTAAGGGCACGGGTGTAGAAACAATTGTATATGCAGATTCTGACCATGCAGGGGATTACGTTGATAGAAAAAATACAAGTGGGGTGTGTACTTTCATGGGATGTTGTTTAACATCGTGGTTTTCTAAGAAACAAACGGCTCTAGCAATATCAACAACCGAAGCCGAGTACGTCTCCGCCGGCAAAGCATGCCAACAAGCACTATGGATGAAACAAGCGTTAGTAGACTACGACATTCATCTAAGCGACATTGCCATTCTATGTGATAACAAAGGTGCCATCGACTTAAGCAAGAATCCGGTATTGCATTCTCGCACCAAGCATATAGAGATTCGTCATCACTTCTTAAGAGACAATGTTCAAAAGGGGAACATTTCTATTGAGAAGGTAGCATCCGAAGATAACATAGCCGACGTCCTCACCAAACCATTGAAGCGGGAACAATTCAACCTACTTCGTCTTGGTCTTGGTTTAATGGAACACACGTCGTAATTTATTTTGACTCTACAAGGTATGTAAACACTAGCCTTCTTCCCTCTGAGTCTAGGATCTCTGCTTCACGCACAACTCACAAACAATACGGGAATTTTCAAAACCTAAAGATAAGTTTTTTTTTACTTATAGCTCTCCTACTTTTTATATACACATTTTCAAAGAAAACCTACCTTCACAATGTTTTCTAAAAGGATGATACCTTCCCGTATCAATTTCACAAAAGCAATTTCTCACGTCTAGGACAAATCGCTTTTTCATTATTAATACAAAGTAAAAACCCGTTTTCATTGCATCTCATGTCTTTTGAATGCTAAAGGGGACACATAACTAATATGTGTTTTCGGGTACATTCATTTAAGCTACAATGAATTAGGAGCATTGACAACACAAGATTACGTACTTATGTACTAAATATGTGTTTTCGGGTTATCTCAATAGGATACTTTTTATACTTCTAGATTAGTTTTTATTTCTTTTTAGGGGTCGAGATAACCGCAACTCCAAATAGTTTGCATATAGGCACACAATAGGCAAAAATATTTCCAAAAGGAGAATTTTGTACTGCCTGAAACACCAGACCCACGGATCCCAGCCTTCATGCTGGACGGATCCCTCATGGGAAGGATCCGTGGGATCCGTGTATACAGAAGCTGTTTTCAACTTCTATTTTTGTCATTTTGGATGAAATATCCACATTTGTCTTATTTTTGGGAGTATGTTCTTTAATGCTTGTGTTCTCATGATCACATGCCTTGAATTCATATCTAATAATTAGATTTTAATCCACATTTTGGGTCAAGCATTCATTACAATGTGCTGTTTTTTTCTATATATA
The DNA here is from genome assembly GCA_019973895.1 of Chrysanthemum seticuspe. Classification (NCBI taxonomy): domain Eukaryota; kingdom Viridiplantae; phylum Streptophyta; class Magnoliopsida; order Asterales; family Asteraceae; genus Chrysanthemum; species Chrysanthemum seticuspe. The sequence continues at coordinate 132,046,119 of BPTQ01000001.1, read as the reverse complement.
TAACTCCCAAAATGCTTGCATACTCCATCTCCTTCTCACAAACACACTTCATAATGTCATCCAAAAACCCTTTAGGAGAATCATCTAGTACAAACAATCATGATATCCAAACCTTTGTACTTCCACCATCCAAAATACCACCATCAAATGCTAGGATATCCGCCCGGATTAGTATCCGATCTTGTTGTTTAGCAAAACCAACCTCAAATGATTCATCCTCAAATAACTCGCCACAAGATGCTTCCATTATAGCACCACCCTCATCACCAACAAGTACACCAACTTCATCACCACCTAAAATAACTCTTTTGGAACTCCTTAGGACTCCAACAAGATCTACCCAACCTAAAGAAAAAGAAATAGTCTTTTCCACACCCCCCACATCACCAAATACTATTTTTCAAGATCTTGAAACATCACCACCTCTAGCTCCCATCACATCACAAGAACATCTAGGTTCTTTTCCACCACCACATACAAACATTCCTGATTTTGATCCATATTTTCCTATTTTTCCACCACAACTTCCGCATAACTCAAATCAAAACAACCCGGAAAACTTCCGCACTCATTACCCACATCATCTACATTGTGAACATTGTCAATCCACTAGGGAAATTGCAATAGAAGTTAGGGAAGAAATGCGTTTCATACTCAACCTCATCCTTGATCGCATCAATACAATTACTCATCAAAACCTCCATCCATAACCTTATGCAAGCATGGAAGGAATCTCTACTACTATTTTTCACTTTTTATATCTTTTTGTCATTTTCAAGAACAAGTCTTGTTCTTATTTTTACATGCTTGTAAGTGGCTTAACTACCACTATAATTTGTCGTTTTATTACAAGGCCTTGTTTACATACCTTGGCTCCCTATCTTGTTTCTCGACAACCATAAGATCAATTAAGCATGTTACTAACTTTCTTTTGTAGATTTTTCTTCTCTTGACGCCCCAAACTAGGGGGAGCTACCATCAAGGGGGGAGTAAGTAGACTACTTTTTCCTCCAAGGGTTAACTTTTTGTTTCGACAAAAAGGGGGAGAAGAAGTAAAACTTAGGAGCTTTCAAAACTTACATCTATTCTTAAGTTTTACTCATCATAACATTATATTTTGTCATCAACAAAAAGGGGGAGATTGTTAATACAAATAAACCGTAAAAACGTTTATTAATATTTTGCGATCTCTTTGTGTTTTGTTGATAACATACATAATGTTGTCTTAAGTATAATTTTAAGGATACATGTTATTTTTGTAAAGCATTTACATATAATCTTTTAAATACAAAAATGTAGTAACAAAAGCATTTGTTGTAATAGTTAATTAGGATGGGTAAAAATCACAACCCATGGATCTTAACCCATACCCAAAGAGACTTGATACAATGTATACTTAGATACATTGAATCTAGATATAACCCATGGACCAACCCATGACCCATAACCAAAAAACACATGGGCAAAGAGGAGCGTTCCACGGATCCCTAGCTTTGTGCTAGCCGGATCCCAAGTGGAAGGGATCCGTGTGAACAGTGAGGAAATTTGCCTATAAATAGAGAGCCATTTCTTCATTCTAACTCACCCCTCTTCTTACTAAATCTCTCATACACTCTCATTCTCTTCTAACATATAGATCACTTGATCTAGAGAGTTGTTCTTCTTTTCTTTCTATTTGTGATTCTCATATAGGTCCTTCTCTAAGGCGAGATCACGAGCATTCTACAAGTCATCCAAGCAAGGGGTCCTTGATTGATTTGTCACTCCGCAAGATTTCTGTAGCGAAGATCTTGTATTTGATATTTCACATATTTGTTGTGTAATAGTTGTGTTGGTTTGGTCCACCGTGCTACGGACTCGGTATCTAGCTTTGTACCGGATAAAGTGTAAGCAACGTTGTGAAGGCTTCTCCACCAAGTGAAGGAGTTTGTTGACATAGTACTTGAACTCTCGAGTAGGTGACTCGGGGAGTGGAGTAGGGCAAGGAAGGTGTCCTTGTAGCCGAACCACTATAAATCGGTTGTGTCATTTCTATCCCTTATCTTTGTTTATTTACTTACATTATCATTAGATCTATACGTTCTCAACATCCATACGATTTCACATAATATCGAATCTAAAGTTTTTGAAATCAACTTAAAATCGGCAAAACTATTCAACCCCCCCTTCTAGTTTTCCACAATCATCTCTTGAACGTTTGGGCCTAACAGCTTCTTCTCGGAATGAGGACCTGAGTTGGTATTCCAGTAGAGCTTCAAACAGTTTAGCTTCGTGTGAGGCAAACGTTGCAGAGCGTTTCGACATTTGCGCTACTAGCCGGTTCACCAATTCATCATCAGAGAAGATTGTAGATTCAACTGGATTGATGCTTAAATTCATCGGAGTTGATTTCATGGCTTGTTTGGCTAGATGCAAGAGATTTGGATACAGTTGTCTGTGTCAGTTTCGGAACGACCTCTATAAGGAACTGGTGAGTGTATCCTTTGATCATTTCGTCCATTTTCCCTTGAAGATCATCTTTCATGAGCTTCTAGACATACTCCCTTTCATCTTGCATCTTGTCGATATCATCATGAATATACTGTATCTGATCAGCGTAGAAATTCATCTTCCTGTAGAGTATGTCTTTCTTTCTTACTTGTTTGACAACATTCCCAATTCTTTTATGAGCATGAGAAATCCAAGATCGAGTTGGCTTCTTCACTGATTTGGATGTTGATTTGGTTGATCTTTTAGATGGTGGTGGCGAAGAATGAGATGATGAATCTGATGATGAGGAGACATGAGGAGGCTCAGAGTCCTTTGGAGGTGCAGAAGTATCCTCCTTGGAACGAATTGGACTGTTGAGAAGATAATCATCATAATTCCCTTCGCTATCTTGTCCAGATTTAGCTTTTACTTCCGTCTGAGCCTGAATCCTGGCTTCTTCATCTGCTTTAGCTTGAGCTGCAGCTTCTTCATCTGCTTTATCTTTCTCTGATTTCTCAGTTTCTGGTTCCTCAATGTCATGCTCAGTAGAATCCTTCACAAGCTGTTGCACAAGAGTGGTGGCACCAGTTCCCTTATCGGGTCGATTAACCGCATCAGGATCTGGTGAAGAGTGGACACCACCACTCGACCCTCCGAGGCCACGCATTTGATCTTGTTCAAAATCTTTAGCTTTTTGAAGGTGTCTAACGATTTTAAACTTCTTCCTGTAGGATTTATCCAGTTGCTATTCATCACTTTCTGAGCTTTCTTCATATGGCACAAGTACAGGAGTCTTCCCTTTTCCTAGGTCAGTTGGAGGACTAGGAGGTTTTGCTACTGAGGGAGGTGGTTCGGTTGCAGATTCAGAGTAGTGGACCTCCTCGTCTTATTGTGTATCTTCAGAGCTTTCGTCCAGTAGCTTTCTTGGTGGTTCAGGTGTAGGAATAGGAACAGCTTCCTGAGAGGGAACTTTCTTCTTTGGAGCAGGTTTCCTCTTTGGGACATTCCTTTGACTCTCTGTGCTTACTGCACTTCCAGCACTTCCTCTTCTGGTTCTCCGAGTAGGTGTTCCAGAAGGTTTTTCATCGAGATGACCAACTTTGCCTTCTCTTACTGCTACCCGATACCTTTTATACGTTTCAAGCTTCTTGATTTCGTTAGTCAGTAGGTGATCAGGTAACACAGCACCCTGTTTCTTTGTTGACGATTCCTTGATTCTGACTGATAGGATAGGCTCAGTCAACATGTCGTGATTATCGGGGTCATTGAGCCTCTTGGGGACATCAGGATGAAGTCCAAGTGCTCTCTGGATCAACAGTTTTATGTATCTGACATAGGGAATCTTTGAGCCAAGCTTTTTGAGAAACGTCATCATGTCATCCCATATCAGTGCTTTAATTTCGATGTCCTTCTTGTTGATTAATGACCAAAATATTTGTAGCTCTATGAGCTTGGGATGCTCATAGCCACTGTCACGACCAGAGACTGATTTGGTGATGATGATGTAGAGGGTTCTCCACGGTTGAGGAATGTTCTTAAGCTCCACATGAGAATGCTTAGAGATAACTCCTGAAGCTTCATCATAGCTAATATCAATCAAGAATTGAAGAACTGTCTCCTCATTAGGTGTGGCATAGAAGTCGGTTGGCACTATTTCTGGAAAGAGAAGAACAGCCCGTAAGTCTGCATGAGTGATGGTGACTTGTTTGTGATTGAGAGTCACAGTCACTGCACTTTGACCCTTGATCCTTTGCATTGAATTCCAGAATTGTTGCATGTAGATCTCCGGTACTGTAGCAGAGTGTGAGAGCATGTTCTGGTAGGGATGATTCTTTAGAATATCCACAGCAATGAGACAAGAAGATTCTGAGCATGTGAGGGTTTCAAAGTCAACCCTAAGGTTGTTCTTTCCAATCTTTCTAGGATAGCCATTAGGGAAGATGTCAGCAATTGTGAGAACTTCTGGTGCATCCACATTCATTTGAGCAGCCATGTCGTGATCTGAAACAACATTAGCCAAAAGAACCAACATATCGAAAGACATAATGTTAGTCAACAGAAGGTTTTTATGGTCTAAGTATTGAATATACAGTGTCAAAGATTTTTACGAGTCCAAAGTCACTTGTTTGTTCAATAGTCCAATGTCGTCGTGATAAGTTTCGTGAGTTAGTTAACTTTAAGTTTTAAAGTTTATGTTATCACTTATTTAACACAACATATTAAACGATTAAGTTTATTAGTGACATTATTGGTTTCATGACGTTCTGATTCATTTATTTACAATTTTGCACGTGTAACAATTCATAACGAAGGTTTGATCAAGGCTTATGCGTAGGAATAGTAGCTTATGCATAAACAGGAGAAGTATACGCGTAGACGCAAGCTTATGCGTAGGATTCTTACTTACGCGTAAGAGATATTACGCGTAGGAAAAGAGGACCTTATGCGTAGAGCTTACGCGTAGGCGTATAAATAACCTTATGCGTAAAGCTTACTCGTAAGAGTAGACCTTATGCGTAGAGTCACTGTTTACGCATATCCTTCACAGGATACGCGTAGTCCCATTGTAGAACCTTACGCGTAATAGTTACGCGTAGGATTTCTCTTACGCATAACTGTCTACGCGTAAGGTGATCCTTATGCGTAGAGTAACAAAGACCTTGATTCTGAGTTTTACGAGTAGCAAGCCTGAAATAAAATCATCATATCATCAATCTTAACACATATATTCATTCTAAAACAGATTATGGCATGAAAGCTTGTTAAATATTTTACAAGTAGAAAGTCATACGCGTAATTCAAAACCCTAGAGTTTAAGAATTACGCATATGATTTCTAGCCATAGGAATTGCACCATAGTGTTTCTGGGAGTTCTAAGAAGCATATAGAGTTGTTTTCGTCAAGTTTTAACATCAAAAGTGTCAAGAATCAAAAGTACCCAAACCGTATGAACACAAAACCCTAATTTCCATTTTATGAGTTATTAGTGTTTCTGGGTGTAATCTGGGCCTGGATATAATTAATTCAACTTGATAATAACCTTATACAACAATTTTTTTCACCAAAAACGTTCTCATTTGGAAAAAACCCAAATCCACGCATAAACCCTAGTTTTCAAATACACTCAATTCGTGTTTCTGGGTGCGTTTTGATGATTAAAAAAATATCATTGATGTTTTAAGAACGTTTTGACACAACCCTTTTAACCATAAACACCCTTTCATGATTTGGTGTTCTTGCGCTTACGCGTAAGACACAAAAGTGATAATATCTCAAGATTAAACCGTTGGATTTTTGAAAAATTCAAAACCATTGCTTAAAAACTTGTTATAAACACGAAATCACTTACAAATTGATGATCTGAAACACGGATTTGTCAAACGATTATGGATCGTGGATTATGTTTGGTAAGATAATAAATGTTATGAAGTTAATGAGGTTGGTAGGGTATTTTATTTAAAATAACTTTAAAGTTTTGACAGTTTTGGTCCCTCCACCTTTTTCTTTTTCATCCAAAGCCATTTAACTTCCGTTTTGGTTATCAAACAAAGATTTTAAGAAAGAAACTTGACGACACTCCCCCTCGACTTAAGAAAATAATGAAAGGTTATAAATTTTAGTCCGAGGAGTGTCATTGAACCAGAAAAATTTGCCACCATTGATAAAAGAAACAACCGGGATATGATAACATGCAAGTACACAGATGTTTTGAAACAGTTAAGTGATTATTTTCTCCCCCTCAACACTTGATCGGAAAAATACTGAATTTTGAAAGATTAAAGTGTTGACGAAAGAAATGTACTTGCCATGTTGAAAGAAAAATAGATTAGAAGAATATTTTTGTTGTTTTATCAGGTTTTATATTTTTGTATTTTTTTTTGAGTGATTATTTACAAAAAAGATTTTGGTGTTTGACAGGTTTTTAAGACTGTTTTAGGAGGACATCCAATTCCTCTTGAGTGAAACACCTCATACCAATCCGGTGGACCAACTCATTAAACCTAGCGGGAGGCACGGCTTTGGTGAGAAGATCTGCCAATTGGTATTCTGTACCCACGAAGTATAATTCAACTGTACCCTGTTCCACGTGGTCCTTGATGAAATGATAGCGAAGATCGATTTGCTTTGATTTCGAGTGCTGAACTTAGTTGCACGAGATCGCAATGGCACTCCGATTGTCGCAGTACATCGGGATTCTGTCAAATACATAACCATAGTCTTTGAGTTGTGTTCTCATCCAGATGACTTCAGCACAACACGCGGACATGGCTACATATTCTGCTTCGGTTGATGACAGCGATGTACAATCCTGCTTCTTTGATTGCCAGGACACCAGTTTATCACTAAGAAATTGTAGTGCTCCTGAAGTACTTTTTCTTGAATCTAAGCATCCTGCGTGGTCAGCGTCTGAAAAAGCGATTAGTTCAAAACCAGAATCCTTCGGATACCAGATTCCCAAGTTAATGGTTCCCTTGATGTATCGGAGGATTCTTTTAGCCTCATAGAGGTGGGTTTCAGTTGGTCGCGACTGATAACGGGAGCATAGATAAACGGAAAATACAATATCAGGTCTGCTAGCTGTTAGATACATGAGTGACCCAATAATACTTCGGTATTTTGTAGGGTCAACTAGTTTTCCATGTAAATCAGCGTCTAGCTTCTTGGTATGAGTCATTGGTGTGGCATAAGTGTCACAGGTTTTCATTCCAAATTTGTTTAACAATTCAAGGGCATATTTGGACTGACTCAAGAAAATACCACGGGGTGATTGATGAACTTGCAGTCCAAGAAAGAACGTAAGTTCACCCATCATGGACATTTCAAAAATTTTCTTCATTAGTTTTGCAAAAGCGATTGAAAACTTTTTATGTGTAGACGTAAAAATGATGTCATCCACGTAAATTTGAACAATTAAGATATGTGCCCCGTGATATTGAATAAAAAGAGTAGGGTCGACCGAACCTTTGGTGAAATTATTAGCAATGAGGAAAGATGATAGCTTATCGTACCATGCCCGAGGAGCTTGTTTGAGACCATAAAGAGCTTTGTTCAGTTTGTAGACATGGTTCGGGAACTCGGGATCAACGAATCCTTCTGGTTGGTTGACATAAACCGTTTCTTTCAGTTGTCCGTTAAGAAACGCAGTTTTGACATCCATCTGAAAGACCGTCATATTCATATGAGCCGCGAACGTCAGAAATATCCGAACAGCCTCAAGACGAGCAACCGGAGCAAAAGATTCTTCAAAGTCTATTCCCTCTTCCTGACGATAACCCTTAGTAACTAGACGTGACTTGTTTCGGATTACGTTCCCTTCAGCATCCAATTTGTTTTTCCAAATCCATTTGAGACCAATGACGTGGACCCCTGTTGGTCTTTCAACCAGTTCCCATACTTCAAGACGTTTGAATTGGTTGAGTTCTTCTTGCATGGATTTAATCCAGTTGTCTTTTGTCATTGCGTCTTTAATGTTTTTAGGCTCAGATTGGCAGACATTGAGTGCATAAATGCAATGTTCACCATCTGTGTAAAGACGTTGTCTTGTAACGACTGGTTGATTCGGGTTGCCAATAATATTTGCCAGAGGATGGTCTTTTGTCCATCGATGTGTAGAGGGTTGATGTTGGTATACATTGTGTAGATTCTGAGGATTCAAATGGTTTGTTGATGATTCCGTGACATCAGGTGCAGCAGTGTCATTAGCAAACGGGTTAAAGAACACATTTGGATCAAAATATGCAGGTGGGGGTACTTCATTAAGAATATCATCAGCCAGTTCATCATTGTTGGAAGCGGTTTGTTCAACTGTTGTGGTGGAGTCAACTGGTGGTGCTTCTTCAACAATAGTTGTTGTAGCAGGTGTATCAGGTATAAGAGTATTATCAGGTTGAGCAGCGGAAACAGCGGATACACCTGGAGCACGTTCATCAATATCGTCACTGAACATAGGAGCAAATAACCTTTTCATTTGTTGATGAGTAAGCTGGGGGCTTTGTTCAGCTGATGATGGGGGTTGAGGGAAGTTTAAACGGTTGTGACCGGGTTCTAAGCTGTTATACTCAGAAGCCATTTCCGTAAGGTCATCAAAATGAGCATGAATCGTTTCCATAACCTGTTTTGTACGACGATTCCATATCCAGTACCCTTTAGAATTCTCACAATATCCAATAAAGACTCCAATGTCAGCTTTGGCTTTGAGCTTTCCAAAATCATCACGATCATTATTCGGATAGCAAAGGGATCCAAATACATGAAAGTGTTTGAGATTCGGTTTATGGTTGTGGACAAGCTCGAAAGGTGTTTTGTTGTGACGTTTTGTGATCATAGAACGGTTTTGAGTATAGCATGCAGTAGATACATCTTCTGCCCACAAGTAATCTGGAAGTTTAGCATTGATTAACATTGTTCTTGCAGATTCCACTAACGTTCGGTTTCGTCTTTCAACAACACCATTTTGTTCTGGTGTACGTGCAATAGATGTTTGATGCTGAATTCCCACTTTCTCATAAAATGCACGAAGGGTTTGGTTAACAAATTCAGTTCCTTTGTCTGTTCTTATTTGGCGGACGGTGTTCCGGAGCTGAACTTGAATTTTCATGAGAAAGGTGATGATCATTTGTGGAACTTGGTCTTTGCTTCGAAGAAAGTAGACCCAAGTCCATCGTGAGTAGTCATCAACAATTACTAAGATGTAGCGTTTGCCATTGATCGTTTGCACACGCATTGGGCCACACAAATCCATGTGAAGAAGATGAAGCACATGCTGAGAGCTGTGTTCAACCTTTGAAGGAAAGTGAGCACGAGTGCTTTTCCCATGTTCACAACCTGAGCAAAGGTGATCTTTTGAATACCGGAATCGTGGGAGACCTTCAACTAGTTTGTGTCGAGCAAGGTTGGTGATGGTTTGAAAGTTTAGATGTGAGAGACGACGGTGCCATAGCCAGGATTTTGTTGATGTTGCCTTTGAAAGTAAGCAGATGGGAGATGAAGCAACCATGTCTTGCATAGAGATAGTGTAAAGACTAGAATTACGCGAGCCAGACATAAGGTCATTTCCTTGTAGATCACGGATGAAACAAGTTTTCTCCTGGAAAGCAACCTCCAAATCTCCATCACAAAACTGACCTACTGAAAACAGATTGTGACCGAGGCCTTCCACATAGTAAACCCTGCTGATTTCGATGTTCCCATTGATATAGTCTCCGTAGCCCATGATAGCTGCGAAGTGATCATTCCCGAATCTGACAGTGCCAATGAACTTTGCAATAAAGTTTGATAACAGTTTAAGGTTGCCTGTCATGTGTCGGGAACATCCGCTATCAACAATCCAAAGAATGATCTGTATCACCTGCATTACACACAGACGACACAGATGGAATAGAAGTAGATGTGGAACTCGAAATGTTAGAGGGTTCCGAAGCAGTTATAGTAGACATACATACATCAATAACTTTAGGCATCCATTTAAATCCTAGTATGTTATATATCCATTTCTGCCATCTATAACTACTATTTGCTTTAGTCTTAGTGAATGCACTAGGTGGTACTACATTCTTAGGAGGTGAAACTGGAGCTACAGGGACAGCAATGCTTGCCTTAGAATCTAAAGAAGGCGGTCTACCAAGCACAGACTTAGAATGATTATTGGGCCTAGAGGTATTCTGATTCTTAGGATTCCGTAAACGAGAGATTATAGCTTTAGCAACACATTTGTCATGACAATCAGAATTCATACTTTTACTACAAATAACACAAGGTGCATCAGACTAAATATCAAAAGTACTTAAAGGTTTAGCATTCGTTACATCACTATTTCTATTACATTTGCCAGACGCAATGTCTATAGTGGAAGCAACGTGAGTCTTATTCATAGTCCTAGGGTGTTCTTCTACTTTAGCATTCCTTATCGATCTTTTCTTAGGTGGCAACTTCCTATTCTTCGATTGAGTGCTCCTAGGCTGTGAAGTGCGGACGTTTGGAAAAGACGCAACTATTCCTGTTTCAGTAGAAGGAAGCACGTTAGCAACTTATGATTTGGCAGTAGGCATTCTAGGTTCACGATTACTAAGTGTTACTGGTGCTAATCTCTTAATGATGGTTGGCGGAAGTTGTTCATACTTTCCTAACATTTCTCTTAACTTAGAGACAGTGTGAATCAAATCTTGATTTTCAGAACGAATATTACCAGCAAAATTCATGACTTCTCTAGTGTGAGCAAGATAGTAATCAAGTTCGTTTGATGCTTCATGACGAGTCTTATTGAGTAAATCAAATATGACACCATATTCCTGTTTAACTTTTACAAGTTCTTGTTCATATTTTGAGATTTGACTTTTCAAAGACACGTTTTGATCATCCAGTTGCTCAATTTTAGGATCAGAAGATTTCGCAAGCAACTAAGCGATTTTGTTTTGAAAACCAAGTTGTTGATTGTGAATATCTTTTTCACACCAATTAAGACGACGTTTTTCATTGTAAAGTTCGTTAAGTAATCGTTCATTTTCATCTTTTAAAGACTCGATCTGAAGCACATTATCAGTATTCTTAACAGTTACCACAGAGTCAACATTATCAGCAGAGATATAATCAGATGCATGTGGCAAAGAATTGAATAACACAACATTATGGATATCAGCACAGATAACATCTTTCAAGAGTCGATCAACATCTTTTCTCAACATTTTCTTTTTACGTTTAGTATTAGAAATAGATGTTTCTGTTTTCTCGAAAACGACCTTCATCACTCCAAGTTCCTTATGAAAGTCCCGTTCCCAAGACAATGCACAATTTTTCAAATTCTTAACATTTGGTAAAAGATTTTTCTGAAAAAATGTCTCTTTGTTCTCGCGCCAGAGGCGATTGAAAATGTTGAACTTTGATTTCAGAATGATATTCTATCTCATGTTGTAAGGTTTTGAGGTCAGCCATGAAAATGTCAAAATATCTGAGAATTTTGCGATTTTCAGGTTTTGAGTTTACTTCACTGATGGAAGGTAAAGGACCATAAATTTGTGCATAATCTGGTTGGGGATTAACATTAGAAGACTCAGGTGTTTTTATGATAACCCTTGGTGTGTTAGAAGAATCCGTTGGTGTGACAAAAGTGACCGGTTTTGAATAATTAAAAGGTTTGTTGTAAACAACAGTTTTTAATTTTGATCGACTCTCGTCTTCTGCATCTAATTCCTCTTGACGATGATATTCAACAACACTCATAACAGAATTATCAATTTTATATTCTGCACTGGAAACTTCAGGATTTGGTTTGAATGTTTTGGTTGAAAGCTTAGGTTTGTAATCAGCAAGATTCAGTACATATCCATTTGGATTGGGTTTTAAAGTAAACTTTTCAATAGCAGTTACTGACTCACCATGTTTGTAAACAACGGTTTTAAACTCTTTAAGTTTGCGTTGCAAGCCGATAATTTCTTCAAGATGATCATCTATTCGTTTCGTTGAATGCTTTTTGTATGCAGAGAACTGTTTTTGACAAGTTAACAACTCAGCCTTAGCCTTTTGATTTTCCAAGGTGAGAGCGTTAATTTGCTTTTTATGTTCATGTTTCAGTTGTTCTATTTCAGACAACAAAGCATTCTTCGAAGCGGCTAGATCACGCATCTGTCTCTCTAAATATTTTTCGTTTTGATGAGATTTAGTAAAGGCTGCTTCAAAACCTTTTTCACGGTTTTCTTGAGTTTTGAAAAAGTTGAGTTGCATTTTTAAGCATTCAAAATCCTTGGTTAACAGTGCATTTTTACTTTTTAAGTCCTTATTTAATGCACAACATTCTTCAATTTGGGATTGCTGGTCTTTAAGTAACAGAGCAAGATCTGGATGAGGCAAAAGTTCGGCTTGTTCAACGGGGAGTCACAACATGATCATTATTTAGATCCTCAAGTATAACCATGGAGTCAATTTGATTATCAATGGAAACCATAAGGTCATCTTGATCGTCAAATGTAACTACGGGGTCTAGTTGAAAATCGTCTGAATGTGATGTAAATGACTCATTTTGAACATTCTGAGCCTTGCCGGATTCAGATGTTGGCGGAGATATTAGATCAGCGATAAATATGGTTTGTTCGGGTACCTAAGACAAGCCATCAGTGTCATACACTGGGCCTGTGTCACTCATGTGTAACTCATGCATATTAGCCATCAACATAACTGCTGCATTGGCCTGCAAGTCCTCCATATCATCATCTAATTCTGCATTTGCCATAAAACTCTGTTCTTTGTCTGTGAGAGATCCACCAGCTTCATCCTTAAGAGCCAAAAGAAGAGCCTCTTTGAAATAAGCACTGCCCCTAGTCCTCGGCTTTGGGCATGCATTAGCTAGGTGTCCCTTCTCATTGCAGTTGTAGCATCGAAGACCATTCAACCCATTCTGAGCATTTCTTTGTTCCACCACTGGAGCTCTGTTGTTATTCCGTCCCACAGCATTAAACCCTTGACCACCGCCCATCTGACAACCATAACCACGATTCTGAACTTCAACTCGTCCATTGTTTACAACAGCCTGATTTCGTGTGTTAGATGAGGAACGAATACGATTGTTGGATTTGCTGGTATAACGGCCAAAAGCATTAGCAATCATAACAAATCCTTGTTGCAATGCTTCGAACGGATCGATGTCCTCATTAGCTTCACTGACAATTGGTTGAGCATTGTTGTTGTTGTATGGAACCAATTGATTTTGTTGAGATTGTTGCTGTGAATGATCGTTTTGTGTGACAGAGGCAGTTGGTTGAGTTGCTTGTTGAGGAGGATAACTTTGTTGAGCATATAGGCAAGTTGTTGATTTTCCGGATGTGTAGGTGGAGCAATTTGAGCACGGAGAATCCTTTCCCAATCAACTTCCTTTTCATGAGGCTTCAAGTAATCGTACAACAATCCATATGTAGAATGATGCATATTCTTCGCTTGACGGAGAAAAATGACATACTTCTCCCATTCAGGACCAAGACTACTCAGGAACTTAGTATTCACTGCAATTCTTGGCATGATGACGTTGTGTTTATCCAAATCATTGATGATGTCTGAAAATCGATGATGATAAGACTCTAGTGTCTCTCCAGGTTCAATCATGAAGTGTTCATAAGCCAAGTAAATTTTGGATTCCAAATCCTCCTGATTGAGTACAGATCCTTCCATAAGAAGATGAATATGTTCCCACATTTCCTTTGCAGTCTTTTGAGCATCAACACTTCGAAGAATTGGGTTAGGTAATCCTAAAAGGATATATTGCATTGCAAGTTCATCAGCTTCATAGTGTAGAAGTTCTGTTTGATTTAAATCTGCAACAGTAGCAATGTTCGTTTGTTCATCTCTTGGTGGATTGGCATTTGGATCGCCGGGTACAATGACAGTAGGCATCTGAAATGGACCTTCCAAGATAACCTTCTTTAAGAACTTTTCATGTGGCTTCTTCAGATCACAAAACCTAAAGAACCTTATCACCCATTTATCATAGTTTCCTGGAGTGAGCATTGGAGGTCTGTCAAGTGATCCAGCCTCATGAATTGATTGTTGGTTGCTTAAAGCTTCACACATCTTTGCAAACCAAGTGGGTTCCTTCATAGTGTTCCTTGATGGATATTGATGGAAGTCATTTGTGTAGGGTTGAACTTGAAGACTTGGCGGTGTTTGAACCATTTGTGGTGGAGGAATTGCTCCAAGTTGTGGAGTATGTTGTTGATTAAATTGTTGTTGATAAATTTTTTGTTGTTGATTCCATTGTTGATGTTGTGGACTTAGTTGTTGTTGTCTTTGAGAATAAGTGTAAGGGAAATAGTTAGAGTATGGTGGTTGTGACATGTTGAAAACTTGTGTTGGTAAAAATGGATCTTTGTAGTCGAATGAACCTTTGTTGATGAAGTGTCCTTAGGCATAGAAATCACAAGAAACCAAGTAGGACTTATGCATAAAAACACCAAAATTACGCGTAACAAAGAGAGTTACGCGTAGTTTTAGCTTACGCGTAAGTAGGGTAAATGCACTAAAGTTATGCGTAGACACAAAGTTAGGCGTAGAAAGTTAGGCGTAGGATTACCTTATGCGTAAGACTAGGCTTAGGCGTAAGATGAATCTTATGCGTAGGATTCTACGCGTAAGCTTTATGCTTGTGCGTAAGTTTAGGGTTTTGCCCAAATGATCTTTTACACTATCACAGTGCAAAAGATATCCAAATTCGACGTATTTTCAGGCTTATCCAAGCAAGAAAACACGGAGTAAACCACGAAAACGAAGATCAAACCAAGGAATAACTTACGCGTAATATTAGGGTTTTGATACGCGTAAGATTACTCGTAAAAATGATTTTGCCCAATGATGTTTCTAAACCAGTTTTTGTATGATGAAATAGCATCAATAACACCAAAATGACACAAAAGTGTGAAACTTGATGACCCAAAGCTCTCAAAACAGTTACGCGTAGGTTTACACCCACGTTCAAAAACAAGCTTAAAAACTTAGATCCACGCGTAAAGTTTGAAACTTTTTGCCAAAAACAAGTATTTTGACACCTTAAAACGTTGAAAGTACAAGAATCTTGGATTAAAAAGTGTAAAAAACGAGTTTTTAAGCAACCCAAAGATCACGTTAGCTTTACGCGTAAGATCAAAAACTTACTTCAAAAGCAATAACGATCCACCCAACTATTTGGCGATTGATACCACTGTTAGGTCACTAGTTTTACAACACAAGCTTAATAGAAAGAGATAAAGGCGATTGAACAAGTATCCAAACACACACACACGATATAGAGAAAACAGTTATGCGTAGAGAGTGAGTGAAAGAAATAACTTGAACAAGCAACCCTCAAGTGAGGGTTATTACATAGTATTTATAGGCAAGGAGCTAGGGCAACACTCATACTCCTTCCCTTTTCCTTATTGGACATGGGCCTAAGCTTATGGGCCTTCTACATAAGCTAGACCTTAAACAAACATAAAGGCCATAATAAGCTACCTATTACATATAAGAAACTAACACTTGAATTAAGGTTTAGGAGTGATTCCAACAAATTTCGTCACGACTACCGAGTGCTTGACACCCCCAGAGCTGTCCTCTTCCACGACAGGTATGGAACTCGCATGTTGATGAGATTGTGAGAGCTCTACAAATTCAGTGATGGTACTCTCAAGATGGTTGAAGAAGAGTTGAACTCTAGAGTGAAAGAAATCAGAGTTGATTTGAATCCGTGGAACAAAACAAAATTCTGGTCTGATGATGACTTGAAGAGGTGTGAAGATTTCATTGTTGCAATCAGGCGAAGAATTAAGACTCGAATGATCTTCCGTAGCCTTGAAAGTTTTGTTGGTGGTAGACTTCGTGATGGTCATTACAAACTACTTCAAAGAACTGAGTGAAGTCATCTTCCGGAAGTAGTTTCTGTTTTGTACTATTTATGTGTAATATGTGGTGTACATTCTATAAACAACTATAATGTATGTAATAGTGCTAGGTTATATACTGTAGTTTCCCTTTTTGTATAAAAGGGAAACTTCAATGTTGTCCACTTCTGATCATATAAAATTGGACACATTTTTCTCCAACAAATGTTTTATCTCATACATATTTAAATCACTTGAGATCCAAAATCTCAGGGGATTTGAAATTTTTAATCAGGGGAGAAAATGTGATATAAATATGAAAGATAATAAAAAATGACCATTTTTGTCTCAATGTGCATACTGCTCTCTAATATGTGCTAAACAAATTTTAATCTCAAAGCATATATTAAGGGGGAGCATTTCAAAACAAATTCAAACCTTCAGGGTACAAAGTTTTCCATGCTTTTACATAAGGTACCTTGGTTGTGTGTTAAATGGTTTCTAAATGTTTGGTGATCATGGTTGGACTTCAAAGAACTTCCCTCCTATATGTGCAAAACTCTTTCAAACCTTGAGGCACATATTGAGGGGGAGCAAACTTTTGAAAATCTCATCCTTCCAAAATACTTTATCTACTTGATTTGATAAGGGAAGTGATGTTGATATCTTTTAGAAAATGGAATTCAAAGAAGTTAATCCTTTCTCTTACCTCAGTGTGCAAAACGATTTCAAACACTTGATGCACATGTTGAGGGGGAGCTCTTGTTCTAAAAATATCAAAAAACAATTAAGGTACAAAATGCTTTGATAATATATCATAAGTATCTGGATTGATTTTCAAATGGTTTTCAATTGGTTCCAATGGCAGATGAACAATACCAAATAGACCGACCAACTTTACTTTATGTATGGTGATATAAGGATGATAAGGTTAGGTATGTGTTCCCATGATCCACCTGAACCGGAGGGATCTACCCAGTGACTATCCACTAGATAGTGTAGAAGTCCTTAGGTATATTGAAAAAGGAGAAAAATGAGATATGGGAAGAGTGCGGACTGAGTCCGAGCTAGTACTGGAATAAACCCAACAAGGTTCTAGCTATGAAGTCTCGGTAAGCACTGAAGGGGTTGAAGAATGAAAAAAAATTGAATGTGAAAAAGGGTGTAAAGAAATAGCCCTCCATTTATTCAACCTTAGGGCAGAAACCGGGTTCAATTTATATGCTACTGGTGGTTACCAAGGTAACATCGGTATTGAAGACAAGACGTCATGGACCCAGTGACGCACTGCACTTCAACTTCCCAAACCACTCAAGTTCCTCTTAAAAGGACTTGTTTCATTCTCACGGGGAACCGACATTATCTATCGACTTTCTCTTAGAGATTGTTGATATTGAAGAAGGAGACCCTCTCCCTAGTCTCCGATACAGGATCCAAATATGCACAAATTGAGTCTAGAGCCACGAGATCATCCATAAATCTCATTAGGACACATTCAATGAAGACTCTCTGTTTCACACAATGTGGAAAGAGAGAGTATATCTTGAGTCCTACGCATTATCCTTGTGGTATTGCCAGAACATCCAAGTGATATGTAAAAATATTCACAATGAAGATGGAAAGCCTTCTGGAGCCAACATCAAACAAGCTCCTGGTAGGTGGCATGTGAGATATATTCAATAGATCAACCATGTGACAACTGAACAGAAACAATGGAGCGATTCAATCTTTTGAATCAATCCTGGTTCAGGTTATGGATTGACGGATACCTTTGAAAAACCGGTCATTGTGCTTAAAAACTCTTTTCTTTAGCACTTCAACCGTGTACGAATATTCCAAATCAAAAGGTGTTTATGATTGATAATTGATTTTCATTAAAACCTTCGTTGTATTGCAAAAACTATTTCTATTGAGCGATACACGATTGTTTTTCAAATCTCTTTTCATCAATCAGTGAATCTCTATTCGCTGGTTCACTCACTCCGTGTTGTCTTCTTTGAGACATTCCGGTTTGAGAACAGCTAGAGCAGCTGCGAAACCCAGTCAAGGAAATTCTTCGGAATTATACCTGATCACAGGCAGTACTTGTACTGATCAACGGGGAACCGTGGGCCGTGTACCTCAATTCAACGAAAGTGATCAAAGACACTTTCGTGCGCTTTGTTGCTAACTGCTGTATGCAGGTACGCCCGACGTTTGCAGCTAATCAGAATGAAGCGGTCAATCCATAGTCGCATGCTCACTTAACACATTCATCTCAAAAGAAATCATGATTAGTTCATCAATGACTCTGATATTTTCACTCCATGTTTCTGCTACGCTGCTGCCAATATCATGAATCAATGAAAGCTTCCGCTACCCTGATAAGAAGAAATCATGATCCAGAATGTGAGCATGTCGGTCCAATTGTCACAATATCATATGCTGGCAACACAACAATGGGTGATGCTGAGATTTGTTGTTGCTGATGATCTCTAGTTATGCTCAAAAGGTCATCATGGTGGATCAGCTCAACAACCTCCACGAAACATACATCGTAGTTGAACAATGATGAAATCAACACAGATGCACATAGTTTGAATACTTTGATGAAGAAAAGTCTGCGAGCTCAAGACTGAAGATTAATTAGAATGCTAGGATTCAAAATGTAAAACATGGGGTGACCTCCCTTAGAAGGAGATTGTTAGGAATTAGAAAATTCCATAATGAAGTATCGGTCACCCCAAACTCTATCCAGCATAAGTTAGCTCGTAGACATTACGTTATTTAGTTAGCTATTTAGTTTAGTGCAACACCGTGGAGGAAGGACGGGTCTTTACCCATTGTATACCTGATCCACAGGCCGTCAGGAGGTCGTTTAGTTTGTAACCTATAAATACCCTCTACCTTGCAAGGTAGAGGGTTGGATGTTCTTTGGTAATCTAACATTCCACAAGTTTCTTTTTCTAGAATATCCCACTTTCTCTCTCTCTAAAATCATCTATACGCTTAAAGTGTTAATGTTATGATGTATATGTGAAATCCAATATATTACAGAGACAGCATGGCCAGTGCGATGCACGGGCTTCGATTATCGTGAAGTAGCATTAGTCTGGCAACGGTTAATTAGGTGTGCTAACATTAGTCGTGAAACTTAAAGTGTTAAATTAAAAAACTCGCTTTAGTAAGATTTTACAAATAGAAATGTTTCATCTATACTACTTTATAATACATTTGAGACATGCTATTAATATAAGGCTTAAAAATTCAGATTCAACACTTACTAATAATGGATAAAATTATGTTAATTTTTTCTATTAAATCAATATAAAGTCTATTAAATCAACACATCAATATAATTTTTAAATTCAAGCGTAACAGATATTACTAACTCATTTACAACCCATAAGTAACAGTCCTTTTATACCTATTTACACCACCATTCTTTTTCTCTTTTCTTTAATAACTCCTTCCAGCCATCCAGTTACAGTATCAAAATTGTTTTCTTTCATCTATCTATCTAATATTCACACAACCCTTTCCGTCTTTCAAAATACCCACCGAATGCCGCCATCATAACCTCCATTGTTGTCGCCGCCTTTTGAAATTGCCGCACTATCACAGTTGCTGGGTGGTTTTATCGGGCTAGGTGGTTTCGCTGGGTGGATATGTGAACGAAATGGTGGTTATTTCAATGGTTTTGAGAAAGAAATAGAAGGGGCTTTGTGTTATCTTTGTGCTCCATACAACTCTCATCCGACACACCTCCTCGCCACATCAGCCGCAACCACGACGAGTTCTGTTGTGTTTTGGTGGTTTCGGTTGTAGATCTGGTGACTTTGACTTTGACGGTCTTATAAAAAATTACGCATTGGGAATATTAATTACAGAGTACCCGCGCGGCAACGCGCGGGTACCCTGCTAGTATGAAAGATACTCAAAGATGTGTTTGACTATTAGTACACTGATCATCCTTCCATGCTGATATTCTACTAAAGGTTACTACTTTACCATGATTGTTTCTTTTGTACCAAGTATTAAAAAGCTTATATATTTTTGTCTCAATATTAATTCAATTTATATCTTCAAAAGATATCGGAGCCTTATTGAATTTAAGCAGAGTACAATGGCCTATTGTAACAAACCATTGCTTAATCAATGAATAAGCAAATAAAGAGTTTCCCAAAATAAATCGTAGTGGACTATTTATTCGACATATTGTTTCAAATGCAAATAAAAATAAAATCACTTTAAAGGAAAGGGCAAATGATTGAAAAAAGTATCATACTTGCCACTATTTTCTTTTGTGGGTAGCGAACAATTTATTTTGTTTTTGTGAGTACTTTTTTTTCAAATTTTTCTTTTTTAGGGTATTTTGCGAAAATTTTAGACATTTTTGCCCCTCTTAGCTAATAGAAAAAAAAATTCCCGAAGGGCAAAAGTGTCACATAATACCCTAAAAAGAATGAATTTGAAAGAAGAGTACCCACAAAAGCAAAAAAAAATTGTTCGCTACCCATAAAAGAAAATGGTGGCAAGTATCATACTTTTTTCAATCATTTGCCCTAAAGGAAAGACTAAGATGCTTAGGCTTGTATGACCAGGGGTGGATTTAGCTTCTAGTTAGGGTATGCACGTGCATACCCTGCCCAAATTTCTTGCAATGTAAAAAAATCTGTTTTTTCTCCAAAGTGATAACAAAACACTAAAAGTTTGTGAGTGCACACCCTCTCATTTGAAGGAAATTTTTGAGTGCATACCCTAATTTAATCTACCTTTGTTTAAACTAGATAGAAAAAATGAAGATGATCTCCTGGTAATTTTAGAAAGAAAGCGGCAGTTTTGAGGAAGAAGGTGGAGGGGATGAGGCGTTTGTTTTTAAGGTTCAAAGGAGGTTTATGTTTTAGGCCCAATTACATTATAAAAAATTGACTTTGAACTTTTTGTTTATCCATTTACGAGGAAGGCCCAACCAACTAAAAAGTGCCACTAGGCACTAACTAGAGCTGGCAAATCGTGTCTTAACAGGTCCGGTGCGCGCGAATAACATAAGTTTCAAACATGAAAACAACTCGTTTAATACTTAGCTTTGGTGGTTTGAGTATGGCAGATATACGTTTTATTTATCAAAAAAGTTAAATATTGAACCCTAAAATACTAAAAACAAATATTTTAAAAAATAAAAAAATTGCATAGTACATTTTTTCTCTTAACAGGTTTTAACAGGTACCCAATTTGCCAGCTCTAGCACTAACCACTTGATCATGAGTTTTATTATTAGTCTTTTTTCTTTCTTTCTTATACAATATCAATTTATACATGTGACCAAAATATTGAATTTGTTGCTTTAGGAATTTGTAAATGTTTATTAGTATTGTTAGTTCTTACACTTTACTCTTTTTAATACATTTAATTGATGATTAGCATTATGTGTGATTAGGTTATAGTGATAAAGCTTAATAATTTGAGAATATATGTTATTACGTAAGTGAGACGAGCTTTACTTTTGATATTATCAATTATAGTTAAAATGCTATAATCCAACTAACCAACTCAATTTTGAATAATCTGAACTCGATAAAGTAGAACAAGTTTAATATATCAGATTCAAAAATTGAAACAACCACGCCCAATCCAAATCCCAAAATACGCGAGCCAAAAAAACCTGACCCGAAAAAACTCAACCCGAGAAAACCGTATTTATCAATAACTTAACACAAATATGTGCATACCCTACTTCAAATTCCGGGATCCGCCACTGTGTATGACGCACGAATTTAGTTATTCTAATGACAAATCAAATGTTCAATATATATGTATATTATTGCACCAAATGTGATACAAATAAATTATCAATACATTTGTGGATTAGTAAAAGGATTAAAAGGGCACGACTCAAAGAGTTTATTTGAACCATCTTAAGAGTTTAATAGACGTCGGCATTGGAATGAATAATCTACACATAACTTAAGAGTTTTTTTTTTTTTTTTTTTTTTTTTTTTTAAAGAAAACATATTAAACCAAATTTCTTGTACACATAACTTTGTTGTTTTTTCTCTCCTTTTTAGCATAGAATCCAAACATTATGTGACTTGCAAAGTTTATAAAATTTCTTGAAGATACTCTAAACCCTAGCGTTTTTAGTCATCACCGATCCTCATGCTCTCATCACATTTCATCAATATAGCTTTAACTGCTCCTACTTTATCACTAATATATATTACTGGCAAAAATGGCCGGTCGGGCGGGTTCGGGCAACAAATCAAAACGGTTTGAATCAAATGGGTACGGACCAAACAGACGCTTTCTAAAATTCAAGTTAAATGGGTGTGGGTCAAACGGGCACGACTCAAATGGGCGCTATTTATTAAATATCAAGGAAACTAAAATACAATATATTTAGTTTCTCAAAACACACTATATTTAACTTACACCATTAACAAACATGTTAATAATTTAATTGTAAATTTAACTTCATAGTATGAAGTCTTGAGATAACTAATTAACTATAATGTGAAACTGGAACAACAGGGAAATTCACTTCAATGTAGAAGTTGTCTTGTGCGTCAGCATTTGATGAGTCCTTTGCATAAGAGCACTTTAGTAATAACGCCGAGACCGGCGTTAAATCCACTTTTGCTAGTGTTAAATGGCGTTGGCCATTGCACCATGCTTGTTAAAACGGCGTTATTGGGGCAAAGTTAAGCCCCTAACGGGCGTTAAACGTAAAAAGAAAAAAAAAAAAAAAAAAAAAAAAAAAAGTCATTTCACTTGGGATGTTATTGTTGTGGTGTTTTTTGGGGATGTTAAAGGTGAAATGTTAAAGCTTAATTTGGGATGTTATTGTTGTGGGTGTTTTTTGGAGATGTTAAGATGAAATGTTAAAGCTGATGTGGCGCTGACGTGACACGGTGTTAAACTTTAACTGTGTTATTGATGTAATGCTCTAACACAAAACATGCACATGCTTTATTCATCATGAAAGAATCATATTTGCATTTGATGAAAATAATGTTCGGGTTAAGTTGACAGGTTGATTTTTTTAATAATAAAGTCTAAAGCATTAATTGTTGATTCTTAAAGATTGTTGAGTCTTAGAGCATCAGGTGTCATAACAAGGGTTAGCTTCGTCGTCGTGCCACCTCAGCGTCACATCAGCATCCCATTTTTCCACAACTAACCACAACAAACCCCCTCCTCACTCATAACAAACTTCAACCTCTTCATTGGGGCCCACCACTACCACTATATAACGTAACTTTTTTTTGTGTCAGAATATTACCTCATCGTCCCCACGATTTTGTCTTCGACGGCGAGCAACGGTGAGCCACCCCGGTGTGGCGGCAGGGCACGGCGAGCCTCCAGCTCAGCGGCGAGCTACAATGTTGTCCACACCGGATGCTCTTAAAGGTTAATGTTATGAAGCATTAACGGTTGAGTTTTAAAGAATTTGATGTATCCCCTCGAGTCTTGCTAACTCTGTCTCGAGTTTGATATAAACACCACAACTTGTTAGGCCTTGATTGTTTGGCTTAAGGATTTGCAATACAAAACGCGTACTAACTCAATTTTCATGCAAGTTAACTGTCATTTAGTGCTAAATAATGTTCATAATCATTTGCTCAATTAATAAAACTCATAAACATTTATTATTATAATTATAATTGTATACTTCCAAATTTAAAAAGACCATTCAATTTCGAGTCTGTCTCTTTTTGCCACATTAAGTAGCCAAATTTCATGCAACGTAATAAACATTCAATTTCAAGTATGTCTCTCTGTTTGCCACATTAAATAGCAATAATTTGATAAACATGGCTTTGTAAGTGATCGAGTTTTGTTAAAATAAAGATCAAATCACGAGGATAACTTTCATAACGCATTACATTGATTATTCTTTAAAGTCTTAAGAAAATAGCAAGTCTTGATCTAAGGGCATCCACTATGGTTAAACTTTATAAAGCTTTATAAGTGTTCCATGTCATCACATATCAATTAGTTATAAACCTTTTGAGTTTATAAACCTTTTCTCACTATGATAAAAATGTGTTACAACTTTATAAATGCTTCATATTACACATGCATTAATTGTGTTGAGTTTATGAAGAGGTCCAAGAACTAAGACATTTTCATGCCACATAGATTTTTCACTATGATTGAAATAAGATATAAACATTTTCAAGTTTTTTAAACCTATTCATGAACTTCTCACGGTGGATGCTCTAATTGCATTTGTTTGCTTTTGAGGTAGATGACCCAATACTCGCAACTAAGTTATAAGTAACGACTCGACAATTATCATGTGTTTTATTCCCTGTGGTCTTTTATTTAAGTTAACCTTCTTTTGTAATAACCATAACCAAATCTTAGGCAATCAATTATTACCACTCTTTTATTTTACCCCTATCTATAATTTTACTCTATAATTTTACCTATGCTAAACCCGTACTTTTATGGTCCAACGTCATTGCCAACTGCCAAATAATTACTCTATTTGGTATTTAGTTTTAATATGAGGAATTTTAATATCTGATTTTATCTATTTGATTGCGACAAAGGCCTCACAAAGCATGTAAACCACTTTGTAACTCGTCATTCAACAAATAATATATAAGTCTATGACTTTTTGCCATACTTTGCCCTTCAAATTCACTCGGAACGACTCTCAAATCAAAATGCGTCTCGTCTTCACCCGCATGCTGATACTATACATCTTTTACTTCCACATTAAATGGCTTAAGCTCCCGTTTACCTTCACCATCATCTACCCTCTACTTCCCATAGTTATTGATTATTGATTTATCGTCTCTTTTTAAATTGATTGCCTCGCGTTAGAATAATAAAACCCGCTTAACTCTTATAAGTACCAGCTTGTCCATCTTATGAAACGCAATCCTAGAGTGCACTATGTTAGTACCAATATTACGATACTTAATCTATACAATCTCGTTTGTTTTGATTGATGACAAACATGTAACTTGTAAGTGTTGAATAATATGAAGGACCAAAACTGTCAAGTTTCAAAGTCTAAATAAGTTTAAGTCTTAAATGAAGAAAAGAGATGTTCAGGGGCTAAAGTGAAAGTTGGCTGAGTATATAATCTCCTTACCAGTCTAGGGTTTCATTATCTTTAATCATTCTCTGTTTTTAGTCTCTCTTTCTCTCTCTCTCAATATTCATACAGCTGTGATCGTTTGTCGTTGATATCAATCTTGATATCAGTTAGTGTTTCTGTATAAAGGATCAATCTCTTTATTTGATCCTTGATTAGTCTGAGTGATTGAGTGTTGTTTGTAGTGAGCTAACTAGTGTCTTCCTAGAAGAGATCAGTTCTTGTTTCTTTGTATTTGTATTGGTGAGCACCCAGTTGGGGACTTATCTTTTTGACGTTCTTATAATAAAATACACCAAGGGGTGGTTGGCTGGGTGTACTTGTGGATTGTTGTGTGCTCTTGATCATTTTTACATGGTATCAGAGAGCACGGTTCTGATCTGGTGGTTGTGAGATTCTAGGGTTTTTAGGGTTTCGAAGTTTTTTTGGGGATTCTTGCAATTGGTGGTTGAATTGGTTAATTGATGCTGTTTTCTTAACGGCTGTGGTTGATTTGATCTGTTTGGGTTTGGATTTGGTGAATTTGTGGGTTTCTTGGTTAGGGTTTTTTGAAACCCTAATTTGGTAATTTGGGGGTTTTTATCCCTGGTGATTTCTTGTTGGTATTGGGCCCGTTCTTGATTACAATCTTACTAGACTAAGTGAATCTAGTGAGCTTTGTATCTCATTCCGCTGGTATATCTCTGTAAGTATTTTTCTATCTCTTAAGATAACACAAACTTAGTTTAGAAGGTGCAAACGGGACAGTTAACTTCTTGATCTGTCAACATTGATTAGTACGAATACCTGCTCTGGCTGTCCCCAGTCTTCTGGCAGGTTTGTAATTATTCTTGGGTGTGAGTTGTAGTTTATATAGTTTGTTAGTTCTGTTTTTTAGTTTCTTGTTGTGTCTAAGTCGAAGGAGGATAGGATTTGGGCAGTCTTGGAAGTTGGTTGAGTTGTTTAGTTCTGGTTATTTGTTGGTCTTGCTGTTATTGTGTATTGTGATTATTTCTGTTAGTTCTTGTTATTTGTTGATTTGTTGGCATTATGTCTGGTAGTGATCCTGGTGGTAGTAATAATCAGGTGTTAATTAGTAATCTTGATGCTGGTAATCCTCTTCATATTCAAACTAATGACAATAGTGGTACTGCTCTTATTCCATTTAAACTTCTTGGAACTGAAAATTATAGAATCTGGTTTGGTGCTATGAAATTGGCTTTGCAAGCTAGGAATAAGTATAGTTTTGTTGATGGTACTTCTTTATGGAGAGAATTTGATTCTCTAACTAAATTGCCTAAATGTGTTTTTGAACATAAATGTGCTTGTGAGGCTAGTACTGAGTTAGTATTGCATCAGTAGTTGATGAAACTGATGCAATTTCTTATGGGTCTTGATGACTGTTATCAACCTGTTAGAACTGCTTTATTAACCAGAGGTCCTTTACCTGAGGTTAAAGATGCTTATGCTGTTGTGTCTAGGGAGGAGTCCCACAGAGGAATTCCTGAGTCTTCTAGTGTTTCTGAGTCTAAACTTAATGCATCTTCTTTTGCTGTTAAGTCATTTAATAACAATAGAATAATGTATAACAACAGTAGTAACACTAGAGGAACCAATTCTAATACTAATACTGCTAATAGAGGTCCTAATCCTAATTTGAATTGTAAAAACTGTGGTAAGATTGGACATACTATTGAAAGATGCTATGAACTCATTGGTTTTCCACCTGGATTTGTTAAGAATAATAATCCATCTAAACAAAATGGTTTTAGACAAAACTATAATGCTAATGTTGATAATAAAGTGTCTGAAAAACCATCTACTACTTCATCTGCAAATACATCTTCTGGATTTACTTCTGAGCAGATGAAGAAACTCTTGTCTTTGATCAATGATAGTTCTTCTAGAAGCATACATGCCAATATGGCAGGTAGGGCTTCATTCTTTAATGGAAATGCTTGGTTTAATATTAATTTTTCTAAATATTTCTTTGGGAATTCTAGTCTTTCTGTTAAAACTATATCTTTGGGATAGATTATAGATTCAGGTGCTAATCAGCACTTGACTGTTTCTACTGTTGGTATGTTTAATGTTGTGGATATTTCTAGTCTTAAGATTACTGTTGGACATCCCAATGGTACTCTTGCCACTATAAGTCATGTTGGAAATTTAAAATTAACCAATAATGTAACTCTTTATGATGTTTTAGTGGTTCCTGGTTACTGTGTGAGTTTGTTGTCTGTTAATAAACTGATTAGAGATAGCAAAATGTTTGTTGGTTTTGATGAAGATACTTGTTATATTCAGGATTTGAAAAGGGAGAATGTTCTGGGGACTGGTAGTCAGTCTGATGGATTGTATTTGTTTGATATGCAACCTAATAATACTTTGGGTGAGTGCAATATGGTCATGTCTTATAATGTGTCTAAGCTTGTTTGGCATAATAGATTGGGTCATCCTGCTGATCCAGTCTTATCTGTTCTTCAAAAGGATCTTGGTATTTCCAAGAATTCTTCTATTTCCGTTTGTGAGATCTGTCATAGGGCTAAACAGACAAGAGAACCTTTCCCTTTGTCTGATCATAAGTCTAAGAATCTTGGTGAACTTATTCATCTTGACTTATGGGGTCCTTACAGAGTAACAAGTAGAGAAGGATATAAGTATTTTCTCACTATTGTTGATGATTATTCTAGAGCTGTGTGGGCTTACTTGATTAAAACTAAAGATGAGGTGTTTGATGTATTTTGCTCTTTTATTCACTTAATTTCTAATCAATTTGGTATTAAAATTAAAACTGTTAGATCTGATAATGGTACTGAATTTGTAAATAAGAAAATGAGTGGAATGTTTTCTGATCTTGGTATAATACATCAAACATCTTGTGCTCATACACCTCAGCAAAATGGGATTGCTGAAAGGAAACATAGACACCTACTCAATGTAGCTAGGAGTCTTATGTTTCAAGGGGGGATTCCTTTAAGGTTTTGGTCTGATTGTATTCTAACTGCTGTATATTTTATAAACAAGCTGCCATCTTCAGTTCTAAGTGGTAAATGTCCCTATGAGTTATTGTATAAAACTAAACCAAATCTTTCCCATTTGAGGTCTTTTGGATGTCTATGTTTTGCTACCATTTTAAATAATCATGATAAGTTGTCTTATAGGTCTGAAAAATGTGTTCTAATTGGTTTTTCTTCTACTAAGAAAGCATATAAACTTTTGAGTTTGGATACTAGAAATGTGTTTTTTTGCCAGAAATGTGAAGTTTTATGAAAATGTTTTTCCTTTAAAAATGAAAACCTATGAGTCAACTGATACAAACAGTGTAAATGAGGTTGAACACTTGAAGTTTTTTGATAGTCCAAAGTCTCAAAGTCCCAATGATGAAGGGGAAGATACACCACCAGTTGAGGATGGTAGTATGCCATCTTCACATGATGCTAGTGGTAATGAAACAAATACTGCTTATATGCATCATGAAGATGGGCAATCTGCAACCCACTTTGGTGACCAACACTGGTCTGAGGGCAATTCTAGTCTTGAAAATACTGGTTTAGTTTTTACTCAGTCTGAAAATGTTAATGAAGATGTGCAGACACCTGTATTAAGAAGGTCTAGTAGAGAGTCTAAAACTCCTATTAGGTTTAATGATTATGTGATGCACTCTAAAGTCAGATATGGTATTGAAAAATATGTGAGTTATGCTAGTTTGAGTAGGACTAATATGTGCTTTGCTTCTACCTTAAATAAGTCTGTTGAACCTAAGAATTATGAAGAAGCTGTAAAAAATCCTAATTGGTCTGAAGCTATGAACAATGAAATTGAAGCTTTAAATAGAAATAATACCTGGACTGAATGTGAGTTACCTGTTGGTAGACATGCTATTGGGTATAAATGGATATGGAAAATCATATATAAGTCTACAGGAGAAATTGATAGATATAAAGCCAGATTAGTTGCTAAAGGTTATAATCAAAGAGAAGCTTTTGATTATGATGAAACCTTCAGTCCTGTTGTGAAAATGGTAACTGTCAGATGTCTGATAAGTATTGCTGTTAGTAAAAATTGGTCTTTATATCAGTTAGATGTTAATAATGCTTTTTTATTTGGTGATCTTGATGAAGATGTCTATATGCAATTACCTAAAGGCTTTAATGGTGGTGATGATACTAAAGTATGCAAGCTTAATAAGTCTTTATATGGACTTAAGCAAGCACCTAGGCAATGGAATGCTAAGCTCACTAATGCTTTAATTGAACATGGTTTTGAACAAAGCAAACTGGATTCTTTGTATGTTAAACAAAAAGGTTCTGTGTTTGTTGCTCTGCTTGTGTATGTTGATGATATTGTTATCACTGGTAATGATGAAGTAGAAATCAATAACTTTAAAAAGATTTTTGAGTTCTAAATTTATGATCAAAGATTTGGGAGGGTTGAAATATTTTCTTGGGATTGAAGTATTGAAAAATGATAATGGTGTTTGTATGACCCAAAGAAAGTATTGTTTGGAATTGTTACATGAGTATGGTTTGCTTGCAGCTAAGCCTGCTGATACACCCTTGCCTGAGAATTCTGTTTTGAGTTGTGTTGAAGCTAAAAAAGATAAAGTGTTGAACAATATAAATAACTATCAAAAATTAGTTGGTAAATTGATATACTTAACTAATACCAGACCTGATATTAGTTATGTTGTTCACTGTTTGAGTCAACACATGCATAAACCTTTACAATCTCATCTTAAGGCTGCTCTGAGAGTTTTAAAATATTTGAAAAGGTCTCCTAGTTTAGGTTTGCAATTTGATAAAGAGTCTGATCTTAAGCTTAAAGCTTATGCAGACTCTGACTGGGCTAAATGTCCTCTAACTAAGAAATCTGTAACTGGTTTTTGTGTTTTCTTGGGTAACTCTCTTATTTCTTGGAAAAGTAAAAAGCAAGCTGCTTTATCTAGAAGTTCAGCAGAGGCTGAGTATAGAAGCATGGCTTCTACTACTTGTGAAGTGATTTGGTTGAGCAATTTGTTGCATAGTCTTAGTCTTAAAGAGTTGTTGCATGTGAATATATTCTGTGATAATAGTGCTGCAATCTAGATTGCAGCTAATCCTGTGTTTCATGAAAAAACCAAACACTTTGAGTTGGATGTGCATTTGGTTAGAGAGAAGGTTTCTGCTGGAGTGATTAAGACTGTTAAGATTCATACAGATATGCAAGTGGCAGATATTTTTACTAAGTGTCTTGGACAAAGACAACATTCGTTGTTTTGCAAAAGTCTTGGTATGTTTGATCTGTTTGCAGGTGTTAGCAATTGTGAAAAGAGTAGCAGTCAGATGAAGGATGGAAGCAGCTCACAAAGTGCAGACTTATCAACTTGTGGAGGGGGGTTGAATAATATGAAGGACCAAAACTGTCAAGTTTCAAAGTCTAAATAAGTTTAAGTCTTAAATGAAGAAAAGAGATGTTCAGGGGCTAAAGTGAAAGTTGGCTGAGTATATAATCTCCTTACCAGTCTAGGGTTTCATTATCTTTAATCATTCTCTGTTTTTAGTCTCTCTCTCTCTCTCTCTCTCTCTCTCTCTCTCTCTCTCTCTCTCTCTCTCTCTCTCTCTCTCTCTCTCTCTCTCTCTCTCTCTCTCTCTCTCTCTCAATATTCACACAGTTGTGATCGTTTGTCTTTGATATCAATCTTGATATCAGTTAGTGTTTCTGTATAAAGGATCAATCTCTTTATTTGATCCTTGATTAGTCTGAGTGATTGAGTGTTGTTTGCAGTGAGCTAACTGGTGTCTTCCTAGAAGAGATCAGTTCTTGTTTCTTTGTATTTGTATTGGTAAGCACCCAGTTGGGGACTTATCTTCTTGACGTTCTTATAATAAAATACACCAAGGGGTGGTTGGCTTGGTGTACTTGTGGATTGTTGTGTGCTCTTGACCATTTTTACAGTAAGACATAAAGTTAAATGTACAAGTTACTCGTAATCATATTTTGTCTCAATATACATTCAACACCTCTCGATGTCTCAAGTCCTTGTATGCTACAACACATGTAACACCCCAACCAGACAAGGGTAAAAATGTCACATCATGATGTCAATCAGAACATAATAGACGCAAGCGGAAGTCTTAAATAAATAAAATACAAGTCATGAAACCATTAATTTCTAGGGAAATACAAAACTGCTCAAATTCTTAAACGAAAAGAAAAATAAACAAAACATAAATCTCAATATAATTCATGACAAGGAAAGCTAAGGTTGGGTCGGTCCACTAAAAGCTCTTACTCTTATCACTCAATTCCAGCATCCAGCTTAATACCTGCCGCAGAGAAAAGAAAATGCATGTAAAGGGAATGAGCTTTTGGCATCTGTTCACGAAGAGAAATGAACCTTTATAATCATCAAATAAGCATAGTTGTCAACTAGTGAGAAATCTATTTTTTTTTTTTTTTTTGTTGTGCTTCATGAGGTGTACGTTTCTGCCATTAGGATGTTCCTCTATTTGACCTCCTAACCACTCCTTTCTTTTTAAGGTTAGATTTATGTCATCAATATTTGTTTTTCTTTTTTTTCATAATTTAATATCGAAAATCTTTTTTATTGTTTTTTCTGGATAATTTTAATCGTGACTCAAGATATTAAGAAATACGTATATTTAAAAAACCTATAATATGGTTTAAATACATTAAAAAAAAAAAGAAAAAAAAAATGATACCTACAATGCAGTATTAAAAAGAATGTTTATTTATAGAAAATATAATTATTTATAGAATTCCATATGCTGAGTAAAAAATAGAATTAGCCCGTAAAACATAATTACTAGATTAAATTAGGTTATGTTTTGCAATAATACATTGTT
The DNA here is from genome assembly GCA_019973895.1 of Chrysanthemum seticuspe. Lineage (NCBI taxonomy): Eukaryota > Viridiplantae > Streptophyta > Magnoliopsida > Asterales > Asteraceae > Chrysanthemum > Chrysanthemum seticuspe. The sequence continues at coordinate 132,014,398 of BPTQ01000001.1, read as the reverse complement.
TATCTATATGTACTGCACAGCTTTCTGTGTTTTGCTTTCTCATTTTTGTATACTCACAACCCATACAACTATAATCAAAGGCGGAGCTATTAAGGGACCGGGAAGGGTCCTGACCCCCCTAGGCCTAAGCGCGTTAATGTATTTTTTCGCGATTTCATGTGTATTTCCGGGAAAAAAATTATTTCGGCCCTCTCATTTAATGTATTTCCCGAAAAAAATTTGTTTCGGCCCTCCAACAAAATATTTTTAGCTCCGCCATTGACTATAATTAACTTACTAGGTAAAGATAAAACATGGTGGTCTTCTCTTCTCGGAAAGCTTATTCATTCATTAGTCTTTATCTTCATAAAAGGTTTCTTACTTACTTCTCTATTGTAAGCATGTACATTTTTTTTCTAGACAAGTCAAGAATAACCATGGAGGGCAAGAAAAGATGGAGCACAGTAAATACAAGCTCATAGTTCAATGTTCATATCCATACGCTTCTAGTCCATTTCATATGTTTATTTTTCCTATATACCATTTATTGAAGCGATTTGCATAAATCCGCCTAAATATTCATCCCTTTATTCACCATTGAGTCACATGTCAACTCAATTCGGTTCGAGTCGGTCTATGACTCGCTCGTCTAAATCGTTTTAGCTGTGTTTTGACTCGCCCCCAACAAGTCATGAATCTAACAACTACGCAAATAAGTTAAGGAACTTTTATAAAGGTTAAGTCTATGTAATATTTATGATCAAATCCATGAGTGGAAAAATGCCATGGTTTCTCAAATTTAATTTTTACACTTCAACAGACCCGACCCTTACAGTACACCAGCCCATATGGTATACTTGTCTGTAAACTAATGTGTTTTACAAAAGAAAAGAAAGGACTTCATTTACTAAGGAGACAAGCACCACTATTCAACATAGTCTTCCCAACTATTCAACCATGGATAAGAATAGTTATTCATGTTTTTCTTATCAAAGAAAATTTGCAGCTTTCTAAATAGTTTTCAACTAGACATAATGAATGTAAGTGGTAGTGTCGGCAAAAATCTCATGCTATCTTTGAATAATAGTTTTCATACTATATATGTTTCACACCATGCAAAGTTGGTGAAAATTGGTGTATAAAAGGAACACCAAAGATGTAAGAGTATGTACCAATCTAACTTATATCTAAATGCAATGATTAAAGCCAACTAGTACCACAGATTCTATCAGCAAACTACTAGTGCAGACTAAATTCAGAAACACAGGTAAATGAAACAGCAATGTATTATCAGATAAACTAGCACTTACAGAAGTCCAGCCACTATGGCTTGCTAATAGAAACAAGAGATCACTACCTAAACCAAAATTAAACCCAAATCTCTGATCTCAGCCCATGTTCACAACCATATCATCAATGATTCTTCAATCTAATGAGTAGTTTGACTTTAGTTGACTTTTATCAAAAACTGAGAATTAAGAGCTAAGCTACCAGAGATAAACTCACATAAGCTTACAAAAGCTTCTGTGAGCTTAATGAAACAGTAATTTCACCTTTAGAACAACAATAAGCACACAATGATTTAATTGAGATGTAACTTTTTAAAGTAAAAACATAAAATTCATTAATCAAAGAAGAATTACAAAGTATTTTGAAAACTAATTAATAAAACAGTAAATTGACAAGAAAGCGTAAATGGTAACAATTTCTCTAAAAACGGTGAAAAATTGGACGGTTTGATCTGTGGAGAAGGGGAGCTATTTATAGTCTGATGAGAAGAGAGAGATGCTTCTGGAACTCTTATTCTTTGCCCTTGATCAAATGATGTCAACATCATGCCTCATTCGTAGCCCTTGGATCATGTGCCACACACCTTCAACCAATCAAATCCCTTAGGATTGCCAAGGTGGACAAAATATGGTGTCATACCCTCTGCCAGGTGTGTCAGGTTCTAGAAGCATTACTTAAGTGTGGGTAAATGGGTGATGAGCAGGGTAAAAGTGGTTTGAGAAATGATAAACAGTAATAATTTGGGAAAAGGGCGCGTTCTTTTTATCTGGGTATTTTCTATTTGAGGTTTGACTGGGTGAAGGATGGGTTGACCGTGGTTTATTTATACGGGTTAAATTATTTGGGGTGGATGGGCTTTGGACTTAGGATAAATGTTGGGCCAAAGGACATAGATTTAGTTTTAAGTTTAGTGTAGGATTTGGCTAGGATAGTGTAGTTAAATTTTAAGGGTATAAAATGTAATGTAATGAAATGGAGGGACCAAGGCTGCCATTATGAGAAATATATCAAAGGACCAAAATTGCCAACTTCAAAAATTCCAAGGACTTGTTCTGCCAATTCTGAATCTTCAAGGATTATTCTTGACAATTTGAGAAAAGATCATCCAAACTTGCAAATTCCTTCCCTGGCTTCAGCTTTTTGCACTCTTCTCTCTCTCGTGCTCGATTTTTCTTCGGTTTTGGCTTCTTTTTGTCTGTTTCATCATATCCGTACCTGCACATACAAAAACTCAAGAAACACGTAAATATTAAGCATTAACGGCTCTTTCTTGGTTATTTTGGGTCAATAGTTAACCTTATATTGGGTTAAATATTAACCATGGTTAAGTTAGGACATTTGTAAAGATCTAAATGAACCATGGTTAGGATGATGCCACCAAAATGATGACTCCCCCCCTAAGTCGGCCATATAGTGATAAGATGACTTAGGTGGATAGTTTTGATTTTATCTTGAGTTTAGAGCATGATTTGGTTCCGTTAAATGCCAATCGTAAGTCGTTAAGCCATAAAACGTAAAACCGGGTATCGTAAAAATATGAAACTTGTAGGAATGATGAAACTCATCATTATACTCCATCTAAAAATATAAAATGGGTGATAAGTCTCATTGGGTGCAAAAACGCTGCTTAAAGCTGGAAATACGGGTCAAAAAGGCGTAATTCGCAGTTTATCAGAAAAGAACGAAATTTCAGGGAAACGACCGTGAATTTATTTAGAGTAGACTAAAATTAGTCTAAAAGTGATATGAGATGTTAAAATGTGGTTTTCGTCATACGCGGGATAACTTAACAGTTATTTGTGAAGTTTAAAAGTTACGCGATTTAAGCAAAAATGTAGAACGTACAGGGTTAATTCCTTTATGGTCAAAGGAGGAGGGAAATATGTTTGACTTTTCCAAAAATGTAAAAGTGTCAAAAACATATTAGAAACACAGTGCAGGAATCGTTAAGCCTGAATGTAAGTAAAATTGTTTAAAACGTAAGTTTAGTTTTGTTCTGCGCTGGGCTTATTTGGTAATATTAAAAATAATAAATCTTAAAAATTCTCAAATTAGTTATGAGTGATCTAAAAATTTATCTGATGCGAGGAAAATTATCAGAGTTGATTTTCGTTATGCGCGTGATGTTTAAACGGTGGACCGTCTAAAACGAAACTTTAAAACGATGTTTACTTAATAACTTTTTCGAAAATGATCTAACGATGGTCGAACTCTCATGTTATTACTAAAATAATTTATCTTACGAGAATGTGGATTAAAAATTTTATGAGATGAATAGTGAATGTGAATAGTAAATTCTCAAAAATGAAAAGTAACCTAAAAATGCGGGTGGTTACAGTCTCACCCATTTAATGGGAATTCCGTCCCGGAATTCAGGGTGTGTTACCCGATGTTGAATTGTCTAGGGAAATGTGGATGTATGTGCCGAATTCTAATCTTTGTGTTCTCAAGTTTTTGGTCATAGAATGTATTATGTACCATGTGGCTTAAGTTGATAACCTAAAGGGTTTTGTTAAAATCTTATAGAGTCCAATATACCTAAAGTTTGGCTTTTCCTGATTCTCAAAACGAATCATATCTTATTATATCGAGGTTTATCAATAAAACCTTAATTTCTAACATGGAGTTTTTGGTGATAGTGTGCGGCATGGAGCCTAATTTATATTTGTATGGTTTCCTTAATTGTTTCGTGGGTGATCCCTAAACACCTTAGTTCAGCAAATGGTTAACTAACACTTTCGTCTATATAGTGCCTCAAAAAGGAATAGTTTTGTTGTTGTTAGGGTAACTGTTGTTAATCAAAGGTGTAAGGTATTGTTGATGTAAAATGGTTTGTAATGATGTTGTAGGAAAGTCTTGCTAGTGGCAAGTGGTTATCCAAACCATTTCCAAAGTTGATCCTGTCTTAGGTGGTTTCGAGATGAAGGCTATATCATATAGTGTTTATGTCTCCTAGTGTTTCAAAGAAACGTGATACTGTGAAGTTTTACACACTGAATTTCAATGGGGTTCAGATAATGATGTGATATGTTGACGATTAGAAGAGTGTAGCGTACGCTTACCATTATTCTTAGGTAGAGATGTCAAGTTTGTTTTAAAATCAAAAGTGAATGACGGAATGATATCCTTGAAATCTAATCAGGCTAGTACTTCTAAGGAATGACGAGAAGATTTGATGACTATCCAAAGATAGTAGTTAGGATTATTTCATAAATGAAAACTTTCAAGAATGAAATTAGGTAGTATAAATAAGATGTTAAGATTTTGCTGAGTGGTAAGACACTATCGTGTCTCTAGATCTTTTTAATGAATTATGGTGGTTTATCTAGTTTAAGTAGGAAATTAACCTGAATATAACCCTTGTATAACTTTTCCGAGTGTTTGAAAAATTTAAGTCGAACATAGTTAATCAGACCATGTTCCACTATCCCAAGGTTAAATATAGGTGATTAGGCTATATTTAGCCGAGGTTCGATAAATTTTCCAAATACCTAAATTAGGTATACTTGTGATATGTTCATAGCTTTTGAGAAATTGTCCACTAAGCAAAGGCGATATCAAACCATTCAGTTGCAAGTCCTGGCCATAAAAGACTTGTAACCTATGTTTTCACATTCCATTGCATAGAAGATAGTATGGGTAGATACGTGTGTAAAGGAAATCTTGAGTAATCCTAAAATAGTCCATACTTGGTTAGCATTACGGACCTTTAACAATGAAGGTTTCAAAAGAGAATTTTGATGAATGTAGAGAAAGTTGCTGAACTTCAGCTTTTGTAGATGATGAGTCACTTTGTCCTTTAGAAATCCTATTTCTTGTATTTCCGTTAGGGAAATTGATAGACTGTGACGGGTTTCATGTAAAACAATATCATATAATGTTTATAAGATAATTTTTAGAGACTATTGTATAACTTACAATGTCTTGAGAAATGAATGAGACAACTGTAGGATTTACAGTGTCTGAGAATGTAATAGAGACCACTGTTTCTCACAGTGTCTTGAAAAATGAATTAGACCATTGTATCTCACAATGTCTTGGAAGTAGGAAAGACCATTGTAGTCAGTTACAATGTCTTGGAGGAAGTTTCGTAATCCTAAAATGCATGAGTAGATACATGATTGGGAGATTGGAAAAAATATGATTGTGCCGTAATGCCTTAGAATAGGCATACGCAGATATGTTGAGTACTTTGTTTATGATTGAAATTATGTCAAGTGTATATATCAATATACTAGTATGTTTGTATAGCTTAAAATGCCTAAAAGTCACATAATCGTCTGAAGGATGGAAGGCACGGAGAATGGAAGGCTATGAAATGTTTTTGTTTGAAAAAGTAGCTATAGTTTAAGTCTCAATTAGACCCATTTCTCTATAACTGTGGCTCTGATACCAATCTGTAACACCCCTAATTTCGTGATACGCAGCGAAATTCAAACTGGGTGTTACTTCATGGCACAACAGTCATAACAATAGAAAACGAACTCTAATGGAGTCGTTTTAAAAGATTTATCATTCGATTTATATAAATATAAGAGTTTACAAAAATGAGGTCCCAAATGGTTCCAAGTTTACAAAATACATTAAATTGGTTTTCGAATGATAATAAAATTTATAGCCTTCTTGATCTAGTCCTTTGCTCTTCCGTGCCAGCTTCCGACATTATGGACCTGAAATACAAGCTTAAAACTGTCAACACAAAGGTTGAGTGAATTCATAGAGTTTAGGAAATCAGTTGAACACATAATGTTTGTAGTGTGAGCTATAGACTCACACCAATGGTTTGAAAACCAAAACAGTTATTATTAGACTAAGCATCATGCAATCAAGGCGTTAACGTGTTCCAAAATTAATTGGAGAAAATGTCGGTGCGTGCCCTATATGGTAAAATTGCCGTTTTTACCAATGTTACTCAAATATAGTGCGTTTGTTTACCGGTCCTGGTCAACACAAACGGGATTCGTCAATCCCAATAGATCTATTCACAATATTCGCGCCCACTCTCACATAGTGATTAATGATTCATGATTAAGGGACTTAAGTTTGGCAAATGCGGTAACTTAGTGCTAATAACAATCAGATAAGTATATAGTTTGAAAGCAATGTGTTCGGTTTAAAATAAAGCATGTATCTCCCCCAAGGGTTTGTAAAACAATTAAGTAATAGAAAGTGGGGCTATGAACTCACCTCAAAGTAAATGATAGCAAATGTATAATGAGAATGATGGATATGCCGTGGGAACTTCTACGAGCAACCTAAAATAGAATGTTGCAACTTAGGTTTGGAATAATGTTTAGGAAAACATAGACCATCCTATATACGTCTCTATGTTGATCATGATGTAGTACATGGTTTTTGTGTATGTTGTTTATAGAAATGGTCTAGTTGTGAAAACATGTTTAGTTTATAGATATCGTACTAGCGTTCGGGGCCATCATAATTCAGAGGTCATGCAGTAAATGTTCGAGGAGCTAGGACACTTTAAATCGTAAATCCAGCAACTCGTCGATACGTTTTACTCAAATGAAACCCCTCACATGAAGCTCCCTAATTTTGTAGCACTTAGTAGATACAACATATGTTTTGAGTGAAGATTGTTATAACATAAAGTTTATCATGTTTTTAATAAGTATCTAGTTTTTACAAGTTCTCGTCGTTTTCATAAATATGATCACCTTAATTAACGGTCTTGGGTAAACAAGCCTTGAGGCTTTAGCCATGGCCTTGCCGTGACTTTGGTCTTGACTACCATGGTCTTGAGACTTAGCTTTGACCTTAGCCGTAGCCGTGGTCTTAGCTTATGGCCATTAGGCCTCTTGGTTTGCTTTTAGTTGTGACAAAAGTATAGTTATGAGACTATATTTACGGCAGTTTCTGTTTTTGAAAGATTTTGGCCTATTTATGCGTTTTCAAGGTCTGAGCTTCTTACCTAATGAAGGAAAACGTCGTTCCGGACAACTTTCATGCTTTAACTTTTTGATGATTCGGACCAGAAGTATCACTTTAAAAACGGCAGAACTCTTAACAGCTTATACATGGCAGTTTTGGCGTTTAGGTTTCGCTAACTTCTTTTGCTTATAACTTTTGACTCGTTTGTCCGTTTCGGGTGATTCAAATTGCTATGTTTTCCTTTTTATCTTGTCTACCATATTATGTAAGTTAGAAAGTCCTTATGTTACTGTTTTTAATGGTCTCACATGTGTAGAATATGACTAGTTTACTAGTTTGTTACTTTTATGACAATATGTGAATTAAAACAAGTGATTGAGTATATGTACATCATGAATCAACATAGTAACTATATATATAGTATGAAATAGTTAAGATTATGAATAATAAAGATGAGATGATGGTGGTGATAAGTTGCTTACAACTTTTGGCTTTCAATAAGAAAGGAGTAACTTAGTAAGGATAGGACTTTGATTGATCGCGAAAGACTTCGGATTGAGCTATCTTTCCACACCTTGGCACCCTTGCAAACTTGAAGAGTTGGTGATGAATTACTAAGTGACTTGAGTGGATCTAAACTCAAGAAGATCACTTAAACTTGCTAGAGATTTGATGTAGTAGCTTGATCTTTGGAACTTCCTTGCATAAACTTGGAGTTTATAGATCAAATGATGGAAGATGTGAGTGTTTTAGGGTATGAACGACCAAATTTAGTATGTGAGGGAGTTTATGATGTATTTCACTTCCTATTTATAGGAGGGTAAGTTTGGTTAACCATATATTAGGTTAAATATTAACCATGGTTAAGTTAGTGCACTTGTAAAGATCTAAATGAACCATGGTTAGGATGATGCCACCAAAATGATGACCCCCCCCTAAGTCGGCCATATAGTGATAAGTTGACTTAGGTGGATAGTTTTGATCTTATCTTGAGTTTAGAGCATGATTTGGTTCCGTTAAATGCCAATCGTAAGTCGTTAAGCCATAAAACGTAAAACCGGGTATCGTAAAAATATGAAACTTGTAGGAATGATGAAACTCATCATTATAATCCATCTAAAAATATAAAATGGGTGATAAGTCTCATTGGGTGCAAAAACGCTGCTTAAAGCTGAAAATACGGGTCAAAAACGCGTAATTCGCAATTTATCAGAAAAGAACGAAATTTCAGGAAAACGACCGTGAATTTATTTAGTAGACTAAAATTAGTCTAAAAGTGATATGAGATGTTAAAATGTGGTTTTCGTCATACGCGGGATAACTTAACAGTTATTTGTGAAGTTTAAAAGTTACGCGATTTAAGCAAAAATGTAGAACGTACAAGGTTAATTCCTTTATGGTCAAAGGAGGAGGGAAATATGTTTGACTTTTCCAAAAAAATGTAAAAGTGTCAAAAACATATTAGAAACACAGTGCAGGAATCGTTAAGCCTGGATGTAAGTAGATTTGTTTAAAACGTAAGTTTAGTTTTGTTCTGCTGGGCTTATTTGGTAATATTAAAAATAATAAATCTTAAAAATTCTCAAATTAATCATGAGTGATCTAAAAATTTATCTGATGCGAGGAAAATTGTCAGAGTTGATTTTCGTTATGCGCGTGATGTTTAAACGGTGGACCGTCTAAAACGAAACTTTAAAACGATGTTTACTTAATAACTTTTGCGAAAATGATCTAACGATGGTCGAACTCTCAGGTTATTACTAAAATAATTTATCTTACGAGAATGTGGATTAAAAATTTTACGAGATGAATAGTGAATGTGAATAGTAAATGTGAATAGTAAAAGTGAATAGTAAATTCTCGAAAATGAAAAGTAACCTAAAAATGCGGGTGGTTACGCATATACATTCGTAAATCATAAATAGATCATGCAATTTTATCGAAAAAGGAAACCATGATATCTGGCCAAAAATTAGAAATAGCGATAACACGTTGACTTGGCATCATAGTTTGTAAATCGTATAGATACTTTAAGCTAACAAGAATTTCTAGAGATAAAAAGATAAATCATCTACATGCTTATGTCCTGCATTTCTTTTCCTTTTGCAAAATATTGTAGATCGTAGGTTACAGATATAGACATCTTTTTGGACCAAGTATATTGACCGGATCATTCATTGGTATTCTCAAATCTCAACAAATATAAATGGGTTGGGTTATTTTGACCCCCCCTATAATTTTAGATTGACCCCCCTATTTTTTTTGTTTTTTTTTTGTTTTTATAATTTTGTTTATATCAAAAAACTATAAACCTGAAAATGCGGAACAGTAAATATAAAGTTTAATAAGTCAAACGCTTAAAACTGTCAGAAATACGGAACAGAAACTGACAAAAAACTGTCTTGTACTGAAAAAAGTGGGGGACGAAGGGAATATTCCCCTATGATGTGACATCATAGGGGGATTCCAATAGTACAACCCATATAAATCTGACAAGATATAACCTTTTGCATGAATTGATAAAGTCATAAACTTTGCTCTATTAAAAAAAGTCTTAAACTTTGCTCTATCTCTTTAGTCTATATCGATTATTACTGAGGATCAAATGAGAAGAATTCTTAAAATAAGAAGAATGAGAAATAGCTATAACTACACATTAGAGATGCATCGATTTGATTTAAATGCATCCCTAATCTTTTAGATGCATCACAATATATTTTCTAGCTAAAAATTAGATGCATATACATATATTAGATACATTTCATCAAGTTATACAAATCCTATGTATTTTTCGTCCTCTACTAGTCAAATTTGTTGCTAGTACTACTTTGCATCGTTTGCACTTCAAAATCACTTTCGAAACTAATTGTGATGCATCTAAATGAATAGAGATGCATCTCATTCAAGTCGATGCATCTCAAATATGCGGTTATAGTTATTTCTCATTCTTCTCATTTTAAGTTTTCTTCTCACTGGATCCTTACCCTATGGATTATTATTAGTTTTTAAAAACTTTTCGTTTATCTTTAATGTATACGTGCAAGCGAATTCAACTTTTGAATACGTCCAACAATTTTTGGCTTATGAATTTTAAAAGTCAAGTCCATGCAGCCACTAACATTATTCAAATTGAAACACAAAACAATAATAAAAATTGGTTGTCATACAAATTTTTATGCATATTGATGTCTTTTTTATTCTACTCTATATACATATATTGTTGTTGTGCCATCACTATCACCTCACATGATTTCTTTAGATACATAAAGATTTTATATATTTGGTAAATTATTGAATGAAGGATGAAAGTTTGGATAGATGCTATGCCTATTTCTTTTAATACTTTTTAGTGAGTATGAAAGTAATGTCCTCTAATGCCCTATTGACTAGGTAGTAGGTACCTCTTAAAAAACTTACATGAAACGCAACCCCCGTTTTTTATTTTTTTTATTTTTTATTATTTTATATATTTTTTTTATTATACATACATTCTCACTTGACATCATGCATTGAGAGATTATACTATTATGTATTATGATATACTCACATGCAAGAATGTTATAAGATTACCTTGTTTTTCTATGACCACATATTTGGTATTATTTTCAAGCTAATACCCGTACTATTGTATTCACAGTACAACTCATAAGACTACATGCACCTCTAACTAGTACAAAAAAGAGACTGATAGAAGTAGTTGACTTATTTTAAGAGAATATCAAACATTTATTCTTGTAGGTCTCTTTTGCAACTAGTTATAAGTTTACTCCACTGTGCTACATATGCATACCGAAAATATATATTGTTTATTTATTTATTTTTACTCTAATCAAGAGTCTTCCTAGCTTAGGCTTTAATGAAGTAAGCTCCATCGCGTGTTTCAAGCAGGTGTTTCATTCAACTCATAACTTAGAAATGCGCTCTATATACCTAGGTTTCATACATATGAGCTTGGGTTATGACGACGTATATGGTCCACCGGCTCAATAGCCGAAGGACCTAATACTCCGTCGAAGGGCGTACCGAAAGGCCAATATCCGAAGGGATCGTTGACCTGACAGTACCTTTGGCATTTAGCATGGATACAATTCGTCTCATTCTCCTGGGTGCCAGAGATGACGCCAGAGACAGTGTCAGTCCTGACAGCACCAATGGCCCCATAGAATACGACAGGCCCAAGGACCAGATAGTGACATCAAGGAGTATAAATACACATATAGTAATTGGTAAAAAGGGTATCATTTCTTACGCACACACATTCATACTATACCTTTCGGTTTAGCCCCTTACTTACTCTCACGCCGGAGTCTGGTCCTGGGATAACACCCGGGGCGAGACTAACGCGTTGTTCATCTTAGCAGGTATCCAGAAGACTTATTTCACAAGGCTGAAGGATATCTGAAAGACTCAACAAAAAAATACTTCGACATTGGCGCCATCCTTGGGACCCTCATTCAATCTACTAAAGCTATAGAATGACGGGTTCAACACCTCCGGTAACTTCTGGAGGAGGGGAAGCTAACTCCCCACCAGTGACTAGAGAGCAGTTGGAAGGATATGTAACTGCGCTCAAGTCCATGATAAAAGAGCACAACAGCCAAAGGGATACCGTCGATCAAGTACGGTTGGATTTTGGGGACGAAGCGCCCCCTGACAAGGGTGACCCGATGGCCAAGAAAAAGGAGATCGTGACCGAAAGCAAGATAAGGGACGATGATCTAGAGAAACCCTTCAAAGAAATCTCAAGGTCTCCTTTCACTCGGCGAATCATCGAATTCTCAGCACCTGAACACAAGATGCCCACCCACATCAAGCTGTATGATGGGTCGACGGACCCCCAAGACCATCTTAATAGGTTCACGGGGGGCCGCAGGACATGGAGAATGGCTAGTGCCGGTATGGTGTCGCATGTTCCAACAGACTCTAGACGGAAAGGCCAGATGATGCTTTGATCGCCTTCCCCCGGGAAGCATAGATGAATGGGCTGACTTCAGGGAGCAGTTCGAAGCTCGTTTCTCCCTGAACAAGGCTTGTGATAAGGTTTTAAAATGTACCTTTTTGAGGGGTCATTTAAGCCCTTATTTGATCACTTTTGTATCCGTTATTACTTAATATCGTTCCTTTTCACTTTTTAGGTCTCTTGAAGGCAAATTGCTGGAATGACACTTATTCGAACGAAAAGGCGCGAATATACGAAGAAAATGGCCAAAGTCATGAATCGAGACACTCAAGCTGCTGAATTGAAAGAGGACGGCGTCAGGTTATACTTGTGACGCCGTCGGAACAAGTTTTGTGACGACTCAGTAGCCAAATTGCTTATTTTCAAGTGACGGCATCAGGTGTTAAAAGAGTAGGGCGTCGCAGTTCAGACGGCCTAGATTTGATCCAGACGACGTCAGAGACTGAAGGAGACGGCGTCACATGTATAAGGTGACGCCGTCGCAATGCTAACGTGGCCAAGACGAAACCCTAATGACGGCGACCCGACGGCGTCACAAACTAAAGGGTGACGCCGTCGCAGTTGTAACCTTATATATAGAAACCGAATTTTTTAGTTTTCAGTGTGTAGTTTTGTGGAGTAAAAACCTAAACCGAACCAAGGCTGTCTTGTACAGTATTTTAGGGTTCCATACCCTATCTTACATCAAGATAAGTGTTTTACTTCATTAATTTAATTATGTCTTCAATTGATTGTGTATATGCTTGCATGTTCCCCATGTCCGGCTAATTTACTTGTGTGTTTGTTTAGGTAATATGAAACTTAGTTATTGAATATTGATTGGTTGTCTCTTATCTTAATTGTGATTGACCTAGTATTGCGATAGGTCATTCGTTGTGTTGTTAATGCTTGATTAATCTTTGTTGAACCTTAGTTTATAATCACCTAGAGTAATTATAGGCTATACATCCAAAGAATACCTTAGAGTTAAAGTTTATAAATCCTAGAGATTTTGTAGTCATTAACCTTTGGTAGCTTCAAAGAGTTAGGGATAAACGCATACCCTACGACCTTTGAGACACAACGCGATTAAGAATAAGGATGTGACAATTCAACCATCAATAGGAGATAACTAGGGAGTAATAAAGCCTAAGCAAATACATTTTTAATCATCATACGAGCACACAACAATAGACATAGACTACCCTCACCTTAGTTAATTAGATAATTAGATAGTAGAAGTAATCGGTAGAAATACCAACCCCCATATTCAAACCCCGTGATTCGTACCTTTCCATTTCCTAAAAAAACATAAAAAGATAAAAAATAATCTTCCTCAACCCCAACCTTAGCATAGTAACTTCTCACTAGCATTCATATTCCCCTAGAGAACGATATCAATTCCCGTGGCTTACCCTAATACTACACTTCAACGATTAGGTTCACTGCCTAGGGTGTTGAAAAACTTGCTCGACGAAAAGGAAGTTCCTTTGACCCCGAACACGCTGTGTAAGCGTATCAAGTTTTTGGCGCCGCTGCCGGGGAATAGAATAGCTAGTTAGGAGTCCACCTCGTTTAGGTTTCCTTGCTTGATTCCTATCAAGTAAGATTTTTTCCCATTTTTACCTTCCTCGTAGTCTATCCCCCTTCTTAGTGACCTTTGTTAGTAATCCTATCACTTTTCCTCATGGAAGGTGATAACCAACCACCACTCATCAACCCACCACCAAATGACCCGCCAAGAGGCCGTACTCTTGGTGAATACTCGAGACCAAGCCACCTAGGCTATAGAAACACCATTGAGCTTCCCGACCAAGCCCAAACTACGGCGCTGCGATCCGACACCATCCGGTTGGTGCAAAATGGATGTACATTCCATGGACTTCGTTCCAAAGATCCTAATCAGCATCTTAAGGATTTCCTTAAAATTGTCGATTCCATCGACCTCGATGCTACTACTCGGGAGACCACGCGTCTGCCTCTCTTCCAATTCTCTCTAAGGGACCAAGCTAGTAATTGGCTTGAGCGACTTCCCGCCGGCTCCATCTCAAGTTGGGATGATCACACCTCTCGTTTCCTTGCTCAATTTTTCCCACCGGGGAGAACTACTAAACTTAGACGAGACATCTTGACGTTTCAACAACTTCAAGGCAAATCTCTCTACAATGCATGGACTCGATTCAAGGACTTACTCCATAGGGTCCCTCATCACGGCATTGATCTTTGGATTCAAATCCAAATCTTCTATGACCATACCGATTTCATCACAAGGCGATCCATTGATCAAGCCGCCGGTGGAAGGCTTTGAGGAATCCTGGGATATTATAGAAAAGCTTGCTGATAAAAGCTACGAAAACTAGAATGAATCCCCTGAAACCCCCGCTAAGGTGGTTAATGCCATATCAATTCCTCTTGAGTCTTCCAACGTCACTGAAGAGCAAATGAGTGCTCTTGAGCGTAGGATCGATTATCTGATTGAAAGGCATAAGAGAGACCCCGAACAAATCCCTCGGAAAATGGTTAATTCCGCCAATTCCGCTGACCACTCAACACCTTTCTCCGAATCCCCAAGTCGTGAGCATAATCTTAATTCCAAACGGCGCTTCCGTTCTACTTCCCCAATACCGCTCTCACCAAGCTTTAAGGAACAAATGAGGGAGTACATGGCAGCTCATATGGAGAGATTAGAAAAATTTGAAGAAGAGGTTTATAGGCAAAGGGAGGAGATGCAAGCAAAAACGACGGAGATGTTGAATTTGGTAAAAGAGTATACCAAGACAAAAACTCTCGAAAAGATACTAGTAAGAAGCAATGATTACCCTCTCACTTCATTTGTTAACGCCATTTCCATTATGCCCGATGAAGATGGAAAGGTTAGGGAGAAGGAAACTGAGAAAAGCAAGAGGGAGGAGGCTGAAACTAATGATGAGCCCGAGACCATTGAGTACTACCTTAAGCACGAATTTAATAAAAAAACCATTGTCAACCAAGTGAATAACTTTAGGTACAATGAGGTTCTTAGGAAAGCCCTTGAAGGAAAAATAACAAAAAAAGAGTATGACACCATGCCTATGAGACCTCTGTATGAGCTGGTTCTAAAAAAACCAGTAACTAAAAAGCGAGAAGCCACGGGGAACTTCGTGATACCATGTAGCATAGGTGACATTGATAATATAAATGCCTTAGCTGATCAAGGGTCGGATGCAAACATAATGCCATTATCAATCTATAATAAGTTGACTAGGGAGAAGCCAACCAAGACCGATCTTAGACTTTTCTTAGCAAATCACACCTATGTCTACCCCATAGGAATTGCAGTGGATGTTTTAATAGAGATGGCTAATAATGTCTATCCGGTGTACTTCGTGATCATAGACATTGAGGAAGATAGAAACATGCCACTCATTCTTGGGACACCTTTTCTGGCCACTGCCAAAGCAACCATCAAATGCGGGGAGGGCATCATGATACTTAAAAGCGGCAAAGGGTACGCTAGGATACCTATTGTTCCAAGGTATCCTCTTAAGATCATGGAGAAGATTACAGATGAGAAACCACAAGTCCCTAACAATGTGGTTAGGAAGAAAATGAACGATTGGGAGAAAGGGCTTAGAGATTTCATGGTTCAAGGACTACATGCAACATTGTGGAAGCGCGATAAAAAGATAGGAAATAATATGATGTGCAACATGTGTACAAGTTTTAAATTTATAAAAGGTGAATTACCAATATTACCAATAACACATACGAGCAAGTATACTCGTCCGTTATAGCAAGATTATGAAGGTAAGTCGGGATCGTTCGCAGGGATTTGAGTGAATCTAAACACAAGTTTGAATCAACAGAGTCTATCCAAAACATATAACAAAGCAAATAGATATAATGAAATTCAGATAATTAAAAACTACACTTGCTTAAACTAGTTTCATATCATAAATTAATGTGATTGTGTTAACCTCTTAACATGTTGGTTATGATAATTAGTTGGAGGACTAATCTATTGTTCTTACAAGTTAAACCTTCGTCAAGATTTTAGTTCATAAAAACAAGCATTACGTTTAACCAATCAATTTAAGATCAATTCAAGTTTCATAAGTCTACATACATAAAATTAAACACAAAAACATCCACTTGTTTCATCAAATTGCTTAAGAAATGGTCAATACAAAAAGTAACCGATCATAGACAAAAGGCTACAATTGATTCTCAACAACTAATCTTACGACCTTTTAGATGTTTCCAACCAATCCAATTTGATATTCAAAAAGTGTTTCTATTACAACCACACCTTAGTTCCTTTGTATAATCAAGAATAATGGGTAAAAACAATCATCCATAGGCAAAATGATTATGACTAGTTGAATAACAATAAGTTCTTTCGACCGCTACGATTACTATCAACTAGTCAAACTTGATTAACAAATGTCACTACGAAACTTTAGCACAATTGGATCTTAGAATCAACTTGAAATTGAATTAAAACATGTTAACACAATCACTAACTAATCATATGATAATCAACATCATTTAAGCAAGTGTATTAAGAAACTAGCCACTCATAGCAAACATGAACATAAACTCAGAACTTTGAACATTAGAAAACATGATTAAAAGTATTACAATGCTTGGAATAAGATTACAAATGGTGAATTAATGATTCTCAAAGTATTGGGGTAGACTTCTTGGTGATTAGGCCTCCAAATGTGGAACTTCTGGAACTCCAAACTTCCTGGACTTCTAAGGACGAATTTGAGAGCTTAAAGCTTTGTTTGATGAGTAGAGAGATTTGTATTTGAAGTGTGTCTCATATGCTCACAAATGGCCTCTATTTATACTAATTCCAAAGCCTAGGGTATTAATTGCTGAACTTGGCCTCCAAGGAGTAAGGAAGGGACTAGAATACACCAAGAGAAGGACCTAGAATCGTTTGGATGCAAAGGGGAAACTTAGTGATGAAGATTTGGTAGATGCAACTTCTCCAACCAGATCGGTTATATGACCAACCGATCCGGTTGGTCTTCTACAAAAGGGGCCAACCGTTCCGGTTGCGGGTGGCGACCGAACGGTTGGTGATGGCATTTTGGTGTTTCTGGTCATATTCCAACCGATCCGGTTGGATTTCCGGAGTTACAGAAACTTGGTCTTTTCTTTCTTCATCTTGTAGAACTTGGTTCTTCAATCACTATGGTCTTCAAAGGTCCTTGAGATACTGATTTATGCCTCACTGAAACGGGAATCTTCCATTTGCTGAACATATCTTTACTTTCCTTCCGTTTCCCTACACTTGGTTATAAACACTAGACAAACATCTTTTGATGCGTTTAAGCACTATAATCATGCAAATATAACCAAATAACATATACAAAAGCACATATAACGCTACTAGAAACATGCACAATTTGAGCGTTATCAAATTCCCCCACACTTAAACTTTGCTTGCCCTCAAGCAAATCTAGGAAAAACATCCACTGGTACAAGATCGTGATTATGAAAAATGTGATGCAAATCAACCAAGTATAAATACGAGAGAAGATTTATGTTTTATAAAGGTGAAACATCAAGATGTTTGACAATATCTAATGATTTTCTTGCATGATTAACATTTCAAAACACCTCACGAAAAGGAACGAAATATAATTCACTCAATCACTCATTTTTAGTGGAGTAACAAGATAAATCACACTCGTTGCTCAGTCATGATTAGATTATTACCATAAGCTTGTACAAGAAACAAAACTCCAACGACGTGGTGTGAGCACCAAGTAAAAACATCTAAAGAGGACTTTTATTCGGTTTTAATGATATGGCTTAGGGTTAAGGGTATGGATAAGGCATGGAAATGTTTATGAAATGTGTGTAAAAATAAAAATAAAATTAAGTCTAATACCCGTGTTGCTAGCTACCAAACATTCCACGAACCAATAAATGATTATAGCTTCAATTTCTTCTTTTCCGCTTTCCACAGCTTTTTGCTTTGCCATGACAATTGTTCTTCAATCATAGCACATTGGCTATTATTTCCATACTTTCAATACACATTTTTTTTGAACATAACATAATGCATGGCTCAATTAATCTCACAGGATGTGGTACTCATAATCATTTGAACAATCTTCTTTTTCCAGGCGACTAGCAACCAACCGTTTAGACATTGATACGGGTTAGGCTAAGGTTTAAAGTGTAAAATCTTTTTGTATTTTCTGGGTGAAGCAAAAATGAAAAGGATGGCTCAGAGGGTGTAACTAGGGGTATCTAGTGCTAAAAATGAGCACTACAAATGGGTCCATGTGGGTGGTTAACTAACCGATGAGGCTAGCTAATATATCATTAGATGTAAAATGGAAGGCCATTTGGGTTAAATCCTAAGGTGCCTCTTTATCACACGAATTCACTTATATCGCACGAATGCTATCTAACTGCGGTCTGGTAATGATTTACAAGTACAAGTTCTAGGATAAATAAAATCACCGGCACACTCATAGCAAAAGATCCAAGCATAAAAGATGTATGCTATATATGAAATAGGCTCAAATCCTCACAATTTGTGGAAAAGGGTTATAATATGTGCTAGCAAATGTTTATCGATCCCAGAATAGATTGCAATAGTAATCGGAACAAATCTCGAAGTTTCAGATATTACCAGTTTTTACCAGTGGTTTGATCCAGTTATTCTAATAGATAATCCTAAAAGTGTGAAAACAACTAGATCACAAGGGCAAACAAAATTTTAAAATTTAAGCATAAAAACTCTACTTTTTCCTATTCACCCCCCCCACACTTAAGTTAGACATTGTCCTCAATGTGAAAAACAAACTTCAAAGCATAAAAATAGGGACAATAGAAAATAGAAATGAAACCAGATATGTCAACGAGTTTATCAGCTCAAAATTCTTTTCTTCATTCCTAGCGTCCACTGGAGAAATCATTACCTGCACAAAATCTTATGAACAAACAAAAGGTTTTATTAAAAGGTGGCACCCCCCCACACTTAAGTTCAACCAAAGGTTTATACTTTGGGGAGTGACCACAGAAAATCAAATCTGAAACACATGGGTTGCCTCCCGAGAAGCGCTTGTTTTATTACCGAGTCATCAGCCTGACTCAAATCTTCCCGAATTCACTTGGCCTCAAGAGCAGCCTTGAACATTTTAAAAAGTTCGGGGATGTACATGAATTCTTCACCAGTAGCTTCAATATCGTCCCAGACGAATTCAGCAGATGGTTTCCAAGGAACAATTTGTGGGACTCTTCCTAGAAATGGTGCTACAAAGGTTATAGTTTCGAATTCATTTTCAGGGGAAACTGTTGCAACTGGAACTTCATTCGTTTGCTCCTTGTCGTAATATAACTTGATTCGGTGCCCATTAACAATGAAACTTCCACCCTGTTTGTCATAGAGTTCGACATACCCGGATGGATATCCATGTTTAACGATATATGGTCCAAACCATTTTGGTTGTAATTTAGGAGCTTTGAATTTGAATTTCATATTAAAAAGCAAAACTTTATCTCCGGCTTTGAATTCTTTTTGAACTCGTAGCTTTTTGTCGTGATAAGCTTTTGTTCTAGTTTTATACAGTTTGGAATTTTCATAAGCTCGGAGTCTTAATTCATCGAGTTCGTGCAATTGCAGGAATCTCTTTTCTCCAGCTATTTTGAGATCGGTGTTACAGTTTTTGAGAGCCCAATAAGCACGATGTTCAACTTCGAACGGCAAATGACAAGTCTTTCCATACAAGAGTCTGTAAGGAGTTGTGCCAATTGGAGTTTTATAAGCCGTATGAAACGCCCACAGAGCATCGTCAAGTTTCTTTGCCCACACTAAAGGATTGTCCTTCACTGTTTTCTCTAGTATTCTTTTGAGAGCTCTGTTGGTATTTTCAACTTGACCACTGGTTTGTGGATGATAGGCCGTCGCGAATCGGTGATGAACTCCATATCTTTTCATGGTTTTCTCCATTTGTTGGTTACAGAAATGGGTTCCTCGATCGCTTATCAAGGCCTTAGGAATTCCATAACGAGCGAAAAGCTTTTTGAGGAAATTAACGACGACACAGGCATCGTTTGTTGGTAAAGCTTCAGCTTTTGCCCATTTGGACACATAATCTATAGCAACGAGAATGTATTCGAATTTGTGTGATTTAGGGAAGGGTCCCATGAAATCTATTCCCGAAATATCGAATATTTCACATACTTGAATGCTTGTTATGGCATTTCATCTCTCCGAGAAATATTGGTGGTTCTTTGGCAAGCGTCACAATTTTGAACAGGTATATGCGCTTCTTTGAATATTGTTGGCCAATAGAATCCAGCATCAAAAACTTTTTTAGCTGTGGTGGAAGGACCATAATGTCCCCCAGTTGGGCCATGATGACATTCGTCAAGAATCTTGCGAGTTTCGGAACCAGAAACACATCTTCGGATCATTCCGTCAGGACACATTTTGAAAAGATATGGCTCTTCCCAAAAATAGTATTTAAGTTCCGAAAAGAATTTGCTTCTTTGAGCATGAGTTAGACCTTTTCTGAGAATTCCTCCCGCGAGATAGTTCGCAAAGTCAGCAAACCAAGGATTGTCAGTTCCATCGATGGTCATGAGAGTTTCATCGGGGAAATAATCATCGATTTCCTCTTCTTTTAACTCCTCAAGATCGGGGTTTTCAAGACGAGATAAGTGATCAGCAGCAAGATTTTCTGCTCCTTTCTTATCTTTGATTTCGATGTCAAATTCTTGGAGTATCAAAATCCATCGAATAAGACGTGGTTTAGCATCTTGCTTGGTGAACAGATACTTGAGCGCTGAATGATCGGTGAAAACAACTATTTTTGAGAGCACGAGGTAGGATCGGAATTTGTCGAATGCGAAAACGATGGCCAGTAACTCCTTTTCGGTGATGGTATAATTTTGCTGAGCACTATTCAGTGTCTTGCTAGCAAAATATATAGGCCAAAAGTGTTTTCCTTCATGTTGGCCTAGGACGGCTCCAACAGCAAAATCGCTTGCGTCGCACATAAGTTCGAAGGGTAGTGACCAATTAGGTGAAACAATGATCGGAGCACTAGTTTGGTGAGATTTCAATGTTTCGAAAGCTTTTATGCAATCAACATTGAAGTGAAAGATAGATTATTTCTCAAGAAGTTTTGTCATCGGACGAGATATTTTTGAAAAATCTTTGATAAATCGGCGGTAAAAACTAGCATGTCCTAAAAAACTTCTAACGGCTTTGACGTTAGTTGTTGGTGGAAGTTTTGAGATGACATCGACCTTTGCTTAGTCTACTTCCATTCCTGCACTGGAGATTTTGTGACCAAGCACAATTCCTTCGGTCACCATAAAGTGACATTTTTCCCAGTTAAGGACAAGATGCGCAGCTTCGCATCTTTCGAGCATTTTATCGAGATTCGAAAGACAAGCTTCAAACGAGTCTCCGAAGACTGAAAAGTCATCCATGAAAACTTCCATGGAGGTTTCTAGTATGTCTTGGAATATGGCGATCATACACCTTTGAAAAGTCGCAGGTGCATTGCAAAGACCAAAAGGCATACGCCGATATGCGTAGGTTCCAAAAGGACAAGTGAAAGTGGTCTTTTCTTGATCGTTAGGATCGATAGGAATTTGGAAATATCCTGAAAATCCATCGAGGAAACAAAAGAATTTATTTCCTGCTAGTCTTTCAAGCATTTGATCCATGAACGAGAGTGGAAAGGGATATTTTCTAGTGGCTTTGTTTAATTTACGATAGTCAATACAAACGCGCCAGCCAGTGACAGTTCTAGTTGGAACTAGTTCATTTCGTTCATTAGTCACAACCGTCATTCCTCCTTTCTTGGGAACACAATGAACATGACTTACCCAAGGGCTATCCTCAATTGGGTAAATGATTCCAGCATCGAGAAGTTTTATGATTTCCTTTTTAACAACTTTTTTCATGTTGGGATTGAGTTGACGTTGACGTTCTACCACATGTTTAATCCCTTCTTCAAAATTGATTTTGTGTTTGCAGAAATTGGGACTAATTCCTGGGATGTCGGATGTTTTCCAAGCAAAAGCTTGTTTGTGATTTTTGAGGACAAAAACTAAACTTTCTTTCTCACTGTCCTCGAGAAATGAAGATATGACTACTGGAAGAAGTGAGTTTCCCTCCAAGTAAGCATATTCAAGATGATCTGGGAGAGGTTTGAGTTCGAGATCCGTGGGTGGTTCTTCGATAGAGGATTTAATTCGCATCTCGTCATTGAAAGTTATTTCTTCAAAATTTTCTTCCTCTTCCTCCATTTCTTCTTCTTCTGAGTTATCTCCTTCGAATTCTACTTTCATGAAATCATCATACTCTTTATCAAAATCTGTTTCATTGATTTTTTCAGAAGTAGTCATGAATGGATCAGATTTGTTAAGTAATGCGTCCAATTCTTCATCAGTGACTTCATCAATAATATCGATGTTAAAACAAGTGTCATCACTGGAATGTGGGTAGCGCATCACTTTATCGATTAGAAAAGTGATTCGATCTTCCCCAACTCCAAGGTTGAGTTCTTTTCCTTTCACTTTGATGATTGCATCAACGGTATTTAGGAAAGGTCTTCCTAAGATGAGTGGAACTTTACTATCTTCTTCCATTTCCAAGATTACAAAGTCCACGGGAAAAATGAATTTACCGACTTGAACAAGCATATTCTTGGTAATTCCCACAGGATATTGATAGGAATGATTTGCTAATCGAATGCTCATTTTTGTTGGTTTCAGGCTGTTGTTGCATAACTTGGAATACAGCGAATAAGGCATCAAACTGATACTTGCGCCAAGATAGGCTAAAGCATCACATTTAACATTATTCCCGAAAGTACATGGAATAAGAAATCTCACAGGATCTCCGAGCTTTGGTGGGATCTTGTTTTGGACAATAGCTGAGCATTATTCGTTAAGGAAAGTAGATGATATTTGCTCTAGCTTGCTTTTGTTATTAAGAAGTTCTTTCAAAAATTTCACGTAATTTGGCATTCCGGCTAAGACATCAACGAGAGAAACATTGAGTCTAACGTCTTTGATTATTTCAATGAACTTCTTATAACGCTCTTCCATCTTTTCTTTCTTTAGGCGTTGAGGATAAGGAATTTTTGGTGTATACGCCTTGACAGATGGAATGTTTTTCTTTTTGGGGTTTTGAGTTGTGTTTGGTTCCTCGGTTTCATCCTCACTATCATTGGTGACAGGAGTATTTTCATTAGGATTTGGTGGTGCATACGAGAGACCACTTCTTGTGAAGACAACATTGATATGCTCATTTCTTGTTTGTGGTGGACGGTACGTCTTATCATTTGATGGTTTTGGGTTGGATTGGGTATTACTTGGCAATGAACCAGAAGGTCTAGAGGAATGTTGGTCAGAAAGTCTGCCAAACTTGTTTTCAAGATCTTGGATAGATGCTTGATGATTTTTCTGTCCTTGCTCAACTTTGGCTTTGAGATTGAAAAATTGATTTTTAATAAAATCATTTGAAGATTTTTGAGCAGCCACGAATTCTCTCATGGTTTTCTCGAATTCGGTTTCTTCCATCTTTTTGTCAGAGTTTTGTGGTTGTGGATCGTCAGTTCGTGGTTGAGAATCACGGTTGTCATCCCTTGGTCGGCGGTCTTGCCAATTTCCAGAATTCCGACCGTAATAATTACTACGATATCCTCCTCCACGGTATCCTCCTTGAGCGTAACTCGCTTCTCCTTCCTTCGGTCCACCCATAGGCTTATCGTCGCACTCGGACGATGGATGATTTCCTCCACAATTGTTGCATCCGTCTCGCATTTCCTTCGTTTCATCTTTGATATCTTTGTATTGCGAGTCGATTTTTGAGGTTAACGCTTCCATCTTCTCCATGAGTTTTGAGGTGTCAGTGTTTTTGACAAAAGCAACAGTTTTTCGGAGAGGTTTAGTTTTAGAATCTTTGGACCAATCGAGTTTGAGAAGTACTCGATCTTCGAGCAATTGATGTGCATCGTTGGGAGTCTTATAAAGAAAAATTCCTGCAGCATCAAGAATGCCTTGAGAGATTTCATCTAGTCCATGGTAAAAGATTTGGATAATGGTTCCTTTGGATAGTCCATGTCCATGACAACTACGAAGCAAATATTTCATTCGAAGCCAAGCTTCGACAAGTGATTCGTTTGAGTTTTGGGTGAAAGCACGAATTTCTCCCATTAATCGATCAAACATGGCAGGTGGAAAGAATCGGCTTACAAAAGCTTGCCTCATCTCCTCCCAAGTATTGATGATTCCTGGGGTTAATTCATTGTACCATACTTTAGCATCTCCGGCAAGTGATGATGGGAAATATTTGAGTTTGATGGCATTGACATCGGTGTCGCCATAACGGAACATGCCGCAAATTTCGATGAATTCGGCTATGTGCTTGTGCGGATCGGCCCGCGCACGGCCATCGAATTGACGGTCTTTGATCATAGAAAGGTGATGTCCCTTCACGGTGAAGTTGTCACAAAGGTTGACAACAACAATAGCACTTCCGGGGGTTGGTGCTACGGCTCGGTTCGTTCCCCACATGGGTTGATCGTCCGCCATGGGGAAAGGTAAATTGGTGAAAGGGTTGTAAACAACTTTGGCTTCTACGAGGTTATCAAATGGTGGGTTTGGTACTCTTGGTACACGATTTTCCAATGGTATGAAAAGTGTTCTTTTTCTTCTTCGAATCAAACATTCGGGGTTGGTAAGAGGTGTAATTGGTTCTATTCCCGCTGCTCGAGTGTTCATACAATGTCCTAGAGAATCCAGGATATATCTGAACACACGGACAAACAACGAAAACAGTTTTCTGGGACAGATTGGGTAACCGGATCGGTTGTGGATTGCGACCGATCGGTTAGATCAGTTGGGTTATGGGTAAAATCGTAACCGATTCGGTTGAATGACAACCGGATCCGGTTGAAGTTTCTGAGAGAAAAATTTTTGGTTGAATCGACTAAGGGTAATTCAAAAACTTGCTGAAACACAATCAGATCCCCGGCAGCGGCGCCAAAAACTTGATGTGCTACGTGTGTAAAAGTTTTAAATTTATAAAAGGTGAATTACCAATATTACCAATAACACATACGAGCAAGTATACTCGTCCGTTATAGCAAGATTATGAAGGTAAGTCGGGATCGTTCGCAGGGCTTTGAGTGAATCTAAACACAAGTTTGAATCAACAGAGTCTATCCAAAACATATAACAAAGCAAATAGATATAATGAAATTCAGATGATTAAAAACTACACTTGCTTAAACTAGTTTCATATCATAAATTAATGTGATTGTGTTAACCTCTTAACATGTTGGTTATGATAATTAGTTGGAGGACTAATCTATTGTTCTTACAAGTTAAACCTTCATCAAGATTTTAGTTCATAAAAACAAGCATTACGTTTAACCAATCAATTCAAGATCAATTCAAGTTTCATAAGTCTACATACATAAAATTAAACACAAAAACATCCACTTGTTTCATCAAATTGCTTAAGAAATGGTCAATACAAAAGGTAACCGATCATAGACAAAAGGCTACAATTGATTCTCAACAACTAATCTTATGACCGTTTAGATGTTTCCAACCAATCCAATTTGATATTCAAAAAGTGTTTCTATTACAACCACACCTTAGTTCCTTTGTATAATCAAGAATAATGGGTAAAAACAATCATCCATAGACAAAATGATTATGACTAGTTGAATAACAATAAGTTCTTTCGACCGCTACGATTACTATCAACTAGTCAAACTTGATTAACAAATGTCACTACGAAACTTTAGCACAATTAGATCTTAGAATCAACTTGAAATTGAATTAAAACATGTTAACACAATCACTAACTAATCATATGATAATCAACATCATTTAAGCAAGTGTATTAAGAAACTAGCCACTCATAGCAAACATGAACATAAACTCAAAACTTTGAACATTAGAAAACATGATTAAAATTCTTACAATGCTTGGAATAAGATTACAAATGGTGAAGTAATGATTCCCAAAGTATTGGGGTAGACTTCTTGGTGATTTGGCCTCCAAATGTGGAACTTCTGGAACTCCAAACTTCTTGGACTTCTAAGGACGAATTTGAGAGCTTAAAGCTTTGTTTGATGAGTAGAGAGATTTGTATTTGAAGTGTGTCTCATATGATCACAAATGGCCTCTATTTATACTAATTCCAAAGCCTAGGGTATTAATTGCTGAACTTGGCCTCCAAGGAGTAAGGAAGGGACTAGAATACACCAAGAGAAGGACCTAGAATCGTTTGGATGCAAAGGGGAAACTTAGTGATGAAGATTTGGCAGATGCAGCTTCTCCAACCGGATCGGTTATATGACCAACCGATCCGGTTGGTCTTCTACAAAAGGGGCCAGCCGTTCCGGTTGCGGGTGGCGACCAAACGGTTGGTGATGGCATTTTGGTGTTTCTGGTCATATTCCAACCGATCAGGTTGCACTTGCAACCGATCCGGTTGGATTTCCTGAGTTACGAAAACTTGGTCTTTTCTTTCTTCATCTTGTAGAACTTGGTTCTTCAATCACTATGGTCTTCAAAGGTCCTTGAGATACTGATTTATGCCTCACTGAAACAGGAATCTTCCATTTGCTGAACATATCTTTACTTTCCTTCCGTTTCCCTACACTTGGTTATAAACACTAGAAAAACATCTTTTGATGCGTTTAAGCACTATAATCTCGCAAATATAACCAAATAACATATAAAAAAGCACATATAACGCTACTAGAAACATGCACAATTTGAGCGTTATCATAATCCCACTTCAATACCACAAACACAAAAGAACCCTAAGGAATTTTTAAAGGGAGAGAAAGTACTCTTATACAAATCACGAATAAGAGCATTACGAGGTAGAAACAAACCAAGATGGTTTGGGCCTTATACGGTGTAGGAAACTAATCTAAAGGATAAAACCATTACCATAATAGACGACGTTGGGAAGGAATCCACGGTAAGCATACAACGTCTACGCCCTTTTGATGAAGGACGGGCAAAAGAAGGAGGTGACGGTAATGAAGTCACGTAGGGGCACGACTTTGAGTCTAGCTACAAGACTCATAAATAAAGAAAAGCGCTTCGTGGGAGGCAACCCATGCTTAATTGTTTGCTTGTTTGTGTGTTGTATCCTTTATTTATTGTTTATTCTCATGTTTAAATTTGTAAAAATACTTTATTTTGTCTTTAACCTCGTCTTAATTACATATAAAGGT
This sequence comes from Chrysanthemum seticuspe, assembly GCA_019973895.1. Taxonomy (NCBI): domain Eukaryota; kingdom Viridiplantae; phylum Streptophyta; class Magnoliopsida; order Asterales; family Asteraceae; genus Chrysanthemum; species Chrysanthemum seticuspe. The sequence goes on along the minus strand of BPTQ01000001.1, from coordinate 131,987,062 downwards.
ATTTTACATAAGGGATAAGTGTAGGGAGAATTACACACGTTTTCAAAAGAAACGTGAACATGATAATTACAATTAATTAAAAGATATACATGTGTGTTTGTTCGAGTCTAATGCTTGTATCGAGTCATAATGGATGTTTTGCAGGAAATTTTTCCAGATTCTAAAGATGTAAATTTTCTAGAATTTTTTCCAGAAAATCGCAGACCAGTTTCTGTCAGGACAACCTGACGGCGTCAGGAGGAGCAGAAACAACTTATTACTTTTTCTCGTTTTCTGAGCTACTTATAAATTTTTTGGAATTTTCCAGGTCTTAATTTTCCAGAAAATCTGTAAACATCCATTCCACAAGCATTATATCCTAGTTTAGTATAGTCATATATATATTGTTACCGCCGATTTTACGCGAAGGTTTCGTTGGTTTTCTTCAAGTGTGCAGGTTTAATTTACCAAGAAGAAGATACATAAAATGAGAAGGAGCTTTTAACGGAAACGTTCTTCTTAAAGAAAGATGTAACCACCACTTCACACGGATCCTACCGAGCTAATCAGGGGAGTACTAGTTTCTTTTGTTTTTAATTACCTTCCATTATCATAACTTTGATACTTTTGGGGAACATTGGGGACAATGTTCAGTTTAAGTGTAGGGAGGGAAAATAAAACGGGAACTTTGAAACTATGCTTATCCTTGACTATTTGCTTTGTCCAATTGCATTTGTGTAATAAACCATGAGAAATATCGGTTAGGGTAATTTTGGCACCAAATTTAAATTTTTTTATGACATATAGGAGTGGGCCATTAGTCTTAATAAAGCGTCTCATGGATAGAAAGTTATATGACTAGCACAAAAACCCTTTACCACTTAAATTCCACCCAAAATGTGAGGATCGCCCTTAGATTTGTAGGAATTAAAGCATTCATCTTTAATGCTTAGAGTGTGAACCGGTAGTATAATAGATTCTAGAACTTGTTTTGTGATGCATCCCGAGATCGCTAGTAAGACTACACTTGTGTAGTTAGGAATAACTAAATGATAAGAGGCATTAGGATAACCCTTGTTTGATACCCGTAATATAACTACTTCTTCCACATCGGTTGAGTAATTCCCCCACACCCTTGCGTTGTACTCATCTTTAGTACATGATACCCCTAGTTAACCCCTCAGAGCCTATCCTTTTCGCGGTTCTCATGATGTTTCGGTTTTCCGGAATATCAATGAAGAGCATTGTTTACAATCCACCCCCAAATGTACACCCAAATCGCCTTAGCCTACCTTGTATGCACTCACTTTTAGTGCATTATTGTTATCACACTAAACCCTTAGTTCAATTATCTAGTTGCTTGAATAAGTTTCTAAGTCGAGTCATATCCTTTGTACACAGTTTTGGGACGATTGGGACTCATGGAAAAAGTTAAACTTTATGAAATGACAGGGGAAGGGAACGTTAAATTCAAATTCCCTTTATTTGCATAATAATGTACTCCAAGTGTTTTGATCTTTTCAATTCGGGTCAAATTAGTGTTAGAGTAATAAAAATCAAGTGTAGGGATGTGCCTATAAATCCCTATCATTTTGATGTTATCGTAGAGGATGGTAGAGTAAAAGTGTAAAAAAAAAATATAAAAAAAATAAAAAAAAAATAAAAAAAATTGAAAAAAACATACGGGCTACCATCCTACATCAATCTTTCAATTTATGTTTGTTTATTTCAGTTATCTAGAGTTTAGAGTGTCGAGTCTTGGCTTAGCAACGCCATTCTTCCCATGCTTGTAACATAAAGATTTTTGACTTGCCACCACTAAATCGCCTATCCCACCAAACCCGTTGTTTCCCTACCATAAGCCTAATATTACAACCCTTTAAAAGACCTCTTGGATAGTCTTTTCTAGGTGCTTACGCCAAAGCGATGGAGGTTTGATCTAGTCTCAAGCCTATGGTAATCTATGTAATAGGACCGGTTAATGAGTGTTTATCTTTCATTTCCAACTTGTTATATTTCATATGCACCCGAGTGATGTGAGTATTGTTAGGAATTAGAAATTCCAGGTATTAAAGAGTCGGTCACCTCAAGTATATGTAATCGTTAGAAAGCTCGTAGTCGTAGTTCTTTTAAGTTAAGTAGTATTTAGTTAAGTAACACCGTGGAGGACGGACGGGTCTTTACCCACTGTATGCCTGATCCACAACCCGATGTGTGGCGATTTATGTAAGACTATAAATACTCTCTACCTTCTAAGGTAGAGAGTTGGAGCTCATAATAATATCTTTCACTTTCTCTCACTAAGTTCCCTAAACCTCTAACTTTCTCTCTCTAGAATTCCATTTATACGCCACTTTGTGTTATGGTTTGATGTGTATGTGAAATCTCATATCTAACAATTGGTATCAAGAGCCATGGTTTGATCATATCTTGCACATCTTTGGATTTCTAGTGGTTTTTAGGTGGTTTTTGAGTTTGAAAAAGTTTAGTGGTTTTTGCATCATTTGGTTGATTTCTTGTGTTAAAGTTTGGATTTTGTTAGTACTTTTATGTTTAGAATCATCACAAGTGTGTAGGTTTTCATTTGGTTGTTTTTGGATTGAAAAGTGATGTTTATGTGGTTTTTTCTTGCTAGCGACTTAACTCACGGATTTGTTTCTTCGTAGCGACTTGCTTTACAATTCTGTAGCGAGTTGCAGTTTTGGGAGCTAGCGACTTAGGCCTAGCGACTTATAGTACAAGTAGTGGACTCTCCACTACGGGTAGCGACTTGGTGTTAGCGACTTGGTCAGTAGCGAGTTGCTATTTAGCGACTTGAATCTTTAGCGACTTGATTAGCGAATTGCTGCCAAAATTTTGCTAGCGACTTAAGGCTTAGCGAGTTGCTATTTAGCGACTTGGGACTTTAGCGACTTGGTGGTATAGCGAATTAGTTGTTAGCGACTTGGTTCAAGAATTCGTAGCGACTTGGTCGATTTTTTTCCCGTCAAAACTTCAAACGGCCATAACTTTTGAACCGTAACTCCGTTTTCAGCGTTCTACCCATCAAAACGACCGTGAGAACGAGGAGAATGGCACGCCGAATGAACGGGTCAATCTTCTCATTCGGGTCAATCTTCGAGGTCTAAATCCGATCCGAACAGAAGTTATTGAGGTTTTTAAGTTTTTAGACCTAAATTTCTCAGGAAAAACGGGCATAAACCAATCCGAATCACAACCAAACAACATCTCTGCTTATCCCACAAACAATCATAAGACCTAACACACAATTTTCTATCATTGTGTCGATCCATTAGTCGTCTTAACACATTCCATTGGTCATTGCTTAACGGTTTAGTCTTGATTTTAGTAAAATCCCGCGAAAGATTCTATTTCCCGGTTTAAATCATAGACTTGTAAAATCCCGTGCATTCTACCACATCATGTCTTACTCTACTGACCCAGTGATTTCAGAAGTGCTTAAATTGTATGATGCTGTGGATAATAATGATAATGGATGCTACTCTGAACGATTAAAGATGTTTGAATTAAACAACGAGGATGTGAGATCTTCATGTTCTGAGTACAATGAGAATGAATTGCACCTGATACAGAATGCCATGCAAATGGAATGCAGCATTGAGCCCTATCAACTACTTCATCTGCACCTCATACAGTTGTTATCCATAGCTGGGGATCGAACATGTAGTGCTCTTTTCCGCCAGAACTTACCTACATTGACAAGAAGCTTGCTGTTGAACTTAGAGCATTTAAAGCTGCAACTTACCAATGAAGAAGTTCAAAAAGATGGTTCCAGTGCAGCTCTTCAAGTAATCTACAAACAATTTTAGCCATTCATCAGTGGGGAATATTCAGCAGATTACGATCAACACTTGACTGGAATTTCCTTCAAAAAACATACTGGAATGGAAATTCAGGAATTCATTGAGACATTTATCCAACTCATGGATAATGTAAAAAAGTACATTGAGGAAACTGCACAAAAGGATGAAAATGTGAATGAGTGTCAGGTACAGTTGAGAGATTGTTGTGATAAGTTGGGTAATGTATCTGTGGAAGAATCGGGTGTTGCTGAATGCAGAATGTTAGAGAAAACAAATAATGATGAGTCGGACAATGCTAAAATAGAATCTTCATGCTCATGTTCACAAGAGAGAGAGGTGGACCAGTCACAACCCGTGCAAGCTAATGCTAAGGAACGCTCCATGGAAGCTTCGGATGTACCCAAGATAGAGATGCACCGGCCACAACCTGTGCACGTTAATGCAGAGGAAAGTTGCATGAAAGTTTCTGCAGTACCTAGGTATGCATCTTCTTCTCAAAATGATAATTATGAATTGCATGAGTACACTGCATTTGTGCCTGATGATTCCTTGACCACTGAACTCAATACCTATAAGGATCAAGTTGCTATTTATGAACAGCGTGCTAAGTTTGAGTTGACAACCCGTGAGCAGGAAATGGATGTCCAAATACGTACAATCATTAGAAAAAGTAATTTTAGAGAAGAAGTATTAAAACAAGAGTTAAACTCCTTACAAGAAAAGCTTTCTAAAACTGCTAAGCAAAAACACGAACTTCAAGAAAATGTTAAAATGCTTAAGTAAGAATTCAAGGCTAAGGAATCAAAACTTTTGAATGATTTTTCCAATCTAAAAACTTTGAAAAACAAGCTTGAAAATAAGTTGTACGTACAAGGGGAAAGGGGTTTTGAGCAAACTAAAGAATGCTATTTAACTGAGGTCATGCCTTTCTTTAAACAACTAAAAGATCAATTTGAGAGTCTTAAAAAAGGGACACATTCTGATATTAAAGAAATGGAAAAGGAATTTGATGCAATGATTGTTGAGGTTAGTGACTATGAGAGAGAATTAAAATATAGTGAGATTGAAAGGAAGAACTTGCATACACTGAATGAGAATCTGATTTCTGAATGTATTGCTCAAGATGTGTTTTTCACTGCTACAAATTGTTCCATTAATGCTTCTCAATTTCATGAATTATCTGTTGCTCTGCAAGTCTCCCATGATCGTGTCATTGAGCTTGAAACAACAAATTCAAAATTGCATGAGAAAATAGAACAGGATGATCATGATAACTTGGTCAAACATTATTCTAAATTAGAAGTTGAACATCTTGCTTTGCAATTAAAACATCAACATCTCAAAGAAAATGTTAAAACCTCAAATATCAAGACATCCTCTGATGCTCCTGAGTTTGATGCAGTTTTTGAAATTAGCAAACGTGATGAACAAATTCGAGCTCATTGCCACACGATCAAAAGATTGAAAGCCCAAATTTCACAACTGAAAGGTGAAAAGAAGGATGTGACTGGTTCCCATATGCCTCCACCTTTAGATTCTCAGAATTTCCAACTTTAAAACATAATTGATAACTTGCAAAAGGAAAATGATTGTTTTAAAGCTGAAATTTCAAAGGTTAATGATCAAAACAAAGAGTTATGTGATTCATTTAAAGTTAATCATGATAAACAAATTGAAAAGATAACTTCTTTACTTAACGATATTGAGAATCTGAAGCGTGAGGTGAAAGGAAAGTTGCCAATCCCCAATTGCAAATACTCTGTTCCTAAGGTTTCTGATTGTGATAAATATGCTATCGATATGTTATATATTCCTCCGCCCATTAGGAATAATGAACTTGCACATAAAGCATATCTCTCATACCTTAAGGAAAGTATCCGTGAGATTGTTGAAGATGAAAGATTAGAAAAACCTTTTGATAGTACTATAGCCTATGCCTGCATGGATGCCAAAGGATCTCAGGAACTCTTAGAGTATGTAATTGTCACAAGTCCGAAATCTAACAATAGGCGAGATAGAATAGTTGTGCCTTGTTCTATGCCTAAAGCCAAGCATGTGACCCTTGATATGCCTTGTTCCATGTCGAAATTCAAGCAAGCAACCTTTGATGTGCCTCCTAGAATTTCAGATCCCAGCACTTCTAGACCAGGAATGCAGAAAGTAGTGAAGCCATGTAATGTTCCCATCGTTACTTCTACAGATGTTAAGATTGACACTAAAGTTAGCGGGTCAAAACCTAGAAGCAATGCAAAGAAGGATAGGATTACGCAAACTAAAAGTGATCATGATAAGGAAGTAAAAGAACATCATAGGGACAAGAAGTTTGATTTGAACAAAAAGAATCGTGTTAGTTCTAGTATTAGCTCTAAGCTTACTGAAATTAATTCGAGGCCTTATGCTGTCTGCAAAACATGTAAAAAATGTTTATTTTCTGGTAATCATGATAAATGTGATGTGTTATTTCTGAGATCTAAGAATCATACCCCAGTTAAGAAAGTTTGGAAAGCAAAACAGATTAAGCAATCCTGGAAACCTACAGGGAAGGTTTTTACCAATGTAGGATTTCAGTGGAAGCCAACAGGTCGAATGTTCACGAATGGCAAACCTTGCTCTTTAACTAGATCCACTATGCCGAGAATAGTGCCTGTTAAGGTTTGGAAGCCAACTGGTAGAATAATCCCATTAAGCACAAAATGTCATTTGACTAAGTCTGATGCCTCTACTAGTTCAGCTCCTAGGGTTAATGCCATTGCATCTAGGGTTTCTGCTGATTCAAAGACTGTTTGTGCTAACCAAAAGGAACCCATCAGCACGTGGGGATCCAATGTTTCCAATTCTCTGTCTTCGTCTGTTGTCCAAAGCAGGTCGTACAAATCGTCCCTTGGTACTTGGATTCGGGCGACTCTAAACATATGACTGGGCTCTTAACAATGACGTCTGTTCAAATCAGTTCAGGCCTCGTACTTCATCATTATGGCGTCTGCAGATAACACTTCAGGCCCCGTTCCTCATAGAAAAGAAAAGTGTACGCTCTTTTGTGCGCTTTATCTTTAGCTAAAGAGAAATTCTCTCATGAATGGCCATACTCATCTACATTCTTCATCAACAAGCTTCATGTTTTTCCACGCTCATTCAGTCATCAAGTGGATCTACGTTCATTGGTGGATACTCTTATTCACTTGTTAAATCAAAAATGGCAACTTTGGATGCAATTTTTGAGGGGGAGAAGAGTGAATATACTACATGATGATGGATGTTTGAATAATGCATACGACTTAATTTTTGATGATGATGAGTGTATATTCTTTTTGATGAAGAATGAATATACTAAGGATAACTGGGATTCATTGTTTTGATTTTTGATCTGCTCCAACGCCTAATGCTTCACTCACTAAGGATAATTAGGAATCAATGTTTGGGATTCATTGTTTCAAGATATGATTGATGAGTACTTCTCAGAATTCTCAAGAAACCTTATCTCCAGTTACTTCACAAGGCATTCTTAATGACTATCATTGCAGTCACACTCATGAATAGTGATCCGCTCTTTGGTATTCCTTTGCCAAATCTTCACGGATCATTGTTTCATTGTTCTTTCCTAAATGTGCACTCTGTAAATCAACCACATGAACATTAAGGAAAATGACTTCCTCATATGCTTAAAAACATTATTGGTGAATCTTCCAGATCAGTTTCTACATGTATACCTTAAGGAAGAATGCATCAATGTCGTGAAATCCTTTGTTCCGGTTCATTCAGTGGACCGACGTACATCCGGTTATACGTTTATTCACGTGTTGGGAATTTGACACAAGCTGATTACTTCGGAGTTAATCAATTATCACTTATTTGAGATTGAAGTTAAAATTCACAAAGGCGAGCTTAAGATGCAAATGCATGGAATTCTTCTTCAGTTTCAAGTTTGGTATATCAGGTTTTCTTTATCAGTGGTCACTTCAAATTGTCTACATATGGGTTGATAAAGATAGTCAGAGAGAGTTTCTATCGCAGTGGTCCTATGGCTCCTGGACACTCCAGTTCAGGACCCGCACTTCAAGACAGTCCCATTAGTTCATCCCTTATACCAAATTCTTCTCCAGAAACTCCATATGTACCTCCATCTGATGTTGATTTAAAGAAATTGTTTGATCCCATGTTTGATGAACATTATGAGCCAAGTGCTAATGAACTGACAATTCCTACTTCAGAGGCTGCTCATATTCCTGTGAATGACGTCAATCCTTCAATCTCAATATCATTAAGTCAAGAAGCGCCTGCTGCTGATCACTCTGTCTCATCAACAAATCATCAAACTTCGAGGGTACATCATGGAACTATGTCTGGTATCAATGATGAAGTTAATCCCTTTGCTACTCCTGAAGATGCTCCATTTGAAAATGTATTTGCTCATGAATCTTCATCAGAACCATCTTCTTTAGGAGACATCGACTCTGCTACTTCAGTCCCTCAACCACTGCCACATGAACACCTCAGAAAATGGACTCACGATCATCCATTGGACAACATCATTGGAAATCCCTCTCGTCCTGTATCCACACGTAAACAACTTGCAACCGATGCCTTGTGGTGTTTCCTCAACTCCGTACTCTCTAAGATCGAACCAAAAGATGTTAAAACCGCCACGAATGAAGACAGCTGGTTCAATGCCATGCAAGAAGAAATTCATGAGTTTGATCGACTTGATGTATGGGAGTTAGTACCTGCTCCAGATTGTGCAAGGATTATTGCTCTAAAATGGATTTTCAAAGTGAAACTTGATGAGCATGGTGATGTGTTGAAGAACAAGGCTCGATTAGTTGCTAAAGGATACCGTCAAGAGGAGGGTATTGACTTTGAAGAATCTCTTGCTCCAGTTGCTCGAATCGAGGCAATCAGAATCTTTCTGGCTAATGCTGCTAGTAAGAACATGGTAGTCTATCAGATGGATGTGAAGACGGCATTTCTGAACGGAGATCTTAAAGAAGTCGTCTACGTCAGCCAACCTGAAGGATTTGTGAATCAAGAGCATCCTACTCATGTTTATCGTTTGAACAAGGCTCTTTACGGTTTAAAGCAAGCTCCAAGGGCATGGTATGATACACTGTCAAAGTTTCTTCTATCAACCGGATTCAGCAAAGAAGCAGTTGATCCTACATTGTTCACCAGGAAGTCAGGCAAACATTTAATTCATGTTCAAATTTATGTTGATGATATTATTTTTGCCTCGACAGACCCAATGGAATGTGATCGTTTTTCGAATGAAATGAGTTCAAAATTTCAAATGTCAATGATGGGACAAATGTCATTTTTCTTGGGATTACAAATTTCACAAAGTCCCAGAGGCATTTTCATAAATCAATCTAAATATGCAACAGAGATATTAAAGAAATTTGGATTTGATTCAAGTGACCCTGTTGACACCCCCATGATTGACCGAACCAAACTAGATGAGGACCCCTCAGGGATCATGATTGACCAAACGAAATATCGTAGTATGATTGGATCCCTGATGTACCTCACTGCTAGTAGACCAGACATCTTGTTCGCTGTTTGCATGTGTGCTAGACACCGGTATGTCACTAACGGCCTATGCAGATGCTGATCATGCAGGTTGTCAAGATACACGTCGAAGTACGTCTGGAGGTGCTCAGTTTTTGGGTGATAAGCTTGTGAGCTAGTCTTCAAAGAAGCAAATGAGTACTTCTATTTCCTCTACAGAGGCTGAATACATAGCCATGTCATCCTGTTGTGCTCAAATCTTATGGATGAGATCTCAATTATCTGACTATGGCTTTGTATTCAACAAAATCCCTCTGTACTGTGATAATAAAAGTGCTATTGCTCTCTCATGTAACAATGTTCAACACTCAAGAGCAAAGCATATCGACATTCGACATCATTTCATCAGGGAACAAGTAGAAAAAGGTGTGGTGGAACTCTATTTTGTGAGGTCTGAATACCAGTTAGCTGACATCTTCACCAAAGCTCTTCCAAGAGAACGTTTTGAGTTTATTCTTCCACGTCTTGGCTTGAAAAGCCTTCAACCAGAAACACTCAAACGTCTTTAGGAGGAAGACGAAGAGTAAAGGTCTATCTTCATCTATCTCTTGTATATATCTATTCGAAAAATCAAAATACAAAATTATAAAACCCTCAAAAATCAAATAGAAAAATATAAAACTTTCAAAATCCATAAAAATTTGAAAAATTCGAAAAATCTTCAAAAAATATTGTCATTTTGTCATGTTTCTCTCGATTCGATAATATCTACGGTCTTGATGTTGTCATTCTAAGAATGACACGGGACTTTAGATGTTGTTCGAATTTGTATATATTAAAAAAAAAAAAAAAAAAAAAAATTCAAAAAAATCAAAAAAATATTTTTGGGAGAAAGAGAAACTATGGTTTATTGTCTTTCTCAGGCAATAACCCGGTTTTAAAAGAAAGAACAGAGCCATGTTTATCATGTTTTCAAAATTCCATGCTCTGATTCTATAAACATTTATCTGCTGAAAACTAAATGCTTTGAAAAATAACTCGATCTCTATTTTTGATAATCATCAGGACTTATTTGTCAAAATCTCTATCTCTCAATCAACAACCTATGTCATTGATTGAGGGGGAGAATGATTTCAATTAAATTAAAAAGTTATTTGGCATTAAATTGTTTTCAAAAGATGTACATGCATGTTTTATCAATGGAGTTTAAAGTCTTAAAATCCGATCCTTATCAGTTAAAACGCTTTCATAATCAAGTCACAATTCTCCTTAAAAGCTTTCAAAATCAATTTAAATCTATAAGAGATCACAAATCTCAAATGATTTGATAATTGTGATCGGGGGAGAATGTGTGATTTAAATTGGATTTAAACTGATAATTCGGTAAATGGTTTTATAAGGATGTACATGCTGTCCTCCCCGCATGTGACAAACGATTTCAAATTTTCAATGCACATGTTGAGGGGGAGCATCTATCTTAAACCTATGATTTGAAACGTGATCATTTATCTCAATGTGCAGGTTCCCTCTAGTATGTGTAAAACTCCTTTCAAACCTAGAAGCACATATTAAGGGGGAGCAAAATCATGAAAATCTCATCCTTCCCCAAAATGCTTTATCTACTTGATTCGATTTGGGAAGTGATGTTGATATCTTTTAGAAAATGGTATTCAAAGAAGTTAATTCTTCCTCTTGCCTCCATGTGCAAAACGATTTCAAACATTTGATGCACATGTTGAGGGGGAGCACTTATTCTAAAAATATCAAAAACAATTCAGGTACAAAATGTTTTGATAATATATCACAAGTATCTGGATTGATTTTCAAATGATTTTCAATTGATTCCAATGGCAGATGAACAATACCAAATAGACCGACCAACTTTACTTTATGTACGGTGATATAAGGATGATAAGGTTAGGTATTGGTTCCCATGATCCGCCAGAACCGGAGGGATCTACCAGGGACAATCCACTAGTTAGTGTAGAAGTCCTTAGGTATGATGATAAAAGGAGAAAAGTGAGATATGGGAAGTGTGCGGACTGAGACAGAGCAAGTACTGGAACAAACCCAACAAGGTTCTTGCTATGAAGTCTCGGTAAGCACTGAAGGGGTTGAAGAATTAAAAAGAATTGAATGAGAAAAGGGTGAAAACAAATAGCCCTCCATTTATTCAACCTTAGGGCAGAAACCGGGTTCACTTCATATGCTACTGATGGTAACATCGGTATTGAAGACAAGACGTCATGGACCCAGTGACGCACTGCACTTCAACTTTCCAAACCACTCAAGTTCCTCATAAAAGGACTTGTTTCATTATCACGGGGAACCGACATTATCTATCGACCTTCTCTTAGAGATTGTTGATATTGAAGAAGGAGACCCTCTCCCTAGTCTCCGGCACAGGATCCAAATATGCACAAAATTGAGTCTAGAGCCACGAGATCATCTATAAATCTCATTAGGACACTTTCAATGAAGACTCTCTGTTTCACACAATGAGGAAAGAGAGAATATATCTTGAGTCCTACGCATAATCCTTGTGATATTGCCAGAACATCTGAGTGATGTGTTAACATATTCACAATGAAGATGGAAAGCCTTCTGGAGCCAACATCAAACAAGCTCCTGGTAGGTGGCATGTGAGACCTATTATATGGATCAACCATGTGACAACTGAACAGAAACAATGGGGCGATTCAATCTCTTGAATCAATCCTGGTTCAGGTTATGGATTGACGGATACCTTTGAAAAATTGTTCTTTGTGCTTAACAACTCTTTTCTTTAGCACATCGACCGTGTACTCATTTTTCAAACCAAAAGGTGTTTTTATGATTGATAATTGATTTTCAATAAAACCTTCATTGTATTGCAAAAACAATTTATATTGAGCAATACACGATTGTTTTTCAAATCTCTTTTCATCAATCAGTGGACTTAAAATTCGCTGGTTCACTCACTCCGTGTTATCTTCTTTGAGATGTTCCGGTTTGAGAACAGCTAGAGCAGCTGCGAAACCCTATCAAGGAAATTCTTCGGAATTATACCTGATCACAGGAAGTACTTGTACTGATCAACGGGGAACCGTGGGCCGTGTACCTCAATTCAACGAAAGTGATCAAAGACACTTTCGTGCAATTTATTGCTAACTGTTGTATGCAGGTACGCCCGACGTTTGCAGCTGATCAGAATGAAGCGGTCAATCCATAGCCGCATGCTCACTTAACACATTCATCTCAAAAGAAATCATGATTAGTGCATCAATGACTCTGATATTTTCACTCCATGCTTCTGCTACGCTGCTGCCAATATCATGATTCAACAAATGCTTTCGCAACTCTGATGAGAAGATATCATGATCCAGAATGTGAGCATGTCGGTCCTAAAGTCACAACATCACAATGGATGTCTCAGAGATTTTTGTTAGCTGATGATCTCAATAGCCGGCTCAAATTTACTATCACGTGGATCAGTAAAAGACCTCCACTTGAAGTAACCAAACATGCAATGTGAAGAATCAATGACTACGAGCTTAGAAGCAAAGGGCTACATCAAGAATGCAAGAAATTTTTTAATGTAATATCTATTTGTATTCAATGTAAATTTGGTACATGATTGAGGTGACCTCCCTTAGGGGGAGATTGTTAGGAATTAGAAATTCCAGGTATTAAAGAGTCGGTCACCTCAAGTATATGTAATCGTTAGAAAGCTCGTAGTCGTAGTTCTTTTAAGTTAAGTAGTATTTAGTTAAGTAACACCGTGGAGGACGGACGGGTCTTTACCCACTGTATGCCTGATCCACAGCCCGATGTGTGGCGATTTATGTAAGACTATAAATACTCTCTACCTTCTAAGGTAGAGAGTTGGAGCTCATAATAATATCTTTCACTTTCTCTCACTAAGTTCCCTAAACCTCTAACTTTCTCTCTCTAGAATTCCATTTATACGCCACTTTGTGTTATGGTTTGATGTGTATGTGAAATCTCATATCTAACAAGTATCCAAACACCCCATGTGAGGTGCTAGTATGTAATTTCCGTTCTTGTTATGACTTTTACGGGGCTTATATGTGTTGTGAATCATTCTAAATTAATGCTTCATGACCTCTAACTTATAAATTAATTGGCTAAAAGCACATTTGCTTGAGGACAAGCAAATACCAAGTGTAGAGATATTTGATAAGGTTTTAAAATGTACCTTTTTGAGGGGTCATTTAAGCCCTTATTTGATCACTTTTGTATCCGTTATTACTTAATATCGTTCTTTTTCACTTTTTAGGTCTCTTGAAGGCAAATTGCTGGAATGACACTTATTCAGACGAAAACGCAGTAATATACGAAGAAAATGGCCAAAGTCAAGAATCGAGACACTCAAGCTGCTGAATTGAAAGAGGACGGCGTCAGGTTATACTTGTGACGCCGTCGGAACAAGTTTTGTGACGACTCAGTAGCCAAATTGCTTATTTTCAAGTGACGGCATCAGGTGTTAAAAGAGTAGGGCGTCGCAGTTCAGACGGCCTAGATTTGATCCAGGCGACGTCAGAGACTGAAGGAGACGGTGTCACATGCATAAGGTGACGCCGTCGCAATGCTAACGTGGCCAAGACAAAACCCTAATGACGGTGACCCGATGGCGTCACAAACTAAAGGGTGACGCCGTCGCAGTTGTAACCTTATATATAGAAACCGAATTTTTTAGTTTTCAGTGTGTAGTTTTGTGGAGTAAAAACCTAAACCGAACCAAGGCTGTCTTGTACAGTATTTTAGGGTTCCATACCCTATCTTACATCTAGATAAGTGTTTTACTTCATTAATTTAATTATGTCTTCAATTGATTGTGTGTATGCTTGCATGTTCTCCATGTCCGGCTAATTTACTTGTGTGTTTGTTTAGGTAATATGAAACTTAGTTATTGAATATTGATTAGTTGTCTCTTATCTTAATTGTGATTGACCTTGTATTACGATAGGTCATTCGTTGTGTTGTTAATGCTGATATATCTTTGTTGAACCTGTAGTTTATATCACCGCTAGCAGTAATTTGTAGGCTATACGCCAAAGAATACCTTAGAGTTAAAGTTTATAAATCCAAGAGATTTGTGTAGGTCATTATACCTTTGGTAGCGTTTCAAGACGTTAGGGATAAACGCATATGCGGAAACTAGCAGGGGGGGGGTGTTCAATAGTGTAGCCAATAAAACTTTCTTTTAAACAATTTAGATCTGAGATGTCAATCTAATTTTAGATTGTGATTAAATGTTGATAGACATCATATAGACGTATGTATAGAAAAGACTAAGAAGAAGCACAAAACCGCAACACGAATATTTATAGTGGTTCGGCTACAAGGACACCTTCCTTGCCCTACTCTACTCCCGAGTCACCTACTCGAGAGTTTGTAATCACTACACGACACCAACTCCTTATGGTGGAGGAAACCTTCACAACGTTGCCTACTCTTTTTCCGGTACTAGGCTAACCACCGGGTTCTTTCACACCAAGGTGAACCACACATACCACTACGTTACCTACCCTTTATCCGGTACTAGGCTAACCACCGGGTTATTTCACACCAAGGTGAACCACACCTATCACTACGTCGCCTACCCTTTATCCGGTACTAGGCTAGATACCGAGTTCCATTACAATGGAGGAACTACTACCCAACACTACACAAACTACTAATCCCAAAGGAGACCAACTCCTTTATGAAAACGTAGGGGGGGGGGTGAATACGTTTCCATTTCAAACTTAAAACTTTTGTATCAAATATAGTATAAACCATTGCATTTGCTAATCTCGACGCGAGGATGCATTTAACGCATTACGGCATGTAAGGCCAACCCCTTGACATCACATAAGATTCCGCAAGATTAATGGTTCATTATAAATCAAGGTTCACCATTATTAGTCCGGTTACTTTTTCTTGATCAAGCGTGTCATAATATGTAAAGTGTTAAATATAGTTTGTGACTATATGAAAGACCAAGTATGCATCACAAACATAGACATCAACTACATAGACAATAAACGTTGTAATGCAAAAAGTAAAGCGATAAGTAAAAGGATAGACAAACCAACACGAGGATGTATAGTGGTTTAGCTACAAGGACACCTTCCTTGCCATACTCCACTCCCCGAGTCACCTACTCGAGAGTTGCTTTACTAGATCAAAAAACTCCATTCTCGGCGGAGAAAACCTTACACAACGTCGCTTATACTTTTTCCGGTACTAAGATAAATACCGAGTTCTTTCACACCAAGGTGAAACACACCTATCACTACGTCGCCTACCCTTTATCCGGTACTAGGCTAGATACCGAGTTCCATTACAATGGAGGAACTACTACCCAACACTACACCAACTACTAATACCGAATGAGACCAACTCCTTTGTGAAAACGTAGAGGGGGGGGGGTGAATACGTTTCCATTTCAAACTTAAAACTTTTGTATCAAATATAGTATAAACCATTGCATTTGCTAATCTCGACGCGAGGAGGCATTTAACGCATTACGGCATGTAAGGCCAACCCCTTGACATCACATAAGATTCCGCAAGATTAATGGTTCATTATAAATCGAGGTTCACCATTATTAGTCCGGTTACTTTTTCTTGATCAAGCGTGTCATAATATGTAAAGTGTTAAATATAGTTTGTGACTATATGAAAGACCAAGTATGCATCACAAACATAGACATCAACTACATAGACAATAAACGATGTAATGCAAAAAGTAAAGCGATAAGTAAAAGGATAGACAAACCAACACGAGGATTTATAGTGGTTTAGCTACAAGGACACCTTCCTTGCCCTACTCCACTCCCCGAGTCACCTACTCGAGAGTTGCTTTACTAGATCAACAAACTCCATTCTCGGCGGAGAAAACCTTACACAACGTCGCTTATACTTTTTCTGGTACTAAGCTACATACCGAGTTCTTTCACACCAAGGTGAACCACACCTACCACAACGTCGCCTACCCTTTATCCGGTACTAGGCTAAGTACCGAGTTCCATTACAATGGAGGAACTACTACCCAACACTACACAACACCTAATCCCAAATGAGACCAACTCCTTATTACAACACCATTAAGGATATCAATATCCTTATATCTAATACTAATCTATCTTGTACATCGAAGCACTCCATATCGAATGTACACCTTAGGCATCTTTCACTAATGCGTTTGACACGATCCTTCAGCACCTTTCACTAATGCCTTCAACAAGGACCTTCGGCACTCTTCACTAATGCCTTTGACACATCTATGACACCCGTTATGTTTTGTGGCCCAACATAACAAACCTTGTGTTTTATGGCACAAACACATAAACCATCTAGTCTAGTCATAGATATATAACACATCTATGATACTTGACATTATCCAAGACAATGTGTCTAATGGATATGAAATCCTAAATTAAACATCAAGAACCCAAATAATGATGTAGTTAGTCTTCTATGAGTGAAGATAACAAGTTTCCCAAGCTTGTTGTAGAAGATCTTCATGTGCTTGTATCTTGTGATGGGTGATCACTTCAGTAGGTAAGGATGCAAGATCTCTAAGCTTGCTTTGGAGGATCACTTTCGGAGTATGCTTACAACAAATGAAAGTTAGAAGCATTATGATCATATAAGATGAGGGTGGTTTACATGTTTCCTAATGATCTAAATATCCTAGAAATGGTGGATAGAAACTATGTGTGAAAGTGTGTGAAACAATGAAGAAATGGCTCACTATTTATAGAAGAAAATAAGCCACTATTCCCCGGATCCCACAGATCCCTCCCTTGAGGGTTCCGTCTAGTGTATTACTGGGGATCCGTGGGACGCTCCCTTTTACCTATGGGTTTTGGGTCATGGGTCATGGGTCATGGGTCATGGGTTGATCCATGGGTCTTATACTAGATACAATGTATCTTATGAGTGCAATGCACCTAGTCACATGGGTATGGGTCAATACCATGGGTTATGGGTTGATCCATGGGTATTAGATTAGATACAATGTATCTAATGGATGCAATGCATCTAGTCAAATGGGTTATGAGTGCTCACCAAGGTACAATGTTTCTATACTTTGGGTTTTATCCAACTACATTCAATGTATTTGGTCATTGACTCAAATACTTAAGTTTCTACCCATTTATATTACCCATTATAATACATACTAGTTATGTATATATTTACCCAATATGTAAACACTAGTTGTTATACATAAACTATTTAACTAAACATGTTTTAATGGTTTGTTGGGGGTTTGATCATAACGCAACATAACAAACATGTACGAACCTGTGTTGTAGCATACAAGGACTTGAGTCGTCGAGAGGTGTTGAGACAATACATAATTACAAGTAACTTATACATTTTACGTTATGTATTACAAGTTACATGTTTGTCATCAACAAAACAAATGAGAATGTATAGATTAAATATCTTAATATTTGCACTAACAATCTCCCCCTTTTTGACGATGACAAAATATATGTAAACGTAATAGATTGGTAAAATGTCAAATTTACTTGTGTCCGTACTTCCTATACATTACCTTCTCCGTTTACACTCTTCTCCCCCTTTTTTCGAAACAAAAGGGTGTCCTTTAACCTTAATTTCTCCCAAGAATGGCGAGTTTGCATCATCCCTAGTGAAGTTAAAAGAAAAAGACCTTATTGCTCCAATTGGCACACCACGCCAATACTTTCATCACGAAGCACTAATTACAAAGCTTAGCAACTCATGACCTTGAGCTTGCACGTCTTAAAAAGGTGGTGATCTCGCCTTTAAGAGGAACCTAGAGAATCACACAAAAAAATAGAAAGATCCATTGAATTATAACCATTATCACCAACGGCTCAATGGATCAAATTTTTGAGGCTTAACGTACATCAAGGTTAGTGTAAAAAAATATATATGATGAGAAAGAAATCTCCCTTTTGTTAAATCACAAAGGAATTTTGAAGAATGAATGTGTGCATGCTCCCCCTTGACGGTTGCTCCCCCTTGTTAAGGGCGTCAAGTATTTTAGGAAGGCTAAGACGAAAAATTATTGAAAAATTTGCAATGTTTTTGCTTTGACGAAAAACTCCCCTTTATTGAGAGCGTCAAGTTCTCCTAGTGTGTTTTGAAAATCTACAAAACAAAAAGTTAGTGCAAAATTATATTCGTCCTTGGACGAGTAAGTCATATGATGCACTTTATAAATGCTCGACGGAAGCTCCCCCTAGCTCGAGGGCGTCAAGAAGAACCTACAAAAGAAAAGAATTAGTGTAAAATTTCGTCCATAAATAGACGAGAATCACATACACATCAAAGTGTATATATATGAACCTACAAAGAAAGGATTAGTGTCAAAAAGAGAATAATCCTACTACTTGCATCATCATGGTTGGTTTAGAGGTTGTAAGGTTTGTTCAAGGTAAGAATAAAAACGTGCTTAGGGATGAGACGCATTTCATTATGAAATTCACTTGGCTTTTGACAACATATATGTTTGTGGAGGATGGTTGAGCGACCATGAATTGTAGTGGTAGTGAGACACTTGTAGGATGTGGTTGACACAATAAGCTTGTGGTTTGAGGTTGTGGTTGACACAAGTAGGATGTAGTAGAACATGAGACATACTTCATCACGTAGTTCATGAACTAGACCTTGGACATGGTGATAATGATAGAAATCATCATTATGACTTAGAGGTATGGAAGTTGTGGTAGAGGTGATGAGAGGTCAAGTATTACTAGGTAATAAGGAGACTCAAGATTAGTAAGGGATGATGATGAAAGGTATCAAGGTGAATCTTTGACTTGATTGATGACTCAATAGAGGTGGTAGACATGATGACTTTGTGAGTAGTGATAAAAGTGGAGTAAGATGGTTAGGATGAGGCAAGATTAAAAGGAAATGTGCGAATGAGCACAACTTGACTTGATGATGAAGTCGACCATTGTCAACCTACAAGAATCCAAAAAGGTTAGTACAAAAGGAAAACATTTATACAAATGGATAAATTGTTCACATAAAATCATGAAACAAAAAGAAAGAACACATAAAGAATCATATAAATGCAACTCATTTATAAGCATATAAGAGACTGATAATCCTAAGTGTTGAACAAGTGCTTGTGTGGAAAAAGGAAATTTGAAATGATTATCTAAAGGGATAATGTACCTACTGTTCCACGGTTCCACCGGTTCCCTCACTAGAGGGATCCGGCTAGTTTAAGTCCAGGGATCCGGTTAACAGATGAGATGAAAAAGAGGTGATTGGGTTCTAGCAAGGTCTAGCACCTACATATCCTAAGTTACTCAGTCTATTAAGTGTCTTACATGAAGATGGACTTAAATGATCAAGAGAAAATGATTGATGGTAGCTAATGATTTTTACAGCAAGCACACATGTATACATGTTTAAGAAAAGCAAGGAGAGCATGTAGAGATCACATATAGGCAATCAAATGAGATCGAGCTCACAAATAACACAAAGGTTTAGCAAACTTAACAAGCACTATTCAAGAAGCCTAAAACAAATTTACGGTCTAGATTAGTAAATCATTTACACTAACAATGACATGCAAGGTATGTGTCTTGAAAGAAAAGAGCACATGATGGTGTTCAAGACAAAAGAGTTGTGAGGTGCCAGTTTAGGACAATCTAGTTATTACAGATGATGATTAGCATACAATGAGCTTCGTCCATGAAGTCATGTAGCTCTTCTCGATCAAAGCAAGATAATCGCTTAATGAGGCAAGTGGTTGTGATTAACTAAAAGAAAAATTAATTTTACAACTTGTTTGATTAGTAATCCTAAGACAATGCAAAGTATTTCCATTGTAAACTTACTTTAGGAAAACATAGGAGCATAAATTTCTCAAGTGAGAGAATGAATATGAGACTATTACTAGTGGTGCTCAATTACGGCTAAACATGACCATTTTTACGGGCGATTCCACATACCCAACTTTTATCAAGGAAGCAATTCAACCGTTAGGTCAAATTGAGTTTCTAGAGCAATAAGTTCTCCAGTATTCATTCTCAGGTTAGGAAAATTTATATTCCTACAATGGCCTATCGAAGAGTAACAATGATGATACTTTGCTTCGTTTTTATTAATATTATACTTGAAACAACTAAGGTGACGAATGTGTCAAAAAAATTAAAAGTTGTCCATATGGTGAACAAAAAAAAATGGTTGGATGAGCTAGTTCAACATACGTTGTTGGAAAGCTAGAGTTTGGACATTCGGATATGAACAATTATATTTGCGTTGCAAAATAATTTACTTGAGTATATCGGATGAAATAATCAAGTTGTCAATCCTACTATGAAGCTTGGAGAGCGATCATGAAAAGGAAAACGGGCGAGTACATCATCAACACAAGTGTAGGTTATGATCCGATGTACATTCTTGTTGTCTTTAGAAAACGATACAAGAAAATATGAAATCAAGAAATCATATAAGCACATAAAACATTTATGTTGCACACATGACAAACTCAATCAAAAAGCCATTTAGTGTGTTATATGTTTTAAACATTTTTCAACTTATAAAACTAACATTTTCGACACAACTAGATGTTATCCCAAACACTCCCTCAAGTAGCACATTGATTAGCAGAATATTACTAAATCGACAAGCAAGAGAATGAATAGCAAGGTAAGGAAACCACATATGTTATTCAATCAAACAAGCACAAAAGCTATTTGAGAAAAGCAAATAATCAAGTAATGCAAGGAAGACAATTTATCATTTAGCGTAGCATACGAAAGTTCTTTTCATCGCTTTGTGTTAAACATGTATACCAAGCTTGACTAGTTTGTTTTATAAATATGATCAAAACCTTAATTTCAAAAGAGGACACATTGTTATTCAAAGACAAAAACAGACAAAAACTGTCTTCTAACGACTTCTAACGACTTACGGTTAATTAGTTATGAATTTTTGAAATACAGACAAAAACTGTCTTCTGTACCACGGATCCCTTGCTTGAGGGATCCGTCCAGTGTAACCTGAGGGATCCGCGGATCTGACACAGAATTACAAAAATGCACGTTTTGACCCGACGAAAAGATTTAACCTTTGTAGACTTTTTAGTGAAGTTATATTATCCATTTTTACCTTTATTCAAGCTTGATTAACAAGATATCAAACAACAAAACTTCAAAGAAAAAAAAATCAGCAAAATACTTTTCATATTATGCTTGACTTCACCAAAAATTTGATACAAGGACCTTACTCATTTTGAAAACTATTTGTTTTAAAAACTAGACCCAACCCGCTCTGATACCAATTGTGAAAACGTAGAGGGGGGGGGGGGTGAATACGTTTCCGTTTCAAACTTAAAACTTTTGTATCAAATATAGTATAAACCATTGCATTTGCTAATCTCGATGCGATGATGCATTTAACGCATTACGGCATGTAAGGCCAACCCCTTGACATCACATAAGATTCCGCAAGATTAATGGTTCATTATAAATCAAGTTTCACCATTATTAGTCCGGTTACTTTTTCTTGATCAAGCGTGTCATAATATGTAAAGTGTTAAATATAGTTTGTGACTATATGAAAGACCAAGTATGCATCACAAACATAGACATCAACTACATAGACAATAAACGATGTAATGCAAAAAGTAAAGCGATAAGTAAAAGGATAGAAAAACCAACACGAGGATTTATAGTGGTTCGGCTACAAGGACACCTTCCTTGCCCTACTCCACTCCCCGAGTCACCTACTCGAGAGTTTCTTTACTAGATCAACAAACTCCATTCTCAGCGGAGAAAACCTTACACAACGTCGCTTATACGTTTTCCGGTACTAAGCTAAATACTGAGTTCTTTCACACCAAGGTGAACCACACCTACCACAACGTCGCCTACCCTTTATCCGGTACTAGGCTAAGTACCGATTTCCATTACAATGGAGGAACTACTACCCAACACTACACAACACCTAATCACAAAGGAGACCAACTCCTTATTACAACACCATCAAGGATATCAATATCCTTGGATCTAATACTAATCTATCTTGTACATCGAAGCACTCCATATCGAATGTACACCTTAGGCATCTTTCACTAATGCCTTTGACATGATCCTTCAGCACCTTTCACTAATGCCTTCAACACAGATCTTCGGCACTCTTCACTAATGCCTTTGACACATCTATGACACCCGTTATGTTTTGTGGCCCAACATAACAAACCTTGTGTTTTATGGCACAAACACATAAACCATCTAGTCTAGTCATAGATATATAACACTGATAAGTTTTAAAATGTACCTTTTTGAGGGTTCGTTTAAGCCCTTGTTTGATCACTTTTGTATCCGTTATTACTTAATATCGTTCCTTTTCACTTTTTAGGTCTCTTGAAGGCAAATTGCTGGAATGGCACTTATTTGGACGAAAAGGCGCGGATATACGAAGAAAATGGCCAAAGTCAATAATCGAGACACTCAAGCTGCTGAAATACAAGGGGACGACGTCAGGTGTCAATTGCGACACAGTCAGAGCACTTCTGTGACGGCTCAGTAGCCAAATTTCTTATTTTCAAGTGACGGTGTCAGGCTTTAAAAGATTAGGTCGTCGCAACTCAGACGACCTAGATTTGATCCAGACGGCGTCAGAGACTGAAGGGGATGGCGTCACAAGCATAAGGTGACGCCGTCGCAAGACTAACATGGCCAAGACGAAACCCTAATGACGGCGACCCGACGGCGTCACAAATCATAAGGTGACGCCGTCTCGATTGTAATCTTATATATAGAATCCGAATTTTTCAGTTTTATTGTGTAGTCTTTTGGAGTAAAAACCTAAACCGAACCAAGGCTGTCTTGTACAGTATTTTAGGGTTCTAAACCCTATCTTACCACAAGATAAGTGTTTTACTTCATTAATTCAATTATGTCTTTAATTATTTGTGTGTATGCTTGCATGTTCTCCATGTCCGGCTAATTTACTTATGTGTTTGCTTAGGGAATATGAAACTTAATTATTGAATATTGATTGGTTGTCTCTTATCTTAATTGTTAATGATCTAGTAATGCGATAGGTCATTCGTTGTGTAGTTAATGCTTGATTAATCTTTGTGAACCTTAGACTATAGCACCTAGAGTAGTTGTAGAATAAACCATCCAAAGAGTACCTTAGAGTTAGAGTTTATAATTCCTAGAGATTTTGTAGACGAGACCCTTTGGTAGCTTCAAAGAGTTAGGGACAAACGCATACCCTACGACTTTAGACGCACAACGCGATTAAGAGTAAGGACGTTACAATTCAACCATCAATAGGAGATAATTAAGGAGTAATAAAACCTAAGTAAACACATCTTTAAACTATCATACAAGCACACAATAATTAGACATAGACTACATACACCTTATATTAGATAATTAGATAAGTAGAGTAATCGGTATAAATACCAACCCCCAAATCCAAACCCCGAGATTCGTACCTTTCTAATTCCTAAAAAAAAATAAAAAGATAAAAAATAATCTTACTCAACCCCAACCTTAGCGTAGTAACTTCTCACTAGCATTCCTATTTCCCTAGAGAACGATATCAATACCCGTGGCTTACCCTAATACTACACTACAACGATTAGGTTCACTGCCTAGGGTGTTATAAAACTTGCTCGAAGAAAAGGAAGTTCCTTTGACCCCGAACGACGCGTGTAGCGTTATCAAACACATCTATGATACTTGACATTATCCAAGACAATGTGTCTAATGGATATGAAATCCTAAACTAAACCTCAAGAACCCAAAGCATGATGTAGTTAGTATTCTATGAATGAAGATAACAAGTTTCCCAAGCTTGTTGTAGAAGATCTTCATGTGCTTGTATCTTGTGATGGGTGATCACTTCAGTAGGTAAGGATGCAAGATCTCTAAGCTTGCTTTGGAGGATCACTTCGGGAGTATGCTTACAAAAAATGAAAGTTAGAAGCATTATGATCATATAAGATGAGGGTGGTTTACATGTTTCCTAATGATCTAAATATCCTAGAAATGGTGGAGAGAAACTAAGTGTGAAAGTGTGTGAAACAATGAAAATATGGCTCACTATTTATAGAAGAAAATAAGCCACTGTTCCCCGGATCCCACGGATCCCTCTCTTGAGGGATCCGTCAAGTGTATTACTGGACATCCGTGGGACACTCCCTTTTACACATGGGTTTTGGGTTTTGGGTCATGGGTCATGGGTTATGGGTTGATCCATTGGTCTTATACTAGATACAATGTATCTTATGAGTGCAATGCACCTAGTCACATGGGTATGGGTCAATACCATAGGTTATGGGTTGATCCATGGGTATTAGATTAGATAAAATGTATCTAATGGATGCAATGCATCTAGTCAAATGGGTTATGAGTGCCCACCAAGGTACAATGTTTCTAGACTTTGGGTTTTATCCAACTACATTCAATGTATTTGGTCAATGGGTTAAATACTTAAGTTTCTACCCATTTATATTACCAATTATAATACATACTAGTTATGTATATATTTACCCAATATGTAAACACTAGTTGTTATACATAAACTATTTAACTAAACATGTTTTAATGGTTTGTTGGGGGTTTGATCATAACGCAACATAACAAACATGTACGAACCTGTGTTGTAGCATACAAGGACTTGAGTCGTCGAGAGGTGTTGAGACAATGTATAATTACAAGTAACTTATACATTTTACGTTATGTATTACAAGTTACATGTTTGTCATCAGCAAAACAAATGAGAATGTATAGATTAAATATCGTAATATTTGCACTAACATCCTTATTACAACATTATCAAGGATATCAATATCCTTGGATCTAATGCTAATCTATCTTGTACATCGAAACACACCATATCGAATGTACATCGAAGGCACCTTTCACTAATGCCTTTAGCTAGATCTTTAAGACACCCTTCACTAATGTCTTGTGGCTTGACTTCTAGGCACCTTTCACTATTGCCTACAATACGTACGATCGACACCTTTCACTAATGTCTTTGTCTTGACACTTGAGACATCTTTCACTAATGTCTTCAACACTAAAATTCTTGGTAGAAAGAAAAGAACCATCAACAAGAGGACTTTAGTAGTCTTGATGATGAGGAAGCATGGAAACTCATGGACTTGAGCTTGCTTAACTTCAAAGGTGGTGATCTCGCCTTTAAGAGGAACCTAGAGAATCATACAAAAACAAAACTACAAACATAGATCTCTTGGATCTGGGGTTAGAGAGTTTTTAACTCAAGGGGAAAGTATGTTAGAAAGGGGTGAGTAACAATGAAGAAATGGCTCACTATTTATAGAGGAAAAAATCTATTGTTCCCCGGATCCCACGGATCCCTTCCACATGGGATCCGTCTAGCATAAAGCTAGGGATTCGTGGGACGCTCCTCTTTACCCATGGGTATTTTGGTCATGGGTCATGGGTTATGGGTTGATCCATGGGTCTTATACTAGATACAATGTATCTTATGAGTGCAATGCACCTAGTCACATAGGTATGGGTCAATACCATGGGTTATGGATATTATCCATATATGATATAAGCATGATGTCATGCAATGGGTTATGGGTCAAACTCCATGGACTTTGGGTTTTACCCAACTATATTCAATGTATTTGGTCAATGGGTTATGATACTTAAGTTTCTACCCATTTATATTACCCAATATACTACATACTAATTATGTGTATATTTTACTCAAATATGTAAACACTAGTTGTTGTGCATATGTAACACTAAATCATACAATCACTTATACTTGTTTTAGTGTTTTATGTGAAAATGTAAGTGTGTTAGAAACTATTAGTTCAAACTAATTACGTATTTTATTTGTTTCGTCAAAATGATTTTACGTTTGTTATCGACAAAACATTAGAAGATCGTAAAATATAAATAAACGTTTTTACGGCTTATTTGTATTAACAATCTCCCCCTTTTTGTTGATGACAAAACATAAAATTATTTTAAGTAAAATCTAAAATTCGTAAAGGTTTGAATTTGTAGTTTTTACTTTCTTCTCCCCCTTTTTGTCGAAACAAAAAGAGCTTCGAAAGGAAACTAACACAATGTTTTTAGGAAAAACATGTGAAAGAAATAAAAAATAGAGAGCAAGTAACGGGAAAGGATCTCTTCTTTACTCCCCTTTGACGAGTCCATCCCTATGTAAGGGCGTCAAGAAAGTAATACTAAGCTAGTTCATTTGCAACTAAGTTTGCAAAAATTTCGTTTATGTGACGAATGTGCTCCCCCTTGATGATTGCAATTTTGCAAAGGGATGTCATGAAATGTAATCCTAATATTGCAAGTAATTTTGCAATGTATTGCTTTGACAAAAAGCTCCCCCTAGCTTTAGGGTGTCAAAGTCTTCATGTGTAAATTGAATAACTACAAAACAAAGGTTAGAAAACAAGTATAATGCATAATTTCCTGCAAAGAATACTCAAGTTAGTAGAAAATTAGTTTTCTGTCTCACGGATCTCACGGTTCCTTCCTTGTAGGGATCCGTCTAGGCAAATTTAAGGGATCCGTATGGCTGATGATTAATTTCAGCAATGGCGATATAACACATTATGTTAATATCAAAGTGAGATATGTATTATACAACATAATCATATACTCAGAATTATAACAGGTAGCATGTATTTTCATTTAATAAAACTAGAGAAATGATATACATGACTCTAAAAACTAAGAAAAATGATCGATACATGACTTGGAATTACTAGACTTATCTAAGTAACGCTTGATACTAGGACACCACTAAAATCCTCTAGCTAAGTTTGTTTAGGTTTAATCTCGTCGAAACGTTCGAGGAGATGATAAAACATGAAACGTTGATCTTCCCGTACTTCATGTATTAAACTTTCAACATGTTGACAATGATAGCAATCTTTGTCATGGCAAGGTAGTGGTAGTGGAAGAAAAGAAGTTGCTTGATGCGAAGGATCAAGTGAAGCGGGTTGGGGAGCCTCAAACGACGGAGGGATTAGTGAAGGCGCATTTGAAGATGGCTCGACCAAGAATGATGGTGGTGGTAGAGAAGTGTCAACTTCCATATGGTCGGGTGGTTGACTTTGATAATTTCTCATAATCCAAATGGGATTATATGATGGTGATGGTGAAAGGAAAGCCGGTGCTAATGTTGACTCTATACCTTGATTTTGTACCATTATTCCTCCTAATGAGGAGAATGTTGCCGGCGGAGGTGGATGAGACGACCTAGGAGGCAAATCCTCTAAATTGTAAAGATGTGGTGATGATAGTGGAGTTGTAAATGAGATAGCTCTAGGAACCAATGGTGATGGTTTAGTGGAGATGATATTGTTTGGCCTAGGAGGTATGGTGGTGTTTGGCATAGGTAGTTTTGTGGGTACTCTCCTTTTAGGAATTGGTTTGATTAGTTGAGAAGAAATCCTTGCATTTGTTGGCTTGACCGGAGATGATTCGGTTGAGGAAATTTCGTGTACAACACGAGAAATTTTCTTGGGTGGTTCTTTGGTGGATAAGTTGCTACTTGGAGTTTTCCTCATGATGAGATGATTTTAAGAGGTTTGTAAAGGTTTCTTAAGTGTTGAAAATGAGAGTGAAGATGATGACTTTAGGAGTCCTACCAATGTGGTTTATAAGGCAAGGGTTTTGGCAAGTGCATTCAAGACTTAAGCCACTAAGATTTATTGAAATGTGATGATTAACATGCACAAGAGTCAACTTAAGAGTTGTACTGATATAGGGACTCATTTAAGATGAGATGGAGTGTTTGAGTTAGCAAGATGAGCTTGAAATGATTGATTTAGCTAGAGTTGACATAAACTGTCACCCGGATCCCACGGTTCCCTCCTTTGAGGGATCCGTCTAGGCTAATCCTAGGGATCCGGCTCTCAGCAGCTATGAAAGGATAGAAATGATGTTTCTAAGGTCTAAGATCTATACCATCTTGAGTGTTTCAGTCCTCCTAAGTGTCTTAAATGAAGGGGTGCTTAGGTACTTGAGGGTAATGAGTGATGTAGCTAATGATTGCCTTTTATGGAAGAGTTTGGGACTTTCATGAGTACCAAATGGATGAAAAAAGATGACACTAAAGATTGTAAGAGTTTCAAGTGGAGCTAAATGATCCTAGAGATCAGATAATGAAATGTTTTGGAGAGTATCCTAAAAGCTTAAGATGGAAAAACTAGAATTTGATAAATTTCGACCAATTTTGAAGTAAGGATGATTATGATTAATTTTGCCATAATCGAAAGATTTAAATAGTTAGATATGAGGGATCATGTGAGAGATGATGTGTGAACTTGAGAGCGGAAGAGTAATGGGTTAAAATGAAACGATAGATTTACAATCGTGTTGATTGTGATCTAGGTGAGATATGTGTGAATAGGAAGGATCTACTTAACTTAATTAGGACTTAATTTGCCTTAAGACACTATGTCTAGTGTGAGGTGTTCTAAGGACATATTTGAAATACAATGTTTGCAATTGCATTTTTTGTTTGCCGGATCCCACGGTTCCCTAAGTGTAGGGATCCATCTAGCACAAACTTTGGGATCCGTCCATCTGCTAAGCAGAACCTTTACTAAAGGTATGCAATGATCTTGACAATGAATTATATTCCAAGGTTAGTTTAAGAGGTTCTAACACTAAGATATCAAATGTAAGATGTTTTATTTCATGAAGGAAATTGGATTACATTGATAAAGCATGAGTACAAAAGGATTGATCCTATTTGAAAGACTACTAAGTTCCTTGAGCGTTATCGCTAGAAGGATCATCAAATGGTTGATGAGTGTTGGTGGAATCAAGAATGAAGAAAGTGTTCATGAGAGATATGTTTAGTGGTTCCATCATCTTGTTCACAAGTACGTACAACGGACTTTGAAATTGAGGATGAAAATGCATGACGTTATGATAGACGCGTGTCAAGAACATTCCATAAGGTATGGGTTTATTCTTGGAGCTTTGAAGATTTACAATTCGCCTTGCGAAGAAGTAGGCGAGATTGTATGGTTGTTGTGTTAGCAAACAATACATTATGTGAGCACAACAAGGATGAAGGATTTCTCGGTTTCCCCTAAGACTCCAAACATTTTCACGTAGGATGAGTGCAAGGGGCTTGTACTCTTCTCGGATATCCCGTGTAAAGATAATGTTTGGATCGGAGTAATATGGTCGAGGTTTGCATATTATACGATTTAAATCTTCCGGGAAAGGTATGTGAGAACAATATGGACTATTTTCTTCATGAAAGTTGAAGAGAGAATCAAGAGACCAATCTTCAGTGAAGGAACATTGTCCATGATTTGGAATTCGGAGGATGTGAGCAAATTTCCCAAGGGTTAAAACAAACTTTTGGTTTTTGATCCAAAACCAAAGGGATAGAGAGCGATCCTCGTTACGAACGAGTTCGACTTGACGGAAGAATTCCAATACAAACCTTGGACATATTTTCTCGTTAATTTCGAGAAGACATTCCAATCCTATGGCTCGGAAGGAGGTATTGATACCTTCTTCGAATTGTAGAGAGGTGTCTACAATACGTCCTTCGTGGAAGTGACGGTTTTCGAGATTATTGAACCTACGGACATGATTGCCAGGTGTGTTGGGCTCAAGAGAGATGTTAGGAGTGTAGACGCTAGAGAGTGAAAAATCAAACTCATATTCATGCGACATATCGAAACCTATAGGAAAGACAGGTTAATAGGATGTGACGTATTATGGGTAAGACAATGATTACCTATCATTTTTACAAAATGTTTATTAACAATGACATTTAACTAACTTAATGTTTGACATATCTTTTAGGAAGAAAGAGGTTTTTATTATGCATGAAAAACTGATGTCCAGATGTACGGATCCTACGGTTCCTTTTCAAAAGGGATCTGGCTAGTATATTCTCCGGGATCCATGGGTCTGTAGTAACAGAAACATATTTGATAAAATCATAGGTTTTACAATTTTATACCATACCAAGATATGTGTTTTAGCCTACATTTTCTTTTAGCATGCATACATGACTTCTAATGTATCATGAAAGAATACGAAACATATAAATCAAAAGAAATGACAAACACATTATGATAATAATAACCTAGATAAACTAGATTATTAATAATATTTCATTTCAATGCTAAGAATGATACAAAGGATTGGGTATATGATCCCAATGTAGATTAACAACACAAAGTATATGTCTCCGTATGAGAACTTCATCATAGGGAATACAAGAGCGATGAGTGTTAAGGCGATGAGCACGAGGGCGATGTAAACCATGTTGATGGTGAGCCTTCTTGGTTGCAGATGAGATGAAATGGATAGGAAGATGAAGTTTTGAATGAGATGTAATTTTTGAAAGTGGAAGATTTGAAAAAGTGGGGATTTGATAGAAGGGTCGACGGATGGTTTATTTATGGGGAATGAAGAATTTTTGAGATTTGTGTTTTGTTTTATTATTAAAAGGATATGATTTTTGGATTAAATGAAATAAAACACAAGTTTTATAAACCACGACTTTAGAAGAGAAAGAAACACGTATGTGAGAAAGGCTTCCTAATGAAGCTACATGTAATACGTGTATATGCATAAAAGATAATAATAAAAACCTAAGAGAGCATACTAATGTTATTTTAGAGATAAGTAGAAAGTCATACCTCTCGTGCACTTAGGAATGTCTTTACAAATGACACAACAAATGTCAGAAGACAATTCCGGCTCCTTTGTGCTTAATATACCTTCTTAGGGAAGGTATTCTTGTTACCAAGCGATTCCTATGGTTTGGTAGATATGAGCTTTGACTAATCAACATGACAAAGAGGATTAGTGCAATTAAAAGAAAAATAAATAATAAACAAAAATGTTGTCATCTAATCAACATCCAAAAAAGTTTTAAAAGACATGGTGTTTGTTTTTATGAAAAACCTTATTTGTAGTTTTCAATTAACCATGGATCGTATCAAGTTTTTAAAGTACAATATATTTCAAGAAACTTGGTAACGAAGCTCTGATGCCAATTGTGGAAAACAAAAAGGGGGGGGGGTTGAATAGTTTTGCCAATTAAAACTTTCTTTTAAACTATTTAGATCGACTTATGTCAATCTATTTAGATGTGTGTTGGATGTTAATAGACAAGCATATAGAAGTATGTAGTGAAAAGATAAGAGGAAGAAGCACAAAACCACAACGCGAGTATTTATAGTGGTTCGGCTACAAGGACACCTTCCTTGCCCTACTCCACTCCCCGAGTCACCTACTCGATAGTTTGTAATCACTACACGACACCAACTCCTTATGGTGGAGAAACCTTCACAACGTTGCCTACTCTTTTTCCGGTACTAGGCTAACCACCGGGTTCTTTCACACCAAGGTGAACCACACCTACCACTACGTCACCTACCCCTTATCCGGTACTAGGCTAACCACCGGGTTCTTTCACACCAAGGTGAACCACATCTATCACTACGTCGTCTACCCTTTATCCGGTACTAGTCTAGATACCGAGTTCTATTACAATAGAGGAACTACTACCTAACACTACACCAACTACTAATACCAAAGGTGACCAACTCCTTATTACAACATCATCAAGGATATCAATATCCTTGGATCTAATGCTAATCTATCTTGTACATCAAAACACACCATATCGAATGCACATCTAAGGCACCTTTCACTAATGCCTTTAGCTAGATTTTCAAGACACCCTTCACTAATGTCTTGTGGCTTGACTTCTAGGCACCTTTCACTAATGCCTACAATACGGACAATCGACACCTTTCACTAATGTCTTTGTCTTGACACTTGAGACATCTTTCACTAATGTCTTCAACACTACACTTCTTGGTAGAAAGAAAAGAACCATCAACAAGAGGACTTCAGTAGTCTTGATAATGAGGATGCATGGCAACTCATGGACTTGAGCTTGCTTGACTTCAAAGGTGGTGATCTCGCCTTTAAGAGAAACCTAGAGAATCACACAAAAACAAAACTACAAACATAGATCTCTTGGATCTGGGGTTAGAGAGTTTTTAACTTAAGGGGAAAGTATGTTAGAAAAGGGGTGAGCAACAATGAAGAAATGGCTCACTATTTATAGAGGAAAAATTCTACTGTTCCCCGGATCCCACGGATCCCTTCCACAAGGGATCCGTCTAGCTTAAAGCTAGGGATCCGTGGGACGCTCCTCTTTACCCATGGGTATTTTGGTCATGGGTCATGGGTCATGAGTTATGGGTTGATCCATGGGTCTTATACTAGATACAATGTATCTTATGAGTGCAATGCACCTAGTAACATAGGTATGGGTCAATACCATGGGTTATGGATATTATCCATATATGATATAAGCATGATGTCATGCAATGGGTTATGGGTCAAGCTCCATGGACTTTGGGTTTTACCCAACTATATTCAATGTATTTGATCAATGGGTTATGATACTTAAGTTTCTACCCATTTATATTACCCAATATACTACATATTAATTATGTGTATATTTTACCCAAATATGTAAACACTAGTTGTTGTACATATGTAATACTAAATCATAAAATCACTTATACTTGTTTTAGTGTTTTATGTGAAAATGTAAGTGTGTTAGAAACTATTAGTTCAAACTAATTACGTATTTTATTTGTTTCGTTAAAATGATTTTACGTTTGTTATCGACAAAACATTAGAAGATCGTAAAATATAAATAAATGTTTTTACGGCTTATTTGTATTAACAGCATACCCTACGACCTTAGAGACACAACGCGATTAAGTATAAGGAAGTGACAATTCAACCATCAATAGGAGATAACTAGGGAGTAATAAAGCCTAAGGAAATATATTTTTAATCATCATACGAGCACACAACAATAGACATAGACGACCCTCACCTTAGTTAATTAGATAATTAGATAGTAGAAGTAATCGGTAGAAATACCAACCCCCAAATTCAAACCCCGAGATTCGTACCTTTTCATTTCCTAAAAAAACATAAAAAGATAAAAAATAATTTTCCTCAACCCCAACCTTAGCGTAGTAACTTCTCACTAGCATTCCTATTCCCCTAGAGAACGATATAAATTCCCGTGGCTTACCCTAATACTACACTACAACGATTAGGTTCACTGCCTAGGGTGTTAAAAAACTTGCTCGACGAAAAGAAAGTTCCTTTGACCCCGAACGCGCTGTGTAAGCGTATCAGCTTGTCTCAAAGATCCAACGGAAATAACCAAGATAGTGAGAAAAGCCAATGAAACACTGCCTGAATTTAAGGAGAGATGGACTGTCGAGACAGGGTTCATACAAGGAGTGCCGGAGATCATGAGAATTTCCTCATTCATGAGTGGGTGCAAATGTCCTGAGTTGGCCAAACGGTTTTCCGATACGGTACCAAAGACCGTAGACGAGATGATGGTTCGGGTGGATGACTTTGTAAGATCGGAGGAGACTTTCGCTAGCACGGAGTTACCTCGGGAAGAGCATTATGACACTACTAGGAGGGCCTCCACAGGTCCCTTCCGGAAGGATGAAAGGGTCACTAGGGGACATTACGGAGGGGACAAAAGAGGCGATGGGCGGCATGGATATTCAGGAAAAGATCGCGGAAGTTCCTATCGCCATGGGGATAGGTCGGCACCTTATTTACCCTCTCGGGCAAGTGACCACCTAAGCTGGAGCAGCCCCCGTCTGACACTGGATTCACTCATCAAACCTCTGAAGGAAATTCTGGCAACCGAGCACCAGTTACGTTTACCTCCCCCAAAGCCTATGCGTAACCCTCCCAGGAAGGAGAACCAGGACAAGTATTGTGATTACCATAGAGAAAAGGGGCACTACATGAATGACTGTTATCAACTTAAGAAGTAGCTGGAGCTAGCCTTAGAATCGGGGAAACTGAACCATCTGCTTAGGGTTCTTAGACAAAGGGCAGACGAGATCCTCCCAACAGGGAGACGGGAACCAAGAACAAAGTCATTAACATGCTCCGGACGTGGCCTGAAAGGAGGAAGAGGAAGTCATCGGAGCAGGAAGAGGGGTGGATGAATGTACCCATAACCTTCCCCCCCTCCCCAACGGAGATGTGTCAGACGACCCCCTCATAATCGAAGCAAGCATGGAGGGATACTTGGTAATAAGGGTATTTGTGAATGAAGGGGCCTCAGTTGAAGTGATGTTCGAACATTGCTTCAACAACTTGTGTTCGGAAATAAGGTCTCGACTGAAACAAACACAGACAGATTTACTAGGATTTCCTGGGCAAGTAACTAGACCGCTAGGGAAGATCGAGATGGACGTCTCGTTTGGGGACGAAGGGCTATACTGAAGGGTTCGAATGAAGTTCATTGTCATCCGTGCTCCGTCACCCTACAACGTAATCTTGGGAAGGACAGGTCTGAAAATGCTACAAGCCATACCTTACACAGTGCACTCCATGATGAAGTTTCCCACCCCTCAAGGAATCGCCACCCTCGTAACTCGTTCAGTCATTATCTCAGAATGTAGAAGGTTAGAAAGGATGCAGGCTGCTCCTCCGAAGCATGACAATCAGGAACAGGGAAAGATCAATGAGGTTGGTTTAACGGAAGAAGTGGTGATTAATCCGGCTTTCCCCGGAACAATCTGTGACAATAGGGGGCGCCTTGTCCCTTGAGTGCATGAGGCGTCTCAAAGAACTCCTCCAGAAAAACATGGATGTGTTTGCATGGGAACCGGCGGATATGACAGAAGTTCCCGAGGAGTAATCGAACACACGTTGAATGCCAACCCGTCAGTGGATTCGGTATGCCAAAAACGCCGGATGTTAGCAGCAGATCGAAGCCAAGCAGTCACAAAAGAGGTGGAAGAATGGGTTAAGGCTGGCATCGGCCGGCCAGTAAAATATCCCATCTGGATATCCAACCATGTTTTGGTCAAGAAGTGCGACGGGAGCTGGCGTATGTGCATCGACTTCAAAACATTAATTTTGCATGCCCTAAGGACTACTACCCTCTGCCGGAGATCGACTGGAAGATCGAGTCAGTCATGGGATACAAGTACAAGTGTTTCCTGGACGCTTACAAAGGCTATAATCAAGTGCAAATGGCAAAGGAGGATGAAGAAAAAACGGCGTTTTACACTGAACAAGGGACTTACTGATATACAAAGATGTCGTTCAGTTTAAAGAACACTGGGGCCACTTACCAGCGGATGGTAGACTCCACCTTCCAATCACAGATAGGGAGGAACCTGGAAGCATATGTGGATGATATGGTCATCAAGAGAAAGGAGGAGAACGAGATGTTAGCAGACATAGCTGAAACATTCGATAACCTGCGGAAGATAAACATGAAGTTGAATCCTAAGAAGTGCTCCTTCGGGATGGAGGAAGGAAAGTTCCTGGGATATATGGTGACCTCGGAAAGGATCCGGGCAAACCCAAAGAAGACAAAGGCGATTATGGACATGCAATCACCCAAGACTTTGAAAGAAATGCAGAGTCTCAGCGGAAAGTTGGCAGCACTCAACCGTTTTTTATCCCGGTCAGCCAAAATATCCTTACCCTTCTTTGAAACGCTAAAGAACATCACCAAAGAAAACAAAGAAGAATACCGATGGACGGAAGAAGCCGAAAAAGCTTTCCAAGAGATGAAGAAGCTCATAACGGATCTCCCCTCCTTGACCACTCCTGCGGCGAATGAGGTATTGTATGTATATCTCCCGGCTTCTGAAGAGGCAGTCAGCGCAGTCCTCTTGACTGAGAGGAAGGGAAAGCAACTGCCGGTCTCCTATATGAGTCGGACACTCAATGAAGCAGAAAGGAACTACGCTCCAATAGAGAAGTTGGCACTTTCCTTTTTGCACATGTCGCGAAGACTCCGGAGATATTACGAAGCACACCCAATCAAGGTCATCACAGATCAGCCGATCAAACAGATCCTCAACAAGCCAGAAACATCCAGAATGTTGTCTAAGTATTCGGTAGATTTGGGAGCTTACAACATCACCTATGAACCTCCAAACGCGATCAAAGGTCAAGTGTTGGCGGAT
Source organism: Chrysanthemum seticuspe (assembly GCA_019973895.1). Lineage (NCBI taxonomy): Eukaryota > Viridiplantae > Streptophyta > Magnoliopsida > Asterales > Asteraceae > Chrysanthemum > Chrysanthemum seticuspe. The sequence goes on along the minus strand of BPTQ01000001.1, from coordinate 131,950,742 downwards.
TTCCTTTCGGAAACTCCTATCGGAGAAGATAACGGAAAGTATTTTGAACAGCCAGCTACAAAAAAAGGGGAAGAAGGGAAGTGGCTCCTGTACACAGATGGAGCATCCAACAACAAGGGCTCCAGAGCGGGTCTTGTGCTGATTAGCCCAGAAGGGATGGAGTTTACCTACGCCATTCGGCTTGATTTTGAAAGCACCAACAATGAAGCCGAGTATGAAGCCCTACTAGCAGGCTTACGAATGGCGAAAAGCATGCACGTTCGCAATCTCGAGGTCCGGGTGGACTCCAAGCTGGTAGCCACCCAGATAAATGGAGATTACGTGGCAAGCAATGAGAGCATGGTCAAATACCTAACAAAAGCGAAGGAGTACGTAGCAGGCTTCGAAAGCTTCACCATACGGAACATCCCTAGGGGCCATAATCAGAAGGCAGATATTCTTAGCAAATTGGCTACGGTTGCTTTTAACCATCTAACAAACGAGGTTTTGGTGGAGGTGTTACGAGAAAGGTCGACGGAGGGGAAGGAAGTCAATAACATTGTGGAAGAAGAGGGAGAAAACTGGATGACTCCCATCGTCCGTTGTCTCGAAGAAGGGATCTGGCCGGATGACCCAAATGAAGCCCGCACCCTAAGGATGAAGATCAGTCAATATGTCATAGAAGATGGAGTACTCTACAAAAAGGCCTACCTAGTACTTATGATGAGATGCGTGGGCCCCTTACAGGCGAACTACGTCATAAGGGAAATACGCATGGGATCCTGCGGGATGCACTCCGGCCCACGCTCGGTCGTAGCAAAAGCCATGCACCAAGGATACTATTGGCCCACCATGCACCGGGATGCCAGAAATAAGATACTCAAATGTGACTCTTGTCAAATCCACACCTAGTACCACAGCTTCCGAAAACCAAGTTGACACCTATCATGGCCCCATGGCCCTTCTACCAATGGGGAATGGATATAGTAGGTCCCCTACCCTCAGCAGCAGGAAAGGTCAAGTTCATGCTGGTCGCTATTGATTAATTCACTAAGTGGACCGAAGTCAAACCATTGGCAAGGATCACCGGCAAAGACGTCATAAGGTTCGTGTGGGACAACATAGTTTGTCTCTTCGGTCTCCCAGCCATAATCGTCACGGACAATGCAAAGCAGTTTGTAGACAACCCCTTCAAAAATTGGTGTGAAAAGCTTAACATCAGACAAATCAACACCACCGTAGCCCACCCGCAGGCCAACGGATTGGTGGAAAGCGCAAAAAAAAGTCTGATAGAGGGAATCAAAGCAAGGTTGGGACGTGCAAAGGCAGGATGGGTGGACGAACTGCCGAATGTCCTTTGGGCACACCGAACATCCATAAAAACGAGCAATGGGGAAACACCTTTCAGCCTTACCTATGGAAGTGAAGCAGTCATACCAGCAGAAATAGGTATACCAACATACAGAACGAGGGTGATACGGGATGGCCTCGAGGAGGAAGACCCTCGTCGCATGGAGGAACAGAATGAAGATGAAATCCGTCTCAATCTTGACCTACTGCATGAACGAAGAGAAGAGGCAGCCGTGATGGAGGGTAGGTATAAGACAAAGTTGGAAAAGTATTACAACCGGAAAGCACGTTTGGTATCCTTTAAGCCAGGAGAGTTTGTGTACCGAAAAAATGAAGCCAGTAGAGTCGAAGATCAAGGAAAGCTGGGGCCAAAGTGGGAAGGACCCTATCGGATCACTGAAGCACACCTCAACGGCTCATACAAGTTGGAGACTCTGGATGAAGAAGAAGTGCCCCGGTAGTGGCACGCCATGAATTTGAAGAAGTGTTTTCTTTAGCATATCACCAAATGAGATGTAAGCCTACGGGCACAGACTAATTTGTTTCTATTTTCATTAAACAATGATATATTCCCCTACCTACGATGGAGGAGGAAAATTTTCCCACGATTATGTTTCATGCAAAAATAGGAGGCATGGCTGGCGGAGACTAGCTACCTCCGACCACGCAGCCGAAAACCCTACGATTATATTTATTATACCCGTGTAAGTGCAACGACACTAGGGAAGGCCCATATACCATTCGGTTAGGCAACTGCATACCCCAGAATAATGCTAAGTCATTAAGGGAAGAGCCGAGACGTATTCGCCCGAACGGCGCGCAGATACCCCGAAGGCGTGACGATGCCCGGGATGAGCCCCCAGGTGTATCCACCAACAGGCGACAACGAAACACAAACATATGTACATAAATGATCAAAAACGGCCGTCCGGATATACGAACGGCCTGCATTAGCATAACTACAAATATCATCAAGTTACAACCAGAGACGTACGAATAAAATTGTTTGATTACAATGCTTAAGAGCACGCAGGCCCATCATGACAAATGAAAATATTGTTCAAATATCCAAACACCATAAAACAACAAAACAGATGAAGCACTAGGATCCTCCGGAAGTGCTAGCGCCAAGAGTAGCCCCGGTCCCATCAGGGAGAATGTTCATTAGATTGGCCACGGGAAGATGGTAAAATCGCTTGATTTTCTCAATGTAGGGAAAGCTTTGGGTAAACATTTCATCATAGGCCGCAGTGAATCCCTTGACAGCCTCCATAGCAAAGTCATTCAGGGCCGCAACGATCTCCTCAACTTGAGCTTCCTCCCGACCTTCCCTAATGCCATCTAACCATCCGAAGTCAATAGCGGTGTTGAACACTGCCCCCCAAGCCTGCATATATTCTCTGCTCCCATGCAACCGGCGAACCACGACAGGAATTAACTCTTTCACATAATTAAAGCGCATCATCTCCTCCTGTCTGGCTTTAATGGCAACCTCCTGCAAATCCTTCCTTAAATCAGAAGCCTCCTACTCCGATTCCTCCAGCTCGGAGGTCTTCTTTCCTAAGGACTCCTCCAACAATCTACCTTTCTCTGACTGCTTCTCATCTCTAGCTTTTAGCATGCTCACCTCCTTCTCCAACGCCTCTACCCTAGCCCTCATTTCCCCTTCCTTTTGACCACAATCCTGATGGGCCTCCTGAAGAGCCTGGTGGTCAGTGGCAAGTCTTTCATTTGCGGCCATTTAGGAACGAAGGCTACTTTGAGCTTCGGACAGCAGGGGCTCAAGGCCGAAGCAAGAAGAGTGAGCCATGTAGAGCTCTGCATAATGATGGCTCAGACGTTCAAACCTCTTAAAAACCTCAGCAACGGCAAGAGACCCATGAAACATCTCGAACCAACCCCTAAATAGAGCCCGGTCATCCGTAAGATCTTCATGTTTGTCACGGACAAAAGGGGGAGCGAGATTGGCCATCATATCCCTACACTGAACAACATCATTAAAGATGGTATTGTGTTAGGATTTAGTAAATCCAGTAGTTAAAGTGTCGGTCACCTCAAGTATATATACTCGTTAGAAAGCTCGTAGTCGTAGTCATTTAAGGAAAGTAAGTAGATTACTTAGTAACACCGTGGAGGACGGACGAATCTTTACCCATTGTATTCCTGATCCACAGCCTAAAGTAGGCGCCCTATGTTTGTACCTATAAATTCCCTTTGCCCTCCAAGGCAAAGGGTTGGAGCTTTCATAATACATTTTTCTTTGTCTCACTAAGGTTCCCATCCTCTCCCACTTTCTCTCTCTAAACCATAAACCTCACGCCTAACCTTGTGCTTATGATATGTATGTGAAAACCAAGATGTTACAAATGGTATCAAGAGCCATGATTTGATAATCCATCTCTCATGTTCTTGGTTTTATAGTTATTGTTGGGTTAAAGTTTGGTTTTTTACGCGTAGCTTTGATTATACGCGTGGGGTTTGCGTATAACTTTTTGATAAGCTTAAAGCACTTGATTTTACACTTAAAAATTCAAGATTCTTATGGTTTAAGGTTTATTGAGTGTTAAAATTTTAGTTTCTTGCAAAAAGTTTCAAACTTTACGTGTTTTTATAAGTTTTTAAGCATGTTTTGTTTAGGGTGTACGATCCTACGCGTAAGAGTGAAAAGTAGTTTGGATCATCAAGTCTTAAACTTTATTGTTGTTTTGGTGTTTTTGAGGTTGTTTCATCATTACAATCTGGTTTACTAAACGGCTTTGGTCGTAAAAATCGCGTTTGGTGATTTTGGTACTTCTTACGCATAAGAAAACCCTAAACTTACGCGTAAGGTGTTCTTCAAGTGATCCTCGTATTTGTTGGTGTATTCAATGTTTTCTTGCTTGGATAAGCCTGAAAATACTTTGACTTTGGATATCTTTTACACTGGAATAAGTGTAAAGGATTTTTGGTTAAAACCCTAATTTTACGCATAAGCATAAAAGCTTAAGAGTAAAATCTTTTCACCTAAGTTTTTTTCTATGCATAAGCTTGTCTTACGCCTAAATAAATCTTATTCATAAGGTTCTTACTCCTAAGCCTTTGGTTTACGCTTAAACTTAAGCTTTTTCCTTAAAAGTCTACGCGTAAGTTTTTGTCTACGCGTAAGCTATTGTCTACGCGTAAGCTTTTGTCTACGCTTAAGCCTGTGTTCTACGCATAAGTGTATAAGTTTTACGGTTTCTCTCTTGATTTTGTAAAATCCCATGAAAGAATCTATTTCCCGGTTAAATCAAATATTTTTAAAATCCCGTAGAATTTAAACATGTCTTCCGTTGCTGATGACGTGCAAGTTGCAGGTTCTGATACTCGTCCTCCCATGCTTGATAGAACCGACTATGACTCTTGGTCTCAAAGAATCAGACTGTACTGCTTGGGAAAGGAAAATGGGGTTAACATCCTTAAGTCTATTGATGAAGGACCATATCAAGTTGAGACCACAAAAGACGTTCTGGAAACTGCTGCTGATGGTACAGTGACATTAGGATTAGATAGACCAAAGACTTATGATGCACTTACTGATAAAGAGAAAAAGAGATACGATGCAGACATCAGGGGTTCAAACATCATACTCCAAGGTTTACCTAAAGACATTTACAAGTTGATCAATCACAACACTGAAGCTAAGGCAGTGTGGGATAATGTTAAGATGTTTCTATCTGGTTCATAACTTACTAAGGAAGACAAGGAGTCTCAGCTATATGATGACTTTGAGAACTTCAAAATGATACCAGGGGAAAGTGTGACTGAATATCATGTCGGATTCCACAAGCTTGTGAATGATATGAGGAATATCAAAATGACAATGCCAAATATCCAGCTAAATTCAAAGTTTGTGAACAACATGAATCTTGAATGGCACAAATTGTCACTGCAGTCAAACTTAACAAAGGAATGAGGAACACCAATTATGAGCAACTTTATGCTTATTTGCTTCAAAATGAGAAACATGCTGCATTTGAGCGAATGATCATGGATAAGTTAAATACCAATGCTGGAGAAGCTAGCTCTTCAAATGATTCAACTGCATTCTATACTAATGTAGGAATTACTACCAAAGCATCACAAGTCATACCCACTGGAAATGGAACCACAAGCTCATTCCTGATCCAGGATATAAGCCTCCTGATTCTAACGCAGTCATGGAACACTTTATCAATCAAGTGGCTCTTATGGTCAAGCAAAACTTGAATCTCACCCCACACACCAACAATTATCTCAGAACTGCGTCAAATCTCCAAAATCATGCTACTGTGAAAGACGGGAAGATTGTGGTGCAAAATGTACAGGGAAGACAAAATGCTTACCTTCCACACAATGAACAAGGGAATGTAGGTGTTGGTTATGGGTATGCTGGTGTTGGTGGTGGATATGTGGGAAATCAGAATCGTGGAAGGAATATGGCTCAGGGACTAGGAAAACCAATCAAGTGCTACAACTGTGGTGGAGAAGGACACATAGCTAGGAACTACACTCAACCAAAACGTCCTCAAAATGCACAATACTTCAGGGACAAGATGTTGCTGATTCAAGCAAAAGATAATGGAGCAATGTTGAATGAAAAGGAGTTGTTGTTCTTAACTGATGGGAATGCTAAAACATACGATGCTGATGTGGACGAACAACCTGTGCATGGTGCTGCTCAGAACAATCCCAATGCCTTTCAAGTTGCAGACTGTGATGCATTTGACTCGGATGTTGATGATGAACCATATGCACAGACTATCTTCATGGCTAATATCTCTCCAATGGTCTCTGTGGAAAACTAGAAGGGGGTTGAATAGTTTTACCAATTAAAACTTCCTTTTAAACTATTTAGATCGACTTATGTCAATCTATTTGGTTGTGTTTGTTGGATGTTGATAAACAAGCATATAAAGGACACCTTCCTTACCCTACTCCACTCCCCGAGTCACCTACTCGAGAGTTCGTAAACACTACACCAATCTCCTTATGGCGGAGAAGCCTTCACAACGTCGCCTACCCTTTTTCTGGTGCTAGGCTAACCACCGGGTTCTTTCACTCCAAGGTGAACCAAACCTACACAACGCCGCCTACCCTTTATAAGGTACTAGGCTAAGTACCTAGTTCTTTCACACCAAGGTGAACTACACCTTCACAACGTCGCCTACCCTTTATTAGGTACTAGGCTAAGCACCTAGTTCCATTGCAATGTGAGGAACTACTACCACACTACACCAACGACTAATCCCAAAGGAGATCTACTCCTTTACAACGTCATCAAGGACATCAATATCCTTGGATCTAATGCTAGTCTATCTAGTACATTGAAACACACCATATTGAATGTACATCTAAGGCACCTTTCGTTAATGCCTTTGACTAGATCTACAAGACACCTTTCACTAATGTCTTGTGTCTTCACTTCTAAGCACCTTTCACTAATGCTTCAAGTCTTGACTTCTAAGCACCTTTCACTAATGCTTCTTGTCTTGACTTCTAAGCACCTACCACAAGTGCTTATGCTATAGACGATAGATACTCTTCACTAATATCTTCGTCTTGACACTTGAGACACCTTTTACTAATGCCTTCAACACTACATTTCTTTGAAGAAATAAAGGAATCATCAACAAGAAGACTTCAGTAGCCTTGATGATGAGGAAGCTTGGCAACTCATGGACTTGAGCTTGCTCGACTTCAAAGGTGATGATCTTGCCTTTAAGAGGAACCTAAAAGATCACACAAAAACAAAACTACAAACATAGATCTCTTGGATCTAAGGTTAGTGAGATTTAACTCAGGGGAGAAAGTGTGTTAGAAAGAGGTGAGAAATAATGAAGAAATGGCTCACTATTTATAGAGGAAAAATCCTACTGTTCCCCGGATCCCACGGATCCCTTCCACAAAGGATCCGTCTAGCGTTAAGCTAGGGATCCGTGGGACGCTCCCTATTACCCATGGGTATTTTGGTTATGCGTCATGGGTTGAACCATGGATCTTTGGCTAGATACAATGTATCCTTAAGTGCAATGCACTTGGTCACATGGGTATGGGTTGATCCATGGATTATGGATATCATCCATGTATGATATAAGCATGATGTCATGCACTGGGTTATGGGTCAAGATCCATGGGTTATGGGCTTTGGGTTGTACCCACCTACATTTAATGTATTTGCCCAATGGGTTGTGATACTTAAGTTTCTACCCATTTATATTACCCAATATACTACATACTAGTTATGTGTATATTTTATCCAAATGTGTAAAAACTAGTTGTTGTACATATGTATTACTTAAATCATAAAATCACTTATACTTGTTTTAGTGTTTTATGTGAAAATGTGAATATGTTAGAAACTGTTAGTTCAAACCATTTACGTATTTTATTTGTTTCGTTAATATGATTTTACGTTTGTTATCGACAAAACATTAGAAGATCGTAAAATATAAATAAACGTTTTTATGGCTTATTTGTATTAACAATCACCCCCTTTTTGTTGATGACAAAACATAAAATTATTTTAAGGTAAAGCTAAAATTCGTAAAAGTTTGAATTTTTAGTTTTTACTTTCTTCTCCCCCTTTTTGTCGAAACAAAAAGTGCTTGAAGGAAAGCAACATATGTGAAAGAGAAAAGAAAGAAAAAAAATAGAGAGCAAATAACGGGAATGGATCTCGTCTTTACTCCCCCTTGACGAGTCCATCCCTATGTAAGGGCGTCAAGTAAGTGATACTAATCTAGTTTGTTTGCAAGTAAGTTTGCAAAAGATTTCGTCTAAGTGGCGAATGTGCTCCCCCTTGATGATTGCAATTATGCACGGGGATGTCACGAAATGTAAACCTAGTATTACAAGTAATTTGCAATGTATTGCTTTGACATAAAGCTCCCCCTAGCTTTAGGATGTCAAAGTCTTTATGTGTAAATTGAATAACTACAAAACAAAGATTAGAAAGCAAGTATAATTCATAATTTCGTTCAAATGTGATTCAAGTTAGTAGAAATAAAACTTTCTGTCTCATAGATCCCACGGTTCCCTCCTAGTAGGGATCTGTCTAGGCAATACTGAGGGATCTGTAGTAGCTGATTAATTTCAGCAATTGTGATATAACAAGTAATGTTATCACAAGAATGTGATATGAATACAAGGTAATCATATGCTCAGAAAAATAACAAGTAGCATGTAATTCCATTTAATAAAACTAGAGTTATGATATACATGACTCTAAAAACTAAGAAAATAGACAATACATGACTAGGAATTTCTAGACCAACTAACGCTTGATGCTAGAACACTACTAAAATCTTCTAGCTCAAGTTTTGTTTAGGTTTAAACTCGTCGAAACGTTCGAGGAGATGATAGAACATGAAACGTTGGTCTTCTCGTACTTCATGTATCAAACTTTCAACATGTTGACAATGATAGCAATCTTTGTCATGGCTAGGTAGTGGTGGTAGAGGAAATAAAATAGTTTGATGCGAAGGATCAAGGGAAGCGGCTTGTGGAGCTTCAAACGATGGAGGGATTGGTAGAGGTACATTTGAGAATGACTCAACCAAGAATGATGGTGGTGGTAGAGAAGTGTCAACTTCCATATGATCGGGTGGTTGACTTTGATGATTTTTCATAATCCAAATGGGATTATATGATGGAAATGGCGAAAAGGAAGCCAGAGCAAGTGTTGACTCAACACCTTAATTTTGAACCATTATTCCTCCTAATGAGGAGAATGTTGTCGGCGGAAGCGGATGAGATGGCCTAGGGGCAATTCCTCTAAATTGTAGAGGTGTGGTGATGATAGTGGGGATGTGAATGAGATAGCTCTAGGAACCAATGGTGATGGTTTAGTGGAGATAATATTGTTTGGCCTAGGAGGTATGGTGGTGTTTGGCATTGGTAGTTTTGTGGGTACTATCCTTTTAGGAATTGTTTAATTGGATAAGGAAGAATCCTATCATTTGTTGGCTTGATCGGAGATGATTCGGTTGAAGAGATTTCGTGTATAACACGAGCCTTTTTCATGGGTGGTTCTTTGGTAGATAAGTTACTACTTGGGGTTTTCCTCATGATGAGATGATTTCAAGAGGTTGCAAGAGCTGAAAGTTAGGATGAGAGTGATGACTATGGAGGTTCTAGCAAAGTGTTTTATAAACCAAGAGATTTGGCAAGTGCATTTAAGCCTTAAGCCACTAGGATTCATTGGAATGTGATGATTAGCATGCACAAGAGTCAACTTCAGAGGTTGTACTGATCTAGGAATTCATTTAAGATGAGATGGAGTGTTTGAGTTAGGAAGATGAGTTGAAATGATTGATTAAGCAAGATTTGACATAAACTGTCATCCGGATCCCTCGGTTCCTTCCTCATAGGGATCCGTCTAGGCTAATCCTAGGGAACCGGCTTTCAGCATTTATGAAAAAGTGGAAATGATGTTTCTAAGATCTAAGAACTATATCATCTTGAGTGTTTCAGTCCTCCTAAGTGTTTTAAATGAAGAGGTGCTTGAATACTTGAAGGTAATGAATGATGTAGCTAATGATTGTTATTTATCGAAGGATTTGGAACTTTCAAGAGTACCAATGGATGAGCAAGGATGACACTAATAATGTAGAGAGTCAATTGAAGCTAAATGATCCTAGAGATCAGGTTGTGTCTTAGGATAGTGTTTTTGGAAAATATCCTAGAAGCTTTGAGATGGAAAAACTAGATTTTGATCAACTTTGATCCATTTTGAGATGAGGATGATTTATGATCAATTTTGTCATAATCGAAAGATTTCTAAAACTAGATGTGAGGGATTAGGTAAAAAATGAAGTGTGAGTTTAAGAGCGGAAGAGTAATGGATTAAAAAGGAAACGGTAGATCTACAAGCTTCTTAGAGTGTGATCTAGGTGAGTTATGTAAAAGATCAACCTATCTTGTAAAGGACTAAATTTTCCTTAAGACACTATATTTAGTTTAGTGTGAGGTATTCTAAGAATATGGTTGAAATATATTGCTTGCAATTGCATTTTCTGTTTGCCGGATCCCACGGTTCCCTAAGTGTAGGGATCTGTCTAGCACAATCTTTGGGATCCGCCTATCTGCTCAGCAGGACCTTTACTAAAGTATGCAATGATCTTGACAATGAATTATATCTCAAGGATAGTCTAAAAGGAGTTCTAATACTAAGATATCAAATGTAAGATGTTTTATTTCATGAAGGAAATTGGATTACATTGATAGAGCACGAATAAAAGAGAATTTGATCCTATTTTGGAATACTACTAGGTTTCTTGAGTGTTTTCACTAGGAGGATCATTATGTGGTTGATGAGTGTTGGTGGAATCAAGAATGAAGAAAGTCTTCATGAGAGATATATTTAGCGGTTCCATCATCTTGTTCACAAGTACATACAACGGACTTTGAAATTGAGGATGGAAGTGCATAACATTATGATAGAGGCGTGTCAAGAACATTCCATAAGGGATGACTTTATTCTTGGAGCCTTGAAGATTTGCAATTCGCCTTGCGAAGAAGTAGGCGAGATTGTATGGTTTTTGTGTTAGCAAACAGTACAACATGTGAGCACAACAAGCGGGAAGAATTTCTCAATTTCCCCTAAGACTCCAAACATTTTCACGTAGGATGAGTGCAAGAGTCTTGTACTCTTCTCGGATATCCCTTGTAAAGATAATGTTTGGATCGGAGTGATATGGTCGAGGTTTGCATATTATGCGATTTAAATCTTCCGGAGAGGGTATGTGTGAACAATATGGACTATTTTCTTCACGAAAGTTGAAGAGAGAATCAAGAGACCAATCTTCGGTGAAGGCACATTGTCCATGATTTGGAATCCGGAGGATGTGAGCAAAATGCCCAAGGGTTAGAGTGAACTTTTGGTTTTTGATATAAAACTAAAGAGATAGAGAGCGATCCTCGTTACGAACGAGTTCGACTTGACGGAATAATTCCATTATAAACCTTGGACATATCTTCTCGTTGATTTCAAGAAGACATTTTAGTCCTATGGCTCGGAAGGAGGTATTGATACCTTCTTCGAATTGTAGAGAGGTGTCTACAATACGTCCTTCATGGAAGTGACGGGTTTCGAGATTGTTGAACCCACGGACATGATTGCCAGGTGTGTTGGGCTCAAAAGAGATGTTAGGAGTGTAGACGCTAGTGAGTGAAAAATCAAACTCGTATTCATGCGTCATAGTTGAACCTATAGAAGTGATGGGTTAATAAGAGGTGATGTTTATGGTCAACCTATAATTATCTAACGTTTTTATTAGATTTTTATTAACAATGGTTTTTAAACAAGAAAGATACTTGACTCACTTATGGTTTTGACATTCTAGTGGAGTATTACTTCTAGAAAAAAATGGTTTTTAATTTGCATGAAAAAACTGTTCTCGAGTAGGACGGATCCCACGGTTCCTTTTCAAAAGGGATCCGGCTAGTATAACTTTCGGGATCCGTGGATCTATAGTAACAAAAACAGATTAGATAAAAACATAGGTTTTATATTTTTATACCACGAGAAGTGTTTTATCCTACATTTTCTTTTAGCATGCATTCATGACTTCTAATGTATCACGAAGGAATATGAAACATATAAATCACAAGAAAATAAATAATAACAAAGATAACAAGATTATTAGTAATATTGCATTTCAATGCTAAGGATGATACAAAGGATTGGGTATATGATCCCAATGTAGATTAACAACACGAAGTAAATGTCTCCATATGTGAATTTCAACATAGGGAACTCAAGTGCGATGAGCACGAGTGCGATGTAAACCATGTTGATGACGAATCTTCTTGGTTTCGGTTGAGATGGAATGAGGAGGAAGATGAAGTTTTTGAGTGAGAGGAAATTTTTGAAATTGGAAGATTTGAAAAAGTGAGGATTTGATAGAGTGGTCGACGATGGGAGTATTTATGGGGAAGGAGGAATTTTTGAAATTCGTGTTTTGTTTTATTATTGGATTAAAATAAAAGAAAACAAAACATAAGTTTTATATACCACGACTTTAGACGAGAAATAAGACACGTATGTAAGAAAAAGGCTTCCTAATGAAGCTTCATGTAAAACATGTAATTAGCACAAAAGATAATCATATAAATACCTAAATAGGTATACTTAATTATCAAGCAAAGTAAAAAGAAAATCATACCTCTAGCGCACTTAGGAATATCTTTACAAATGACACAGCAAATGTCACTTATACTATTCCAGCAAATGTCAACACGACAAAGAAGATTAGTGCAATTAAATGAAAAAATAAATAAGAAAAATGTTGTTATCAAATCAACATCCAAACATATAGTTTTAAAAGACATGGTGTTTGTTTTTATGAAAAACCTTCTTTGTAGTTTTCAATTAACCATGGATCGTATCAAGTTTTTAAAGTATAATATACTTCAAGAAACTTGGTAACGAAGCTCTGATGCCAATTGTGGAAAACTAGAAGGGGGGGTTGAATAGCTTTACCAATTAAAACTTCCTTTTAAACAATTTAGATCCACTTATGTCAATCTATTTGGTTGTGTATGTTGGATGTTGATAAACAAGCATATAAAGATATGTAATGAAAAGATAAGAGTAAGAAGCACAAAACCACAACGCGAGTATTTATAGTGGGTCGGCTACAAGGACACCTTCCTTGCCCTACTTCACTCCCCGAGTCACCTACTCGAGAGTTCGTAAACACTACACCAATCTCCTTATGGCGGAGAAGCCTTCACAACGTCGCCTACCCTTTTTCCGGTGCTAGGCTAACCACCGGGTTCTTTCACTCCAAGGTGAACCAAACCTACACAACGTCGCCTACCCTTTATAAGGTACTAGGCTAAGTACCTAGTTCTTTCACACCAAGGTGAACTACACCTTCACAACGTCGCCTACCCTTTATTAGGTACTAGGCTAAGCACCTAGTTCCATTGCAATGGAGGAACTACTACCACACTACACCAACGACTAATCCCAAAGGAGATCTACTCCTTTACAACATCATCAAGGACATCAATATCCTTGGATCTAATGCTAGTCTATCTAGTACATCGAAACACACCATATCGAATGTACATCTAAGGCACCTTTCGTTAATGCCTTTGACTAGATCTACAAGACACCTTTCACTAATGTCTTGTGTCTTCAATTCTAAGCACCTTTCATTAATGCTTCAAGTCTTGACTTCTAAGAACCTTTCACTAATGCTTCTTGTCTTGACTTCTAAGCACCTACCACAAGCACATTTCACTAATGTCTTCAACACTACACATCTTTGAAGAAATAAAGGAATCATCAACAAGAAGACTTCAGTAGCCTTGATGATGAGGAAACTTGGCAACTCATGGACTTGAGCTTGCTCGACTTCAAAGGTGGTGATCTTGCCTTTAAGAGGAACCTAAAGGATCACACAAAAACAAAACTACAAACATAGATCTCTTGGATCTAAGGTTAGTGAGATTTAACTCAGGGGAGAAAGTGTGTTAGAAAGGGGTGAGAAATAATGAAGAAATGGCTCACTATTTATAGAGGAAAAATCCTACTGTTCCCCAGATCCCACGGATCCCTTCCACAAGGGATCCGTCTAGCGTTAAGCTAGGGATCCGTGGGACGCTCCCTTTTACCCATGGGTATTTTGGTTATGGGTCATGGGTCATGGGTTGAACCATGGATCTTTGGCTAGATACAATGTATCCTTAAGTGCAATGCACTTGGTCACTTGGGTATGGGTTGATCCATGGGTTATGGATATCATCCATGTATGATATAAGCATGATGTCATGTAATGGGTTATGGGTCAAGATCCATGGGTTATAGGCTTTGGGTTGTACCCACCTACATTCAATGTATTTGCCCAATGGGTTGTGATACTTAAGTTTCTACCCATTTATATTACCCAATATACTACGTACTAGTTATGTGTATATTTTATCCAAATGTGTAAACACTAGTTGTTGTACATATGTATTACTTAAATCATAAAATCACTTATACTTGTTTTAGTGTTTTATGTGAAAATGTGAATATGTTAGAAACTGTTAGTTCAAACCATTTACGTATTTTATTTGTTTCGTTAATATGATTTTACGTTTGTTATCGACAAAACATTAGAAGATCGTAAAATATAAATAAATGTTTTTACGGCTTATTTGTATTAACAGTCTTTTCACCTCAACGGGCCAGTCCCTCCAAGGAATCCATCATATCAGAGGTATTGAAACTCTATGATGTGGTTGATAAGCAAAAGATTCACCATGAAGTACAATATACTGAAGTCATTGAATCAGATATTGAAAATATAGGAAATAGCAATGTTGTCCCATATGAACAATATGTGAAGCAAGATGACAGTCTTATTGTACCAAGTGATGAATCTTCTGCAATTAACAATGAATGCATGCCTGATGAATACACTGCATTTGTGCCTGATGATTCCTTGACCACTGAACTCAATACTTATAAGGATCAGGTTGCCATATATGAACAGCGTGCTAAGTTTGAACTGACCACTCGTGAGCAGGAGATGGATATCCAAATGCGTACACTTATCAGAAAAAGCAAATTTAGGGAAGAAATATTAAAACAAGAGTTAAATTCCTTACAAGAAAAGCTTAATAAAACTGCTAAGCAAAAACAAGAACTTCAAGAAAATATGAAAGTGCTTAAGCAGGAATTCAATGCTAAGGAATCAAAACTTTTAAATGAATTTTCCAACCTAAAAACTTTGAAAAACAAACTTGAAAACAAGTTCTACATACAAGGAAACACCCTTCAGACTGCTCACATGGTTACTAAACATAGAGTCTTAAGTGATAAGCATAGTATTCCTCTTGTTAATGAACCAAATCCTGAGGTTGGTAAGAAAGCTAAAGCCGCTCAAAATGTAATCTATGATGGCAATGAGATTCTTAAACCTAGACAGAAACCTAGTTGTATTGAGTGCACTGTGGAAGGTATTTAATTAGAAGATGCCTCTAAGGAGAAAATGAATAAGAAGCTAGAAGATCCTGAGTATAAAAAGCGGAACATAACGGTCAAACCCCATGATTACACTAAAGAAAATTGGATTTCCCTGAACAAGTTTAAGCCTCAAACCCTTTTAACACCTGAACAAGTGTTCTGGAAAAAGGATATGGATAAGCAAAAAGCAGATAATCTTGTTGAAACAAACACTCCCATTAGGAAAGTGCTTCCAGCTACTGTGTACCCTCCGAATACACCAATGCATTTAGTTCCTAGAACTCTTCCCACTAAGAGCAAGACCTTAATCAGCCTGTATGTTGTTTATCAACTATTCATTTATTTTGAGAAGACTTGCAAGAAGAGAATCACACCTACAGGGATACTGAAGGGGAAAAGGGGTTTTGAGCAAACTAAAGAATGCTATTTAACTGAGGTCATGCCTTTCTTTAAACAATTAAAAAGTTAATTTGAGAGTCTTAAAAAGGGAATAGACACAGAGATTAAAGAAATGGAAAAGGAATTTGATGCAATGATAGTTGAAGTCAATAATTATGAACGTGAGCTTAAGAATAATGAAATTGAGAGGAAAATCTGCACATCTTTAATGATAATATGATTTCTCAATGTGTTGCTCAAGATGTGTTATACCCCTTTATCACATATACCTTATCACAAATAGCAACCTTTACCACACAAACACCCACGTTATATAAACAGTAGGCGTAGAGAAAGAAGGATAAAGTAAAGAACTTGGTGACTTGAATGATGTAAACCGTGTATGTTTAGAGAGGTAGAGAGAAGAAAATGAAAACAATAAGTTGTATATTGCTTCAAAGGAAAAACACACACACACACACTCAAGCACACCCCTCAAATGACATACTTGAGGGGTATTTATAGTAAGAGAGGATGATGCCCTAAGGCTTGGCCATGGGCCTTAAGATGGACTTGGATTGGGCTTGGGTTACACAAACTAGACAAGGCTAGCTTAACTTAACTAATGCCCAATTAGCTTAGCCCAATCCACGAGCCCGTTGACTATTCTATCACGATATCTAACACACATTACAAAGTTCCTAATCGTGAATGACCATCACTTCTAATAAAAATAATCAAGGCTAACAATCTCCCCCTAAGGGGTGGTCATTTAAAAGATGCTCCACTTGAATAGGTCTTTAATCTTTTTGAGCTTGAACTTTGTGAGTAGATATAGAATAGTCTTGATTTTTGTTCCTTCATGCTTTGTGATCAGTTAATGTGGTTGTTTGCCGTTGTCAACTTCGTTGGTTAGGTGTCTCCACGTCTTTCTCCACCATGCTCACACTTCTATTTGACTTTGATTTACCAATGACGTAGTTCTCTAGTCTTTATACTTTGAGGATTCTTTGACATTGACGAAGGATCATCTTTAACTTTGTTGCCTTTGATTTTGATGAGAACTTTCATGTGTTGTTGGTATGAGCATGTGGCGAGTCTGCACGATCCATCCGCTCCGGAGATTCCATAAGAAGAAAACATAAAACAAGTTAGTAATAAGCGGATTCCGGCACTTACAAGTTTGAATTTCGAGGGTGTTATCAGCATAGTGTGAAAACACGTCTCTAATTCTCACAGAGGCCGTTCCTGAACTGGAGTCCCACAAGTGAGATAACGCGATATACCGAAATATACCTACAGTTCAGATGAGTCGCTGAGGTACACCGAAACATCACCCCACGACTGTAGACCGTTTGAGACATACTAAGCGTAATCCACGGAATTACCGAAGTGACCTGCTGTCAGGGCTACTTGATGTTGACCCTGGCAGGAATTTCCATTCAATCACTGAAGATCACAGAAGTGAAACTTCTCATAAATGTTCTGGCAGATTGCTAAGACCTGCGTAGGACTCTAGAATATATCACTTGTGTCCTTATTGATGAACAACAAGCGATGTCATGTCAAGTGTTCCTATGAGATCTTTTTATGAATCTCGTGGCTCTAGACTCAATAAGTGCATTTTGGTTTTCCTGAGCAGAGACTAGGGAGAGGGTCTCCTTCTTCAACACCAACGATCTCTAAGATAAAGTCAATAGATTATGTAGGGTTCCCAGTGAGAATGAAACAAATCCTTTTAAGAGGAATTGAGTGGCTAGAAGGTTTAGTGCAGTGCGTCACTGGGTCCATGACGTCTTTGTCTTCAATACCAGTGTCAACTAGTGACAACCAGTAGCATATGTATTGAACCCGGTTTCTGCCCTACGGTTGAATATGGAGGGCTGTTTCTTTTCACCCTTTCTTTTACATTTCTTTTTAATTCTTCAACCCCTTCTTTCTCCTTTCTCACATTACTCCTTTTTTCAATCATTCCTAAGGACTTCTAGTTCTAAACTATTGGTGATGTCCTTGGGTAGATCCCTCCGGCTCTGGCGGATCATAGGACGGATTTCCTATCCTTAGTCACCTTATAACTCCATGACTGTCCTATTGTTGCCATAAAACCATTTTTCTTGAAAATCTCTCATAGTGTTTATGATTATCAAAACATTTTGTTAACACCTTGAGGGTTTTGTTTTTCAGAAACACTCCCCCTTCACATGTGCTTATATTGTTTTAACTGAAATCTGCACAGAGAGGGTAGAGTTCGCACTTTTTGAATTGATCGACTTTAAATGAACAAGACCGATTCGAGACACGTTTACATCACTAGAGAACTAGCTTGAAATTATTACCCGTCCTGGTCAAGTCATAGAAAGTTTCTCGAGATGGTACACGATTCCTCGTCAATTCATTGGTTTCAACTGAGTCGAGCTCATTTGAGATTCAAACAACGATCATTAAACTTTTTGATCACATTTTAATCACGTTTTCTCCCCCTCAAAAATAGCATATCCATGATGTTTTTGAAACAAAATGATTAAAAGATATGTTTTTCGAAAAGCATTTGGAGAGAAACTGATTTAGCATGAATTTTGGAACAATTCTGGTGTTATACTCCCCCTTAACGAAAGCATATTTTTCAAACAGAAAATTTAGGATCAATTAAGGGTTTAGAGGGAGTTTTCTTGGTACCAAATGTGAGAGATTTTGAAAAATTTCGAATCAATGGTACGCAAGATCTGAAAAAGATTTTGAAAATCTTTTGAAGATATTTAGAGAAAAATTATCTTCATTTGTTTTAGGATAAGTGCTCGATATTTATGAAAATCAATTTTGTGTAGCACTTTCCTTTCTTTAAAGATCGGGTTACAGTCTGAAGTAACTGCAAGGCATTGTTTTTAGGAATAGTGCTTGAAAAATATTTAAAACCTTTGATATTGATAAGCACTTTCCTTTCTTTGAAGCTCGGGTCCTGAACTGATGTGTCCAGAAGCCATTATTTTGAAGTCCGGGTTTCGTACTGAAGTATACGAAAGCCATTTTGTTTTTATAAGAAATTTTGAGAAATGACATGTTTTAGAAAACATTAAAAGAACTCTCGCTCAAGCATCTGTACATGCCCGTATCATTGTTGAATGACATTTCTAGATACGTACAGAATATCGATTATACAAGAGACATGTCGTGAGAAGAATATTTTTGGATTTTTGATTTTATATTGTTTTTGTATTTTTTGAAAGATTTCTATTTTTATATTTTTCTTTTGTTGGTTTTTCAAATTTTGTATTTGGTTTTTCAAAAATATTTACAGAGAAGATTTGAAGAAAGAGAAATTACGTTGGGACAAGTAAAAGTGGAGTTAAGAGTGGAACTAGAAAAGGATTTCCACATGCGAAATTGGCATAAAGTTCTTCTTTACCACACGGGGTATATGAACCTTCAACACTTTTACAAGTACCTGCATCCACAGAAGAAGAATTTTCACAAATAACAGTGTTAGAAGTACATGTTTCCTCACGGCGAGGGTGATCACTATCAACGATTGTAGTGGATCTGACTTCCTTATCCGAATGATTTTCACTATTATCTGTGTTGGAGCAATTATCAAAAATCTTTCTTGTGGGAATCCATCTAAGACCTATTGTGTTGAAAACTTTGAACGTGGGTATCCACTTAAGGTAAGATCGAGGAGTTGTTTTCTTATCAGATGCAGCGGAAGACTCATTTTTAGAAAAACTACGTCCTGAAGAGATCGGCCTATTAGGTGTCTGTTTGTTTGTCTTTTTATCAACAGGCTTGTTTCTATTTGGAGTCTTAGTGGATTGTGCCTTGGCACGAGAATTATCTTTCTTGAGATATTGTAAGGCACATGCATCATGATTAGCTAAAAAGACACATTTTTTACATGTAGTACAGACAAATTCAATATTCTTGTTTAAAACAGCAGCTTTAACTTTGTCACTACAGTCTTTTGGAAATTGATTCTTGTTCGAAAAAGACTTAGAATTCCTAGTGTTGTTTTCTAAGGGCATAGCATTTTCTTTTGCGCAACTACTCTTAGATGCAAGCCAATCCCTAGTCTTTTGTAGAGTGTTTCTAGGTAATGGTTTACTACTACTAGCAGTGCCTTGAAATCTTGTAGAATTCATCACCCTAGATGTTGCACCTAGAATTCCATCTTTTCGAGTCTGTGCCTTTTTCCTAGCTTCTTCTAGATAGTGATTGTTGACCATGTTGTTAGAACCAACAGATTCTTAAACTGGATTTTTGGTCACATTCCGTGTACTAGTCCTAGAAATGCCAGGTGTAATCACTTTTGGTGTTTCAGCAATTGCTTTTCCTTTTTCAAAACTTTTGATAATTCTCTTTTTAATAGGCAGGGACTGTGGAGTGACTGTTTTTGACAAATCATTTTTCTCATTGACTTTTGGAGGAGGCATAGAAACAGACATTTTTGGTTTGGAAACCGGTTTGGGAACATTTGCTTTCTCCGCAGTCAATGGTTTTGTAATCACAGTATCCACTGCCTTTCCTTTTTGACATTCTCTCTGAGCCCTCAAAAGATAATTTTTCTCTTTCATGTCATTGTAGGCACGCTCATACGACAGTTTGTCATACTTGCATTCCTCAGTTTTTCGATCAAGTTGTTTAAAATATGAGACATTTTCTTTTTCAAGTTTCATAAGAGCTTTTTCATATTTTGAAACAATTTCAGAGGTCTCATACTGGAGTCTTTCATGTTCTTCAACAGAATATGTTTGTAAGATAATGGACATGATATCGGTAGTCATAACATCTTCGAAGAGAGAATCATTCAAATTTTCCAAAACTTTGATGTGTTCAAAACTATCATTAGCTTGCTTTACCAGGGATTTATGGTCCTTGACAAAGTCAATTGTTTCTTTCAAAAAGGCTTGTTCAAAATGAATTACCCTAGAGTTGATGTTATTCAGCTGAGGGGCAATTTGAGTTTCAAAAAACTTTTTCTGTTCATTATCAAAACTATTAAACCAGATGTTTGTTCTAATATTGGTTTTAGTTTTAACGGTCTCTTGAAGATCTGCAATTCTCGTTTTCACATTTTCCAAAATACTTCGCGCTTCACTTATGTTAAAAGGATCGTTTGAAGACATTTGTTCAATGTTCGAAAGAGAATTGGAGACAACAACTGGTTTTGAAACTGATTTTGAAACTGGTGTTGACACTTTGTTTGAAACACTTGGTGTGGTGGAAAACTTTGATTGTCCTTTTTGAGAAACAAAAGGAAGAACATTAATTTGGTTCCATTTGTTATAATCAATCGGTTTGATTTCCGGATGTTTTTGTTTCATTTTAGATCTACTCTCCTCAGATAGTTCCAACGTTTCAAGAGAATCATGAACAATTATGGGTTCATGCAAAGGTTGTCCATTGTTCAACACATTCTGAGATTTCTGAGCTTTCTTGAGGAACGAAGAAGGGTTGTTACCAAGTGCCATCTTATGTGAAGTATGAAAAATCGGATTTGCTTGATTAGAAAGCATCTTGTTTGTTTTAGCGGAATGACCCGTTGTAAGAAGCAAATTATCCAATTTTTTGATAGTTTCATTTTTATCCAGAATTTCATCAAGAAGAGAATCTTCTCGTTTTGAAAAATCAGCAATAAACTGTTTCTTCTCTTTTTCAAGATTAGAAAACAGTATTTTTTGTTTAGAAAGTTGGTCATTTAGTTCAGAAATTTCCTTGTTTAAAGATTTTATTTTCAAGTTCAAATTCAAATCAAGTGTGTCATACTTGAGTTGCAATTGTTTTTCTCTTAAAACAGAATCTCGATAACCAATTTCTAATTCTGATAGTTTGTTTGTATGAAATTCAAAGGCTTTGGCATGCTCCTTGTAACTCTCAAGCTCAGCGGTCAATTTGGCATTTGCGGCCTTAACTTCGCGATTGACCGTTCTAACTTTCTCAACTTCAATGCCACATTGATTAATTAATGATTCAAAATAAGCACGTGTTTTCTCATCATTAGCACCATTCTGTGTCACTTGACCTCCATTAGGATCCATATATGGAGTTTCAGAGTTAACATTGCTATTAACTTGCTCTCCCACATATGTGTCATAATAAGGTTCGGGAGACACAGAATGTGGCTTCTCATGAGTAAACGAATTTGGTACCTCATTGAGTGAATATGTGTCATAGACTGGAGGTGTATCAAAAGTAGCACTTGATGTTGAGTCCTGCTGATTGATTATAAGACAGTAGCTTGCATTATCATTTGCTTTCTCTGCCCGTCCTGGATACAGAAATTCGTATTCCTCAGCAGTCAACTCTATTCCCAATTTTTCTTTCTTTGCTAACAGAAACCTGTACTTGAGGTTCGGAGGTAGCATACTGAACCGACGATACCCTGAACCTTGGCTTTGAGGTTCGGAGGTAGCATTCTGAACCGAAGTCATAAAACAGTTATTCCCATTTTGATATCCCATATTCTGATTCACAATCTGACCCCCTTGATGTCCAACATACTGCCCTGCATATTGCATCTGATTCCCCATTTGTATGCCTGTAGTAAATCCATTCTGATTCCCAATAACATTAACCATGTGTCCTTCTTGACTCATATGCATAGATGGTTGAGCAAACTGCGTATTAAACTCTGAAAACCATGTATTGGCGAATCCACCAATAGCATTTGTGAAAGCAGTTTTGAGACGATCTTAGTCAGTTGCCATTGATGAAGGTATGATATGATAAAGTTGATGTAGGATCGATTCAACGATAAAGGAGTTGTGGTTGATGAAGATTAAGCTCAGTTGAGGTGTTTCCGAAAGTCGTACTCTTAACCTTGGTTCTTAAAAAATTTCGCCCAAAATTTGAAATTCACTATAAAAATCAATTCTAAGGTCGTATGAAAAATTTGAGTTTTGACAATTTTGACACCAAATTTTACCAAAAAAATTTGAATTTAGGCACAAAAATTTGAATTTTTGACCAAAATTTTCACAGTTAAACCAAAATTTGAATCTCGCGTAAAAATTGAACGTTTAGTATCCTCAAATTTTTAAATTTTACTCAAGTTTTCCCGCCATTTTTTTTTTTTTTTTTTTAGTTTAGTATCCTCATTTTTTTTTTTTTTTTTTTTTTTTTTTTTTTTTAACCTTATGCGTAGAAAGAGCTTAGGCGTAGACCGAAGAAGTTACGAGTAGGATATGGGCTTAGGCGTAGAGAACAAAAGTTACGAGTAGGATATGGTTATGAGTAGGATGTAGTTACGAGTAGGATGTAGTTACGAGTAGGATCTTATGCGTAGGAAGCTTAGGCGTAGGATTCCTTAGGCGTAGGATCTTATGCGTAGAAAATATCTTACGCGTAACCTTAGGCTTATTGTATTCAAAAAAAAAAAAAAAAAAAAAAAAAAAAAGAAAAATTGTAGGACCGATAAAACTTATGATTCATGTGGTTCGGGGGGTCGGGGAAGCTCAAAGAATGAATAAGACATGGTATTATTTAGATTAAAGTAAAGGGAAGATGTGTGTGTTTCTAGAGAGAAGAAGAAGAAACCACACACACTTCTTTACAAAAAATGAACTTCCTACCCTCCTAGTTGGGACTAGGAGGGGTATTTATACTTCAACAAGCCTAACTTAGCACTATTGACTAAACTAGTCCTTGTGAATGAGTAAAAGAATAAACTAATGCAATTCCCGTAATGACTTCACTTTAGCGAGGCTAACAATCTCTCCCCAAGTGATGTCATACGGGAGTTGCTTACAATGTTCCCTACAAGCAAATTAAATACAAAAGATAAGCTCAGCAGCTCCAAGAGTGTCTTCATAGTCTTCAAACTTCATGAATCTTCTCAGCTGCCATCTCTTTACTTGCAGAAGAACAATATGAGCAAATCTAATTAGGGATTAAATCTGACCTTTTTGCTCTCCCCTAATTAGTGCTCTCCCCCAAACTGACAACCTTTCTGATGAATTTCCTGAATTCGAAGAAGTCTTTTGATAATTAAATTAGAACCGTCTTTAGTCTTTTAACACGCAGCGGAAAATGTAGAATAGACTGTCGACTCGTCCTTCTTCAAGATTGTCCATTCGGGGGAATAAGATATCAACATCTTCATCTCACTAAATGCATTCCAGTTATCTTTCATATATCAAATCAGCCCATAATGTACACATTTCTCTCCCCTGAAGGTTACGATTTATCGGAATCAGCATATAATTGTGTACATGAAGCATTAACTGGAAGCATTCTATCATAAATCAAATCAGCCCGTGAGAAGATGTCGATGAACAATACCATTTGACATTGTCTAACTCATCTCAACCCCCTGTATCAAAATTCAACGGCTGTCTGTAGTAACCACATGTGAGGATAACCCAATATGACGAACTTGAGGATGAAGTAAGATCTCCCGGAATAGTTACTTAAGCTTGTACTAACCTGGTGAAAAAGAACGGTGTACCCAATGTACAAAACCTCTTGGCGTATCCTCAACTACGTGAGACACCGAAGTGATAGCGACTTTGTGGGTTAAGAGAGAAAGAATCACAAAAGTAACTAGATAGCAAGTCTTCATCACACTCAACATATTTGCCCAGACAAGTCATCTTCGCGGAATGGAAGAAATAAAGAAGACGAAATAAGTACACGCGCCCGTCAAACGTCACTTCACACCCAAATAAATAATAAAGAGTCATCTCCGTGGTCACGTTAAAATTCATCGAAAACTTTAGCCGTGAACGTAGTATCCTCGTGAAATTTGTACCATACCAAAATAATACCACTCTTAAAAATGTGTATCCTCAATTTTTTGAAGAAATATTCGGATACCACCTTTTTATTCCATAAATCTGTTTCAACGTTTCAATGTCATGGCTCAGTCCAAATATAATTTCATCAGCCCAAATATTCAAAGGAGAAGCCCATGAATAGAAGCAGTAAAACAGATCTATCAGCCCAGGTCCACCAAATCCACCCAATCCTCCAAACCGGATATCAATAAAACGTTTCACCACATTTAACCTAAACCTAAAATACATTCTTCACAAACAGTCGCCTACCATCAAACTATTTCTCTCACCTAACATTTTACATATCCCAAAATCTTAGAACTTTTCTTATCATCACATCAAATGAATCTCATAAACACCTATCCTTTTTAACCACGAAACACTTGAAACAAGAACCTAAATCCCACTTACGGACTTGCTTTTGAAATTATGAGCGCCGGCTTCAAGATAACGCGACATCAAGATCTTAGAAAAGGTCTCGGGTAGGTTTGTGATTGGTGTTTATCCTGTAAACCGAACAAAGAGAATGATTGAGACTGAAGTCTTGGTCATTCTTTGGTAGTATTCGGATATTTAAAGAAGTTGAGTCTTTTAAAATGGATTCGATTGTAGTTTGAGTGAAGAGAGATGTGAGGGTTATTGGTGAGTCTAGATATAGGATATATGTTGGGTTTTGTTTTGGAACACTCGGACTGATGATGTTATGGCTGAGGTCTTGATGTTGTAAATGGTATATGGTATGTGGTCAAGTGGTCCCCCTTTTTTTTTGAGTCAAGTCTACGCATAAGTTTTTCTTGCTCCAACCTTATGCGTAGCTTTTTTCTTCTCTTATGCGTAAGCCAAATTGCTTACGCGTAAACATACGCGTAAACATACTTGCTTATGCGTAAGCCTGGTCGAGGTTATGCGTAAACCATACGCGTAAACCTTTTCTTACGCGTAACTTCACAGCTACGCGTAACTTTCACTGTAGATATTCTTAAGCGTAGAAAACTAGGGTTTTGACCCAGTTGACTTTTTCCGGCGAGTTTTTCGACCATGTTTTTCCGACCATCTTTATACAAAAACCCAGAAAAGCATATAAACTGCTTCTATTTTGACCAGTTAACCAAGAAGATGACGGTTTGACCAAGGTTTGACCACAAATATTTTCCACGGATTTAGTACAAAAAAGTCACAAAAATGATGTTATCAAGAAACTGAATCTTGAACCAGAAACAGAAACTGAAAACTGCACATAAAAGATGTTGACTATTTTGACCAAGATGATACAATATTCTTAATAAACTGTTAAACCTCAAAAGTTGGAAAAAAAAATTTCCGGCACATAAAAATTGGTTAAAAACAGTTTAAACAAACATACGAAACCACACAAATCTATAAACAGAACAACCTGGCTCGTTATACCAATTGTATTACTGCATCTCAATTTCATGAATTATCTGTTGCTTTGAAAGTTTCCCATGATCGTGTCATTGAGCTTGAAATAACAAATTCAAAATTGCATGATAAAATAGAACAGGATGATCATGATAACCTGGTCAAACATTTTTCTAAATTAGAAGTTGAACATCTTGCTTTGCAATTGAAATATCAACATCTCAAAGAAAATGTTAAAACCTCAAATATCAAGACATCCTCTGATGCTCCTGAGTTTGATGCAGTTTTTGAAATTAGCAAACGTGATGAACAAATTCGAGCTCATTGCAACACGATCAAAAGATTGAAAACCCATATCTCACAACTAAAGGGAGAAAAGTATGATGGTACTAGTTCCCGAATGCCTCCACCTTTAGATTCTCAGAATTTCCAACTTCAAAACATTATGGATAACTTGCAAAAGGAAAATGATTGTTTTAAAGCTAAAATTTCAAAGGTTAATGATCAAAACAAAGAGTTATGTGATTCATTCAAAGTTAATCATGATAAACGCATTGAAAAGATAACTTCTTTACTTAACGATATTGAGAATCTGAAGCGTGAGGTGAAAGGAAAATTGCCAATCTCTATTTGCAAATATTCTGTTCCTAAGGTTACTGTGTGTGATAAGTATGCTATCGATATGTTATATATTCCCCCGCCCATTAGGAATAATGAACTTGCACATAAAGCATATCTCTCATACCTTAAGGATAGTTTGAAAGGTCTTCGTGAGATGGTTGAAGATGAAAGAATAGAAAAACCTTTTGATAGTACTATAGCCTATGCCTGCATGGATGCCAAAAGATCTCAAGAACTCTTAGAGTATGTAATTGTCACAAGTCCGAAATCTAGTAATAGGCGAGATAGAATAGTTGCACCCAGTTCTATGCCTAAGAATGTGACTCTTAATGTGCCTCACAAAACTTTAGATCCAACGACTTCTAGACCACTAATGCAAAGAGTAGTATCACCAACTAATATTCCTGTTGTTCCTTCTACAGGAGTAATCAGCAACACTAAGGTTAGCGGGTCAAAGCCTTCAGGAAATAAAATGCGAAGTAGGATCTTGCCAGCCCAAAGTGTTGAAGAGAAGAAAGTAGAAGAACACCCTAGGAAGAATAAGTTTGAGTTAAATAAAACGAATCGTGTTGATTCTAGTATTAGCTATAAGCGTAATGTAATTAATTCCAATTATGCTGCCTTTTGCAAAACATGTAAGAAATGTTTGATTTCAGGTCTTAATCATGAATGTGTTGTGAATGAGGTAATTAATGTTGGTGACACTCCAGTCAAAATTATAAAAAATGCTAAACAGGTTAAGGAGATCTGGAAGCCTAAAAGAAAAAGGTTTAGCACTTATTGGAAGCCTACAGGAAGAAAATTTAGCAATGTGGGTTATCAATGGAAACCTACTGGCTGGAAATTCAAATTGAATGAATTTTGTCCAATGATGTCTAGATCTATGCCTTCTAAGAAATGGAAGCCTACTGGTAGAATCATACCTTTAAGAAGTTTTCACACTTCACATAGGTCCATTGCCACTACTAGTCCTGCCTCCACTAGTGAAGTTGTCATAGCTTCTAGACATGCTGTAGGTATATCAATTGCATGTACTAACCAACAGGAACCCATTATTCCATGGGGATCCAATGCTTCCAGTTATCCACAACTGTCTATGTTCAAATGCAGGTCGTACAAATCGTCCTTTGGTATTTGGACTCAGGCTGCTCAAAACATATGACTGGAGATCGCTCGCGGCTCATGAACTTCGTGAGTAAATTTTTTGGGACTGTTAGATTCGGAAACGACCATTTTGGAGCAATTATGGGTTATGGAGATTATGTTGTTGGTGACAATGTAATTTCCCGGGTATACTATCTTGAAGGTCTTGGTTATAATTTGTTTTCTGTCGGTCAATTCTGTGATTCTGATCTAGAAGTGGCCTTTAGAAAACATACTTGCTTCGTTAGAGAGCTTGATGGTGTGGAACTTTTAAGAGGAACACGTGGAACAAACTTATACACCATCTCTATCAAAGATATGATGAAGTCTTCTCCAATCTGCTTGCTGTCAAAGGCCTCTTAAACAAAGTCATGGTTATGGCATCGTCGTCTCAATCACTTGAACTTCGGCACCATTAATAATTTTTCTAGAAAGGACCTAGTAAGAGGCTTACCCAGATTGAAATATGAAAAAGATCATCTTTGTTCAGCATGCCAACTGGGAAAAAGCAATAAATATGCCCACAAAACCAAACCTGCAAACTTTGTTATGGAAGTTCTTCATACCCTTCATATGGACTTGTGCGGACCAATAAGAGTGCAAACGATAAACGGGAAGAAATATGTGTTAGTCGTTGTTGATGACTACTCTCGGTTTACTTGGGTTAAGTTTTTTAGGACAAAGGATGAAACTCCCGACGTCATCATCAAACTTGTTAAACAGTTGCAGGCACGGCTTAATAAAACAGTCAGAATCATCCGCACAGATAATGGAACTGAATTTGTCAACAAAGAACTTAGTTAGTTCTATGAAAGCATTGGGATCAGCCATCAAAGAAGTGTTCCTCGCTCTCCTCAACAGAACGGTGTAGTTGAAAAACGAAATCGAACTCTTGTGGAAGCCGCTAGAACTATGCTAATTTACTCAAAGGTTCTAATGTTTCTCTGGGCTGAAGCCATTGCCACTGTTTGCTACACCCAAAATCGTTCTCTTATCCACCCCTCTCATGGAAAAACTCCATACGAACTTGTTCACAATCGAAAACCTGATCTCTTTTTCCTTCGTGTGTTTGGTGTTTTGTGCTATCCAACAAATGATGGTCAAGATTTAGGTAAATTAAGAGCTAAGGCGGACATTGGAGTTTTTGTGGGCTATGCATCAAATAGGAAAGGTTACTGAATCTACAATTTTTATCAAGATATCATGGAAACAATTCACGTCACGTTCGATGAGCTGTCTGGGCAAATGGCTCCTGGACAATCTAGTTCTGGACCCGCACCTCAATTTTTATCAAGAAGTCCCATCAGTTCCTCTCTCGTACAGAATCACTCCCCTGCAGTTCCATATGTACCTCCATCTGAAGAAGATTTGAAGAAACTGTTTGAACCGATGTTTGATGAATACTTTGAACCCATTGATAATGATCACAATTCTTCACCATCAACAGTGGCGGCTTCTGAACCAATCATCACAGAAAATCCATTTTTCTCAATGTCTCTCACTCCAGAAGCGCCCGCTGCCGATCACTCATCATCATCCTTAAACCCTCCATCATTGGTTGTACATTATGGAATTGGTAATTTTGATGGAGATAACCCTTTTGATTCTCCCGAAGATGCTCCGTTTGACAACGTCTTTGTCCCTGACCCAACACCGGAACCATCTTCATCAGGGGATCCAAACTCTGCTACTTTAGTCCCTCAACAACAACCACACGAGCACCTTAGAAAATGGACACATGACCATCCATTAGACAACATCATTGGGAATCCTTCTCATCCAGTATCCACTCGAAAACAGCTTGCAACAGATGCCTTAAGGTGCTTCTTCAATTCTGTACTCTCCAAGATCGAACCGAAAGATGTTAAAACTGCAATGTCCGAGGACAGCTGGTTTAATGCCATGCAAGATGAAATTCATGAGTTCGATCGACTAGATGTATGGGAATTAGTACCTGCTCTTGACTGCGCCATGATCATTGCTCTAAAGTGGATCTTCAAAGTAAAACTTGATGAGCATGGTGATGTACTAAAGAACAAGGCTCGATTGGTTGCAA
Organism: Chrysanthemum seticuspe; assembly: GCA_019973895.1. Taxonomy (NCBI): domain Eukaryota; kingdom Viridiplantae; phylum Streptophyta; class Magnoliopsida; order Asterales; family Asteraceae; genus Chrysanthemum; species Chrysanthemum seticuspe. The sequence goes on along the minus strand of BPTQ01000001.1, from coordinate 131,921,110 downwards.
AAGGATACCATCAAGAGGAGGGTATTGACTTTGAAGAATCATTTGCTCCAGTTGCACGTGTATCGAGGCTATCAGAATCTTCTTGGCTAATGCTGCTAGTAAGAACATGATGGTCTATCAAATGGACGTAAAGACTGCATTTCTTAATGGAGATCTGAAAGAAGTAGTATACGTAAGTCAACCGGAAGGTTTTGTGAATCCAGAGCATCCTACTCATGTCTATCGCTTGAAGAAGGCCCTTTACGGTTTGAAGCAAGCTCCCAGGGCATGGTACGATACACTATCGAAGTTTCTTCTATCTAATGGATTCAGCAAAGGAGCAGTTGATCCGACACTGTTCACCAGAAAGTCAGGAAAACACTTAATTCATGTTCAAATCTATGTTGATGATATTATCTTTGCCTCGACCGACCCTAAAGAATGTGACCGTTTTTCAAAGGAGAAGGGCTCCAAATTTCAAATGTCAATGATGGGACAAATGTCATTTTTCTTGGGATTACAAATTTCACAAAGTCCCGGAGGCATTTTTATTAACCAATCTAAATACGCAAATGAAATTTTAAAGAAATTTGAATTTTATACCAGTGACCCTATTGACACTCCTATGGTAAAGCGTACAAAACTGGATGAGGACCACTCAGGGATCATGATTGATCGAACAAAATATCGTAGTATGATTGGATCCCTGATGTACCTCACTCCCAGTAGACCAGACATTTTGTTCGTTGTATGCATGTGTGCTAGATACCAGGCTAATCCTACCAAAACGCACCTTGAAGCGGTTAAACGGGTCTTTCGGTATCTCCAAGGAACCATTCACATGGGACTTTGGTACCCGAAGGACACCGGTATGTCACTAACGGCCTATGCAGATGCTGACCATGCAAGATGTCAAGATACACGTCGAAGTAGGTCAGGAGGTGCTCAATTTTTAGGTGATAAGCTTGTGAGCTGGTCTTCAAAGAAACAAATGAGCACTTCCATATCCTCTACAGAAGCTGAATACATAGCCATGTCATCTTGTTGTGCGCAAATCTTATTGATGAGATCCCAATTATCTGACTATGGCTTTGTATTCAACAAAGTTCCTCTGTATTGTGATAACAAAAGTGCCATTGCTCTCTGCTGCAGCAATGTTCAACATTCAAGAGCTAAGCACATTGATATTTGACATCACTTTATCAGGGAACAAGTTGAAAACGGTGTGGTTGAACTATACTTCGTGAGGAATGAATATCAGTTAGCAGATATCTTCACCAAAGCTCTTTCTCGAGAACGTTTTGAGTTTATTCTTCCACGACTTGGCTTAAAAAGCCTACAACCAGAAACACTCAAACGTCTTCAGGAGGAAGACGAGGAGTAAAGGTGTTCGTCTCTATCTATTTCTTGTACATATCTTTTCAAAAACCAAAATACAAAAATAGAAAACCAGTAAAATAAAAATGGAAAAATATAAAACTTTCAAAAATCCATAAAAATTAGAAAATCTTGAAAAATTCCAAAAATATTGTCATTTTGTCATAGTTTTTCTTGGTTTGATAACATCTACGGACTTTGATTTGTCACTCAAAGAATGACACGGGTCTCTAGATGAAGTTCGAATTTAAAAAAAAAAACGAGATGGAGAAAAATGATGGTTTATTGTCATTTCAGGCAGTAACTCGTTTTAAAAGAAAGAACAGAGCCATGCTTTATCTTAAAAGTTTCAACAATCATGCTCTGATTTTAAAAACAAATGTTTGTCACCAAAAAGACAAATGTTTCTTTCCAAATATTTTACCTTCTTGTGATTCTTCTGAAAAATATTTGTCATCTAATGGAAACAAAATTGCTTTGAAAATACCTCAGACTCTATTTTTGAAAATCATCCGGGCTTCTCATTTATCAAAATATCTATCACTCAATCAACAACTATTGTCATTGATTGAGGGGGAGAATAATTTCAATCAAATCAAAAGGAGTATTTTTCAAACAATTGGCACTTAAATGAGAAAGGTCTACTTTTGGTTAATAAAAAAGAACAATGTTTTACACTGTTTTATACAATTGGTTCAAGACCTTGGCTTATGTTATGTTTTCAAAAGATACTCATGCATGTTTAAACAATGGAGTTTAAAGTCTGAAAATCTAATCCTTATCAGTTGAAATGTTTTTCAAAATCAAGTCACAATAATCCTCAAAAGTTTTCAAAATTTATTTAAATCAATAGAGATCACAAATCTCAAAGGATTTGAAAATTGTGATCGGGGGAGAATTTGTGATTTAAATTGGATATAAACTGATAATTTGATAAGTGGTTTAGAAATACAACAACAACAGGCTCTCCTCCCTGCATGTGCAAATGATTTCAAATTTTCCATGCACATATCAAGGGGGAGCATCTATTTTAAACCAAAAAGGATTAAAACATGATTGATTTGTCTCAAAGTGCAGGTACCTTCTAATATGTGCAAAACTCTTTCAAAATCTCGATGCACATATTGAGGGGGAGCTGTCTTAAGAAAACCTCATCCTTCCCCAATATGCTTTATCTACTTGAATTGATCGGGAAGTGATGATGATCATTTTAGAAAATGTTAATCAAAAGATTGGATCTTTCTTTCTCAATCTAAGATTTCAAAAGTCCTCTTGCCTCCATGTGCTAAAATAATTTCTAATACTTAAAGCACATGTTGAGGGGGAGCATTTCTAAAATATCAAAACAATTAAGATGCAAAATGCTTTGATTTATATATCACAAGTATCTTGATTGATTTTTCAAATGGTTTTCAATTGGTTTCAAGGCGGAAGAACAATACCAAAAGACCGACCAATTTTACTTTATGCATGGAGATATAAGGATGATAAGGTTAGGTATTAGTTCCCATGATCCGCCAGAACCGGAGGGATCTTCCCAGGGACAATCCACTAGATAGTGTAGAAGTCCTTAGGTATATTGAGAAAAGGAGAAAAGTGAGAAATGGGAAGAGTGCAGACTGAGATAGAGCTAGTACTGGAACAAACCCAACAAGGTTCTAGTAATGAAGTCTCGGTAAGCACTGAAGGGGTTGAAGAATGAAAAAGAAATGAATGTGAAAAGGGTGAAAATAAATAGCCCTCCAACAATTCAACCTTAGGGCAGAAACCGGGCTCAATACATATGCTACTGGTGGTTACTTAGGTAACACTAGTATTGAAGACAAGACATCATGGATCCAGTGATGCACTGCACTAAACTTCCCAAGCTACTCAAGTTCCTCTTAAAAGGGCTTGTTTCATTCTCACAGGGAACCTACACAATATATCGACTTTCTCTTAGAGATTGTTGATATTGAAAAAGGAGACCCTCTCCCTAGTCTCCGACATAGGAAACCAAATGAGCACAATTGAGTCTAGAGCCAAGAGATCATCAATAAATCTCATTAGGACACATTATTATTGAAGACTTACTATTTCACACAATGTGGAAAGTAAGAATATATCTTGAGAGTCCTACACATTATCCTTGTGGTATTGCCAAGATTTGCTTGTGACATATGGACTTTATCAATGGAGCAATTCATTGTTGAATCAATCCTGGTCCAAGAAAATGGATTGACGGATACCTTTGAAAAACCGTACGTTGTGCTCAAAAACTCTTTTCTTTAGCACTTCGACTGTGTATTGTGTTTTCAAATTTAAAAGGGTATTTATGATTGATAATTGATTTTCCATAAAACCTTCATTGTAGTGCAAAACACTTTCTATTAAGCAATACACGATTGTTTTTAAATCATTTTCATCAATCAGTGAAACTCAATTCGCTGGTTCACTCACTCCGTGTTATCTTCTTTGAGACGTTCCGGTTTGAGAACAGCTAGAACAGCTGCGAAACCCTGTCAAGGAGATTCTTCGGAATTATACCTGATCACAGGCAGTACTTGTATTAATCAACGAGGAACCGTGGACCGTGTACCTCAATTCAACAAAAGTGATCAAAGACACTTTCGTGCATTTTATTGCTAACTGTTTTATGCAGGGACACCCGACGGTTACAGCTGATCAGAATTGAGAAGTCAACCCATTGGTGCATGCTCACACATCGCTCTCACACCTAAAGAAATCATGATATATGCATATCTTCATCAACTGGTTCTGATATTCTTCAATCCATGCTTCTGCTACTATGATACAAATATCTTAATCAACAAATGCTTTCGCAACTCTGATAAGAAGATATCATGATCCAAAATGTGAGCATGTCGGTCCAAAAGTCACAACATCACATAATGGCGATACATCAAAAGGATGAGTTGGAGATTTGATGTGGCTGAAAATCTCAAAACTGGCTCATAACTCAACATCACGTGGATCAGTTAAAGACCTCCACTTGTAAGAACAAAACATGCGGAACATGAAGAATCAAAGACTACGAGCTACAGAGAAAAGAGCTTAATCAAAGAAACCAAGAACATTAAAAAGTAATATATGTTTGTAATCAATGTAATTTGAGGTGACCTCCCTTAGGGGGAGATTGTTAGGATTTAGTAAATCCAGTAGTTAAAGTGTCGGTTACCTCAAGTATATATACTCGTTAGAAAGCTCGTAGTCGTATTCATTTAAGGAAAATAAGTAGATTACTTAGTAACACCGTGGAGGAAAGACGGGTCTTTACCCACTGTATGCCTGATCCACAGCCTAAAGTAGGAGCCCTATGTTTGAACCTATAAATACCCTTTGCCCTCCAAGGCAAAGGGTTGGAGCTTTCATAATACATTTTTCTTTGTCTCACTAAGGTTCCCATCGTCTCCCACTTTCTCTCTCTAAACCGTAAAACTCACGCCAACCTTGTGCTTATGATGTGTATGTGAAAACCAAGATGTTACATATTGACTGTCAGACCCCAGCCATGGATGAAGGGCTCACCGGAACCCCTCCGCCCAAAACCACCTGGAATAAAGAGAAGTGAGATATATATATATATATATATATATATATATATATATATATATATATATATATATATATATATATATATATATATATATATATATATATATATATATATAAGAAGAGAAAGTGGGGAAAGAAAAGAAGCCAGCGGATACCTCCGGTGTAAGGGCCAGCCTGACGGTGGACATTCTCCTTAGCATTCACCCCAGACACGCCAGCCTCAGCTCCTGCGGAAAATAAAATCAGAAATAGAAACACGTATAACACTGACAACACCGCATACTTATCAAGAAAGAACCATACCATGGACGACTGGCTCAGGGGTAATCCCTAGGACAACAGGGGGAACCTCCGCCGCTGGGTTCTCCTCATCAAACAAACCCTCCTCCTGACTACTGGCGCCCCCACCCTCAACACTCTCTCGTTCGTTAGTCTCGGCAGTGTCATCCGGCCTCAAGACATTCAGAGGAGACGCGGAATGAGCACCCTGGGAATTCTCAGGGCTAGACGACACTTCAATAGAAGGAGAAGCCTGCCTCCTCCTCTTCAGGATCGACGATCCTCCAGTAGATGGTCTCTTCTCCATCTGTTTTCTTGATAAGGTTTTAAAATGTACCTTTTTGAGGGGTCGTTTAAGCCCTTATTTGATCACTTTTGTATCCGTTATTACTTAATATCGTTCCTTTTCAATTTTTAGGTCTCTTGAAGGAAAATTGCTGGAATGGCACTTATTTGAACGAAAAGGGGCGGATATACGAAGAAAATGGCCAAAGTAAAGAATCGAGACACTCAAGCTGCTGAAATACAAGGGGACGGCGTCAGGTGTTAATTGCGACGCCGTCGGAGCACTTCTGTGACGGCTCAGTAGCCAAATTGCTTATTTTCAAGTGACGGTGTCAGGCTTTAAAAGAGTAGGCCGTCGCAACTCAGACGGCCTAGATTTGATCCAGACGGCGTCAGAGACTGAAGGGGACGGCGTCACAAGCATAAGGTGACGCCGTCGCAATACTAACGTGGCCAAGACGAAACCCTAATGACGGCGACCCGACGGCGTCACAAATCATAAGGTGACGTCGTCGCGATTGTAATCTTATATATAGAATCCGAATTTTTCAGTTTTAGTGTGTAGTCTTTTTGGAGTAAAAACCTAAACCGAACCAAGGCTGTCTTGTACAGTATTTTAGGGTTCCAAACCCTATCTTACACCAAGATAAGTGTTTTACTTCATTAATTCAATTATGTCTTCAATTATTTGTGTGTATTCTTGCATGTTCTCCATGTCCGGCTAATTTACTTGTGTGTTTGCTTAGGGAATATGAAACTTAATTATTGAATATTGATTGGTTGTCTCTTATCTTAATTGTTAATGATCCAGTAATGCGATAGGTGATTCGTTGTGTAGTTAATGCTTGATTAATCTTTGTGAACCTTAGACTATAACACCTAGAGTAGTGGTAGGCTAAACCATCCGAAGAGTACCTTAGAGTTAGAGTTTATAATTCCTAGAGATTTTGTAGACGAGACCCTTTGGTAGTTTCAAAGAGTTAGGGACAAACGCATACACTACGACTTTGGACACACAACGCGATTAAGAATAAGGACGTGACAATTCAACCATCAATAGGAGATAATTAATGAGTAATAAAACCTAAGTGAACACATCTTTAAACCATCATACGAGCATACAATAATTAGACATAGACTACATACACCTTAGACTAGATAATTAGATAAGTAGAGTAATCGGTAGAAATACCAACCCCCAAATCCAAACCCCGAGATTCGTACCTTTCCATTTTCTAAAAAATATAAAAAAGATAAAAAATAATCTTCCTCAACCCCAACCTTAGCGTAGTAACTTCTCACTAGCATTCCTATTCCCTTAGAGAACGATATCAATACCCGTGGCTTACCCTAATACTACAGTACAACGATTAGGTTCACTGCCTAGGGTGTTATAAAACTTGCTCGAAGAAAAGGAAGTTCCTTTGACCCCGAACGACGGGTGTAGCGTTATCAAGTGTTTGGCGCCGCTGCCGGGGAATAGAATAGCTAGTTAGTAGTCCACCTTGTTTAGGTTTCTTTGCTTGATTCCTATCAAGTAAAATTTTCTCATTTTTAGCTTTCTCATAGTCTATCCCCCTTCTTCATGACCTTTGTTCGTAATCCCATCACTTTTCATCATGGAAGGTGATAACCAACCACCATTCATCAACCTACCACCAAATGACCCGCCAAGAGCCCGTACTCTTGGTGAATACTCGAGACCAAGCCACCTAGGCTATAGGAACACCATTGAGCTTCCCGATCAAGCCCAAACTATGGCCCTGCGATCCGACACCATCCGGTTGGTGCAAAACGGATGTGCATTCCATGGACTTCGTTCCGAAGCTCCTAATCAGCATCTTAGGGATTTCCTTAAAATTGTCGATTCCATCGACTTTGATGCTACTACTCGGGAGACCACGCGTCTGCGTCTCTTCCAATTCTCTCTACGGGACCAAGCTAGTAATTAGCTTGAGCGACTTCCCGCCGGCTCCATCTCAAGTTGGGATGATCTCACCTCTCGCTTCCTTGCTCAATTTTTCCCACCAGGGAGAACCACTAAATTTAGGAATGACATCTTGATGTTCCAACAACGTCAAGGTGAATCTCTCTACGAAGCATGGACTCGATTCAAGGATTTACTTCATAAAGTCCCTCATCACGGCATTGATCTTTGGCTCCAAGTCCAACTTTTCTATGATCATGTCAACTTCCCCACCAAGCGATCCATTAACCAAGCGGCTGGTGGAAAACTTAGTGATCTCACCGCGGAAGAATCATGGGGTATAATAGAAGACCTTGCTCTCTATGACAACGAAAGTTGGAATGACCCCCGTGAGTTGCCCAAAACCGTTAAGGCAATCTCCTTGCCTCCAATTGACTCACAATCTTCCGACCGTAGGATGATCGAGCTTGAAGATCAAGTAAAATTCCTAATGAGCTCCTACGAAAATCCTAAGTCTTCACACCATGCGAACAAAGTTTCTTCCTCGTGTGAGCCGTGTAGTGATCCTCATAACACGCGCACTTGCACTCGATTCCCCGAACATGCTTCCGTTGACTACGCATCCTCGCGTATTAATGGAACGGGAGGAAGATTCCCTACAACACCTGGACCTAGGAATTTCAACGATACCCAAGAAGCTTGGAAGAGCAAGCCCGACTTCTATTGGGGGCAAACCAAAGAATTCACTTCCAATGATTTCTCATGGCCCCCATCTCACGGTCCTAACCAACAAAACATTGAAGGGATGTTGCAAAACCTAGTCGCATCCCAAGAAGCCCAAATAGCTAAGCTCTCGGACCGCTTTAACCAACAACAAGCCGAAATGGATAGGAAGATAGATAACCTTTTGAAAGCCAGGACCAATAGTGATAGGAAGGTTAATGCTATCTCAACTCCCGAAACTTCCGGTGTAGGGATTAAGTACCCAAGTAAGTTAGCTAAGCACGTTCAATTCGTCAATACCATCGCCTTAGTGTAACCTAATAGAACAAATGACGAAGCGAACCATGAGATGATACTTGAGGATAAGGAAACACCGACGAATGAAACAACTGAGGAAGTGAATGAAGTAGACAATGACTATTTCAATAAGTTTCCTACGGAAGAAGAACTATCTCGCCACCCTCACTTAGTGTGTGACCTCCGTCACATGTATGTTAGGAAAAGCCCTAGGATCAAGTTTGGAAACCCTTGGAATCTTAACATACCATGTTGCATAGGACACCTTTTCGTGGCAAAGGCCTACATTGATCGCAAGTCCCCAATCAACATAATGACTAGCACCTACTACAATTGGGTAATGAAGAAGCCTATTCCAACTAGGCAAGACCCCGATAATCCTAGTGTTAGTTGCAATTTTCTTGGTAGAATTAAGGGATTGCCCGTTTATGTAGGTAGTTTCACGTTTCCTACGGACTTCATAATTGTGGATGATATTAGCACGGCCATAGATCCTAGCTTGTCCCACGTTATTCTAGGAAAACCTTTCATAGAAAACACCGGGATGACTTATGATCCCTCATCAGGAATAGTGCGATTCAAGGATGAGACCGACGACATAGCTTACCAAATGCCATTTAAGATTGAGAAGTTTTCATCACTCTCTAACGATGAAAAGGAACTTAAACTGTCGGTCTATTATAGAAGTGAGGAGGATAAAAAGAAAGTAGTGGATTATAAGATTTTCGGTTTCTATAAGGATTGCTTGAACTTAGGACCGGAATATAGAAATGAGTGGGGAGAGGACGAACTCTTAGAGAGGTGTATCATAGGGCACTTATACAACATGGAACCAACCACTAGAGACCGTCATAAGGAAGGAGATGACGGTAATGAAGTTACGTAAGGGCACGACTACGAGTCTAGCTACAAGACTCCTAAATAAAGAAAAGCGCTTCGTGGGAGGCAACCCATGCTTAATTGTTTGCTTGTTAGTGTCATATATCCTTTATTGATTGTTTATTCTCATGTTTAAATTTGTAAAAATGCTTTATTTTGCTTTTAACCTTGTCTTAATTGCATATAAAGGTATTTTACATAAAGGATAAGTGTAGGGAGGATTACACACGTTTTCAAAAGAAATGTAAACATGAGAATAACAATTAATTAAAAGATATATATGTGTGTTTGTTCGAGTCAAATGCTTGTATCGAGTCATAATGGATGTTTTGCAGAAATTTTTCCAGATTCCAAAGATGTAAATTTTCCAGAATTGTTTTCCAGAAAATCGCAGACCAGTTTTTGTCAGGATAACCTGACGGCGTCAGGATCGCAACCTGACGGCGTCAGGAAGGAGTAAAAACAACAGATTACTTTTTTCTCGCTTTCTGAGCTACTTATAAATTTTTGGAATTTTCCAAGTCTTAATTTTCCAGAAATTCTGTAAACATCCATTCCACGAGCATTATATCCTAGTTTAATAGAGTCTTATATATATTATTACCGCCGATTTTACGCGAAGGTTTCGTTTGTTTTCTTCAAGTGTGCAGGTTTAATTTATTAAGAAGAAGATACAAAAGATTGGAAGGAGCTTTTCACGCATACATTCTTCTTGAAAAGGATTTAACCACCACTTTACACGGATCCTACCGAGCTAATCAGGGGAGTATTAGTTTCTTTCGTTTTTCATTACCTTTCATTATCATAACTTTGATACTTTCGGGGAACATTGGGGACAATGTTCAGTTTAAGTGTAGGGAGGGAAAATAAAACGGGAACTTTGAAACTATGTTTATCCTTGATTATTTGCTTTGTCCAATTGTATTTGTGTAATAAACCATGAGAAAATGTCGGTTAGGGTAATTTTGGCACCAAATTTAAAATTTTTCATGACATATAGGAGTGGGCCATTAGTCTTAACAAAAGCGTCTCACGGATAGGAAGTTATATGACTAGCACAAAAACCCTTTACCACCTAAATTCTACCCAAAATGTGAGGATCGCCCTTAGATTAGTAGGAATTAAAGCATTCATCTTTAATGCTTAGAGTGTGAACCGGTAGTATATTAGATTCTAGAACTTGTTTTGTGATGCATCCCGAGATCGCTAGTAAGACTACACTTGTGTAGTTAGGAATAACCAAATGATAAGAGGCATTAGGATAACCCTTGTTTGATACCCATAATATAATTACTTCTTCCACATCGGTTGAGTAATTCCCCCACACCTTTGCGTTGTACTCATCTTTAGTACACGATACCCCTAGTTAACCCCTCAGAGCCTATCCCTTTTGCGGTTCTCGTGATGTTTCGGTTTTTCGGAATATCAATGAAGAGCATTGTTTACACCCCCCCCCCAAATGTACACCCAAATCGCCTTAGCCTACCTTGTATGCACTTACTTTTAGTGCATTATTATCACACTAAACCCTTAGTTCAATTATCTGGATGCTTGCATGAGTTGCTAAGTCGAGTCATATCCTTTGTACATAGTTTTGGGACGATTGGGACTCATGGGAAAAGTTAAAGTTTATGAAATGACTGGAAGGGAACGTTAAATTCCCTTATTTGTGTAATAACGTACTCCAAGTGTTTTGATCTTTTCAATTCGGGTCAAATTAGTGTTAAAGTAATAAAAACTCAAGTGTAGGGATGTGCCTATTAATCCCTATCATTTTGATGTTACCATAGAGGATGGTAGAGTAAAAGTGTAAGGAAAAAAAATCGAAAAAAAAAATAGAAAAAGAGATAAGAAAAAAAATAGAGTGTTCAAAAAAAAAACAAAACAAAAAAATATACGGGCTACCATCCTACATCTATCCTTTAAATTTATGTTTGTTTGTTTCAGTTAGCTAGAGTTTAGAGTGTCGAGTCTTGGCTTAGCAACGCCATTCTTCATATGCTTGTAACATAGAGATTTTTGACTTGCCACCACTAAATAGCCTATCCCACCAAACCCTTTGTTTTTCTACCGTAAGCCTAACATTACAACCCTTTAAAGACCTCTTTGATAGTCTTTCCTAGGTGCTTACGCCAAAGCAATGGAGGTTTGATCTATTCTCAAGCCTATGGTTATCTATGTACTAGGACCGGTTAATGAGTGTTTATCTTCCATTTCAAACTTGTTATATTTCATATACACCCGAGAGATGTGAGTATCCAAACACCCCATGTGAGGTGCTAGTATGTAATTTCCGTGCTTGTTATGACTTTTGCGGGGCTTATATGTGTTGTGGATTGTTCTAAACCAATGCTTCATGACCCCTAACTTATAAATTAATTGGCTAAAAGCACATTTCTTGAGGACAAGCAAATACCAAGTGTAGGGATATTTGATAAGGTTTTAAAATGTACCTTTTTGAGGGGTCGTTTAAGCCCTTATTTGATCACTTTTGTATCCGTTATTACTTAATATCGTTCCTTTTCACTTTTTAGGTCTCTTGAAGGCAAATTGCTGGAATGACACTTATTTGAACGAAAAGGCGCGGATATATGAAGAAAATGGCCAAAGTCAAGAATCGAGACACTCAAGCTGCTGAAATACAAGGGGACGGCGTCAGGTGTTAATTGCGACGCCGTCGGAATACTTCTGTGACGGCTCAGTAGCCAAATTGCTTATTTTCAAGTGACGGTGTCAGGCTTTAAAAGAGTAGGTCGTCGCAACTCAGACGGCCTAGATTTGATCCAGACGGCGTCACAAGCATAAGGTGACGCCATTGCAAGACTAACGTGGCCAAGACGAAACCCTAATGACGGCGACCCGACGGCGTCACAAATCATAAGGTGACGTCGTCGCGATTGTAACCTAAACCGAACCAAGGCTGTCTTGTACAGTATTTTAGGGTTCCAAACCCTATCTTACACCAAGATAAGTGTTTTACTTCATTAATTCAATTATGTCTTCAATTATTTGTATGTATGCTTGCATGTTCTCCATGTCCGGCTAATTTACTTGTGTGTTTTCTTAGGGAATATGAAACTTAAATATTGAATATTGATTGGTTGTCTCTTATCTTAATTGTTAATGATCCAGTAATGCGATAGGTCATTCATTGTGTAGTTAATGCTTGATTAATCTTTGTGAACCTTAGACTATAACACCTAGAGTAGTGGTAGGCTAAACCATCCGAAGAGTACCTTAGAGTTAGAGTTTATAATTCCTAGAGATTTTGTAGACGAGACCCTTTGGTAGTTTCAAAGAGTTAGGGACAAACGCATACCCTACGACTTTAGACACACAACGCGATTAAGTATAAGGACGTGACAATTCAACCATCAATAGGAGATAATTAAGGAGTAATAAAACCTAAGTGACCACATCTTTAAACCATCATACGAGCACACAATAATTAGACATAGACTACATACACCTTAGACTAGATAATTAGATAAGTAGAGTAATCGGTAGAAATACCAACCCCCAAATCCAAACCCCGAGATTCGTACCTTTCCATTTTCTAAAAAATATAAAAAAGATAAAAAATAATCTTCCTCAACCCCAACCTTAGCGTAGTAACTTCTCACTAGCATTCCTATTCCCCTAGAGAACGATATCAATACCCGTGGCTTACCCTAATACTACACTACAACGATTAGGTTCACTGCCTAGGGTGTTATAAAACTTGCTCGAAGAAAAGGAAGTTCCTTTGACCCCGAACGACGCGTGTAGCGTTATCATTTCTCTTTTTCTCCTTTGCCTTTAACACCACCGGGTCGGCCTTCTCCACAATCTTCTGGACCCAACTCGTCTCGGGAATTCGCTCACCCACTCTCAAGGGTTGAGTCACGTGCTGGGGTATTTCCTCCCCTTCGACCAGTGGACGGCCGCGACCCAACCGAGATCCCTGCTCCGATCTTAAACGCAGGTACTAAGACATCGTGATAGCTGCAACAAGCAATGAAAAAACAGGAGAAAATTTTATTGACAAGGAAAGAAGAAAACACCCTAAAAAGGTAAAATAAACTTAGGCGTCTACGTTACCATTCTTGTCAATTTCCTTGAACTCCAGACGAAAGTCGGGATACTTCTAGAATCTGGTTAATCCAGCCTCAAATAGAAGCCCAGAATGAATGGGCCGAAGATCAACAACTCCTTCACACAACCTCCGGACATCAGCATCTTCGAAACCACCGGAAGGGGCATTATCCAAGACATTTGAGTCCAGATGTCTCCATGGCATAGCATCAGGGATAGCCCTTCGGTCAATTAGGAAAAAATTGTCTTTCCAGTTCTTCAAACTTGAACACGTCTCCTTAAAGATGCGCCCAGGAGCTTCCCCTCTGGTCCGTCTCTCAAAAGAGAACCAATGCCCTTGCTTGTTTAGCTTGTAGAAAACCCGGAACAAATTTACAGTGGGTTGGATCTCCAAGCTCCGGCAGTAAATCTCAAACATGACCAACCTAGTTAGCCCAATGGGCACCAACTGAGAGATATGAACTTTAAAGTACCTGATAACCCTCAGGAGAAATGTGGAAAAAGGGACCCCGGACACCAGAAAATGCAAAATACTGCTCGTAAAGCCCAATAGCATCATCAGAGAGGTTATTCATCGTAAAGTCCACCGGGGGCAGACGGGGATGGAGGTCAATGGGGATCCCATATTCACTAACAATGCTTTCCAGCTCCCCCTCGGAAAGCACAGAAGAATAAATGTGCATGTCGAATTTGGGAGCAATATCGGTTGTAGGACGCTCGGAACCGGAAGCCATCAGATATAGACAAGAAGGTAAAACGCAAGCAACGAAGGAATAATAGAAAAAAGACGCACCTGAACTTGCTGAAAGACTCGCTAAACAGAGGACGAAAGAGGCTAGAGTAAAAAGTAGAAATTGGGTACAAACAATTTATATAGGCCAAAGAGGTAGGGACACGAAACGTCCCATCGTGTCAGGGAGGGACGCGGACGAATCTAAACCGTCAGCAACGACATGAATGCCACGTGGCGCAATCTCACAGATCCCGGTAAATATTATCTTAACCTATTTTCACCCAATAGGCTTGGGTACACTGTTCACAGCACGGCCCATGAAACCGAAGCAAACCCAATAACTCCGAACGGACTCAATAGACGATTAGACTAAGTATCATGTCACTTTTCAAGAACAAGTAACATGATACTGGGGGACAGGACGACGTATATGGTCCAACGGCTCAATAGCCGAAGGACCTAATACTCCGTCGAAGGGCGTACCGAAAGGCCAATATCCGAAGGGATCATTGACCTGACAGTACCTTTGGCATTTAGCCTGGATACAATTTGTCTCATTCTTCTGGGTGCCAGAGATGACGCCAGAGACAGTGTCAGGGATAGTGTCAGTCTTGACAGCACCAACGGCCCCATAGAATACGACAGGCCCAGGGACCACATAGTGACATCAAGGAGTATAAATACACATACAGTAATTGGTAAAAAGGGTATCATTTCTTACACACACACATTCATACTATACCTTTCGGTCTAGCCCCTTACTTACTCTCACGCCGGAGTCTGGTCCTGGGATAACACCCGGGGCGAGACTAACGCGTTGTTCATCTTAGCAGGTATCCAGAAGACTTATTTCACAAGGCTGAAGGATATCTGAAAGACTCTATAAAAAAAATACTTCGACAGGTTCCATCGAGAGGATGGAGCTATGACAAACATAACGAATGAGAAAGCATCAACGTGAAATTCGAGCACTTACAGAGTTGTAGATGTGAAATGTGGTAGCAAACTAACGAACATATACCGTAAATCATACCGGACGTCCCTCATTTTGTTCTGGGATCCCCGTGGATGAAACCCGACATAAGTATAACCGAATGAGGCAGTACCTCTCAATAACACAACATCTCCGAGCGGCAGTATTTTCAGAAAACTTGTCCGAAGGATCCGTACCGGATGGCCCTTAGTCTATCCGTACTATCGTCTAAATTCGACGTCCATACCGGACGTGTAATACCCTAGGCAAATCCTACATCGGCTGTGGCCTGGAGAGATGCTGGGCTCATAAGATAACATTCGCCTTACAATGACACAACGCGTTTTGTGGTCTACTGCGGGTGGAGTTCTTAGGAACTGGTAGTTAAGCGTGCTCATGTGAGAGTAGTACTGGCTTGGGTGACCTGCCAGGAAGTCTTCAAATGAGGCCACAAAAACAAGGCCGTGAGCCTGCGGGCAAAGCGGACAATATTGTGGTCAAAAAAAGGCGGGGTGTTACAAGTGGTATCAGAGCCACTCCTGAGCCGTTCGGGATGGTGGGGCAAACCTCATCGAGGACGATGAGTCCCTAAGGGGGGGGGGTGATTGTAATACCCTAGGAGGTTTATACCAAACGTCCGTACCAAAGGTTTGTACTAAACGTTCATAAACGGACTGAAATGTGACCCATCATTCTTAACTCTTGGTAGAGTGAATAACGGGTCCCACGGATGGTGCCAAATGTTGAAGCATATTTCCGTCGGGTTGATCTTGATGGCTTCCACGTGCCGTTCATCTTTATCCCGAGCTTGAAAGTATACTACAAACATGAAAGAACCCGTTAGAAGGGGACCCGAGGCCGAAGCCCCGGGAACCACCCTCCGACGGTCAAGTCAGAACCTCATAGGTAGATGATTTAGCATATATGTTTATGTATGCACTATGATATGTATGGATGTGGCATTGTGATGTGTTTACAGTATTATATATCTTATGTATGAGATATGATGCTATGAGCATATATAGAAAGAGGAGGAGGTAGGTGTAAGAAAACTTCCTTTTCCATTTACCTGATGGGGACATATTAAGGCGGCAACCATTTAGACGGGAAAGAGTTTAGGCGGGAAACAGTTTAGGCGGGAAATATTTTAGGCGGGAAACATTTTAGCCGGGAACTGTAATATTTCCTTTCGGTACCTGTCGTTCGGCTAGAGTGATTCGGCATAGGCCGTTCGGCAATAATAATGTTGATTCGTTCGGCGTTGGCCATCCGGCCATATACGTCAACTGTGGTGCATTTAAATGTAAGAAGCCTCGTATTGCGAGGGAACTTTTCGAGGACCTAAGGGTCAAAGGTAGGAAACCTGATCACCAGACATATGCTACGATGATTGCTGGTTTCTGCGGGGAAGGTCTTATAAAGGATGCAAAACAATTGTTTCGTAAGATGGAAGAGAGTGGTTTCCTGCCAAGTAAGGATACTTACATTTTTCTTCTTTGAGGATATCTAAAGAGCAAGTGCCATGATGATGTAAAGACGCTTCTACTGAAAATGTCTAAAACATATTACCGTCTTGATGCTTTAACATACTCGTGGCTACAGGATCCAATAGCAGACGGATCACTAGACAACAGTTTTTTAAACTTGATTGGTGAGCTTAAAGACGAAGAAGATGAAGAAGGCGAAGAGGACAAAGAAGAAGAAGAGGCTTTTCTAGCTCTTTTCACTAGACAGGAGTGACTTTATGTTTCCTGATCGATTTAATCTGCTAGCATGAGTTTCATATGTACGATGTTGATGTCATAGCTTAATCATGTGTACTTTTCTAAACTAAGCCATGTATTAGGTTTTTATGAATTTATGAACCTTTTCTTTATAGATTTGTTTCAGTTTCTTATGTATAATTAAAAGCCAAGCCATTGTGCTATCGAGCTTGATGACTTTGGAAACAATATTGGCCAGATGGAAGAAAGGCTTTGTGGCATTTTGCTTGTGCTTAAATGCAGGTATGCCAAAAAAAATAATAAAAATAGTAAAAATCTAGTGCCAGTTCTCGAATATATCTTAAAGATTTCACTAAGGTTTGGGGGGGGGGGTGTTTGGTTTAGCTTATCTAAGCTCACCTTGTGTGTGTGTCACATGGGATTTAGTTTTAGTTTCTGTCTAGGTTTGGTGTCTTGTACTGTCTTGTTTGTGAACTTTTTGTTTGTTGGTATAAAATGTTGCCTTTTCTAAAAAAGATCTAAGCTCACCTTTTGAGCTTATGAGCTCATGGCTTATGTGATTAAATAACTTCTACAAAGTCAAATAAGCCCATAAGCTGACTAAGAGTGCAAGGTGAGGGAAGAACGGATAACACGTTATTGGTACACCACATTAGTGTCACCTCATCACCTCCTCAATAACACACTAATAATTAAAACACCCTCTCTCATAACACACTATTAACATGTTATTGGGTCCCACAAAATACCTCACTAAAAATACCAACTCGCTCAAAAAAAAAAAAAAAAAAAAAAAAAAAAAAAAAAAACTCACCAATAGCTTAAGCCATTCAAATGGTTTAGGACCTTTGACACACCAACGGCACATAACACGGTATGGTAATAACATGTTATTGGTTCATAGTTGTGACGAATGACATGTTATCATATCTCATACCGAGTGCGCTAAATAAGCTAAATCCAAACACCCCCTTAAAGAGTTGAAATTTTATCAAATTACATAAAATGTCACCCATTTCTATTTCTTGCCATTACGGAAGGTTGGCTTTGAAACACTAAAACCTATTAGATCGTACGGGTTATCATCATACACTTCTATGCATTGACATCTATAATTTTTCAAAAAAATTACAGTAATATGCATTAAAAATAGATTTTGAGAAATATCTAACTTGTTAAAGCAGTCCATTGCCTTACCCGTCATTGAAACAAGCAGGAGACGTATCAATCTATATAACTTATTAATGCAGTTAGAACCACCCGAGATAGAACACAACTCATAGCAGCTCGTTTGTCCATTTGGGTCTGCAGTCTGCACAAATCATACTAATCTGTAGCAGCTAACCTTTTTGGCTAGAGATGTATACGATCCATAGGATTCACAAGATACACTAGAAGCCACCAGCTCACCTTCATCAACTTCATCTCTGTGAATGAAGTATAGCATGTGCACATTAACCAACCTGATAAACAAATGTGCGAATTTTTATGCAAAAGTATTCTATAAATAGTATTCATATTTTGACAAAGTGTCCAATCCTAGAATATAACATGCCAACAACCAACTAGGCCTCAAGTAATACACCATTTTCGGTGGTGTAACATTCGACAAACTTGTAAGTCGTACACTTTTTGTTGCAAATCACATGTTTTTTTTTTGGTGAGTCTCTGTATGTATCGGCTGCGACATTAGAATAAAGAAATTTAATTTAGTCTTTTAAGTAAAAGCTAAATTTAAGTTCAAGTGGCATTCTTGGGTTTTATATTCGAATTATTTAACGTATCATACATATTGATGGTTTTGGTGTGAATTTTGGCTGCGAAGATAAAAAATGTGGTGATAGAAAACCAATAAAAAACATGAACCTTTCGTTTTCGTAGTGTACAGCTCCTTAGTTGAATGAGGAAGACAGTTGTTCTGTAATCTTAATCTCGATGTTTCTTTGTATACCGGCACAAGTGTAACAGTGGCTAAGTTTTTTTCCTCTTTGTTTGAAACGAGGTTTTTGAAGTCCGCGCGTTGCCGCGTGAACATTGTGTCGAAGCTTAAGGTTTTATGCTGATGTGGAAAGCATAGATACAATTGCACCCCCAATTTCTTTAGAGTCCTTGAAGACAAAAGAAGTCTTCACTTCAACAACTGATGAGGATCAGAAACTCAAGACCAAGTCCAAAAGAAGAACTTTAGTTCAACGAGGTTGGCAATGCCTCGTTGAACGATGTCGATCTCCTCAACAAAGAAATTGAGCTGAAGTGCTCCTAGTTTCTAGAAAGTTACAAGGCGAGAAAAAGATACTTTATACAAAAGAGATAAAGTAAAATCTTCGCGAGAATAACCAACTTCTATAGCTAATATATAAAAGTACAAACTTTGTACTTTTATATAGGGGTGTAATCGAGTCAAGCAGAGCTCGAGCTTAATAGGGCTTGAGCTTGGCTCGAAATTTATATGGTAAGCTTGAGCTTGGCTTGACAGCTTGACGAGCTTTAATCATCCAGGCTTGAGCTCGGGTCGTGTAAGGCTCGAGCTCGGCTCGGAAAAGTTGAACTTATATATAAAAATTAAATTCGATAACTAAGCTCATCAATAAATTAAAAAAAAATAGGCGATGAACTCGAGAGGAAAGAAATTATAGAGAAAATTTGAGCGAATTAGGGTTTAAATAGTCCTCCTATAGGTATTTAATTATTATACCAATATTCGCATTAGTCTTTAAGTTTTTTATATAAATATGTATACTAAAAATGTATAATTTTTAGAACGCTCGATAAAAGCTCGAGCTCAGCACGTTATGTGTTTCGAGCTTGTTGATTGGGCTCGGGCTTGAGCTTGATAAAAGCTCGACTCGATCAAGTCAAGCTCAAGCTCGAGCTCAAATTGCTTGATAAAAGATTGGCTTGTTTGTAGCCCTAGTACAAACATTGTACTTAGCTGCTTCCTAAAGCATGTCCTAACCTTATACCAGTTTGTAAGCATTTAATGTTTCCTCAACCACCCGTTAGATGCTAGACACGTTTAAAGGGGAACCCCTTGTAACTCTAATTCTCTACCTATAAAAGGGAATGCTTGTAAAGTAGTAAATGCACCTCTTAATGTAACAACACATTCAAGAGCATTTACTCATCGAATCAAACTGGGCCACTGAACATTCAGTGAGTAAGGTGAGTTTATACTTAAACTTAACATAGGTTATAGTTTAAGTTAGATATGAGATCATCACACATTGTCATTTAACTAAGGTTGCTATTCCAAAGACAACGGATAACGCTCAAGTTATACATATTTTTAGTCGTGTTATCATGATTTTTACGCATATATTTTGGTTATTTTAGTGAACTTGCGATAACTAATGCAGTATATATTCTATTTTAGGTTCATTAAAGTCTACGTGATGAAAAACGTAGAAAAAGTGAAGAAAAGAAGCTAAAACGAAGAATTATTTGATATCTTGTTGTTCTCGACATACCTCTACTGGTTTGGCCATATCTTGAGCATACAAACTCCAATTTTAATTATTCAAGCGGCCACGAAGGAGAAAATAAAAATATACAAGTTTGTTATGACCATTTCTGGCTAGATTTCCAACTGCGGCTGTGTTTTGCTAGCCACAGTTAAAGGCCTGAGAGTGGTGCCAAGTTAAATTTAATGAAGAATTAAGTGCCATTATGCCCTGAGTCCAATCAAGTCTCCATTAACTATTTTGAGCTGTATTTCTATGCAGTTAATGTATTTGCTTGGGACTAAAGAGTTCTCAAGCATATAAGGCACCACTTGGCTCGTAATTTGGAGAAAAATTAACATATATATCTCACAACCATCTTGGAGAATTCTCTCCTACCCTCCATAATCGCAGAGGTGTTGAGCTATTGGTTTCACCCTCAATTCAGTTTACAAGACCTTGATCAAAGAAGAACCAATCAAGTATTTCATACATCCTCAATAAACCTTGTTACCAAACACTTACATCGCTTGTTACATGATATTACTTAGAGTTTCAAGAAGTTTTGTGTTGTAATAGAAGTCCCTATTTGGCTTTGTAGTTTTCTTTGGAACATTGTAGGATTCTTGCTTGAATCCTAGGAATTTGTAGTCCATCTTATGAACTTAGGTATTTTCTATTTTAATATTCATCATGTTTAGTTTCTTTGATGTTGATGATGTGTGTCTCGTCTTGTGTTTGATCATGGAATAATCTCTACATGCTTGTTTGGTTCATATGAGAACTAGTGATAAATGATGTTTTCAAACTTATAGTGTTTGTTTGGATTGTGATTAAAACATGATATTTGGTTAAATTGTTGATCCTTGTTGAGTCTATAGGTCGAAAGGATTCTCAATTATGGTTAGTTTCAATTCATTAATTAGCAAATATTTTGGTCTTATACTTGTGACATGTCGAAAGGAGTCTTTTGAATATGTCTTCTAATCATCTTTCAAGTAAACGAAACTTAATAAATTGATAACATCAAATTCAATAGGTCGAAATGATTCTTTGGTTGTTGTTGCTTTAGGTATGAGTCTCATGACATGACCATTTGATTGGGACTTGTGTATATTTGATTTATAAAGCACTTGACTATTATTATTTGTTGGGAAAATACCACAAGAAAGTAGAAAACTTACCCCTTTTTGTAATTCTATGTAGTCATATTTTTTTTCTTTTTTTTTCTAATTTACTAACGAACTTTCTAATTTCGATTATATAACGCATTGTTTAAACTGCCATGCCATGTAAGCGCTAACCCGCCACATAGATTCCTTGTTTTTTTTCACCATTACCTTATTTATATACTCTCGCCCTCTCATCCCTACCACACATCGTTTGCAACAAATCACCCCCACCACACTTCCAAAACCTAACCCTAACCTTAAAAATGAGATCATCATCTTTTTCTACTTCTTACCGTCGATACAACAGCAACCAATATGTCCCAAATAGGACACATTGTGAATGTCAATATCCAATTCCAGTTCAGTATCATGGACACTCAATAATCCAGGTCTCTTTGAGTAAACGCATCCTTTCCTATTATGGATATGATTTACTTCTGATGCAAAACACTTAGCTTGTTTGCATCAAGATGATTATTGATTATGTCAAGTGTTGGTTAATCATGAATTATGAAAATTGTGAATACTTGACATTGTGTTATTTGGAAGTTGATTTTCCTTTGCATTTTCCTTTGGAAGTTGATTTTCCTTTGCATTTTCCCAACACATTTCAAAATCATTATTGTCTAATTCTCATCTTCCTTAATGACAATATTACTATCCCTAATCAATCCTTTGATTATCGTCTTCATCAAATAAACCTTAAACCATTTCAAATCTTCCTAAATTATATCCTCAACAATCCTTTAATGTTCACTGACACACATTATACCTTATTGTACCTTTGTCTCCCAACATTCCGACATTTCCTTCTTCTCTCACATCAAAACATTCTCCTCCACATATTCACTATTCACTCTCTTCCTTACTTCACCACGCACACACACACACATACACATACACACACAGACACACCATTTGAATTTGAATTTCCACCACACACACTCAAAGCTACTCTACACACTTCTCACTCTCACACACACTCTCTCTATATATATTTCAAATTCAAATCTGACGCGCATACACACACACACACTTCCTATCCTTCCCTTACACTCTTTGCCAACTCACTCCCAACATCCAAATTTTAAATTTGAATTCACAACAAAGGCTCCCCATCACATGATTACTGTTAGGATTTAGTAAATCCAGTTATTGAAGAGGCGGTCACCTCAAGTATATGTAATCGTTAGAAAGCTCGTAGTCGTAGATTATTATAAGTTAAGTAGTATTTAGTTTAAGTAACACCGTGGAGGATGGACGGGTATTTACCCACTGTATGCCTGATCCACAGCCCGTCAGGTGGCGTTTTATTGTAATACTATAAATACTCTCTACCTCCCAAGGTAGAGAGTTGGAGCTCATAATAAGATTTTTCTTTCTCTCACTAAAGTTCCCTAAACCTCTAACTTTTTCTCTCTCTAGAAATCATCTTGTACGCCTCTTGTGTTAGTGATTTGATGTGTATGTGAAATCCAATATGTTACAAATGGTATCAAGAGCCAAGGTTTGATCATCTCTTACATATTCTTGAATTTCTAGTGGTTTTTAAGGGTTTTAGAGTTTGAAAAAGTTTAGTGGTTTTTGCATCATTTGGATCATCTCTAGTGTTAAAGTTTGAATTTTGGGTTTACTTTTGTGTTTAGAATCATTGTATGTGCTTGGGTTTTGATTTGGCAAGCTTGAATCATCGTGGTTGGGTTGTTTTTGGATTGAAAAGTGGTGTTTGTGAGTTTTTCCTCCTAGCGACTTGAGCCACGGATTATTAATCTTGGTAGCGACTTGCTTTGTAAGTTGGTAGCGAGTTGCAGTTGAAGTTGTTAGCGATTTGAGCTTAGCGACTTGTCTATTGAGACAAGCCGACAAACAGTACACTTAGTGGATTCTCCACTACGGGTAGCGACTTGGTGAAAGTTAGCGACTTGTACTTAAGTTTGTTAGCGACTTGGTGTTAGCGATTTGGTGCCTAGCGAGTTGCTATTTAGCGACTTGATAACTTAGCGATTTGGTGCTTAGCGAGTTGTTCTTTAGCGACTTGCTTGTGTCTTAGCGACTTGGCATTATAGCGACTTGATAGTTAGCAACTTGGTTCTTAGCGACTTGGTTCAAGGTTTCTTAGCGACTTGGGTGATTTTTGCTTATAATACGGTTTTCTCTTGATTTAGTAAAATCCCGTGAAAGAATCTATTTCCCGGTTTAATCATAGAGTTATAAAATCCCGTGTAATCTGTTAACATGTCTACCAACGTACCTACAATCATCTCTACTGTTGCCGAGGATGTTCAAGCAGCTGGTTCCGATACTCGTCCACCCATGCTTGAAAAAACCGACTACGACTCTTGGGCTCAAAGAATCAGATTGTACTGTCTTGGAAAGGAAAATGGGGTCAACATTCTCAAATCGATTGATGAAGGACCTTATCAGATTAAGACTACAAGAGACTTAATTGATACAGCTGCAGATGGAACAATGATCTATGGAATAGACAGACCAAAGACATATGATGAGCTCGATGATAAGGAGAAAAAGAGATTCGATGCTGATATCAGGGTTTCTAACATCATACTTCAAGGTCTTCCAAAAGATATCTACAAGCTGATCAATCACAACACCGAAGCCAAGGCAGTGTGGGATAATGTCAAGATGCTTCTCTCAGGTTCTGAACTAACTATGGAAGATAGAGAATCACAACTCTATGATGAATTTGAGCACTTCAAGATGAAACCAGATGAGAGTGTCTATGAGTATTACGTGAGATTCCACAAGCTTGTTAATGATATGAGGAACATCAGAATGACTATGCCAAACATTCAGCTGAACTCAAAGTTTGTGAACAACATGAATCCCGAATGGCACAAGTTTGTCACCTCTGTGAAGCTAACCAAAGGATTGAAGAATACAAACTATGAGCAACTTTATGCCTTCCTTCTTCAGAATGAGAGACATGCTATGTTTGAAAAAAGGATTCTTAATCAGTTCAAAACCAAGCAGGGAGAGATAAGCTCATCAAATGATTTAACTGCCTTCTACTCAAACATTGGAATTACCACCAAAGCATCTCAAGTTATACCCATGGGTAATGGTAATCACAAACTCATTCCCGATCCAATGTTCAAACAAGCTGATGCTGATGCACACGTGGGAAACTTCATTAATCAACTGGCTCTCATGATCAGTCGAAACATGAACTCTCTCCCATACACCAACAACAACCTCAGAACATCATCTAATCCACACAATCAGGCCACTGTCAGAGATGGGAAGGTTATGGTACAACCAGTTCAAGAAAGGCAGTATGAACAAGGAAGAGGTAGAGTTGATAGAGGGTATGTGGCAAATCAGAATAGGGGAAGGAATGGAAATCAAGGACAAGTAAAGCCGATCAAGTGTTACAACTGTGGTGGTGTGGGACATATTGCAAGGAACTGCACATCGCCAAAACGCCCTCAGAATGCAGAGTACTTCAGGGATAAGATGTTGCTTGTGCAAGCTCAGGATAATGGTGCAGCTTTGGATGAAGAGGGGTTGTTGTTTCTTGCTGAGTGAAATGCTAAGACATATGATGCAGATGTGGATGAGCAGCCAATTCAGGAGATAGGCCACAATCATCAGAATGCCTTTCAAGTCGTTGATTGTGATGCATACGACTCTGACGTTGATGATGAACCTACTGCCCAAACAATTTTCATGGCTAGAATTTCTCCAATGGTCCCTTCTAAAGTCTCTTCATCACCACAAGCTGTTCCATCCAAAGACAAAATCATTTCTGAGGTATTAAAACTATACGATGATGCTGACGTGCAAAAGACGCATAACAAAGTACAATCAACTGAAACTATTGAGTCAGATATTGAAAATATGGGTAATATCAATGTTGTCCCATATGATCAATATGTGAAACAAAGTGAAAGTGAGAGTGTACCAAGTGATGCATCCTCTGCAGTCAATGATGACTATGTTTTTGATGAATACACTGCATGTGCCCCTGATGATTCTGTTATCTCTGAACTTAATGCCTATAAAGAACGAGTTGCCATTTATGAACAACGTGCTAAGTTTGAGTTAACCACCCGTGAGCAGGAAATGGATGACCAAATGCGTACAACTATTAGAAAAAGTAAGTTTAGAGAAGACGTATTAAAACAAGAGTTAAACTCCTTACAAGAAAAGCTTTCTAAAACTGCTAAGCAAAAACAAGAACTTCACGAAAATGTTAAAATGCTTAAGCAAGAATTCAGTGCTAAGGAATCAAAACTTTTGAATGATTTTTCTAATCTGAAAACTTTGAAAAACAAGCTTGAAAATAAGTTGTACGTACAAGGGAACACCATTCAGACTGCTCACATGATCACTAAGCATAGAGTCTTAAGCGATAAGCATAGCATTCCCCTTGTTGAGGAACCAAATCCAGAGGTCATTAAAAAGGCTAAAAGTGCTCATAAGGTAATTTATGATGGCACTGAGGAAGATAAGAAATCAGATGAAGTCACTAGGGAGAAGATGAACAAGAAACTAGATGATCCTAAATGTAAAGAGAAGAAAATATCTATCATACCCCATGATTACAAGAAGGAAAACTGGATTTCCTTGAACATGTTTAAGCCTCAAACGTTGTTAACTCCCGAACAAGTGTTCTGGAAAAAGGATTTAGATAAGCAAAAAGCAGAGAATCTTGTTGTTACAAACCCTCCCCTTAGGAAAATGCCTTCAGCGACTGTGTATCCTCCAAATACACCAATGCATCTAGTTCCTAGAACTATTGCCACTAAAAGCAAGACCTTAATCAGTCAATATGTCATATTTCAATTATTTGTTGATTTTGAGAAAACTTGTAAGAAAAGGATCACACCCACTGGGATAACTGAAAGGGAAAGGGGTTTTGAGCAAACTAAAGAATGTTATTTAACTGAGGTCATGTCTTTCTTTAAACAATTAAAAGGTCAATTTGAGAGTCTTAAAAAGGGGATGGACTTAGATATTAAATAAATGGAAAAGGAATTTGATGCGATGATTGTTGAGGTTAGTGACTATGAGCGAGAACTAAAATATAATGAGATTGAGAGGAAGAACTTGCATACCTTGAGTGAGAATCTTATTTCTGAATGTATTGCTCAAGATGTGTTTTACACTGCTACAAATTGTTCTATTAATGCTTCTCAATTTCATGAATTATCTGTTGCTTTGAAAGTCTCCCATGATCGTGTCATTGAGCTTGAAAAAACTAACTCTAAACTGCATAATAAGGTTGAACAGGATGATCATGATAACCTGGTAAAACAGTTTTCTAAATTGGAAGTTGAGCATCTTGCTTTGCAATTAAAATATCAACATCTGAAAGAAAATGTTAAAACCTCAAATATCAAGACATCCTTGGATGTTCCTTAATTTGATGCAGTTTTTGAAATTAGCAAACGTGATGAACAGATTCGAGCTCATTGTAACACGATCAGAAAGTTGAAAGCCCAAATTTCTCAATTAAAGGGTGAAATGAACAATGTGACTGGCTCCCAAATGCCTCCTCCTTTAGATTCTCGGAATTCTCAAAATTTTCATCTTCAAAACTTGGTTAATGCTTTACAAAAGGAAAATGAGAGTTTTCTAGAAGAAAATGAAAAGGTTAAACGTCATTTCAATGAGTTATTCGAGTCAATAAAAGTCACTCGTAATAAAAATAATGAAAAAATAACTTCGTTGCAAAAGGAAATTGAGAATCTGAAGAGTCAGGTAAAAGGGAAAATGCCAATGACCAATGGGGAGAATGGGGCATCAAAGGTGCATGGGTGTAATAAATATGCTTTGTCTGTGAAATATGTTCCTCCTCATCTTAGGAATAACAAACTTGCCATTCAAACATATTTCTCATACCATAAGGATAGTCTAGAATGTCTCCGTGAGATTGTAGAAGAGGATAAGTTAGAGAAACCACTTGATAATGCAATTGGCAATGCATGCTTATATGCCAAACGATCTCAAGAACTTTTAGAATGCTTAATTACAACATGCCCTAAATCCCTAGGTGAGCAAGTCAATCCCTTGATACCTTGTTCTATGCCTAATGCCAAGTATACAAGTCATTCAATGCCCAATGTTATGAATGTGAACTTTAGTAGGCCTTCAAATAGTTCAGATCCCAGCACCTCCAGTGTTAAGAAAGTGAACCTCAGTGTGCCTTCGAATAGTTCACATCCCAGCACATCAAAACAGGAAAGGCAAAAAGTAGCAAAACCAACTAATGTTCCCGTTCCCTCTACAGGAGTAATCAGTGACATTAAAGCGAGCAGGTCAAAGTATCAAGGAAATACAAGGAATGATAGGACCTCGCAAGCTAAGAATGTGCATTGGAAGAAAGTAGAAGATCACCGTAGGGAGAATTTGAATAAAACAAATTGTGTTGATTCTAGTGTTAGCTCTAAGCATACTGTAATTAATGCGAATTCTACTACTTTTGGCAAAATATGTAATGATGATTGCGTGGTTTCTGTTACTAATCTAGAATGTGGTATGAATGATTTGTCTAAAGCTGTCAAATGCTCAGTTAAAACTGTTAATGTTAAAAATCAAGCTAAGAAGGCTAAAAGGCAAAAGCGAAAGAAAGTTAGAAAACAGTGGAAACCCACAGGAAGAACATTTAGTAAGATAGGTTATCAATGGATACCTTTTGGCCATAAGGTTAATCAGGCAATGCCCACTAGAAAATGGATGTCTACTGGTAGAATTATTCCCTTAAGAAGTGAACATACTTTGAATAGGTCAAATACGGATACTAGCACTGCATCTATTTCTAATGTTTCCATTGCTTCTATTTCTAATATGGGTGTTTCTATTTCTGATGTGAGAGTTCCAATCACTGTTACTAACCAAATGGAACCCATTCTTGCATGGGGATCCCAATTATCCAGTTATCCATTCTTGTCTGTGTTCAACTACAGATCGTTCAAATCGTTCTGTGGTACCTGGACTCAGGCTATTCCAAGCATATGACTGGAGACTGGTCGCGGCTCATGAACTTCGTGAGTAAGTTTATCGGGACTGTTAGATTTGGGAACGACCATTTTGGAGCAATTATGGGTTATGGTGATTATGTAGTCGGCAAAAGTGTAATCTCCAGGGTATATTATGTGGAAGGTCTTGGTCATAATTTATTCTCTGTTGGTCACTTCTGTGATTCCGATCTAATGGTAGCCTTTAGAAAACATACTTGCTTCGTTAGAGAACTTGATGGTGTGGAATTATTAAGAGGTACTCGTAGTCCCAACCTATACACCATCTCTATCGAAGACATGATGAAGTCTTCTCCAATCTGCTTGCTGTCAAATGCTTCTATGGTTATGGCATCGTCGTCTCAATCACTTGAACTTCGGCACCATTAATAACCTTTCCAGAAAGGATCTTATCAGAGGCTTACCCAGATTAAAATATGAAAAAGATCATCTTTGTTCAGCTTGCAAATTGGGAAAAAGCACGAAATATGCCCACAAACCAAAACCCACAAACTCAGTAATGGAATTTCTTCATACCCTTCATATGGATCTGTGCGGACCAATGAGAGTGCAAACGATAAATGGGAAGAAATACATTCTAGTAGTTGTTGATGACTACTCTCGATTTACTTGGGTAAAGTTTTTGAGGACAAAGGATGAAACTCCAGATGTCATCATCAAACTAATCAAACAGCTTCAGGTTCGACTCAACAATACAGTCAGAATTGTTCGAACAGACAATGGCACAGAGTTTGTTAACAAAGACTTAATTTAGTTTTATGAAAGTGTTGGAATCAGTCATCAAAGAAGTGTTCCACGAACTCCTCAACAGAACGGTGTAGTTGAAAGACGAAATCGAACTCTTGTAGAAGCCGCAAGAACAATGCTAATTTATTCAAAGGTTCCAATGTTTCTATGGGCTGAAGCCATTGCCACTGCTTGCTACACCCAAAATCGTTCCCTTATACACACCTCTCATGGAAAAACTCCATATGAACTTGTTCATAAACGAAAGCCTGATCTCTCCTACCTTCGTGTGTTTGGTGCATTGTGCTATCCAACGAATGACGGTCAAGACTTAGGAAAATTAAGAGCAAAGGCAGATATTGTAGTTTTTGTTGGTTATGCACCAAACAAGAAGGGTTACAGAATCTACAACAAGAGAACCCAAAATATCATAGAAATAATTCACGTTACGTTCGATGAGCTGACCGGTCAAATGGCTCCTGGACAATCCAGTTCTGGACCCGCACTTCAAAACAGTCCCATTGGTTCATCCCTTGTACCAAATTCCTCTCTAGCAACTCCATATGTACCTCCAACTGAAGATGATTTGAAGAAATTGTTTGATCCGATGTTTGATGAACACTATGAGCCAAGTGCTAATGATCTCTCAATTCCTACAACAGAGGCTGCTCATATCCCTGTGAATGAAGTCAATCCTTCAGTCTCAATATCACTAAGTCAAGAAGTGCCTGCTGCTGATCACTCTGTCTCATCAACAAATCATCAATCTTCAAATGTACATCATGGAACTGTTTCTGGCATCAATGATGAAGTTAATCCCTTTGCTACTCCTGAAAATGCTCCATTTGAAAACATATTTGCTCCTGAATCATCATCAGAACCATCTTCTTTAGGAGACATCGACTCTGCTACTTCAGTCCCTCAACAACAGCCACATGAACACCTCAGACAATGGACACATGATCATCCACTGGAGAACATCATTGGAAACCTCTCTCGTCCAGTATCCACAAGGAAACAACTTGCAACCGATGCCTTATGGTGCTTCTTCAACTCCGTACTCTCTAAGATCGAACCTAAAGACGTTAAAACTGCTATGAATGAAGATAGCTGGTTCAATGCCATGCAAGAAGAAATTCATGAGTTTGATCGATTAGATGTATGGGAATTAGTACCTGCTCCAGACTGTGCTATGATCATTGCTCTTAAGTGGATCTTCAAAGTGAAGCTTGATGAGCATGGAGGTGTTCTGAAAAATAAGGCTAGATTAGTTGCTAAAGGATATCGTCAAGATGAGGGTATTGACTTTGAAGAATCATTTGCTCCTGTTGCTCGTATCGAGGCAATCAGAATCTTCTTGGCTAATGCTGCAAGTAAGAACATGGTAGTCTATCAGATGGATGTAAAGACGGCGTTTCTCAACGGAGATCTTAAGGAAGTCGTCTACGTCAGCCAACCTGAAGGCTTTGTGAATCCAGGGCATCCTACTCACGTTTATCGTTTGAAGAAGGCTCTTTATGGTTTAAAGCAAGCTCCAAGGGCTTGGTATGATACACTATCAAAGTTTCTTCTATCTACTGGATTCAGCAAAGGAGCAGTTGATCCGACATTGTTCACCAGAAAGTCAGGCAAACACTTAATTCACGTTCAAATATATGTTGATGATATCATCTTTGCCTCAACTGACCCCAATGAGTGTGACCGTTTTTCAAATGAAATGGGTTCTAAATTTCAAATGTCAATGATGGGACAAATGTCATTTTTCTTGGGATTACAAATTTCACAAAGTCCCGGAGGCATTTTTATAAATCAATCTAAATATGCTAATGAGATTTTAAAGAAATTTGGATTCGATTCTAGTGACCCTGTTGACACTCCCATGATTGAACGTACTAAACTAGATGAGGACCACTCAGGGATCATGGTAGACCAAACGAAATATCGTAGTATGATTGGATCCCTGATGTACCTCACAGCTAGTAGACCAGACATCTTGTTCGCTGTTTGCATGTGTGCCAGATACCAGGCTAAGCCTACTAAAAAGCACCTTGAAGCAGTTAAACGGGTCTTTCGGTATCTCCAAGGAACCATCAATATGGGACTTTGGTACCCGAAGGACACAGGTATGTCACTTACAGCCTATGCAGATGCTGATCATTCAGGATGTCAAGATACTCGTCGAAGTACGTCTGGAGGTGCTCAGTTTTTGGGTGATAAGCTTGTGAGCTGGTCTTCAAAGAAGCAAATGAGTACTTCTATTTCCTCTACAGAGGCTGAATACATAGCCATGTCATCTTGTTGTGCTCAAATCCTATAGATGAGATCCCAATTATCTGACTATGGCTTTGAATTCAACAAAATTCCTCTGTATAGTGATAATAAAAGTGCTATTGCTCTCTCATGCAACAACGTACAACACTCTAGAGCAAAGCACATTGACATTCGACATCATTTCATCAGGGAGCATGTTGAAAACGGTGTGGTGGAACTTTACTTTGTGAGGTCTAAATACCAGTTAGCAGACATCTTCACCAAAGCTCTTTCTAGAGAACGTTTTGAGTTTATTCTTCCACGACTTGGTCTTAAGAGCCTACAACCAGAAACACTCAAATGTCTTCAAGTGGAAGAAGAGGAGTAAAAGGTTTCCTTCATCTATCTCTTGTAAATACTCATTCGAAAAACAAAATACAAAATTACAAAACCTTCAAAAACCAAACAGAAAAATATAAAACTTTCAAAAATCCATAAAAAATTTGAAAAATCCTGAAAAATTCCAAAAAATATTGTCTTTTTGTCATGTTTTTCTTGATTCGATTATATCTACGGTCTTTGTGTTGTCATTCAAAGAATGACACGGGGCTTTAGATGTTGTTCGAATTTTCTTAAAAATATATATATATATATATATATATATATATATATATATATATATATATATATATATATATATATATATATATATGGGAGAAAGAGAAACAATGGTTTATTGTCATTTCAGGCAGTAACCCGCTTTTCAAAGAAAGAACAGAGCCATGCTTTATCTTGGTTTTCAAATCTCTTGCTCTGATTCTTTAAACAAATCCTTACTATCTTTTGAAAACTTGTTGTTTTGAAAAATAACTCGGACTCTATTTTTGGAAATCATCAGGACTTAAAGTTTATCAAAATATCTATCTCTCAATCAAAAACTTATGTCATTGATTGAGGGGGAGAATGATTTCAATTAAATCAAAAGGTTATTTGTACAATTGTTTTCAAAAGATATTCTTGCATGTTTAATCAATGGAGTTAACAGTCTCAAAATCTGATCCTTATCAGTTAAAATGTTTTCATAATCAAGTCACAATTCTCCTTTAAAGCTTTCAAAATCAATTTAAATCTACAGAGATCACAAATCTCAAATGATTTGATAATTGTGATCGGGGGAGAATTTGTGATTTAAATTGGATTTAATCTGATAATTCGGTAAATGGTTTTATAAGGATGAACAAGCTCTCCTTCCCACATGTGATAAACGATTTCAAATTTTCCATGCACATGTTGAGGGGGAGCATCTATCTTAAACCACAATAATCTGAAACGTGATCAATTTCAATGTGCAGTCTTTTCCCTCTAGTATGTGCAAAACTCTTTTAATACCTCGAGACATATATTGAGGGGGAGCTAATTTTTTTGAAAACCTCATCCTTCCCCAATATGCTTTATCTACTTGTTTGATCAGGGAAGTGATGTTGATATCTTTTAGAAAGTGGTAATCAAAGAAGTTAATTCTTTCTCTTGCCTCTGTGTGCTTAAACAATTTCAAATACATGATGCACATGTTGAGGGGGAGCTCTTCTTCTAAAAATATCAAAAACAATTCAAGTACAAAATGATTTGATAATATATCACAAGTATCTGGATTGATTTTCAAAAGGTTTTCAATTGGTTCCAATGGCAGATGAACAATACCAAATAGACCGACCAACTTTACTTTATGTATGGTGATATAAGGATGATAAGGTTAGGTATTTATTCCCATGATCCGCCAGAACCGGAGGGATCTACCCAGGGACAATCCACTAGATAGTGTACAAGTCCTTAGGTATATTGAAAAAAGGAGAAAAATGAGATATGGGAAGAGTGCGGACTGAGTCTGAGCTAGTACTAGAATAAACCCAACAAGGTTCTAGCTATGAAGTCTCGGTAAGCACTGAAGGGGTTGAAGAATGAAAAATAATTAAATGAGAAAAGGGTGAAAACAAATAGCCCTCCATTTATTCAACCTTAGGGCAGATACCGGGTTCAATTCATATGCTACTAGTGGTTACCAAGGTAACATCGGTATTGAAGACAAGACGTCATGGACCCAGTGACGCACTGCACTTCAACTTCCCAAACCACTCAAGTTCCTCTTAAAAGGACTTGTTTCATTCTCACGGGGAACCGACATTATCTATCGATTTTCTCTTAGAGATTGTTAATATTGAAGAAGGAGACCCTCTCCCTAGTCTCCGATATAGGATCCAAATATGCACAACTGAGTCTAGAGCCACGAGATCATCAATAAATCTCATTAGGACACTTTCAATGAAGACTCTCTGTTTCACACAATGTGGAAAGAGAGATTATATCTTGAGTCCTACGCATTATCCTTGTGGTATTGCCAGAACATCCGAGTGATATGTAAACATATTCACAATGAAGATGGAAAGCCTTCTTGAGCCAACATCAAACAAGCTCCTGGTAGGTGGCATGTGAGATCTATTCAATAGATCAACCATGTGACAACTGAACAGAAACAATGGGGCGATTCAATCTTTTGAATCATTCCTGGTTCAGGATATGGATTGACGGATACCTTTGAAAAACCGGTCGTTGTGCTTAAAACTCCTTTCTTTAGCACATCGACTGTGTACGAATATTTAAAATCAAAAGGTGTTTATGATTGATCATTGATTTTCATTAAAACCTTCGTTGTATTGCAAAAACTCTTTCTTCAAGCAATACACGATTGTTTTTCAAATCACTTTTCATCAATCAGTGAATCTCAATTCGCTGGTTCACTCACTCCGTGTTGTCTTCTTTGAGACGTTCAGGTTTGAGAACAGCTAGAACAGCTGCGAAACCCTGTCAAGGAGATTCTTAGGAATCCTACCTGATCACAGGCAGTACTTGTACTGATCAACGGGGAACCGTGTGTCGTGTACCTCAATTCAACGAAAGTGATCAAAGACACTTTCGTGCACCTTATTGCTAACTGTTGTATGCAGGTACGCCCTACGTTTGCAGCTGATCAGAATGAAGCGGTCAATCCATAGCCGCATGCTCACACAATACATTCATTCCAAAGAAATCATGATTAGTGCATCAATGACTTTGATATTTTCACTACATGCTTCTACTACGTTGCTGCCAATATCAACGAAAGCTTCCGCTACTCTGATGAGAATATATCATGATCCAGAATGTGAGCATGTCGGTCCAAATGTCACAACATCACATAATACCAACACCACAACGGATGAGTCAGAGATTGATGTTAGCTGATGATCTCAAAACTGGCTCAAAACTCATTATCACATGGATCAGTAAAAAGACCTCCACTTGGATTAACCAAACATGCAACGTGAAGAATCAATGACTACGAGCTTCAGAGCAAAGTACTACATCAAGAATGCAAGAACAATTTAATATGTAATATCTGTTTGTATTCAATGTAATTTTAAGATGTGTTTGAGGTGACCTCCCTTAGGGGGAGATTGTTTGGATTTAGTAAATCTAGTTATTGAAGAGTCGGTCACCTCAAGTATATGTAATCGTTAGAAAGCTCGTAGTCGTAGATTATTATAAGTTAAGTAGTATTTAGTTTAAGTAACACCGTGGAGGACGGACGGGTCTTTACCCACTGTATGCCTGATCCACAGCCCGTCAGATGGCGTTTTATTGTAAGACTATAAATACTCTCTACCTCCCAAGGTAGAGAGTTGGAGCTCATAATAAGATTTTTCTTTCTCTCACAAAAGTTCCCTAAACCTCTAACTCTTTCTCTCTCTATAAATCATCTTGTACGCCTCTTGTGTTAGTGATTTGATGTGTATGTGAAATCCAATGTGTTACAATTACAACTCACACCCATCTCATCTCTTCTCTCTACTTGGAATATTCTTGGCATATCCTCTTCCCTCTAACCATGCCAACTCACCTAACTCAACCATGGTTAACTTCTATCCTCTCTCACACAATTTGAATTTGAAATTCAAATCTTCCCTCTCTCTCTATCTCTCAACATTCACACTTTCTTTCTAAGTAAAGGAATATTCTCATAGAATATTCTTTTCTTCTATCTATACCATGTGAGGAATACCCAACCTACCATTATCCAATTATCCCTTCTCTCTTTCTCTCTTTGATAATTGGATAAACACCCCAAATACACTTTTAAGCACTTCACGAATGATTTTATCAAATGGCTATTTGAGTTGGTTGAACTTGAGAATGAATGATAAGGATTCAAAACATATGCTTTTAGGGGGTCATTTAAGCCCTATTTCGACACATTTTATATCTGTTACTGCTTAAAATCGTTCCTTTTCACTTTTTAGGTCTTTTGGAAGCAAATTGCTGGAGTGAAGCATATTTGGATGAAAAGGAGCAAAAACATGAAGAAAATGGCAAAGTCAAGATCGAAGACACTCAAGGCTGCTCAGCAGAACCTGACGGCGTCCTATCCAAAGGGCGACACCGTCCCTCTATGAAGACTTGATCTAAAAGTGCACCCGACCGCTCAGTGGAATTTCTGGTCCTAAATCCTGACGGCGTCACGCCTAATATATGGAGGGCGTCACTCACACTTTTCACTCAAGACGACCCAGATCTAGAACTCAGACGACGTCACAACTAAAGACTGACGGCGTCACAACTCTCAAGTGACGCCGTCCCATCGATGACTTGGCCCAGACGAAACCCTAATGACAGCGACCTGACGGTGTCGCTAGCAAAAGGCGACGTCGTCGCGATTGTTAATCTATATATAGAATTTGATTTTTCTGTATTTAGAGAGGTAGAATTTCGGAGAGAAAACCCTAACTCAGTTGTAGTCTGACTTGGACAGTATTCTAGGGTCCCATACCCTATTTTACACATCAAGATAAGTTTGTTATTCCAATTTATCATCATGTCTACCCCATGTTCAATTGATTATGTGTATGCTTGCTTGTCTAACATGTCTAGCTAAATTACTTGTGTGTTTGCTTAGATCTATGAAACCTAGTCATTGATTGTTGTTAGGTTGTTTCTTGTCTTAATTGATATAGGCTTAGGAGTGTAACTAGGCTTTCGTTGTATTTAATGCATGAGTATGCTTGAAGACGATAGGGTGCTCGGAGGAAATAACCTCGTGCTTGCCGATCCAGTGAATCCTATAGGAGAGATAACCTCATAGAACTATGGAATACGTACACCCTACGACTAATAGGAATACAATGCGTTAAGATAAAGGACGTGACAATTCAACCGACCAATAAAAGATAACTAGTGAGTAATAATATCTAAGTGAACACATCTTTAATCACCATATGAGCACACCTCAATTAAACATAGCTATCCATAGTAATTAGTTAAATTAGATAATTAGTAGAAGTAGAGAAATCGGTAGAAGTACCACCCCCAACCTTTTGCCCCGATATTTTACCCTTACTTTCTAAAAAAAACATAAAAGAGATACAAAAAAAAATCATCTTCAACCCCACCTTCTTGTCATAAATTTCTTTCTAGCATTCCTATTCCCCTAGAGAACAATATCAATCCCCAAGGCTTACCCCAAAATACACTACAACGATTAGGTTCACTGCCTAGAGGGTTAAAAAGCTTGCTCATAGAAAAGGAGGTTTTCTCGACCCCGAACACTCCGTATCAATGAGGATAGTGGAAAGGTTAAAGTGTTACGTACAATTGGGCGTTTAGCAAGGTCGGGTATTTAAAAGACCAAAATCTCAAAGAAATGTGTCGGGATTCTGGTGCGCTGCCCACGCTCCAGCACGTGGGTAGCGCGCCAGGCTCGTACATAGTTTTCATCATTTTGGGATTTTGGCCAATAAATACCCCACCTTTCCTATTGTATTCCTCACCCCTTGTCATTCATTATTTCTCTCAAATTTTTTTCTCTCTACCTCTAAGTCTACTATCTTATGTTCTTATTCTTTCTCTCCCATCTTCTTTGAAATAACACATTCTCTACAAGGGAAGATTCACAAGAATTTCATCCACTCTTTTGAATTGTGTCGAGGGTATTCTTCTCTATACCCTTTTTATTAAAATAGAGTCCCTAGGTTAGGTTACGACTTGATTAAACAATCAAACTTATTCATCATTCAATTTGGTTTTAAGAGAAGTCTTGTGTCTTTGTGACCAAGCCTAGATCGGTGGTGATCTAGTTAGGATTTGATACCCCAGGGCAAGTTCTTTGTAGTCTTAGTGGTAAGTCAAATCATGAGATTCTTTTGGTTGTTTCTGACGGCAAAATACCGTTGTGAGTAACTCTTCTTAGTGAGCGTTGATCTTTGTGCATATCGGTATAGTGAAGTTGTAATGGTTTGTAGTCCGCCGAAAGGATTATACTAGTGTAATAGTATCTTGTCGTGGATTTGCAACTAGACGTATGGAGTGTATAAATCCCCCATCCTGAACCAGTATATATTGTGGTGTCTCTTTACTGCTTTATATACTTTGGTTGTGATTGTGGTTGTTATATTTGTTGTACAAGCACTTGTTGATATTTGAGGCTTGAAGTCAATAAACTTCGAAGAAACCGAAAAGACCGTATTCACCCCCATCTACGGTTCTACAATAGGTATCAAAGCAGGATACTCAAGTTTTTGAGTGTTAAAACCTTCCAGAGAAGGCGTTTTAAAAATTTGAAAATCCTACCGAACTTTTTGGAAAAGTTGAGTATAGGTCCATGGCTTAGGAGAACTATGTTGAGGGGTGTTATGTGCAACTTTGCTAGAGCTCAAGGGTTTTTTCTTTTGGAAAACCCGGTTTGAGACTTATGTTAAGTCTAAAGATATTGACTTGTGAGAAGTTATCCAAAATGGTGACTTTGTGTTCTTGGTGGAAGATCCAAAAACAAAGTTGATGGTGGAGAAGCCATTTTTGGATTTGAAGAATGATGAGAAGAAGAAGCTTGGAAAAAATAATGAAGCCAAGATGACAATTTACAACGCCTTACCACATAGAGAATTCAAAAGGGTTTTCACTTGTAAAACCGCAAAAGAGGTTTTGCATACTCTTATTATTACTCATCAAGGTAACTCAAAAGTTAAATATTGCAAGATCGACTTGCTCATTCAACAATTTGATATTTTTGAAGGCGGACAATATCCTTGAATGAAGTATCTTTTAAGGAGAGCCCATGTATTAACTGCCCCGGCAAGAAATCTATCAATCCATCTTTTTGAGGCTCCAGTGAGTGTGATAGGAAAGAATCGGAGCATAACCGCATCGTTCGAGACTCCTGGTATATTAAACAGGCTGGTAATGTATTCCACATTCTCAATATGCTCGTGAGCATCATCTACAATATTTCCAGAAAAATTATTTGTTCTTAATTCCCTCATGAATTGTGGTTTTATCTCGAAATCGATATCTGCTCAAATGGTCGGCCTAACGAGTCCCGGCCCTTATTCATCCCGAGTCATAGCCAGATATTCCTCGAGGGTGAGGTTATCAATGTTCAAAACTGTCATGGTACCTGAAACTTAAATAACATCGTAAGAAAACAAAAATTAAAATGAACAAAAACAAAAATAAAAGACTTATACAAAAATCCTAATATAGCTCCCCGGCAGCGGCGCCAAAATTTTGATGCATGATTTCCGACCAGGATTTAATATTTATATTTTCTCGTCTACCTAAGGTTTACCTAATGTACTAACGAACAGTGAACCCGGTCGTGCGTAGTATAGAAGGTGGTAAAGCCGAGGTTGTTCCTAAGAGCTATGAAGATGATGATCCTATTAAGTCTAATGTATCACTTGTTTAACTGGTTTTGAGGTTGAAATGATTAAACTAAGAAATGAAATAAAATGCGTAAAGTAAATAGAGGTTGTGATCAATGGAGAGAAAGTGTGCTAACCTAATTAATCATCCTATCGTGTAATGTATATGTTTTATTGCTTCTAATTGATTCAAGTGGGGGTTTAAGTCGCTAGGACAACATTTGGTCAATTCGTCCTAACCTATCAACAAAGGCTCCTACCATACGTCAAAGGTTTACCCCTTGGGGAGTCGAGGGTCTTAAATCACCTAAGCCAAGTCATTAAGTACCCTACATACAAGATTTGAAATAATGAGTGCCCGAGCGCTAGCATCTTAGACACTCATCCCTAACTTTTTAAGTTCATCCGAACGACCGGTGATCATTTGGTCAGTTCGCACAAGAGATGAAGGGTTGTCACTTGGTCAATTCTTACCCTTCCAAACTCCACCTACCTACTTAGGGTCAGTTGGTCAATTCTCCTAAGCAACTAGATACGACCGCATTTCAAAACTACCTAATCTAGGGTAACTACCATCGAACTATGCATGCATACACTAGAAAAAATTATATGGAAGCATGAAAATACAAACAATACATTCAAGGAATCATAACTAGGCTAGTACCAAAGGTGCTTAGCCGATCATATTAAAAGAAACAATGAACTCAATGTTTAACATAATGAAAGACATGAATTCATAGTAAAAGTAAGAAATAATCGCTAATGCTTATCGATATGGAGTGATTCCTCCCTTGGAGATGGCTCCGTATGCTCCATATGATCTGTCTTTAGAACCCTCTTCACGTTCTCTGCCTTTAAGTTGTGAGTGAATGATGTGAAATGCAGAATTTAGGGCTTGTATTTATAGGCACGATCTCAGTTACAGCGTAACTTGACTTGAGAGTTATGCCGTAACTTAATTATCCTCCAAATGTAACTCTCGTTAAATAGACTACGGCGTAACACTAGGGAAAGGTTACACCATGGTATTTGGTGTTATCAACGGATTCACCATATTCATCTTTTGTAAGTTTAGTGTCAGATGACATTGGTGTTCTTATAGGTTTTGACTCTTCTAAACCAAATTTCTTTAACATTTATTTTATGTATTTGGATTGATTAAAGAAGATACCATCTTCTAGTTGTTTGATTTGTAGACCAAGAAAAAAACTTAGTTCTCCCATCATACTCATTTCAAACTCATCATGCATGATTTTTGATAAATCATCACACATGTCTTGACAAGTCGATCCGAATGTAATATCGTCCACGTATATTTGAACAATAATTATATGTGATTCATTTTTGTTTGTGAAAAGTGTATTATCAACTAACCCCATAGTATAATTGTTTTTGATTAAAAATGATTTGAGTCTATCATACCAAGCCTTTGGGGATTGTTTAAGACCGTAAAGAGCTTTCTTTAGTTTGTACACGTGTTTAGGTTTTTTGAAATCAATAAAGCCCGGAGGTTGAGCTACATAGACTTCTTCATTAATAAAACCATTTAGAAAAGCACTTTTAACATCCATTTAAAAAAGCTTAAGATCATAAGCACAAGCATAAGCAAGAAGTATTCTTATAGACTCTAATCTAGCCACGGGAGCATAGGTCTCATCAAAGTCTATGCCTTCTTGTTGATTATACCCTTGGGCAACAAGTCTAGCTTTATTTCTAGATACTACACCGTTTGCATCTAACTTGTTTTTATATACCCATTTAGTTTCGATTATGGTTTGGTTATTAGGTGGAGGGACAAGTGTCCAAACATTATTAGAAACGAATTGATTTAACTCTTCTTGCATAGCCATTACCCAACTTTTATCTTTTATGGCTTCTTGCATTTTTTTAGGTTCTATGGTTGAGACAAAACAAAATAAACTACTTTTGTTTTGGACTAGAGATCTTAAGGTTCTTTCATTTAACTTTTCTATAACTTTTTCTACGGGATGATCTTTAGACTCTTTAATATTGATGATTTCATTGTTTAATGGTTCATCTTCTTTATTTATATTTCGCTTGATTTCTATGGCTTAACTTTCGATTAACTCGTCATCGACAAGAGGTAGGGTAGGTTTGGGTGGACTTTCATCAAATCTTACATTTAAGGATTCTTCGACCTTCATGGTTTCTTTATTTAGTATCACATAAGCTTTACTATTAGGAGAGTAACCTAAGAAGATACCTTCGGTTGATTTAGGATCAAATTTAATTAGGTAATCTTTAGTGTTAAGTAAGAAACATTTACTACCAAAGACTCTAAAGTGTTTTAACGTAGGCTTTTTGCCTCGAAGTAACTCGTATGAAGTTTTACCCAAGAATGGTCTAATTAAGACACTGTTAAGTATATAGGTTGATGTGTCGACGGCATTGCACCAAAATTTTTGAGGAATAGATTGCTCATTAATCATGGTGCGACTCATTTCTTGTAAGGTTCTATTTTTTCCTTTCAACTACCCAATTTGATTGTAGAGTGCGAGGAGCCGAGAAATTGTGAGTAATACCATTAGCATCACAAAAAGCTCCAAGTTGCACTTCATTATCAAATTCCCTACCATGATCCGTTCTAATTGACACTATAGGACTTCCTAGTTGTCTTTGTATTTTCTTACTTAATATTTCAAAGTAATTAAACGTTTCAGTTTTATTCTTTAGACATTTCGTCCATGTGTACCTAGAGTAATCATCCACTATAACCAAAGTATAGAAGTTACCTCCGTAACTTTGTATAGCGGATGGACCAAATAAATCCATATGTAGTAATTCTAGACACTTAGTTGTTAAGACCATATTTTTAGCTTTGTGACTAGCATGGACTTGCTTTCCTATAATACAAGCATCACAGAAATGATGTTCGTATTTTAATTTGGGTAGGTCTCTTACTAGTTCCTTAGATGATAGCGATTGATGAAGTCGCATATTGGCGTGACCTAATCTTCAATGCCATAAGGTCGAAGTATCATCCATAGAAGTAAGAAAAAGTTTGTCTTTTGGTTCATTACCGATTTTAATGACATAGACTCCATGTTTTCTAAAGCTCTTCCTATAGTAATACCGTTTTTCAATATTTTACTACCGGTTTCACGAAAAAGTACGTTGCACTTTTTATCACATATTTTTCCTATACTTATAAGATTGAAGTTTAGGTTTTCTACGTGACAAACATCGTTAATGGTTAAGGATTTGTGAGAAATTGTACCTTTACCGATAATTTTACTCTTGCTATTACCAAACACCACATTTCATCCATTGAAGGATTCGTATGTGGAAAACAAGTATTTGTTACCGATCATGTGTCTCGTGCACCCGCTATCCTTGATCCATTCATTTGGATCTAGGTCGACCTTTAAGCACACCTAAGAAAACAATTAACTCAAAATTTTGGTCCCCATTTGTTCATGGGTCCATTAGTGTTATACATTTCATTCATGTTAGGCATATATGAAAAAGGTGAGAAAGCATTCCACGATGTAAAGTTTTGAAATGGAAACTATTTTGTACATTAGGATTCCATCCCATTTGATGGTGGTTACTTCTCGGATAAACATTATTTGGTCTTCTTATAAATGTGTTTGGTTTAGAAAACGATGGACCTTTTTTTTCATAAAACTTTGATTTTGTTTTAGTGGAGGTGGTTGTTTGACATTTCTAACAGTAACAAGGGTTGGTTTCTTCTTGTTAACAATAACAAAGTCGGTTCTAGATGATGTAGTTACATTATTTCTACTGTTTGCTAGTACAGACCCACGGATCCCTGGATTTGCACTAGACGGTTCCTTTTTCAAGGGATCCGTGGGATTCGTGACTACAGTAGCTTGTTTTTCAATTGCTTTAACGAATTGTGTTTCTTTAATTTCACTAGTTGATGCATTAAGTTCCTGAATACCTAAACCCTTTTGATTATTTCCTGTTTTAACACTATCAAGTATTATATCAAGA
The DNA here is from genome assembly GCA_019973895.1 of Chrysanthemum seticuspe. NCBI lineage: Eukaryota > Viridiplantae > Streptophyta > Magnoliopsida > Asterales > Asteraceae > Chrysanthemum > Chrysanthemum seticuspe. The sequence goes on along the minus strand of BPTQ01000001.1, from coordinate 131,878,011 downwards.
GTATTAGTACTCATTCTATCAATCTTGGAATCAAGATTATCAACTAACGTTTGAAGTTGAACATAAAGCTCACATTCACCATCTACGTTCTTCCCCTTTTCTAAACGTTTTAATTTATCTTTTAACTCAATGACTTCGTTTTCTAAACATTCATTTTTGTTTTTCAAAATCTTATTTTTGTTAATTACTTTTAGAATACTTTTGCAAAGTTTATCATATTCACGATGCAATGATTCATCATCTAATGATGAGCTACTATGATAAAGAGATTCGGGATATACCTCGCTTGAGTCATTTGCCGTGAGACAAATTTCTTCGTTCTCCTCCTCACTCATTCCCCACGAACCACTTACGAACGCCTTTTGTTCGTCACATTTGGGACACTCACTAATGAAGTGATTAGGGTCCCCACATTTAAAACATGTGCGTTCGTCCCTTGCTTTCTTGTCGTCTTTGCCTTTCCGGAACCCCTTCTTGTCGTCATATGGTCGCTTGACATATCTTCCTTTCCTTCTAAAGAACTTCTTGAAATCCCTTACCGCCATGGCGTACTCTTCGTCATCACTTTCCGAAGAAGAGGTTTCTTCATCACTTGAGACCTTCTTGGCTTTTAAGGCAAGAAATTTGTGCTTCTCTTTCTTTTCTTTTGAGGCTTCGGAGTCTTTAGCGAGGACAAGCTCATAGACCTTTAGATTGCCTATGAGTTCGTTAAGAGTGAGGATTGACAAATCTTTGGATTCTTCGATGGCCGTCACCTTTGATCTCCACTTAGATGGAAGCGCCCTTAGATATCTCATGACATGATTACGACTAGAAAAAGACTCATAAACAAGTGCTTGTAATGAAGTAATGATAGTATTAAAGTTAGCAAAAGAATTATCTATACTATCCTCATCCGATATTGAAATTTTTTCATATTGTTGAACAAATAAATCTATTTTGTTATTTTTAACTTGTTGATTTCCTTGGTGAGTTACAACTAAAGAATTCCAAATTTCTTTAGAGGTTTTAAGGATAGAAATTCTTTCAAATTCCTTTTTGGGTAAAGCATTATAAAAAACCATTTTTGCTTCACTATTTTTGGAAAGCTTTTTCTTTTGATCGTCGGTGAGGTGATCACGAGGGATGTTTATTTCGTTGCCGGTTTTATCATCTTTTGTAGTAGCTTGAAAGTCACCTTCAACAATGATGTACCAAAGATCAATATCTTTTGACTTCATATAAGTTTCAAATCTATTTTTCCAATAAATAAAACCATTTGTTTCAAATAGTGGAGGTCGTTGCATAGATTGCCCTTCTTTATAATTTTCAAAACTCATTGTGATCAAAAAGTTTTTAAAATACAATTTACTTTAAAACTTTTGTAAACCTTGCTCTTGATGCCAATTGTGAAAAACTAGAAGGGGGGGTTGAATAGTTTTGCGGCTTTTAAGTTTAGTTTCAAAAACTTTAGATTCGATCTTATGTGAATTCGTGGATGGATAGAACGTATAAAGCAATAAGTAAAGTAAATAATGAAAGCAAGTAAAGTAAAGGATAGAGGGTAGTGACACAAGTGATTTATAGTGGTTCGGCTACAAGGACACCTTCCTTGCCCTACTCTACTCTCCGAGTTCCCCACTTGAGAGTTTAAGAACTTTGTGAACAAGCTCCTTCAACACGGTGGAGAAGCCTCACAACATCGATTACACTTTATCTTATATTAAGCTAAATACCGAGTCCTTAACACGGCGGACCAAACCAACACAACTATAACACAACAACTTTTTGAAATATGAAATACAAGATCTTGCTATAGAAATCTTGTGGAGGAACAAATCAATCAAGGACCTCTTGCTTGGATGACTTGTAGTAACTCGTGATCTCGCCTTTGAGAAGGACCTATATGAGAATCACAACAAAAGAAAGAAGAACTACTAGATAGATCAAGAGATCTGAGATTAGAAGAGAGAAGTAATATATGAAAGAGTTTGTAAGAAGAGGGGTGAGTAACAATGAAGAAATTGCTCACTATTTATAGGCAAAAATCTCTATTGTAGCCCGGTTCCTACGGATCCCTCACTTGGGGGATCCGTCCGGTGCAATCCAAGGGATCCGGCAATCTGGGTTGTACCAGTCTGGGTTTTGGGTTGCAAACCGGGTCATGGGTCATGGGTATGAGCCTTGGGTACCCAACAAGGTATAATGTATCTAGACATTGGGTCATGGGTCTTGCGTTATGGGTTATGGATTTGCTCCATGGGTATGGATCATGGGTCTTTGGATAATATCCATCCTATTAAACTATTACAACAAGTGAATTAATACAACGGTTTATGTAAATGACCAAATATATATATACTTTATAAAAATAACATGTATTCTTATAATTTTATTTATGATAACTTTATATTTGTTATCAACAAAACACAAAGAGATCGTTAAATATGAATAAACGTTTTTACGGTTTATTTGTATTAATAGTTACAACTGCCGCTAACGGTTAAAACGTATGAGTTTGACATAGCACAGTGGAGAACACACGATCAGCAAAACAAGAGAGCAGAGCACTCTCCTGTACGAGCCAAGGGACGCGTGACACTTGTCCTCCTTGTCTGCTTTCGAATGATCAACACCTATTGATCATTCTTAAAGGGTTTATCACTAAACCCTACGAAGCCTCTCTATAAAAGGAGAGAAACACACGCAAGCACATAAGTTTTTCACACACTTGGGAAAATACCGCCTCACAGCAGTGCAACATGGTTCTTGTTTAAGTGTTACCCTAGCTTCTTGATTAAATATCAATCTCATCGGGTCCTTATTGTTCAACACGGTAAACCAAACAACAAAACCACCCACATCCCATCTCTAAACCGATTTATATACCATACGTAAACATATAATTTATTAACTTGTCTTTTATTTAATACATTTATGACATTGTTAAAAAAAACATATAACGTTTTATGCATAAGCATATAAAAGTAATGACAATCTTAAAATACTAACCCTATTATTTGTATTGTTGATAATTTATTAACTTGTCTTTTATTTAATACATTATGACATTGTTAAAAAAAAAACATATCATGTTTTATGCATAAGCATATAAAAGTAATGACAATCTTAAAATACTAACCCTATTATTTGTATTGTGATTGTTTAGTTTTAGCGTGTATATACCCTTTTTACATTATTTTTATATCTTATAATTCCACTTACAACTACATTATTAAATGTTTATGTTTTAGAATAAATGATAGTGTTTACTCCAAACGCATAAATGAGAGTAATTTTAATTTCAAATCCGTCTAAATTCTTCGAGTTTGCCCCAACGAAACACATCCTATGTGTAATTAGTACTAAAAAAAATGCATGTCTTTAGTTTGTAATTTTTAAAATCATAAATTGTTAATAATTTATCAATTTGTCTTTTATTTATTACATTTATGACATTGTTAAAAAAATATCGCGTTTTATGCATAAGCATATAAAAGTAATGACAATCTTAAAATACTAACCCTATTATTTGCATTGTGATTGTTTAGTTTTAGTATGTATGTACCCTTTTTACGATATTTTATATCTTATAATTCTACTTACATCTACATTATTAAATGTTTATTTTTGAAAAACAAAATGATAGTGTTTAGCGCTACTGCGCCAACCTAATTAATTTTTGGAAACCGCATAGAGTGAAAAAATTGAAAACTACAAGGACAAAACTTGTAATTTACCCTTTATTATTTTGATTTATTATTACTAGCAGTAGGTAAGATAAAATTCCAAAAATAATTTTTTTACTTAAACCGTAAGAGCATCTTCAATGTGCACATTAAAATAAAACACTAAGTTAGTGCAAATTAAGATTTTTTGTGGCATATTCTAACACTAAATAGTTTTTAATCCAATGTATGCATTAAAACTTAACACTAAATTAACTAAGATTTTTTAGGGTATGTTTGGCAAAAATAGATTGTGCTGGTGTTGGCGCTGATGTTGATACTAGTGCTGATGCTGAAAAAATTATAAAAAAAAATATTATTTTTATATGCTACATGAAGTAACCTTTTATTTTCAGAAATTATAGAAGATTTTTTTTTTTTTTTTTTTTTTTTTTTTTTTTTATAATCTCTTATAACTTCTGTTTACTAAACAAAGATTTTTTATTAAGTAGCTTATTTTTTTAAAAATAAACATAATCTCTATATAATCTAATGTGACAAACATAGCCTTAATACCAATAGTTTAGGGCTAACATTGGACGATAATTTTGCAATTTAGCACTATAAATAGTGTAAAAGAATACATTTATCACATCGGAGAAGACGATGAGATTGAATCGGAGCGCAAAATCTGTTGTTGGTGCTTTTATAAAAAGAAAATACAAAGGTAATTGTTTCCTAAAAACCACCTTTTCTGATTCCCATTTAGGTTTTGGTCTTCCTCATTTGATTCACTCTTGTTCTTTCCTATTGAACAATAATAATAATGTTGGGGGATCAGTAATAATGTCTGGTCAAGATACCTTAGGGAATAATGCCATGATTTTGTTTAATAAAATGACACACCAACAGCCTCTGCCTCCGGCTGACGAGTGCGCCAAGCTTTTGGAGGTTGTTAAGAAACATGATTTTCATTTCTATAAAAAAAAAGGTCTTGTTTCTTACTCTACACTCTTTGATGGACTCATTAGTGAAAATAGGATTAATGAGGCACACGGCCTGTTTAACAAGCTCGTCAAAGACGAACTTTGTCAACCAGATACATTGTTGTACAATACTATCATTAAAGCCCTTTGCAGTTTCCGTATAGAAAAAAATCCTGCTTTGGCTACAAGTATGTTGGACGATGCTCTAAAACTCCTCAAACAAATGGTTTCCCAGCATGGAATCTCACCGGATGTCGTCACTTACAACTCTTTAATTTCTGCCTGTTGTAAGCAACGTCGCTGGAGAAGAGCCACTCTGCTGCTACATGATATGGTTGATAGTAGTATCTATCCGAATGTGGAAACCTTTAATTTACTAGTTAATGCATTTTGCAATGAAGGCATGATTGAAGAAGCGTACCATGTTCTCTACGTGATGCAAGAAAGGGGTATTGCTCCAAACATCGCAACATTTAATTCACTTATAGCTGCTCACTTTAAGAAACACGAATTGAAAAAAGCAAGGTCGCTTATTGATCAAATCGTGTCAAGAGATATTGACGGCTTTGATGCTGCTGCTACTTATACCAATCTGTTAAAAACCTTCTGCGTGCATATTAAGATGGATGACGCCATGCTTATTTATCATGATATGAACAAACGAGGTTTAAAACCCAATCACGCCACTTACAACATCATGATATCCCGATTGTTTTCAGCTGGACATTCCGGAGAGGCACACAAAGTTCTTGATGATATGCGTGCACAAGGTCAAATGCTGGATAAATCGACTTACTTATGTATTCTACATGTTCTTAACCAGAAGGGTCAAATTGAAGAGGCCCTCTCTTTGTTTCATTTTCTTGGTGATGATGGCAGGCTAAATTCAGATAATTCTGCCTACAACGAACTTATTTGTGGTGCATTTAAATGTAATAAGCCTCGTATTGCGAGGG
>BPTQ01000001.1:131790601-131872322 GCA_019973895.1 Chrysanthemum seticuspe | reverse complement strand
CTTTTCTTCAAATGAAACATCTCTGCTATGAAAGATCTGCTTGGTAGTTAGATCATACAGAGAATACCCTTTGGAATTAGGAGGATATCCTAAAAGAACACACCTTAGACCTCTTGGCTCAAGCTTATCCTTGTGTGGCAATGTAACAGTTGCATAACACAATCACCCAATAACTCTTAGATGACTGTAGGAAGGTACTTTTCCATGTAATTTCTCATAAGGAGTCTTCCAATTCAATATTTTCATTGGCATTCTATTAATGAGATAGGTTGCAGCTAGTACACAATGTCCCCAAAATGTTATAGGAAAATTAGCCTGAATTCTAATAGCTCTAGCAGTTTCTAAAAGGTGTCTATGTTTCCTCTCCACCACTCCATTTTGTTGTGGTGTGTAAGGCATGGATTTCTGATGCACAATACCCTTAGAGTTTAAGAAAGCTAAGCATTTTCCATTAACTATTTCAGTACCATTATCTGTCCTGATTGTCTTAATGGTGGCTGAGTACTGATTTTGAACATATGCCACAAACTGAGACAAAACATCCAGTATATGATCTTTAGTGTGAACCAAATAAGTCCATGTAGCCCTTGTAAAATCATCCACAATAGTAAAGAAATATTGAGCTCCATTCAAGGCAGGTTTCTTATAAGGGCCCCAAAGATCCATATGTACCAATTCAAATGCAAAAGAACTAGAAGTAATGCTTTTAAGAAAAGACAATTTATGGTGCTTAGCTAATGAACAACTTTCACAAGAAAATTCAGTTGCATTAAAATGTTTACAATCAGGAATATGAGCAAGTTTGGAAACTGAAGTATGACCAATTCTAGAATGAAAGGTATGAATATCTACATTTTGTTTAGGAAAAACAAAATTACAAGTAGATTTATTCAAAGACATAGGAATAATAGATTTTGTATGAGATTGACAGAAAACAGATACATTGTGAAAGAAAGTTGCAGGTTCAAGCATAGGTTTGCAGATGTACAAACACTTGGACCCTTTGCCTACAGCAACAATTTGATTAGTTGAAGGGTCCTGAAATGCAAAGTCATTGAGATAAAAATGAGCATCTAATCCCTGATCCTTAATCAATCTACCCACAGACAGTAAATTGAGTTGAAAATCAGGTACATAGAGAACATTATTCAATGTTAAGAAAGGTGTAATTTTGACTTGACCAACAAGAGTGATAGTTTTTGTTCTACCATCAGGCAGATGAACAATGATTGGGTGTTTTAGAGTTTTGGTAGAAATGAAAAGATGCAAATGAGGTGACATATGATCTGAATCCCCTGTATCACTTATCTAATCCATTGTTATGTTCATGTCAGGATGACAGAAAAGAGCAAATGCTGATGTAAAACATGAAAAGATACCTGCATAATGCATAGAAGAACTGGCCTGATTAGCATTTGCAGTACCATCACCAACTATACCCTTCCCTTTGAACATCTTCATTACTTCTGAACATACAACATCAACCAATTGTTGATCAAACATCCCATTTTGTCATGTTCCAAATCCATTCTCATACCCCAAATCAAAAGGAGTATCTCCAACCATGTTTTCTTCCAAGTTTGAATTAACTTGAGCAACCATTCTTATATTCTTCTTTCCCTTCTTACCCTTGTACCAGTCTGGATAACCAATTTTCTCAAAACATTGCTCAACCAAATGCCCTTCTTGATTACAACCAGTACAAACTTTCTTGAACTCATTCCTATTAGGACCATTTTTAAAATCTTTCTTGCCCTGATAACTAGTTTTATTCCCATTCAAATTGGCAAAGAAAGCAGTTGGTTTAAAAGCAGGGTGAGTCACTTGTTTCTGTTTTTCTATCTGCTGCACAATGTAGTAGGCTTTATTGACATTAGGCAATGGATCCATTCCCAAGATTTGACTCCTAACTACCTCATAGTCATCACTCAATTTCATCAAAAACTGCATCAGTTTAGATCTACTATCCATTTCAACAATCTTATCAAGAATACCACAAGAACATTCTCTCATCTTGCCACAATTACAAGTAGGTAAACCATTAAGATTCTGCAACTCATCCCAACATTGTTTCAACTTATTGAAATAAGAAGCAATAATCAAATTACCTTGAGAAATGTGACTTAATTCCCTTTCCAATTGGTAGATAAGTGGCCCATTACTTTGACCATATCTTTCAGTTATCTCCTTCCACAACTCATAAGCTGACTGAGTATACAAGAAAGCATCAGATAACTCAGTAATCATGGAGTTTAGAATCCAACAAGTAACCATATAGTCACATCTGATCCACCTTTGATAATTCACATCATTCAATGTCGGTTTGACACATGTCCCATCAATAAACCCCAATTTCAACTTAGCTCCTAAAGCCATCTTTATGTTTCTAATCCAACCCAGAAAATTACCCCCATTGAAAGGTGTGGTTGTTAAGACAATTCCTGGATGATCAGAATTAGTAATGCACAATGGATCATTGATGGAATTATCACGATTATCTTGAACAACAGGTGAAATAGGTGGAATCTCAGAAGACGCCATTGTTGATTCTTATCAGAAACCCTAATTGATGAATCTTGAACCAAAGAAGGATCGATTAATCAAGAACAATGAAATCGAATCAAGAATCAATTGACAGTTAATCAATTGAATCAAAAATTAGGGTGTAGATCGAGATTTTTAGTCTCTGATACCATATAAACGCGAAATGAAAAGAGGGAAAAATGATATTATTGAAATGAAGTTAATTACAAAATGAAAGAGGAAGACAACTACTTATAGGCGGATTAAAACAACTAACCGCCTATTTAACAAACATTTAAAATGATTACAATTATAACCCTCTAAGATACAAATATGACATTATACACCCTTGTACTTTATGTGAAATAATATGTTCTTCATCCTCCCCTCAAGTTGGATGATCTGTGATACCCAACTTGCCAATCAAAATGGAATGTTGTACATGATTCAAAGCTTTGGTCATGACATCTGCAAGTTGTTGAGAGGTAGGAATGAAAGCTGTTTGTAAGAATCCTTCTTGTATTTTCTCTCTAGTAAAATGATAGTCCATATCCAAATGCTTGGATCTATCATGAAAACAAGGATTGGCAGCCAGTTGTTGAGCAGACTTATTATCACAGAACAAAGTGATTGGCAATTTAACAAGAACATGTAAATCTTTAAGAAGAAAACTAAGCCACATGATTTCACAAGTGGTAACCGCCATAGCCATATATTCTGCTTCTGTGGAAGATCTAGACATTGTTGGTTGTTTCTTTGTTTTCCATGAAACAAGAGAATGACCAAGAAAGATGCAATAGCCTGTAAGTGATCTTCTAATCATCAAGCATGCTGCCCAATCAACATCAAAAAAGCCAGTGATGTGTAAATGAGATTTCACTGGATAAAAAAGAACCTTACTGACACTCCCTTTGAGATATCTCAATAAATGAAGACCAGCCTGCATATGTAGATCAGTAGGAGAAGAAACAAACTGACTAAGATGTTGGACAACATAGGAGATGTCTGGTCTAGTCATGGTGAGGTAAAGTAGCCTTCCTACCAATCTCCTATAAGCTTCAGGGGACTTCAAAGGATTACCCTTGGCTAAAGAAAGTTTTAAGTTGGTTGGCATGGGAGAAGCAACAGGTTTAGCTGCAGTAAGACCTGCAACATTAAGAAGATCAAGGATATATTTCCTTGGATTTAGGTGAGTGCCTTGTGGAGTTCTGCAAATCTCAATTCCCAAAAAATATTTTGCCAAACCAAAGTCTTTAATGGTAAACTTCTGATCCAGTGCAAGCTTAGTAGATAATATCTCAGATTCACAGTTTCCAGTTATGAGCATATCATCTACATAGACCAATACAGCTGTAAACTCTTCTTGATGTTTTTTAACAAAGAATGAGTAGTCATTTTTTGATTAAACAAAACCTAAAGACTGCAAGAATTTTGACAGTTCAAGATTCCACTGCCTAGAGGCTTGTTTAAGACCATATAAAGACCTTTTCAACTTGCAAACTTGTCCTGAAGAGGCTCCATTATAACCAGCTGGTGGTTGCATATATATCTCCTTATCAATATAACCATGCAAAAAAGCATTGTTGACATCTAATTGATGAAGTGGCCAATTTTTAACAGTGGCTAGTGCAATCAAAACTCCAACAGTTGCAAGTTTTGCAACAGGTGAAAAGGTATGTTTGTAGTCTCTGCCTTCTTTTTGATCAAAACCCCTGATTACCAAACGAGCTTTGTACTTATCAATTGTTCCATCAGCCTTATATTTGATTTTATACACCCATTTTGAGGAAATAGCTCTATGACCAACTGGCAAAGTAGTAACTTCCCATGTGTTATTCTTCTCTAAAGCAGTGAGTTCAGTCTGCATTGCTTTCACCCATTCTGAATACTTAATAGCCTGATTATAAGAAGAAGGTTCAGTGGTTGCAAAAACATTAGAGAGAAAAGCTACATGTTGATCAGGAATGCCATCAAAATCTGCTGCAGTAAACAAAGGGTATTTTGGCAGTTTAGGATGAGTATGAGTAGCATTTGCAGATGATACATGAGACTTGGGAACTGCAAAATCCTTTAACTAAGCTGGTTTGGTTGCATTCCTTATTGATCTTCTTGTAGGAACAGTTTCAAAAGGTACTGATGCAAGGATAGGTTCAGTGGTGACATGCTCAATAGTTTCATCAGAAGGAACAGTTTGAGAAATTGCATTCTCATTAACTTGAGGAACATTAGAAGGAACGGGTTCAACAACTTCATCAACATAACTGAAAGAAGGAAACTCACCTCCAAGACATTGGGTGGGTATTGATTGTGTTCTAAAGGGAAAAATCTTTTCTTCAAATGAAACATCTCTGCTATGAAAGATCTGCTTGGTAGTTAGATCATACAGAGAATACCCTTTGGAATTAGGAGGATATCCTAAAAGAACACACCTTAGACCTCTTGGCTCAAGCTTATCCTTGTGTGGCAATGTAACAGTTGCATAACACAATCACCCAATAACTCTTAGATGACTGTAGGAAGGTACTTTTCCGTGTATTTTCTCATAAGGAGTCTTACAATTCAATATTTTCATTGGCATTCTATTAATGAGATAGGTTGCAGCTAGTACACAATGTCCCCAAAATATTATAGGAAAATTAGCCTGAATTCTAATAGCTCTAGCAGTTTCTAAAAGGTGTCTATGTTTCCTCTCCACCACTCCATTTTGTTGTGGTGTGTAAGGCATGGATTTCTGATGCACAATACCCTTAGAGTTTAAGAAAGCTAAGCATTTTCCATTAACTATTTCAGTACCATTATGTGACACACGGTAAATTTTCACAAAAATTTAACTGATAATTAGTAATTTATTATTACTAAGCATGAGTCATGAAGCATGCATAAGCTTTTCCTGATCATTTGAGTAGATAACTCGCATACAGTAAAAATTTCACCACTCTTGCATTCATATTATTTTATGAATATTTTATTTTGTCTTATGATTTAAATTGTAAGACGAGAGGTTATCTCGTTTTCCCCAGTGACCAACACTGCACGCATACCGACACTATGATAAGAGCTTGGTAAAACAAATGACAAACACCCGTAAAGAAAAATATTACAAAAATAATAATATCTCCGATACGTAACCATAAGATATTTCACCTAAGAGTTATCAAACAATGATACCTCGGTCACAATTTAATAACACGGGACACAAAATATTTAACACACTATCACTTAAACGATAACTTTTATAGCATTCAAATACAATTAATACCTAAGTGTAATAACTATACGTACACTTTCACAACTTGTAATATAAGCATAATACATATAAACATACACATTTATAAGTAAACCTTTTATAAAGTAATGAGATAATGCTTCCTTTGTCTTTCTTATCCCACACACGACAAAAACCCACACCAAAAGCAGAGATATCAAGATACCATATCTTCATCTTCCTCCTCTAGCCCTGCACATCCCTCCTAGGTCGAATCTCCCTAAAAGGGGATAACCCAACATGTTCATCCAACATATCCTCCTCTCTCATACCAAAACCATGAAAGGTTTGCTTCCCAAATCCCCTCTTGATGCGCCGGCTACCCTTCGATGGAATCCAAGAAGAATCAAGATAAACCACCTAAGAGAAACAAATCTTCACACCAATCTATCATGAGCCTATGTCCAAGATTCGTTTAGTTTTGGAAGTTAACTAAATTTGGCTTCAAACCAAGTTACAAGATGAGAAAGCTTGGTCAAAGACTCCTCTTGTGTTTCCCTTTTTATTTCAGCCGAGACCCCCAAGAGTGTCACACTTCAAATCCCACCACAAAAAGATAAAGAAACTCCAAGGAGTGAAGAACATCATTTGTGTTTTGCTCTAAGTCGATTGGAATTTGTGGCGGTGATAAACTCTTGGGTTGGCCTTCGGATTCATTGTCATCGAGTTGTTGTAAGAAACTTACTAAACCTTATCTTGTTAAAATTACTATTCGAGTTTGTTAATGAAAATGGTTGTTCGATTATGCAACTTAGTGTTTTGATGTTAATAAGTCTTATAATTTTTGGTGAATGATAAACTTTCATGTAAACTTGGTTTTGGTCATTGGGTTCTTTTGTTGTTGTTTTGTCGAGTTCATGAAACAAAGAAAACGAAGTTGAGTTTTGTAAAATTTAGACTAAGAACTAGTGATACTTGATGCTTGATAAACAATCTATGTTGCGTTAGACTTAAGATTTGGGTCGTTTTGGTTTACTGTCGTGAATGAAGAGATAAGTTTTGGTAAAACTTGCAAATGTCAAATGATATCAAACCTGAAAACTTATGTTGGTCATGAGATATAATTTGGTAAAGAGATGTTGAGTTTTGTCGAGAATAGGAAACCAGAAAGACTAGAAGAGTCAAGCCTTGTAAAAATCTATTAGAAATGCTAGGTTCTAAAGGCAGGAAACTAATTTTTGTTTCGACATGTTGCTTAAGTGCTCAATTTTCGGTACAAATTGTGGTAGCTAGTGTCGTATTTCGACTATGCATTTAACCAAGTTAAACACAACATCCTTTGTAAGCATGATGGGTTTTACCTTGGCTGAGAAACCCCCTCGAGTACTTGTAGTGTTTTCGTTATTCCATGTCTCGTCATTGAATCTAAGCCTCGTTGAGAAACCTCAGTTTCACGAGTCTAAATAGTACTAGAGTCGGGTTATACCTTGAGGTCTAAACGACTTAAGTCGAACTTCCGTGTCGAAGACAATCACTCTAGCATTTCGTTAGGAAATTCATATCCTCCAAAAACTTGTTAGCAACTTATGAATAAAACTTTGGCAAATCTGTACAAAACCTTTCCTAAGCCATCTTTGGGCCGCAGCCCAACTCAACTCCACAGGAAAATTCTTAAGCTAACAATGGACCAACACCCATTACCTACATACACATCATTTCGAGTCTAGGCCCAAATCGTGTACACCTCCACAAATGACACCGGGCCACAACCCACGAGTTCTCGAGCGTCCGTTTGAGTAATATAAACTAACTCACGAGAAAAAGATTGAATCGTAAAACAATTGTCCAACGATGTATGAGCTTATTTACGTGTACGCATAATAGGCCACATAGTTATGATTAAACATACATGAATTGACATATAAACAAGAACAATGGTTATATGGTATTCATGAGACAACAATCACCTTAAAATGTGATTCATTTAAGAATGCCTACGTTAACACATAATGACAATATGTAAACATGAGTATGTCAAGTAAATTTCCCGTTTAAAACGATATATATATATATATATATATATATATATATATATATATATATATATATATATATATATATATATATATATATATATATATATATATATATATATATATATATATATATATATATATAGAACAAGTTATGATAAATAAATAGAGACCACTATGTCATTTTATCATATATTAAATTCGAAAGTCTTCAAATGTAACTTGAATATTTTCTAAATACAATTAGAAAATAAATAAATTATATATATGTCACACCCCCAAATTACCTGTTTTGCAGCGGAATGGAATTCCTGGGGATTGACTGTCATAGCATCACAATCACAGTTATATTGAACGACCTAAAGTGTCGTTTGAAAAGAACATCGTTTGATTTAATAAAACAATCAGAGTTTACAAAGTATAGGTCCCAAATGAAATTAACTTGTGCGGAAATAAATTTGTTACAAGCCAAACGATGTTTTAAAAATGCATAAATCTCATGTGTGACGCGTCGTCACCACGACTCTATGATATATCCATATGGATGCCATGAAGTGAATGCCTTAGATACCTGAGATAAAACATGCTAAAAGTGTCAACACAAAGGTTGAGTGAGTTCATAGAGTTTGTGTTGAAATGTAAAGCCTTTCCAAATCGTTTATGCAGCAAAGGCATTGTAAATCCACTCAGTTCCAAGTTCCGCCCATACAAAACTTGCAACCTGTGTGTTCACAACCCACTGCCGAAATGTGTATAGTTTATGATCAAGCGCATGATGTCAAATGAATTCACATATTAGTGCATAACTTAATGTATCAATAGTTACTTGATATAACACATAATTCGTATAGTTTCAAATCGTTCCAAGGCCATTAGTTCAATGATTATACCACGACAATTATCCCAATGATTATACCACGACAATTAGCTCAATGATTATACCACGACAATTAGTCCAATGATTATACCACGACAATTAGCTCAATGATTATACCACGACAATTAGTCCAATGATTATACCACGACAATTAGTCCAATGATTATACCACGACAATTAGCTCAATGATTATACCACGACAATTAGTCCAATGATTATTGATATAGAAAATTCTAAGTATGGCAATACTGTTACTTCGTATGGCTAAACATTCAGTTCAGATAAACATATAGTTTGCAAATAATCATGTTTGCCATAAAAGTTATTGAGCATGTATCTCCCCCAAAGAGTTTAATAAAAGTATTAAAACAATTGAAAATGGGGCTATGGAACTCACTTGGTACAATGATGCGATGACAAAAGTGAGTACACCGAAATGAGGCGCAATCTCTAACTGCGACCTATTATGAATGATATGTTCTAATGTAAATCATGAAACAATGTCGTGCATGCAAATCCACATGTAATCTATACCACTTGTACGCTTATGAAAATGGAATTTATCGTCGAAATATATATTTATGACATCTCGTCATGTTATAAAATACTTTACAAGTATTTACGTCGAAATGATATCTTACTATGATCATTTAATGATTTATTATGAAATTATAACTTTTCGTCGTAATATAATGTCATTTGAAGAATTCATGAAAGTGACTAAACGACCTCAAAAAACTAGTCGTAAAATGGTGTACATCGAGTGTTAAGAAACGAACTCAACGGTTTTGGGAAGCTCGTATGATTATCTCAAAGTTTTAGTGTTTAAGTTTCCATCCTAAAGGTCTCGATCATAGAGAAAAATAGAGGTTAAGTATGGTACTTATGTCCCAAAATATAGTTTAAGGATGGTTTTTCGGCAAAGTTTAAACGACCGTAATTAATTCATTACAACTCCGCTAAACAAACGGTCGGACATTTTGATAAATATACTTGGCGATCTCACTTTTACTAGAAGACATCACTTTATAAAAAGTTCTAAATCAATGTTAAAAACAACCTTTAACTTGCTAACTAGTTTTTGCCGCAAAACTTGTCTATTAGAAATAAAGATAGTTTTTCTTATATGATAAAAGTTACGGCAACTTTTGTAAACGTGTATAATTTAATCGTTACAAATCCGTTTTCTACGTTTTAAAGATCCTTAGCTTCGTATCGAAGTATAATAACATATTTTTGACAAGTCGACATAATTTACAACGTCCAAGCTTCATTTTTGACTCGTACAAAATAAATAATGTTTGCTGAAATTCCAGAAAATTTATAGTTTTCGGCGCCAACTTGAAAAATTCATAACTTCTTCGTTATAGCTCCGTTTTAATCCGTTCAAGCGGCCACATTTTCGTTTTAAAGTGTATTTTCCAAATATCTAGCCCAAAATATTTTGCTTACTGTCGGATTTTCCAGATTTTCAAAATAAGGACAGACCCTTTATTAAACTTGTCAAAATGAGTTTTTCTCGCGCCAAACCTATTCTAACCCATTCAAAACAACTCCGAAGCTATTCTAATCCTACCATACACCTTCTTAGGGTGTCATGGGTTCCTAGACATCACCAAAAATAATATATAACAAGGAGTAATTATAGGATGGATTATATATATATAACACTTAAAAACCTTAAAAAGTGGTACAAACATCCATGAGACTTGCATGTTTTCTCAAATATGATGAAATAAATATATCAATGAATATGAAATATGATGATGAGTATGAAATGCTTACTAGTAATTGATGAGGTTTATGAGAACAAAGGATTTTTCCTAATCACCCTAGGTTTTTATTTCAAAACCTATACAAAGAGTGATACTAGTGTGTAATAAATCTTGTCTTGTAAAATATTTGATGATCCTTTCTTGGTCTCCATGGTTGCCGGTATTGGAGAGAAAAAGAGAAAGAAAATTTGATCTTTCACTTTGGATAATATGAAATATATGTGTTTAGTTAAAGTATAAAGCATTTACTTGGAAGATATTTTGAAATTTCACACATGACTCACCCCTTGTGTCGACAAGGGGTGTTAGTCATATCTTTAATACATTATTTTTTTTAAAAAACTTGTATAAGTGTAATAATATGTAGGTTAATTGAAGACTTGTGGTAAGTTGTATACACATTTGAATATTTAGGGTAGCGTTAGTTAAAAATAACTTTTAACGGGTCAAGATAAAATATATTGAGGTCATAAAAATTATAAAAATACATTTCTTGCAAAATTTGAGTGAAATAATAATAATCGTGTAGTATTTAAGAAAACCGTCGTAATTATATAAATATAACAATTTATATACCAAATAAATTTAAAACACCGGTTAAACTCATAATAATATTTTTATGATCTTAATATGAGTATAAAAATATATCGGAATAATTTTTGGAATTGTTGGATCAAATATTCAAAATAAATGATTACGCGATAGCGTTTATTTAATAGAAAAATAAACGTTGAATGAAAAATGCAAAACCATGCATGAACTAATATGAAATGATGTTATTAATGTTATGTAGACAAAATGTAGTCTATATGAAATGTCCTTGATGAAATGTTCATGAATTCGCAGCTAAACCATTAAGGTTACGCGAATTTAATACTCGTAACGTAGTTTACGATAAATGATGAAATAGTGAAACTTTTAAAGTTTGTAAAATGACCTGAAAATACGAGTTGTCACAATATATATTTTTGACAACACCATTTGGTGTCAACTTAAATGAGTATATACACATTTATATACTTACTAGTGGAACGTTGTAGTCATTTTCATATCAAACTTTGGATATTAAAACCATATTAATGTCAACATGAAAAGTATATATATACTTCGTATACGTACTAGTAAAATCATTTTTATAACTTTTACAAACTAAAGTTTAGTTTTAATACAATTAAACTATTTTGAGTAAGCAAATACTTAAAACAATGAACTAAAACATTGCCCTCCTTATCTAGGTTGCGTGTCGGTGCCGCTCCACAACAATCACTAATCCCACATTTTGGATTGCACATTTGCTAAGGTGAGTTTTCATAGCCCCTCTTTTACTTGATAAACTACTTTATACATTTTGGGGTGAGAAATATGCAAAACCTTTTTAGGACCAAAACTATTACATGATTACTATTACGTGGTTTAGCCTAAGCCCTTATGTCCCTAGAGAATGCCCTTTTTCATGAACCATCAATTCCCCATTGGGAAACGCGAATGTTATAAATAGATCTATTGAGGGTGACTCCTCCGTTCGGTTGGCCATGCTTAGGCCAAGGCGAAACGTATACCATGTCGGAATCAAGTGTTGAGGGACAAAACACTTGCTATGGGCCCCTATGTTGTATGACATCGTTTAGCATACAGAAACTGTCGTAGTATCGGTTGCATGAACTTAGAGCTAATGTAATAGACATTCATACGTATATCATTATATTCGTTGTAATGATTATATGACTTTGCTTATGGTCCAACTTACTATTTTAACGTAAACCTATGAACTCACCAGCTTTTAGCTGACCTTTTTAGCATGTTTTCTCAGGTGCTTAGTTGTGTTCATGGATGCAAGGCAAGAGGCGGATGAATGGTCGTAGTAATTTCTAAAGAAGTGTTTTTACACAAAAATGATGTTTTTACTTTGGGACCACTAAAAATTATGGGATGTGCCCATTTATCTAAAACAATATTGTAAGATAATGGTTTAAAATATTTTATGAAGTTAAACGGAGTATGTATTCCGTTCTTTATTACTTGTGTTATGATCCACCAATCCCGTAACGCTCCCGAATGACACGTATGCTTCAGCAAAACAAAATTTGGGGGTGTTACAGATTGGCATCAGAGCCAAGGTTATAGAGAACTAGGTACTTATAAACCCTAAACTATAACTACTTTTCACCAAAAACATCATACTACGACCGCCGATTGCCGCTTGCCTTACTTGCCATTTTACTTAGAGTTTATTTAAATATGATTACATGTTTTATTTCCTATTTACTTATGCACTATTCCATATTCATTATGAGCATATTTTTCTACATACTTACACATATGCACCATCTTGTCACAGACCATGCCTTCACCTAATTGTCTTAATGGTGGCTGAGTACTGATTTTGAACATATGCCACAAACTGAGACAAAACATCCAGTATCTGATCTTTAGTGTGAACCAAATAAGTCCATGTAGCCCTTGTAAAATCATCCACAATAGTAAAGAAATACTGAGCTCCATTCAAGGCAGGTTTCTTATAAGGGCCCCAAAGATCCATATGTACCAATTCAAATGCAAAAGAACTAGAAGTAATGCTTTTAAGAAAAGATAATTTATGGTGCTTAGCTAATGAACAACTTTTACAAGAAAATTCAGTTGCATTCAAATGTTTACAATCAGGAATATGAGCAAGTTTAGAAACTGAAGTATGACCAATTCTAGAATGAAAGGTATGAATATCTACATTTTGTTTAGGAAAAACAAAATTACAAGTAGATTTATTCAAGGACATAGGAATAGTAGATTTTGTATGAGATTGATAGAAAACAGATACATTGTGAAAGAAAGTTGCAGGTTCAAGCATAGGTTTGCAGATGTACAAACACTTGGACCCTTTGCCCACAACAACAATTTAATTAGTTGAAGGGTCCTGAAATGCAAAGTCATTGAGATAAAAATGAGCATCTAATCCCTGATCCTTAATCAATCTACCCACAGACAGTAAATTGAGTTGAAAATCAGGTACATAGAGAACATTATTCAATGTTAAGAAAGGTGTAATTTTGACTTGACCAACAAGAGTGACAGTTTTTGTTCTACCATCAGGCAGATGAACAATGATTGGGTGTTTTAGAGTTTTGGTAGAAATGAAAAGATGCAAATGAGGTGACATATGATCTGAAGCCCCTGTATCACTTATCGAATCCACTGTTATGTTCATGTCAGGATGACAGAAAAGAGAAAATGCTGATGTAAAACATGAAAAGATACCTTCATAATGCATAGAAGAACTGGCCTGATTAGCATTTGCAGTACCATCACCAGCTATACCCTTCCCTTTGAACATCTTCATTACTTCTGAACATACAACATCAACCAATTGTTGATCAAACATCCCATTTTGTCATGTTCCAACTCCATTCTCATACCCCAAATCAAAAGGAGTATCTCCAACCATGTTTTCTTCCAAGTTTGAATTAACTTGAGCAACCATTCTTATATTCTTCTTTCCCTTCTTACCCTTGTACCAGTCTGGATAACCAATTTTCTCAAAACATTTCTCAACCAAATGCCCTTCTTGATTACAACCAGTACAAACTTTCTTGAACTCATTCCTATTAAGACCATTTTTAAAATCTTTCTTGCCCTGATAACTAGTTTTATTCCCATTCAAATTGGCAAAGAAAGCAGTTGGTTTAAAAGCAGGGTGAGTCACTTGTTTTTGTTTTTCTATCTGCTGCACAATGTAGTAGGCTTTATTGACATTAGGCAATGGATCCATTCCCAAGATTTGACTCCTAACTACCTCATAGTCATCACTTAATTTCATCAAAAACTGCATCAGTTTAGATCTACTATCCATTTCAACAATCTTATTAAGAATACCACAAGAACATTCTCTCATCTTGCCACAATTACAAGTAGGTAAACCATTAAGATTCTGCAACTTATCCCAACATTGTTTCAACTTATTGAAATAAGAAGCAATACTCAAATTACCTTGAGAAATGTGACTTAATTCCCTTTCCAATTGGTAGATAAGTGGCCCATTACTTTGACCATATCTTTCAGTTATCTCCTTCCACAACTCATAAGCTGACTGAGTATACAAGAAAGCATCAGATAACTCAGTAATCATGGAGTTTAGAATCCAACAAGTAACCATATAGTCACATCTGATCCACCTTTGATAATTCACATCATTCAATGTCGGTTTGACACATGTCCCATCAATAAACCCCAATTTCAACTTAGCTCCTAAAGCCATCTTTATGTTTCTACTCCAACCCAGAAAATTTCCCCCATTGAAAGGTGTGGTTGTTAAGACAATTCCTGGATGATCAGAATTAGTAATGCACAATGGATCATTGATGGAATTATCACGATTATCTTGAACAACAGGTGAAATAGGTGGAATCTTAGAAGACGCCATTGTTGATTCTTATCAGAAACCCTAATTGATGAATCTTGAACCAACGAAGGATCGATTAATCAAGAACAATGAAATCGAATCAAGAATCAATTGACAGTTAATCAATTGAATCAAAAATTAGGGTTTAGATCGAGCTTTTTAGTCTCTGATACCATATAAACGCGAAATGAAAAGAGGGAAAAATGATATTATTGAAATGAAGTTAATTACAAAATGAAGGAGGAAGACAACTACTTATAGGCGGATTAAAACAACTAACCGCCTATTTAACAAACATTTAAAATGATTACAATTATAACCCTCTAAGATACAAATATGACATTATACACCCTTGTATTTTATGTGAAATAATATGTTCTTCAAATATGCAATATTAGAACCCACCAAACACCTTTCGAGGAGGAGGGGGAAAATGATCAAAACTAGATACATGGAAGTAAGCTCACATCATATAAAAGTAAAAAATGGACAACTATATGATCAGACCTATACCATGCCAAAGAATAACATAACTCTATCATAGAAGCCATACTTCAGGCCTGCAAGAATCTGATCAGCAGTTGTACACCTGAAACTCGTTAACTCAACTTTCTCAGACTCTAATACTGCGTATTTACTTTCAAAGGATCAAAAAGGCAACATTGCCATTGTATTCCACATTTCTCTTTAGACCTTCTCACAATTGTTTTATTAAAAACTGTTTTAAAATATATATATTAAATTATATTTTATTATATTATTTTCTTATTGTACATTTCAACTTTGAAATGTGTAATAATAATAAGAAAAATGATGAATTTCATATACTTTCTAATTGTTTCTTAAAACTAAAATCGAGAAGAAAAATAAAGAGCATTACGGCTTAAACAGGAGAGTTAAACAATAATTCGTAAGCAAGCAAGGCGTGTTTGGGTTATGATGGATTTAACGGATCAACTTATCAATCGAATTAATTTTCTTAAAAACTTGTTAATTACATCATAATTATTTAGACATGTCAACTCGCTGACCGATTCGAATAAACAAGTAGTGCTCGAGCTATCTGCAAACATGTCAGCGTTAACCAACTCAACACATCAATCGTTATAGAGTATTGTGAAAAGACTTTGAAAATTAAATTCCTAAAATGCTCCCTCCATGCTAATTTAAATGCATAGGTAAAAATAACAATTATTTTCCAGAATTTAGGTGTATTATACGTGTCATAAAATACAGAATAGTTGTCTGTAAACATACAATGTATGACACGACACTAGTATAAATTACCCAAAAACATGACCATAGTTACTCTGCGTCGAATACACTCCAACTAATAATTCATGTTGGAATCAATTTGGATGATAAGTAACACAATTCCTAGAATTTAAGTATTAGTTTAAATCAAGATAATGTCTCTTGCACATGTTGAATCCCTCTCATCTTTTTTATGTGATCTACATGCCCACCATAGCGTATTTAAATAGCAAATTTCTAAGAGGAGTTAGCCAACCACTCCGTATATGTTCTATTCGTCATAATAAACCATACTCGACTAATCTGGATTCGTTCTCAGTGTGGGGTTTTAATTCATCATCAAGCTCATAAAGGTTTGGTGATTTCTAGTATGAATCGAATATAACGCGAATGAGTTGACACAAAAATTATTCACACTTGACAAAAGATTAATTTTTGACCTTAAGAAATGATAGACCAAACCATTAAACAATCCAACGACATATAAGAGGTTACCTATCTAACATATATATATATATGCAAGAACTGTAAGTATGTAACAATCAATGAAGTGTACATATTGTTATTCGATAGACAAGGAAACACGTAACAATCAATGAAGTGTACATATTTGTTATTCGATAGACAAGGAAACACAAGGTTCAACTTTTTGGTTTTTTGTAAGGCTCTAGAAAACACCATAAAACAAAATCTTTTAGATTTTATTATTTTTTATTTATTTATTTATTTTTTTAACGATATTTTTTCTCCACACCTTATACCACCTATCTCACAAATGACTTCAGCAAGGCTTGAACCCACAACCTCTAGGTTGGTGGCCAACTTACATACCACTAGACCAAAGGCCTTGGGTAGTTTATTGATATGTTGTACTCCGTAAATGAAAAGGGGTTATGACTTGGTTTTCTAAAAATGTACTCCCCCGTCTCAAAATATAAGTCCAATTTGACTTTTTGAATCGAATTT
The DNA here is from genome assembly GCA_019973895.1 of Chrysanthemum seticuspe. Classification (NCBI taxonomy): domain Eukaryota; kingdom Viridiplantae; phylum Streptophyta; class Magnoliopsida; order Asterales; family Asteraceae; genus Chrysanthemum; species Chrysanthemum seticuspe. The sequence continues at coordinate 131,855,296 of BPTQ01000001.1, read as the reverse complement.
TGATCTTAAATATTTTTGTTTATATTATATAATACTTGATGCAAAATATATAAATGGATTGTGTTTTAAATGTATTTTTATTTGGTATAATTTTTATAAAGTATTATATAATACAAAAAAAAAATATTTAAGGTCAAAGTTCGATTCAAAAAGTTAAACTGACTTATATTATGGGACGGAGGGTATTTTCTAGTCTTGATGAGAGTTACAGTTTACTGATCAAACCATAACTCTTAACTATGGCAGGACAGATTTTCATCACTAGTCTCAACAAGAAATAACCTTCCCAAAAATAATTAGTAGTTAGCAATCAATTATGTTATCATGTTGTGACACTTCTACAATTGAAAGAACTTGTGTCTTTGAACCCATTTCTTATCTCTGCAGCTACCACGAATTTACCTGCTTATAACTAACACAAAACCAGCTACTTAAAAAAACAATACAATAAGATACAACATACGATCAAACAAATATCGCTTTTACAATATGTTATTTTACTCTATATCAACACTTAAGTTTTACTCTTGCATGTTATAGCAGGTACATTATAGCTTTATTTGTTATTAAGTTACATTTATGTTACCTGTTACAAACTATTTATCAACACTCTCAAAACTTATATTCAATGACTAAAACACTATGAGCATGAACATGCATCACATACACATGTACACCGCAAATGAAAACACGGTTTTGGAATGCTTTGCTAGTATCATACAAGCTTTTGGTGAATTAGGTCACTCTTTCCATAAATGGTCAACCTCACATGAGGCCTTTGACCTAACAAATTTAATATCCCTACGTATGAATCTGGGAAATGTGACACAAATGTGTGCACGCCGGCCATAATTAAATACATATGTTATCTCTAGTGAAGTACACCTCTATCATTTTTAATCTCTTGCAATACCTCAAGTATCTCCACCATCACAATGCACTTCATCTCCATTCTCAACCATAACCTAGTTTCCAAAAAACCCTAAAAATCAAAACCGTAGTTCCATCAATTTCTTTCAAAATAACCACTAGAACACCCATTACAGATCATCTGAAAACCTTATTTGGTATTTCTTTCATTTTTATTTGAATTACAAAACCCAAGTTTTCTGATGAGAATGTGAATTCGTATGTTACTTTGTGTTATGATATATGGAGTTTAAGTGTTATGTGTTGGTTTTGAAGTTATAATTATAGTTCAAATGTATGGTACGGTAACTGTGAATTTAGTTATAGTAACACTTTGTGTATGGTATGGTAAATGGAAACACGGTTGTAGAATGCTTTGCTAGTATCATACAACAAATACATTCAGTGGCGGAACTTGAACATTTATATTGGGAGGGCCGGATTTATTTTCAGCAGGCGAAATCGAATATTTATTTGTATTATCAACTAAATTACCCCTAAAACCTATAATTTTTACACTAGTAGCCGCAACTTTTGAGGGGGGCCGGAACCCTCCCCTGCCCCTTAAAAGTTCCGCCCTTGAATACATTTACGCAAATAACCAAACCAACAAAATTATATACAACAAATACATTTACTAAAACGTGTACAAAGATTTTTCGTAACAAGTTTTTACAAACAAATTTCTAAAAAAATGAAAATTAATTCATGCACGAATTTCTAAACCACTATAAATATTAAATTAATTTTTTTTTGTTCATGAAAAGTTCTTCACGAACATATGACGAGGCATATTAGGTTTTCTTATTAAACAGATGACGTGGCTAGTTAGGGTTTCATATTTTGTTTTTAGTTCCTTCCCAAGACGACACGTGTTGTTCGTTTTGGTCGGGTAAGGTCAGGGGCGGAGCCAAAATATTTTTTGAGAGGGGGCAAAATTTTTCATGACGGGCCAATTAAGAAAAAACTTAAGCCAACCGGTAAATGAATCGAGTCGGGTCGGATCAAGCCTAACACAATAATAAAAGTGATTATAACGAGGACCATCTTAGTATTATCGAACATCTTAGTATTATCGTGTCTAACTCAACACCATACTTGCCTATACATTTTCTTCGTAACAAATAAAGTGTTTTATATTCTTTGACGATATTGAAAAACCAAACTAAATCTTTTAGTAGAGAAAACTAACAGAGGAATACAGAGTCAAATGACCTTTGTTCATTTTTATCTATCATATGAGCTCTAGATTTCTAGCAAAGTTAGTAAAGCCTGTGTCGGAAGCATCGATATTTTCCTATCGGGACAGTTGAGGCCTTAAATGATCAAGGTGTAGCAAGATGGAATGGGCCTTTAAAGGCATTACACAAACAGGTGAAAACAAAGATTGTGAATTCGAATAAAATGTTAATTGATGATCGTTATGCAAGATCGTTTGGTGTTGGTTTATAAATTGTAGTTGGGAAATATAGATCGAATAAATCGAAAGCAGAGCGTATGACCAAAATTTAAGTTTAAAATGGGTTCATTTTGACACTGAAAGTCATACTTAAGTATATATTCTTAGACCTCAAATGTTGACTTCGATGGTGTAACTTGAGATTACCTGTACTATTACTATCGATTCAGTAGCATCTGATTTTTGAACATTGTTTCCTAACCGCACATTGGGATTTGATTCTTGACATCCTTCATCAGAGATTGTTTCTTGAACTTATTCTGTAATTAATGGTTCCCGTTCAGTGGTGAAATCTACCTTCTCCACTGTCTAGACAACCACCTATGGTATAACTTTGTCCTCCTTAATGGTAGTTCATCTTTCGGCACGGTGGTTTCATCAGTATCATGTATCATGGTCTCATCATTTCGTGAATCAGTAGCTAGTTCATGAGACTTTTCACCAACTGGTGATGCCTAATAGATAACGGAGAAGAGTTAATCAGATTTCCAGACGCAAACATAGCATATTCATTAAAATGCCAATTCCAAGATTCAGTTGTACGTCAAAATGGGTTCAGGTTGAAATGGGTAAATTAAGTATTGTATTTATATACCTTGGCACGACATTTCCTCTGGGCATCGGCTCCCTTGAATCCTGATATGGACTAATGAAATCAAGAACATCTGATACACTGCAAGAATGAAGTCAAATAAATTGGTTTACAACTGTGAATTATTCAAACCATATTAGACACTCCACATTGAGTAAAATGGATATACCATATTAATACCTAAGGTGACCTTTGATGGCAATAGATGCATTCGGTTTTGGAGTTCCGTTTCTTGCTGCTTCTTGGGGTTCCAAGGCTTTTGACACAATATATTCAAACCATGCAGCAACATCGTGTGTATAATAGGAGATTGAGTCAGAGTTACATGGATTTAAAGTTAACATATATTAGATATTCTCACCTGAGTATGAAGGTCCTCTGCTCCCAATATTGCTTGATGAATTTGTACTATAGTTTGCTCATGTCCCCTACCAATATGCAGGAGGACATAAAACAACCATTCGAATTCTCGCCACCAAATAGTTTCCATAATAAAAATTGATACTAAATCGGAAAACAGTACCTGTCCATGAGCCAATATCGATGTGTCGTAAAAGGCAATGGCACTTTTAACTGTTGATACACCAACTAAATGGAATGCATCCTCCTATCATAACACCACAAAGTAAATATTCAATAATTCTTCAAATCCTACAATTTTTAATTTTAGATAGAAACATATTAAAAAGGTTCTATAGAATAAAGTAATTTGAATATGTTGACCCATTTTGCTTCTTTACCAGTTTATGATTAGAACACACCAAGTAACATAAATATTGTTAAAAAAATCCATACTATTTCAGTACTAATATAAACCAAGCATTTCAACAAAGAGACACCTAGTAATTAAAATGCATCCTCCTATATATTATAACACTAAACAACTAAAAAATTTAAGATATCGTTCAATTCCTAACCGACACAAATTTAGAAACAAATATACACAAAGTTTTCTTTCTGCGATAAATGCATCATAGTTTGTGAGTACATCAGCGAAGTCAAAGTCAAGTCATTATACTACTTTACATTTGTTGGGGACCTTAGGAACAGTGCATTTTTGGGTTTTTTTTTTACCCAACCTGTTTGGGCGGAGGACGATTAGGTTAACCGATCCGCTCTATTCATCCCTACTCACATCCCCTTTTTTTTCGATCTGCCTGGGTATATCTCTAGGGAAAAAACCCGGCATGGTTTGATCCAAAAAAGGGCCTTTTGTTGTTGGTATACCGTGTGGAAAACTAGAAGGGGGGGTTGAATAGTTTTGCCAATTAAAACTTCCTTTTAAACTATTTAGATCGACTTATGTCAATCTATTTGGATGTGTGTGTTGAATGTTGATAAACAAACATATATAAGTATGTAATGAAAAGATACGAGTAAGAAGCACAAAACCACAACGCGAGTATTTATAGTGGTTCAGCTACAAGGACACCTTCCTTGCCCTACTCCACTCCCCGAGTCACCTACTCGAGAGTTTGTAATCACTACACCAATCTCCTTATGGCGGAGAAGCCTTTACAACGTCGCCTACCCTTTTTCCAGTGCTAGGCTAACCACCGGGTTCTTTCACTCCAAGGTAAACCACACCTACACAACGTCGCCTACCCTTTATAAGGTACTAGGCTAAGTACCTAGTTCTTTTACACCAAGGTTAAATACACCTACACAACGTCGCCTACCCTTTATTAGGTACTAGGCTAAGCACCTAGTTCCATTGCAATGGAGGAACTACTACCCAACACTACACCAACGACTAATCCCAAAGGAGATCCACTCCTTTTTACAACATTATCAAGGATATCAATATCCTTGGATCTAGTACTAATCTATCTTATACATCGAAACACACCATATCAAATGTAAATCTAAGGCACCTTTCACTAAGCCTTTAACTAGATCTTCAAGACACCCTTCACTAATGTCTTGTGTCTTGACTTCTAAGCACCCTTCAATAATGCTTCTAGTCTTGACTTCTAAGCACCTATCACAAGTGCTAATGATATGGACGATAGATACCCTTCACTAATATCTTCATCTTGACACTTGAGACACCTTTCACAAATGTCTTCAACACTTCTTAGGAAAAGAAAAACAATCATCAACAAGAAGACTTCAGTAGTCTTGATGATGAGGAAGCATGGCAACTCATGGACTTGAGCTTGCTCGACCTCAAAGGTGGTGATCTCGCCTTTAAGAGGAACCTAAAAGATCACACAAAAACAAAACTACAAACATAGATCTCTTGAATCTGAGGTTAGAGAGTTTTTAATTCTAGGGGAAAGTATGTTAGAAAGGGGTGAGAAACAATGAAGAAATGGCTCACTATTTATAGAGGAAAAATTCTACTGTTCCCCGGATCCCTTCCACAAGGGATCCGTCTAGCGTAAAGCTAGGGATCCGTGGGACGCTCCCCTTTACCCATGGGTATTTTGGTTATGGGTCATGGGTTGATCCATGGGTCTTTAGCTAGATACAATGTATCTCTTGAGTGCAATGCACCTAGTCACATGGGTATGGGTCAAAACCATGGGTTATGGATATTATCCATATATGATATAAGCATGATGTCATGCAATGGGTTATGTGTCAAGCTCCATGGGTCATGGGCTTTGGGTTGTACCCAACTACATTCAATGTATTTGCCCAATGGGTTATGATACTTAAGTTTCTACCCATTTTTATTACCCAATATACTACATACTAGTTATGTGTATATTTTACCCAAATATGTAAACACTAGTTGTTGTACATATGTAATATTAAATCATAAAATCACTTATACTTGTTTTAGTGTTTTATGTGAAAATGTGAATATGTTAGAAACTATTAGTTCAAACCATTTACGTATTTTATTTATTTCTTTAAAATGATTTTACGTTTGTTATCGACAAAACATTAGAAGATCGTAAAATATAAATAAACGTTTTTACGGCTTATTTGTATTAATAATCTCCCCCTTTTTGTTGATGACAAAACATAAAATTATTTTAATGAAAAGCTAAAATTCCTAAAAGTTTGAATTTGTAGTTTTTACTTTCTTCTCCCCCTTTTTGTCGAAACAAAAAGAGCTTCGAAAGGAAACTAACACATTGTTTTAGGAAAAACATGTGAAAGAAATAAAAAGAAATAGAGAGCAAGTAACGAGAAAGGATCTTGTCTTTACTCCCCCTTGACGAGTCCATCCCTATGTAAGGGCGTCAAGAAAGTAATACTAATCTAGTTTGTTTGCAAGTAAGTTTGCAAAAGATTTCGTCTAAGTGACGAACGTGCTCCCCCTTGACGATTGCAATTTTGCAAAGGGATGTCAAGAAATGTAATCCTAATATTGCAAGTAATTTGCAATGTATAGCTTTGACACAAAGCTCCCCCTAGCTTTAGGGTGTCAAAGTCTTCAAGTGTAAATTGAATAACTACAAAACAAAGGTTAGAAAGCAAGTGAAATTTACAATTTCCTGCAAATGTGGTCCAAGTTAGTAGAAAAATAGTTTACTGTATCACGGATCCCACGGTTCCCTCCTAGTAGGGATCCGTCTAGGCATATTAAAAGGATCCGTCTGGTTGATGAATAAATTCAGCAAATGGTGGTATAACAAATAATGTTATCATCAAAGTGAGATATGTATTATACAACATAATCATATACTCAGAAGTATAACAAGTAGCACGTAATTTCATTTACTAAAACTAGAGTTATGATATACATGACTCTAAAAATACATGACTAAGAATTTCTAGACCAACTAACGCTTGATATTAGGGCACCACTAAAATATTCTAGCTCAAGTTTGTTTAGGTTTAATCTCGTCAAAACGTTCGAGGAGGTGATAGAACATGAAACGTTGGTCTTCTCGTACTTCATGTATCAAACTTTCAACATGTTGAAAATGATAACAATCTTTGTCATGGCTAGGTAGTGGCGGTGGAAGAAATGAAATGGCTGGATGCAAAGGATCAAGTGAAGCAGCTTGTGGAGCTTCAAACGACGGAGGGATTGGTGGAGGCGCATTTGAGAATGGCTCGACCAAGAATGATGGTAGTGGTAGAGAAGTGTTAACTTCCATATGGTCGGGTGGTTGACTTTGATGACTTCTCATAATCCAAATGGGATTAAATGATGGAAACGGCGAAAAGGAAGCCGGAGCAAATGTTGACTTAACACCTCGATTTTTTACCATTATTCCTCCTAATGAGGAGAATGTTGTCGGCGGAGGATGATGAGACGGCTTAGGAGGTAAATCCTCTAAATTGTAGAGGTGTGGTGATGATAGTGGAGATGTAAACGAAATAGCTCTAGGAACCAATGGTGATGGTTTAGTGGAGATGATATTGTTTGGCCTAGGAGGTATGGTGGTGTTTGGCATAGGTAGTTTTGTGGGTACTATCCTTTTAGGAATTGGTTTGATTGGTTGAGAAGAGATCCTTGCATTTGTTGGCTTGACCAGAGATGATTCGGTTGAAGAAATTTCGTGTACAACATGAGCAATTTTCTTTGGTGGTTCTTTGGTGGATAAGTTACTACTTGGAGTTTTCATCATGATGAGATGATTTCAAGAAGTTTGTAAGGGTTTCTTAAGTGCTGAAAATTAGGATGAAGGTGATGACTATGGAAGTCCTAACAATGTGGTTTATAAAGCAAGAGATTTGGCAAGTGCATTTAAACCTTAAGCCACTAAAATTCATTGGAATGTGATGATTAACATGCACAAGAGTCAACTTTAGAGTTTGTACTGATCTAGGAACCCATTTAAGATGAGATGGAGTGTTTGAGTTAGAAAGATGAGTTGAAATGATTGTTTTAGCAAGGTTTGACATAATCTGTCACCCGGATCCCACGGTTCCCTCCTCAGAGGGATCCGTCTAGGCTAATCCTAGGGATCCGGCTCTCAGCAGCTATGAAAGAGTAGAAATGATGTTTCTAAGATCTAAGATCTATATCACCTTGAGTGTTTCAGTCCTCCTAAGTGTCTTAAATGAAGGGGTGCTTAAGTACTTGAAGGTAATGAGTGATGTAGCTAATGATTGCCTTTTATGGAAGAAATTGGAACTTTCATGAGTACCAATGAATGAACAAAAATGACACTAAAGATTTTGAGAGTGTCAAGTGAAGCTAAATGATCCTAGAGATCAGATAGTGATTTAGATTAATGCTTTGGAAAATATCCTAGAGGCTTAAGATGGAAAAACTAGGATTTGGTCAATTTTGACCAATTTTATCGTAAGGATGATTATGATCGATTTTGCTATAAGAGGTTTCCAACGTTTTAGATATGAGGGATCATGTGAAAAGTGATGTGTGAGCTTGAGAGCGGAAGAGTAATGGATTAAAATGAAATGATAGATCTACAAGCGTCTTTGGGTGTGATCTAGGTGAGTTTATGTGTGAGTGGGAAGGATCTACTTAACTTGATAAGGACTTAATTTGCCTTAAGACACTATGTTTAGCTTAGTGTGAGGTGTTCTAAGGATATGTTTGAAATACAATGCTTGCAATTGAATTTTCTGTTTGCCGGATCCCACGGTTCCCTAGATGTAGGGATCCGTCTAGCACAAACTTTAGGATTCGTCCATTTGCTCAGCAGAACCTTTACTAAAGGTATGCAATGATCTTGACAATGAATTATATTCCAAGGTTAGCTTGAAGGGGTTCTAACACTAAGATATCAAATGTAAGATGTTTTATTTCATGAAGGAAATAGGATTACATTGATAAAGCACGAGTACAAGAGGATTGATCCTATTTGAAATACTACTAGGTTCCTTAAGTGTTTTCGCTAGGAGGATCATCATGTTGTTGATGAGTATTGGTGGAATCAAGAATGAAGAAAGTTTTCATGAGAGATATGTTTAGCGGTTCCATCATCTTGTTCACAAGTACGTACAACGGACTTTGAAATTGAGGATGAAAGTGCATAACGTTATGATAGAGGCCCGTCAAGAACATTCCATAAGGGATGAGTTTATTCTTGGAGCCTTGAAGATTTACAATTCGCCTTGCGAAGAAGTAGGCGAGATTGTATGGTTGTTGTGTTAGCAAACAATACAATATGTGAGCACAACAAGCGGGAAGGATTTCTCGATTTCCCCTAAGACTCCAAAAATTTTCACGTAGGATGAGTGCAAGGGGCTTGTACTCTTCTCGGATGTCCCGTGTGAAGATAATGTTTGGATCGGAGTAATATGGTTGAGGTTTGCATATTATGCGATGTAAATCTTCCGGGGAGGGTATGTGTGAACAATATGGACTATTTTCTTCACGAAAGTTGAAGAGAGAATCAAGAGACCAATCTTCGGTGAAGGCACATTGTCCATGATTTGGAATTCGGAGGATGTGAGCAAAATGCCCAAGGGTTAAAGTAAAATTTTGGTTTTTGATATAAAACCAAAGAGATAGAGAGCGATCCTCGTTACGAACGAGTTCAACTTGACGGAAGAATTCCATTATGAACCTTGGACATATCTTCTAATTGATTTCAAGAATACATTCTAGTCCTATGGCTCGGAAGGAGGTATTGATACCTTCTTCGAATTGTAGAGAGGTGTCTACAATACTTCCTTCGTGGAAGTGACAGTTTTCGAGGTTATTGAACCCACGGACATGAATGCCAGGTGTGTTGGGTTCAAGGGAGATGTTCGGAGTGTAGACGCTAGTGAGTGAAAAATAAAACTCATATTCATGCGTCATAGTTGAACCTATAGAAATGATGAGTTAATAGAAAGTGATGTTTGTGGTCAACCAATGATTATCTAACGTTTTTATTAGATTTTTATTAACAATGGTTTTTAACAAGAAAGACACTTAACTCACTTATGGTTTTGACATACTAGTGGAGTATTACTTTTAGAAGAAAAGTGGTTTTTAATTTGCATGAAAAACTGTTCTCCAGTAGGACGGATCCCACGGTTCCTTTACAAAAGGGATCCGGCTAGTATGTCTTCCGGGATCCGTAGATCTGTAGTTACAGAAACAGATTTTATGATGAAAAGCATAGATTTTTAGATCTCATAGTTTTATACCAAGATATGTGTTTTAGCCTACATTTTCTTTTAACATGCATACATGACTTCTAATGTATCACGAGAGAAAGAAATAAAACAAAGAGAAATGATAAACACATTATGATAATAACCTAGATAAACTTTGATTATTAGTAATATTTCATTTCAATGCTAAGGATGATACAAAGGATTGGGTATATAACCCCAATGTAGATTAACAACACAAAGTAAATGTCTCTGTATGTGAACTTCATCATAGGGAACACAAGTGCGATGAGTGTTAAGGCGATGAGCACGAGGGCGATGTAAACCATGTTAAAGATGATCCTTCTTGGTTTTGGTTGAGACGAAATGGAGAGGAAGATGAAGTTTTGAATGAGAGAAATTTTTGAAATTGGAAGATTTGAAAAAGTGGGGATAGAGTGATTGACGGTGGGAGTATTTATGGGAAAGGAGGAATTTTTGAGATTCGTGTTTTGTTTTATTATTAGAAAAATATGATTTTTGGATTAAGTGAGACAAAACACAAGTTTTATAAACCATGATTTTTTAGACGGAAGAGTGACACGTATGTGGGAAAAAGCTTCCTAATGAAGCTATATGTAAAACATGTGTATACACGAAAGCTACTCAAATAAAAGCCTAAGAAATCACACTTATTTATAAGACTAATATCATTTAGAGATAAGTGGAAATTCATACCTCAAATGCACTTAGGAATGTCTTTACAAATGACACAGCAAATGTCAGAAGACAATTCCAGCTCCTTTATGCTTATGATACCTTCTTAGGGAAGGTAATCTTTATTATCAAGCGAATCCTATGGCTTGATAGATGTGAGCTATGACTAATCAACATGACAAAGAGGATTAGTGCAATTAAATAAAAAAGTGAATAAGAAAAATGTTGTTATCAAATCAACATCCAAACATATAGTTTTAAAAGTCATGGTGTTTGTTTTTATGAAAAACCTTCTTTGTAGTTTTCAATTAACCATGGATCGTATCAAGTTTTTAAAGTACAATATACTTCAAGAAACTTGGTAACGAAGCTCTGATGCCAATTGTGGAAAACTAGAAGGGGGGGGGGGTTGAATAGTTTTGCCAATTAAAACTTCCTTTTAAACTATTTAGATCAACTTATGTCAATCTATTTGGATGTGTGTGTTGGATGTTGATAAACAAACATATATAAGTATGTAATGAAAAGGTAAGAGTAAGAAGCACAAAACCACAACGCGAGTATTTATAGTGGTTCGGCTACAAGGACACCTTCCTTGCCCTACTCCACTCCCCGAGTCACCTACTCGAGAGTTCGTAATCACTACACCAATCTCCTTATAGCGGAGAAGCCTTCACAACGTCGCCTACCCTTTTTCCGGTGCTAGGCTAACCACCGAGTTCTTTCACTCCAAGGTGAACCACACCTACACAACGTCGCCTACCCTTTATAAGGTACTAGGCTAAGTACCTAGTTCTTTCACACCAAGGTGAACTACACCTACACAACGTCGCCTACCCTTTATTAGGTACTAGGCTAAGCACCTAGTTCCATTGCAATGGAGGAACTACTACCCAACACTACACCAACGACTAATCCCAAAGGAGATCCACTCCTTTTTACAACATTATCAAGGATATCAATATCCTTGGATCTAGTACTAATCTATCTTATACATCGAAACACACCATATCAAATGTAAATCTAAGGCACCTTTCACTAAGCCTTTAACTAGATCTTCAAGACACCCTTCACTAATGTCTTGTGTCTTGACTTCTAAGCACCCTTCAATAATGCTTCTAGTCTTGACTTCTAAGCACCTATCACAAGTGCTAATGATATGGACGATAGATACCCTTCACTAATATCTTCGTCTTGACACTTGAGACACCTTTCACAAATGTCTTCAACACTTCTTAGGAAAAGAAAAACAATCATCAACAAGAAGACTTTAGTAGTCTTGATGATGAGGAAGCATGGCAACTCATGGACTTGAGCTTGCTCGACTTCAAAGGTGGTGATCTCGCCTTTAAAAGGAACCTAGAAGATCGCACAAAAACAAAACTACAAACATAGATCTCTTGCATCTGAGGTTAGAGAGTTTTTAACTCTAGGGGAATGTATGTTAGAAAGGGGTGAGAAACAATGAAGAAATGGCTCACTATTTATAGATAAAAAATTCTACTATTCCCCGGATCCCACGGATCCCTTCCACAAGGGATCCGTCTAGCCTAAAGCTAGGGATCCATGGGACGCTCCCCTTTACCCATGGGTATTTTAGTTATGGGTCATGGGTTGATCCATGGGTCTTTAGCTAGATACAATGTATCTCTTGAGTGCAATGCACCTAGTCACATGGGTATGGATATTATCCATATATGATATAAGCATGATGTCATGCAATGGGTTATGGGTCAAGCTCCATGGGTCATGGGCTTTGGGTTGTACCCAACTACATTCAATGTATTTTCCCAATGGGTTATGATACTTAAGTTTCTACCCATTTATATTACCCAATATACTACATACTAGTTATGTGTATATTTTACCCAAATATGTAAACACTAGTTGTTGTACATATGTAATATTAAATCATAAAATCACTTATACTTGTTTTAGTGTTTTATGTGAAAATGTGAATATGTTAGAAACTATTAGTTCAAACCATTTACGTATTTATTTGTTTCGTTAAAATGATTTTACATTTGTTATCGACAAAACATTAGAAGATCGTAAAATATAAATAAACGTTTTTACGGCTTATTTGTATTAACATACCGGTTTGTGAGATGGATACAGTGATATGTACTATGAAAACAATATTTTTTTCGTGTTTGTGGATGCACGTTAGCCACATGGTTAACGCTACAGTGGTATCTCTCTTTTGGTCCATATATTTTGTGTGTTTGGTAAATCTCAGATTAAGGTTAGGTATTTCAATTATTGATTATCAAAAAACCCAACTGCAAATTTGCTATTTTGAAGAATCGATTAAAGGTTTGATGTTTTTTTTACTTTGTTTTGGGCCTATTTTGGTTGATCTTTATGCTGGTTATACTATTATGTGTTTAGGTTCGATTGTGGATTATGTTAGGTATATTCATTGTGTCTTTCTTATATTTAGGTGTTAGAGTAATTAGATGTTGCTTATGGTGGTTGAAATGTTACTTATGGTTAGATGTTGGGGTCAGTAAATGAGCTTCATAGTTTGGTTTAGGGTTTACTATTAAAGTCAGATGCAATTGAATGTTCCCCTTATTAAATGCTGTGCACCCTTTGTTTGCCTTTTTTGGGTTGTCTTAGTTTGTGTTTTACCTTTTTTTTGGGATCATAACCACTGACTTCCTTTGATTTTTTTGTTTGCCTTTTTTTTGGCTCTTCTCTCTTTGCAAACTCTCACTTGATAATGCTTTTCTTGCTCACACTAACTATTTCGAATATGTTAGTGGTTCTACTTTGCTTGTTCTTTATTGTGTTGATAATTGGACTGTCTATTATTGTTTATAATTATGACTTCAAAATTGATAACTGGCTCCCAAAGCATTCACAACCACTCACCTCAAAACCTGATACAAAACAATGTTCCGAATATACATGGTGGTCCTGGATGTCAAATGTGTAACAGCATTAGGGCAGGCGTGCCCGCCTGTCAACCATACGCGTCACAATCTTTTACTGCATCAGAGACTCATGATGCTAGAGGTTAGTTGCTCTTTTTTGTTGCTCATTGTTCCTATACTCACATTTATTGTCATATTTACCGTTGAAACATGTGCATGCTAATGTTGCATTTTTTTGGCAGATATTGTTGGAAAGGAGAGTGTGCACATTACAGGGCACCACATAGGCTTTGACCGTGGTGGTTATATGGGTGGAGTGTCTATACCAATGGGAAGTAAGAAAAGCGTTGGCACGATTAGCAGCACCAGTGTCCAGCATTGTTCTGCGGCGCCCGGTTGTCAACCTGATTCAGACAATAATGTGGCTATTCTTCGTCAACAATCTGCTGCCTACACAACAAGAGGTGCTTTGATGTCCTTTGTTTTTGCAGAACACTTTGGGGTCACTGAATCACATTCTTACGATTTTTTTATTGGAACAGGCACAACTATGCATGATACTGCATGTTCACAACAACCTAGAAAAAGAGGGAGGCCGCGAAAACAGACGCCCAACAACCCATTGCACCTGTGTGAGCCATCTGATTATGTGCACACCATCGGTCAGCCGATGGCTCCTAATATGATGGAAGGTGACCAACGCTCTTCTCTTTTCAGATGCGATTTGTTAAATTTTATTGCTTTGTTTTCGCATGACAATTTGTGGTCGCTAAATCACATTGTCATGGTATCTTTTTTATTAGAACAGGATTACGTGTGCATGATAGCCCACCTTCACAGCAGCCTAGAAAAAGAGGCAGGCCACGTAAACAGGAGCCCGGGAGCCCAGTTAACCTGTTTCAGTCATCTGGTTATGTGCACATCGGTGGTCAGCCAATGACTCCTAATACGATGGAAGGTGACTTCAGATATTCTCTTTTCAGATGCAGTGTGTCAAGTTTTATTGTTTCTTATAGAATACTGAATTAGCCTGTCATAGCATTCTTTATTATCAATAGGATTGCCTGCACACAATACCGGTACTTCAAAAGAAAGTAGAAAAAGAAGAAAAACGGCGAATGATGTCACTAGAGCCCGTGTGCACACCCCTGACAAAGATGATGGTGTGCAGAACGCTGTTGAGCAATTACCTTTACATGTGCGTGAAGGTCAGCGCTGTTCTTTATTTTGTGATAAATGTTTTTGAATCACACATGTTTGCATGCAATATTGATTTTGAATTTCATACATTTGTCTTCCAGCAGCGAGAACAACTGTCCATGGTAATGTTGACACTGATGTTACATCTGAGGATTGTTATTTGCCGAACACTCAGGAAAGAAAAAGACCACCATGTCAGGCCTCCACAACATCTATGCATCAACCAAATTCAGAGAACCATGGTCACACCAGTGGTGAACCATCCACTCCTAATGCAACTGAAAGTAAGCGTTTTTTTGTTTTTTACCTTTTAAAACACATTGTATCCATCCAAGATTGCCTTTAATTTTTATGGTACTTTCTTTTGCTAGCAGCAATCAGGCTCCATGCCGATGGTCAACCAGGTGTTATGAAAAATGTTGGTCATCAATCACAACGCCAGAAAAGAAATAGGCGCGCGGGACAGCCTCATAGAAGGTCTGAGTGGCAGCGTTCTCTCATTAGTAGTTTCCGTTCTGACTCAGATAATAGTGCATGCAACATTGATGAAGAGTCATCTTCTTATACGACACAAGGTAGCTATTGCCATTTTTTTTCGGCGCCTCATCTTTTTCCCAACCATATATTGTCAGATCTTTAAATTAATGATGGTTTGTTAATCAATGTAGGCGCATCTCCTGCATATGATGATTTAGTAGATTGTACTGAGTGATGCCATCATTGTAATGCTGCTTTTTGGCGTGAGGATCATCTTACAAGCCATCGTTTTACAGATGCTTTATCTCAATACCATTTATGTTGTGGAGGTGGTAAAGTTTTTATGCACCTGGCGCAGATCCACCTCAGTATATCAAAGAGTTGCTTGGACAATGCACCTTTATGGAAAATATCCGAACTTACAATCAAATGTTTGCAATGACTTCATTCGGTGCTGCAGTGGACAACGCAATCAACAATGGTGGAGGACCATATGTTTTTAAAGTCTCCGGCCAAATATACCATCGGATTGGCTCACTTTGCCCGGTTAATGATGATCCAAAGTTTTTGCAACTCTATATCTATGACACACAGGATGAAGTCCAACATAGGTTGAGCCATTTTGCAAGCTCAGATGGGCCTGATTTGGATCCAGAAGTTGTGCAAGGACTCATTCACTTCTTAGATGCCCACAATGAACTGGTCCAGATATTCAGAACTGCGCGTGACAAATGTGCTCAGCATGATGTCCCAGAATTTAAGGTGAAGCTTTACAGCAGTGAAGCCCCGCGCGGTTATGAACCTCCATCATCAAATACCCTTGTGGATATTGTCTTTGACTGTGTCCCCGAAAGTGAATCAAATTATGATGTTATACTAGAATACAGAGATGCTACGCTAAAAAGAATCAACAAGATTCATAAGTCATACATGTCGTTGCAGTTTCTGTTGATTTTCATCTATGGTCAACAAGGGTATCATACAAAGTTAAAGTTAAGAACACCGGATCCAAACATCGAGCCAAAACGGGTCTCGATGAATGCATTCTACACATACCAGTTACACCCGAGGCATGATAATTATAATCTGCATTTTTCGGAATGGCAAGCTTTTTCAGCAGTACGTCGTTGGCGTATACTATTGCATAGAACAGAATAGGATGGATTTTTATAGAACACACCAAAGCGATATTCAAGGAGATTTTTTGTCAGGCCTTTATGATCCAACTTCAAGAGGAGATCATGATGGGTCGCAGGTGGGTTCGCGTGATGTTTCGGTTTTCCAGAATATCAATGAAAAGCATTGTTTACACCCTACCCCCAAATGTACACCCAAATCGCCTTAGCCTACCTTGTATGCACTCACTTTTAGTGCATTATTGTTATCACCCTAAAAACCCTTAGTTCAATTATCTAGTTGCTTGCATAAGTTGCTAAGTCGAGTCATATCCTTTGTACACAGTTTTGGGACGATTGGGACTCATGGGAAAAGTTAAAGTTTATGAAATGACGGGAAGGGAACGTTAAATTCAAATTCCCTTTATTTGCGTAATAATGTACTCCAAGTGTTTTGATCTTTTCAATTCGGGTCAAATTAGTGTTAGAGTAATAAAAACTCAAGTGTAGGGATGTGCCTATAAATCCCCATCATTTTGATGTTATCATAGAGGATGGTAGAGTAAAAGTGTTTGAAAAAAAAAATCGAAAAAAAAATAGAAAAAGAGAAAAAGAAAAAAATAGAGTGTTGAAAAAAAAAATACATACGGGCTACCATCCTCTATCTATCTTTAATTTATGTTTGTTTGTTTCAGTTATCTAGAGTCTAGAGTGTCGAGTCTTGGCTTAGCAACGCCATTCTTCGCATGCTTGTAACATAAAGATTTTTGACTTGCCACCACTAAATAGCCTATCCCACAAAACCCTTTGTTTCCCTACCGAAAGCCTAACATTACAACCCTTTAAAAGACCTCTTTGATAGTCTTTCCTAGGTGCTTACGCCAAAGCGATGAAGGTTTGATCTAGTCTCAAGCCTATGGTAATCTATGTACTAGGACCGGTTAATGAGTGTTTATCTTCCATTTCCAACTTGTTATATTTCATATACACCCGAGAGATGTGAGTATCCAAACACCCCATGTGAGGTGCTAGTATGTAATTTTCGTGCTTGTTATGACTTTTGTGGGGCTTATATGTGTTGTGGATTATTTTAAACCAATGCTTCATGACCCCTAACTTATAAATTAATTGGCTAAAAGCACATTTGCTTGAGGACAAGCAAATACCAAGTGTAGGGATATTTGACAAGGTTTTAAAATGTACCTTTTTGAGGGGTCATTTAAGCCCTTATTTGATCACTTTTGTATCCGTTATTACTTAATATCGTTCCTTTTAACTTTTTAGGTATCTTGAAGGCAAAATGCTGGAATGACACTTATTCGGACGAAAAGGAGCGAATATACGAAGAAAATGGCCAAAGTCAAGAATCGAGACACTCAGGCTGCTGGAACTGAAGGGGACGGCGTCAGGTGTTATCTGCGACGCCGTCGCATCACTTTTGTGACGACTCAGTAGCCAAATTGCTTATTTACAAGTGACGGTGTCAGGTTTTAAAAGAGTAGGTCGTCGCAACTCAGACGGCCTAGATTTGATCCAGACGACGTTAGAGACTGAAGGGGACGGCGTCACAAGCATAAGGTGACGCCGTCGCAAGACTAACGTGGCCAAGACGAAACCCTAATGACGGCGACCTGACGGCATCACAAATCAAAGGGTGATGCCGTCGCATATGTAATCTTATATATATAATCCGAATTTTTTAGTTTTCAGTGTGTAGTATTTTGGAGTAAAAACCTAAACCGAACCAAGGCTGTCTTATACAGTATTTTAGGGTTCTAAACCCTATCTTACATCAAGATAAGTGTTTTACTTCATTAATTTAATTATGTCGTCAATTACTTGTGTGTATGCTTGCATGTTCCCCATGTCCGGCTAATTTACTTGTGTGTTTGCTTAGGGAATATGAAACTTAATTATTGAATATTGATTGGTTGTCTCTTATCTTAATTGTTAATGATCTAGTAATGCGACAGGTCATCCGTTGTGTAGTTAATGCTTGATTAATCTTTGTGAACCTTAGTTTATAATACCTAGAGTTGTTGTAGGCTAAACCATCCGAAGAGTACCTTAGAGTTAAAGTTTATAAATCCTAGAGATTTTGTAGGCGACACCCTTTGGTAGTTTCAAAGAGTTAGGGATAAACGCATACCCTACGACCTTAGACACACAACGCGATTAAGAATAAGGACGTGACAATTCAACCATCAATAGGAGATAATTAAGGAGTAATAAAACCTAAGTAAACACATCTTTAAATCATCATACGAGCACACAATAATTAGACATAGACTACATACACCACTAGATTAGATAATTAGATAAGTAGAGTAATCGGTAGAAATACCAACCCCCCCCCCAAATCCAAACCCCGAGATTCGTACCTTTCCATTTCCAAAAAAACATAAAAAGATAAAAAATAATCTTCCTCAACTCCAACCTTAGCGTAGTAACTTCTCACTAGTATTCTTATTCCCCTAGAGAACGATATCAATTCCCATGGCTTACCCTAATACTACACTACAATGATTAGGTTCACTGCCTAGGGTGTTGAAATACTTGATCGACGAAAAGGAAGTTCCTTTGACCCCGAACGATGCGTGTAGCGTTATCAAGTTTTTGGCCCCGCTGCCAGGGAATAGAATAGCTAGTTAGGAGTCCACCTTGTTTAGGTTTCCTTGCTTGATTCCTATCAAGTAAGCTTTTTTTTCCAAATTTTTAGCTTTCTCGTAGTCTATCCCCCTTCTTCGTGACCTTTGTTCTAACCCCATCACTTTTCGTCATGGAAGGTGATAACCAACCACGAAACCTGCCATTTCCCCCTACCAACCCCCTTAGACAACTTAGAACCCGCAGTTCCACCAAAACCCTTCTAGAACCGTTTGCAGAACCCGAAAGAGAGCTCAATAGGCGAAGAAAAGCTCTCTATAACTCGGAACCTCAAGGCACTACTATCAACTTTGATGAAGCCACAACTGATGAAGAATCCGCTCATTTCCCCCAATCCCCTAAAACCATCAACATTGACAATTTGAGCCAACATAGCGAGGAAATTCCCGCTACTCCGGTCAATGGTCCCATTAATCCACCTGAAGCAAAGTCCCTCGGGGAATACTCTTCCCCCTCTGCATCTGGATTTACCAATGCCATTGTCTACCCTTCGGAGCAAGTCAATGAGGTGTTGCATGCCTCCGACATTTGGCTTATTCAGAATGCATGTCAATTCCATGGATCCAATAATGAAAACCCCATTCATCACATCAAACAATTTTTAAAAATTGTTGATGCTATCTATGCTGATGGAGCATCCAAGGAGACATCTAGACTCCGGTTTTTTCTATTCTCTCTTCAAGGACAGGCCAAGGAGTGGCTCGATAAGCTGCCTCCAAAGTCCATTTTCACGTAGGAATAACTCACGACCAAGTTCACCAAGAAGTTCTTTCCCCCTGGAAGAAATGCATTGATCAGGAGCAAAATTCTTCATTTCCATCAAACAGATGGAGAGTCTATCGTTAACTCCTGGAATCATTACAAAGATCTCATTCAACAAGCCCCACACCATGGTATCAACCTTTGGTTGCTTGTTCAAATCTTTTACGACAATGTCTCTCGAAAGGATCAAAAAGAGATTGACTTCTCAACTGGCCGAAGAATTTCTAATCTCACTGCGGAAGAAGGGTGGGACCGCATTGAGGAATATGTTCAATACCAAGACAACCCTTGGAACGAGCCAGTAACTGCAATGAGTATCTCTGCTTTCTCGAGTAAAAACTTATCATCTCTCGATGATCAGATTAAGAAAGCACAAGAGAAGCTTGCATACCTCACAAAATCGCCAGAACCCAAAAGGTTATTTAACCCATACCTTATATGCGACATTTGTGGAGGGCCACATGAGAGTGATGAGTGTGATGACTCATGCCAAGAGAGCGTCTTCCTTTCCAGTCATGATATTTATGTTGACCCTTCACTTCTTACATTCTATCAAAATGATGAATGCGATCCTTGGGGTAATCTGAAATGGACGACTGAAGGACATGAGGGATCTGAATACACCATCCGTGATGCCTTTGAAAAAGAACTCGGGCAATTTACCATAGAAGGGGCTACACTCTTAAAAGGTCTTGAAGGATTCATTCAAGAGCAGCAAGCTGAATTAGAGAGTTAATTCGCTGAGCTCCACAAAAGAATAATCGAACCTGGCCTAACCCGTCATGATCCAACTTGTGCCATCAGCACTCAGTCAGGAATTACTACCAAAGATCCCCCACACCCTGACCAGAATCCCACCACTAGGGAGCCCGCGTCAAGAAACGAAGCAATTCCTGAAACCCCTCACGATCCTCCTCCACAAACACCAGCACCTGCCCAGTGACCAACTCTCGCATGGATTCCTTATCCCTCGCGTCTAAGGAATCAAAAGGCTGAAGAAGACAATGAGAGAATATTGTCTTACTTAAAATGGGCTTCCGTCAACATACCACTTCTTGATGTATTCTATCATATCCCTAAACATAGCAAATACTTCAAGAGGATAATATCTAATCGAAAGAAACTTGAAGGGTTGATATCCTTAGGGAAGAGTGCTCGGCTGTCATCCAGAAAGGCCTTCTCAAGAAGAAAGAAGATCCAGGCAGTTTTACCATTCCTTGCTCTATAGGGGCGCTTTCTATGAAAAATTCCTTGGCGGATCTTGGGGCAAGCATTAACCTGATGCCTCATTCCTTGTTCCTCAAACTCGGATATTCAGGGCTGAAACCAACTAGAATGAGTATTCAGTTAACTGATCGATCAATCAAATATCCCATTGGAGTTTGTGAAAATGTTCTTGTAAGGGTAGGAGAATAAAAGTTTCCAGTTGATTTCGTGATTTTAGAAACGGAGGAAGATAACTCAGTCCCAATAATCCTTGGAAGACCTTTCTTGGCTACAGCTCGTGCCATTATCGATGTTCATGATGGTAAACTCACTTTACGAGTGGGGTCTGAGAGCTTAACCTTCGACATCAAGGATTCTATGAGTCATTCCTCCTCCTACGATCACCCTGTTTATTTTGTTGAGGAAGTTGATGAATTTGTTGATGACATAGATGGCTGCATTGACGAGTATCTATTAAACGAATTCATGAATGACGATAACAACACAATATACAACGACGAAGAAATTGAGATGGTTGGAGCTGTTTCCTTTTATCCACGTAGGGAAGAAATTGAACCCATTGAGCTTCAAAAGCCAGAAAACAAGCTAAAACCATCAATCAAGGAACCCCCTACCTTAGAACTGAAAGATCTCCCGAGTCACCTGGAATACGCCTTCCTTAAGGAGAGGACCAACTCCCTGTCATCATAAGATTTTCGCTGACCACTGGTCAGAAAGAGAAGCTCTTGGAAGTTTTAAAAGAGTACAAAGGGGTGATCGCATGGAGTGTTGCTGACATTAAGGGTATTGATTCTACATTCCGTACTCATAAAATCCTCATGGAAGAAGATTACAAACCAAACGTTCAACCGCAGAGGAGGGTTAACCCTAATAGTAAAGAAGGAGGTCGTCAAGCTCCTTGATGCCGGTCTCATCTACCCCATTTCAGATAGCCCATGGGTCAGCCCAGTCCAAGTGGTTCCAAAAAAGGGAGGAATGACGGTTGTAAAGAATGAAAAGGGTGATTTAGTGCCACAGAGAATGGTTACTGGTTGGCGTGTTTGCATCGACTACAGAAAGTTAAATGATGCCACCCAGAAGGATCATTTTCCTCTGCCATTCATTGACCAAATGCTCGAAAGGTTAGCCGGGCATGAGTACTACTGTTTCCTTGATGGCTTCTCAGGATACTTCCAAATCCCCATTGCCCCTGAAGATCAAGAAAAGACTACGTTTACATGCATATACGGGACTTTTTCTTACAAGCGAATGCCTTTCGGGTTATGCAACGCCCCCGTCACCTTTCAACGATGTATGATGGCCATATTCCATGAACTAATTGAGGACAACATGGAAGTCTTCATGGATGATTTCTCGGTATTTGGGAATTCCTTCGACCTTTGTCTATCCAACCTTAGGAAGATGTTGAAACGGTGTGAAGAAACTAATTTGATCATGAATTAGGAAAAATGTCACTTCATGGTAAGAGAAGGAATTGTCTTGGGGCATAAAGTCTCCGGAAATGGAATTGAGGTCGATAGAGCAAAAATCGAAGCGATATCCAAACTACCCTATCCTACTACCGTTAAGGCCATTCGAAGCTTTCTAGGACATGCGGGCTTTTATAGAAGGTTTATTAAGGACTTCTCGAAAATTGCCCGCCCAATGACGCAGCTTCTTGTCTAGGATGCCCCTTTTGATTTTTCGGAAGAATGCAAAGAAGCATTCAATCGTCTAAAGAAAGATCTCACTCAGGCTCCAATAATGGTCACCTCTGATTGGTCTCAGCCATTCGAAATCATGTGCGATGCTAGCGATTATGCTGTAGGCGCCGTGCTTGGCCAAAGAAAAGAAAAGCATTTTCAACCAATTTACTATGCTAGGAAAACCATGAATGTAGCGCAAGAAAATTACACGACCACCGAGAAAGAGCTTCTAGCTGTGGTTTTTGCCTTCGACAAGTTCAGGCAATATCTCGTCCTTTCTAAGACTGTCGTCTTTACTGATCACTCCGCCTTACACTACTTATTTTCCAAGCAAGAAGCAAAACCCCGAATCATTAGGTGGATTCTATTACTTCAAGAATTTGACATTGAAATTCGAGATAAAAAGGGGGCTGAAAATCTTGCTGCTGATCATCTGTCACGTTTGGAAAACCCTGATCTTGAGAAGTTGGACCATACAGAGATTCGCGACTCTTTTCCCGAGGAACGACTAATGGGCATTAAGGAAATTGAGCCATGATATGCGGATTACGCTAACTATCTGTCCACTAGGGTTTTGCCAAATTACATGACCAAGCAAGATAAGAGAAAATTCTTCACCACACTTAAACATTACTTCTGGGATGAACCCTTCCTATTCCGCATATGCCCCGATCAAATCATTCGGCGTTGCGTGGCCGGAAGGGAGATTGATCGAGTTCTGAAAGAATGCCATGGGGGACCATCTGGGGGACATCACGATGTAAATGTCACGGTACGGAAGGTTTTCGACGCCGGGTTCTACTGGCCTACTATTTTTCGAGACGTTAAAAGATTGGTTCAAACGTGTGATGCATGCCAACGATCGGGAAACATCTTGCGAAGGGATGAATCGCCTCAGAATTATATCCAGGTCTGCGAAATATTCGATGTTTGGGGTATAGACTTCATGGGACCTTTTCCATCATCCGGAGGAAATGAATACATTCTCGTAGCTATCGACTATGTATCCAAATGGGTGGAGGCCCAAGCCCTTAGAACTAATGATGCGAGAGTAGTCATTCATTTTCGTAAAAAGCTCTTCGCACGATTCGGGATTCCCAAGGAATTGATCAGTGATAGAGGAACCCACTTTTGCAATGCTAAAATGGAGAAGGTAATGAAGAAGTATGGCGTTCTGCATAGATTTTCTACTGCTTATCATCCTCAGACGAATGGACAAGTAGAAAACACAAATAGGGCATTAAAGCGGATACTTGAAAAAACGGTCCACCATAATAGAAAAGATTGGGCATTCAAACTGGATGAGGCACTCTGGGCATTCAGAACTGCTTACAAAACGCCTATCGGAACAACCCCTTTTCGCTTGGTATACGGGAAGGCGTGCCACCTCCCTATTGAACTTGAGCAAAAAGCGTACTAGGCACTTAAGGCCTGTAATATGGATTATTCTGAAGCAAGGTCAAATAGGTTCTTACAGCTTCAAGAACTGGATGAACTAAGACTGGAAGCTTATGAATCGTCGATCACATATAAAGAAAGGGCAAAAAAATGGCATGATCAACGAATAAAGAATCCTAAAGAGTTTTTGGAAGGAGCTAAGGTGCTCCTGTATAATTCAAGACTGAGATTATTTCCGGGAAAACTCAAATCGAGATGGTATGGACCTTTTTCAGTAAAGAAGCAGATGAGCAATGGAGCTGTGGTGCTACTAGACCACGATGGAAGGGAATTTACCGTAAATGGGCAACGTGTGAAACATTATCAGTTGGATAATAATGAAATGGTCAACGATGAAGATATTGTTTTAGAAGAAGGTGACGGTAATGAAGTCACGTAGGAGCACGACTACGAGTCTAGCTACAAGACTCATAAATAAAGAAAAGCGCTTCGTGGGAGGCAACCCATGCTTAATTGTTTGCTTGTTTGTGTCATATATCTTTTATTGATTGTTTATTCTCATGTTTAAATTTGTAAAAATGCTTTAGTTTGTTTTTAACCTCGTCTTAATTATATATAAAGGTGTTTTACATAAGGGATAAGTGTAGGGAGGATTACACACGTTTTCAAAAGAAACGTAAACATGAGAATTTCAATTAATTAAAAGATATGCATGTGTGTTTGTTCGAGTCAAATGCTTGTATCGAGTCATAATGGATGTTTTGCAAGAAATTTTTCCAGATTCTAAAGATCTAAATTTTCCAGAATTTTTTCCAGAAAATCGCAGACCAGTTTTTGTCAGGATAACCTGACGGCGTCAGGAAGGAGCAAAAACAACTGATTACTTTTTCTCGTTTTCTGAGCTACTTATAATTTTTTGGAATTTTCCAGGTCTTAATTTTCCAGAAATTCTGTAAACATCCAGTCCATAAGCATTATATCCTAGTTTAGTAGAGTCCTATATATATTATTACTGCCGATTTTACTCGAAGGTTTCGTTTGTTTTCTTCAAGTGTGCAGGTTTAATTTATCAAGAAGAAGATACATAAGATGAGAAGGAGCTTTTCATGCAAACGTTCTTCTTGAAGAAAGATGTAACCACCACTTTACACGGATCCTACCGAGCTAATCAGGGGAGTACTAGTTTCTTTCGTTTTTAATTACCTTCCATTATCATTACTTTGATACTTTCGGGGAACATTGGGGACAATGTTCAGTTTAAGTGTAGGGAGGGAAAATAAAACGGGAACTTTAAAACTATGCTTATCCTTGAATATTTGATTTGTCCAATTGCATTTGTGTAATAAACCATGAGAAAATGTCGGTTAGGGTAATTTTGGCACCAAATTTAGAAATTTTCATGACATATAGGAGTGGGCCATTAGTCTTAATAAAGCGTCTCATGGATAGGAAGTTATATGACTAGCACAAAAACCCTTTACCACTTAAATTCCACCAAAAATGTGAGGATCGCCCTTAGATTAGTAGGAATTAAAGCATTCATCTTTAATGCTTAGAGTGTGAACCGGTAGTATAATAGATTCTAGAACTTGTTTTGTGATGCATTCCGAGATCGCTAGTAAGACTACACTTGTGTAGTTAGGAATAACTAAATGATAAGAGGCATTAGGATAACCCTTGTTTGATACCCGTAATATAATTACTTCTTCCACATCGGTTGAGTAATTCCCCCACACCTTTGCGTTGTACTCATCTTTAGTACACGATACCCCTAGTTAACCCCTCAGAGCCTATCCTTTTCGCGGTTCTCGTGATGTTTCGGTTTTCCGGAATATCAATGAAGAGCATTGTTTACACCCCACCCCCAAATGTACACCCAATTCGCCTTAGCCTACCTTGTATGCACTCACTTTTAGTGCATTATTGTTATCACCCTTAAAACCCTTAGTTCAATTATCTAGTTGCTTGCATAAGTTGCTAAGTCGAGTCATATCCTTTGTACACAGTTTTGGGACGATTGGGATTCATGGGAAAAGTTAAAGTTTATGAAATGACGGAAAGGGAACGTTAAATTCAAATTCCCTTTATTTTCGTAATAATGTACTCCAAGTGTTTTGATCTTTTCAATTCGGGTCAAATTAGTGTTAGAGTAATAAAAACTCAAGTGTAGGGATGTGCCTATAAATCCCCATCATTTTGATGTTATCATAGAGGATGGTAGAGTAAAAGTGTGAAAAAAAAATAGAAAAAGAGAAAAAGAAAAAAATAGAGTGTTGAAAAAAAAAATACATACGGGCTACCATCCTACATCTATCTTTAATTTATGTTTGTTTGTTTCAGTTATCTAGTGTCTAGAGTGTCGAGTCTTGGCTTAGCAACGCCATTCTTCGCATGCTTGTAACATAAAGATTTTTGACTTGCCACTACTAAATAGCCTATCCCACCAAACCCTTTGTTTCCCTACCGAAAGCCTAACATTACAACCTTTTAAAAGACCTCTTTGATAGTCTTTCCTAGGTGCTTATGCCAAAGCGATGAAGGTTTGATCTAGTCTCAAGCCTATGGTAATCTATGTACTAGGACCGGTTAATAAGTGTTTATCTTCCATTTCCAACTTGTTATATTTCATATACAGCCGAGAGATGTGAGTATCCAAACACCCCATGTAAGGTGCTAGTATGTAATTTTCGTGCTTGTTATGACTTTTACGGGGCTTATATGTGTTGTGGATTGTTTTAAACCAATGCTTCATGACCCCTAACTTATAAATTAATTGGCTAAAAGCACATTTGCTTGAGGACAAGCAAATACCAAGTGTAGGGATATTTGATAAGGTTTTAAAATGTATCGTTTTAAAGGGTCATTTAAGCCCTTATTTGATAAGGTTTTAAACTGATGGGGATGACGTCAGGTGTTATCTGCGACGCCGTCGCATCACTTTGTGACGGCTCAGTAGCCAAATTGCTTATTTACAAGTGACGGTGTCAGGTTTTAAAAGAGTAGGTCGTCGCAACTCAGACGGCCTAGATTTGATCCAGACGACGTCAGAGACTGAAGGGGACGGCGTCACAAGCATAAGGTGACGCCGTCGCAAGAATAACGTGGCCAAGACGAAACCCTAATGACGGCGACCCGACGGCATCACAAATCAAAGGGTGATGCCGTCGCATATGTAATCTTATATATATAATCCGAATTTTTTAGTTTTCAGTGTGTAGTATTTTGGAGTAAAAACCTAAACCGAACCAAGGCTGTCTTATACAGTATTTTAGGGTTCTAAACCCTATCTTACATCAGGATAAGTGTTTTACTTCATTAATTTAATTATGTCGTCAATTACTTGTGTGTATGCTTGCATGTTCCCCATGTCCGGCTAATTTACTTGTATGTTTGCTTAGGGAATATGAAACTTAATTATTGAATATTGATTGGTTGTCTCTTATCTTAATTGTTAATGATCTAGTAATGCGATAGGTCATCCGTTGTGTAGTTAATGCTTGATTAATCTTTGTGAACCTTAGTTTATAATACCTAGAGTTGTTGTAGGCTAAACCATCCGAAGAGTACCTTAGAGTTAAAGTTTATAAATCCTAGAGATTTTGTAGGCGACACCCTTTGGTAGTTTCAAAGAGTTAGGGATAAACGCATACCCTACGACCTTAGACACACAACGCGATTAAGAATAAGGACGTGACAATTCAACCATCAATAGGAGATAATTAAGGAGTAATAAAACCTAAGTAAACACATCTTTAAATCATCATACGAGCACACAATAATTAGACATAGACTACATACACTACTAGATTAGATAATTAGATAAGTAGAGTAATCGGTAGAAATACCAACCCCCCCAAATCCAAACCCCGAGATTCGTACCCTTTCATTTCCAAAAAAACATAAAAAGATAAAAAATTAATCTTCCTCAACCCCAACCTTAGCGTAGTAACTTCTCACTAGCATTCCTATTCCCCTAGAGAACGATATCAATTCCCATGGCTTACCCTAATACTACACTACAACGATTAGTTTCACTGCCTAGGGTGTTGAAAAACTTGCTCTACGAAAAGGAAGTTCCTTTGACCCCGAACGACGCGTGTAGCGTTATCAGTAATCCACGTTTTTTTATAACATTCACATGCAATGTAAAGTGGCTTGAGATACATAGATGCATGAGTCAGTTTCCTCATTTGACAACAGCAGATACGGCGGCTATAGTATGCAGAGTCTTTGAGCAAAAAGTTAAATCATTCGTCAAGTTTATGAAGGGAAGTCGGACATTTGGTCGTGTGACAGGAGGTATGCCTATTTTTGTTTAGAAATAAAGCTTCGTATTTTATCTTTCAATCTCATTTGTTTTGTTGATGCCTACATAATGTGGTATGCCAACGTGTTGTTCTAATTTTATTTGTTCAAAAAATATTTTCTTGCAGCGTTGTACACTATTGAGTTTCAGAAGCATGGCCTGCCGCATTGTCACACACTGCTTTGGATTTCTTCATCAAACAAAATAGAGAATCCTTAAGATGTCGACCAATACATTTGTGCAGAGTTACCTGATCCTGAGGCTGATCCACGCACTTATAAAATTGTTTCAGAGATGATGATGCATGGGCCCTGTGGCAAGGCCAACCCGAATGCACCATGTATGAAAGGCGATATGTGCACTAAAAAATTCCCAAAGAAATACAATAATGAAAGTTTCTTTGATGACAAGGGTTATCCACATTATCGAAGAAGGCAAGGAAATTCTTTCGCGGCGAAAGGCCAAATAAAGCTTGACAATGGGTATGTCGTGCCGTATAATCGTGATCTATGCCTGGCATTTGAGGCTCATATCAATGTAGAATAATGTGGGTGGAGCATGCTGATAAAATATCTGTTTAAATATATATCAAAAGGAACCGACCGAATCTTTGCCAAAGTAACAAGATCTATTGGTGAAGCGTCTAATTCGTCAGCACAGCCGCAACAATCGATTGATGAAATCCATAATTATCTTGATGGCCGATTCATATGTCCTCTTGAAGCATGTTGGAGAATACTCAAATTTGAAATACACATCAGAGAGCCAGCGGTTCAGATCCTTTCAGTCCATTTGGAGAACATGCAACACATAACTTTTAGAGACGGTGATAACTTAGAGTCTGTGGTCAATCGTCGTGATCGTAAGCTGACAACGCTCACAGAATGGTTTACTTACAATATGGAAAATGAAGATGGGCGCCATTTGACTTACTTGCAGTTTCCATAAGAGTTTGTGTGGTATGGAGATCGAAAATGCTGGTCAAGGAGGAAGACTAACAAATCTTCTATTGGACGGCTTGCATATATACACCCAACTTCAGGGGAACGTTTCTACTTAAGGATGTTATTATGTCATCAAAAGGGTGTAGAGACTTCGCAGAGCTCAGATCAGTCAACGAAATTGTCTATCCTACATATTGTGCTGCATGTGATGCCCTTGGTTTGCTTGGCGACGACAAAGAATGGGACACAGCTCTTGAAGAAGCGTGCGGGCCAGCTTCATCTACGAAACTCAAGTTCCTTTTTGCAAGGCTGCTTACTCATTGTGAATTTGCAAACCCTTTGCACTTATGGAATAGATATTGGCGAGAAATGGGCCATGATATTCCAGCAATTGTCTCAGAACAAGTGCGTATACCCAATTACCATGTGAATGATGCAGAATTGGAAGGGTACATATTATACGAATTGGAAATAATACTTAGCAGTTGTGGCAAATCGGTCCAGAATTATGGTTTGCAGCCACCTCCAAAAGAGCTCCTGGATCAATTAAACAACCGGCTATTAATGGAAGAAAAGAATTACAAAAGGGAGATATTGGCGCAACAAAGAGATGAATCGATTCCAAGGCTAAACAGTAAACAAAAAAGCATATATGAGACTGTTATAAATGCTTTTAAAACAGGTAAGCAAGAATTAATATTTGTATATGGTCATGGAGGAACTGGTAAAACTTTTTTGTGGAAAACAATCATTAGCACCATACGGTCCGAAGGTAAGATTGTGCTAGCTGTTGCTTCTTCTAGTATTGCTTCTCTCCTTCTTCCAGCAGGCCGAACCGCACATTCAAGATTCAAACTTCCACTCGAACTCATAGATGAGTCGCTCTGTTGCGTTAAAAAAATACTCACATAGGAAATCTTTTGAAAGAAACTGATCTCATTGTCTGTGATGAAGCACTAATGAATGACCGTCGATGCTTTGAAACATTAGATAGGAATCTGAGAAACATATTAGATGCACCAGATGTTTTGTTTGGTGGAAAAACAATCGTTTTAGGCGGTGATTGCCAATCAAAAAAGGCACACCCAACATGGAGATAATAGCATCATGCATTGCAGAATCACACCTCTGGCCTTATTTTCATGTCATGACACTTAAAGAAAACATGAGGCTATTCCGGCCAGATTTGACTCTAGAAGAACAGAGAAGAGCACGCTGCTTTGCATCATGGCTTCTCGATATTGGTGATGGTAAGATTGGTGAGCCTGATAAAGAAGACGCTAGAGATTCAGCATGGGTTGAGATTCCTTCTAGATATTGCATACAAGATGATGAACAGGGGCTCTCGAATCTCATAGATTTCATCTATGATCAGCCTACACTTCAAACACCTTCAGTAATCACTCTACAAGAAAAGGCAATTGTCTGTCCAAAGAATGAAACAACGGACACCATTAATTCAAAAGTTCTGGAGATGGTTCATGGCGAGATAACAACTTATGCAAGCTATGATATAGCCACACCGATAGGGAATAGTGGAGCCGAAACAGAGATGTTATACCCTCCTAAATATATAAACACATTTAACCTGCCAGGTTTCCCACCACATGAACTACAACTCAAGGTTGGATCACCAGTGATGCTTTTAAGGAATGTTAACTTGGCAGGTGGTTTGTGCAATGGAACATGTATGATAGTGACATAACTGATGTCAAAACTTATTGAAGTGAAAATCATCACTGGCACAAGAGTCAGCGAGAAAGTTTTCATTCACAGAATACCACTGATCCATAGAGATTTAAACCTTCCTTTTGTTTTCAAACGCACTCAATTCCCAATAAAGCTCTGTTACGCTTTGACAATTAATAAAAGCCGAGGCCAATCTCTAAACAAAATTAG
Source organism: Chrysanthemum seticuspe (assembly GCA_019973895.1). Lineage (NCBI taxonomy): Eukaryota > Viridiplantae > Streptophyta > Magnoliopsida > Asterales > Asteraceae > Chrysanthemum > Chrysanthemum seticuspe. Next base: position 131,824,100 of record BPTQ01000001.1, on the reverse strand, counting down.
TGTTTACCTTCCCGAACCAGTATTTGGTCATGGGCAGTTGTATGTGGCTCTCTCTAGAGCTACATCTGCTCGTGGATTAAAAGTCCTTATCAAACAACAAGAAAACCAAAGACCAAACGTGACAAAAATATTGTTTATAAAGATTTAAAAAATAAAATAAAAGAGACAGCCTTTGTTTTGAAAACATAAATGTAGCCCTTAATATTTGCCTTTTTTGATAGCAAACTTCTTGCTTCGTTTCTTATAGGTTTCCCCATGGTGTATATTCATAAAAACAATTTGCACAATCTTTTGGTCATAAGCATTCTATACATAATGCCATCATAATTGCATGTTAGTATCTTTTGCTTTTATAAAAGTATCATAAAAGCCTCTACCCACATGTAGATTTGCTGCCCACCAATTTTATATGCTGTGTCTCATGATCTTAATGTTTAAATTGCTATTCCCTTTATCATTATTAATTTTCAATTGTTTGTTTGTATTTAACTTTCTTTTTTTATCACTTAGCAACACAATGGAAGAAAATCCAAATGCTATGGTACAACATACCTCTGAATAGAAAAGGCTTGAAATCAACGCTGCACCAGAAATTGTAACAATCCGTCAGTTAAAGCCAACATCTCATAGCAAAGTGCTCGAAGCTAGAGTGTACAGAAAATGGGCTTCAGTCACTTATGGCAGAAAAGATGCAGCTGGATTTTCTGGGGAAAAAAGAAACTAGATTTTGCTGTATCTTGATAGATCAAGAGGTATGTATTAATTCAGGTAGCATGCATAAAATGTACTACCATTTCAGGTTTGTATAATAACAGGTAATTATCAACAGGGGAATGCTATACAAGGTAACATGAATATTAGAGAAATCGATTATTTCAACCCAAAAATCAAACTTGGGGAGGTCTACAGGATTTCAGAGTTCATGTGTGAACCAACCAATGCTTACCAACAAATGATTGACAACAAAACAAGCCTCAGATTTGGAAAAGCCACAAATTGATGTTATACAAGCACCAAACATCCCCCAGCACTACTTTGATTTTGTTTCGTATAACCATCTTCAATGCAGGATTCCTACAGAAGATGCAATGGGCAGAATGCAATACCCGATTCTCACAGGTAACCTTTCTACTCTCAAATGTTTTACAACAAACACAACGGTGACATCCTAACACTTAACTGATAACAGATTACATAGGATGTTTGCGGTCGGTGGGAGAGCTTATACTCAAACCAAATGCCAACCAAGAAGAAACTGTTTATAGAAAAGTCGATATTGAAATTTTAAGGTACATTAATTTATGTTAAAAACTTTTTTTTTGCTAAAAAATAAAATGCCAAGGTTTATCACATCTCTCATGCCTTTCTAATCTTTCCAGTGGTAATGTTGTTGAGCTCACTATGTGGGACGACATGGCTGTCAAATTTGAAGAGGCTCAACTTGAAGCAATGCAACAGCCAGTTATAATTTCCATCAGCTCTTGTCGAGTCGCAAAGTTTAGAGGTATTGCGTAAACAAATTATAAAAACTTAAATGCCAAATTCTTATAACATTGTCAAACAATACCATGACAGATTACCAGCTAACAACGACTTCTGCAACACGTTACTACTTAAACCCACAGATACCAGAAGTTGACGAGGCAAGGGCAAGGTAAAATCTTTAATTCCCAAATTTGAATATCACATCATGTTCACATAAAAATTTGCTAATTCTAATTTTGCAACACAAAACATGCACAAAGAAAAGCAACAGGAAACACCGTCCCTCCGTATTACAAAAACTCCATATAAAGCTATTGAAAAAGAAAAGTTCCGCAATAGATTCCCCATGAAGACACTGCTGAAACAAGATCCTGAAAGCTATTCGGTAAGTTTTGTGTAAAACAAAATTTAACAAAGCAACATTCAATTACAGCTCTGCAACAAAGTTTAATGCCAAAAAATATGCCGCTTAACCGTTTGCACAAACATTTGTAGGGGGTGCAGTTCACAACTGAGGCAACGATTACCAGTATCAACATAAAAATAGATTGGTACTACATGTCTTGCAGAGAATGTACTTCCAAAGTGAAAGAAGAGGGAGGAATGTATCGTTGCCTCAACCATGGAAAACAAGCAAAACCATCCTATAAGTACATAATTTTCTAGCTCAACTTCATATAATATTAAAAAAAAATAATGGTATCAAAATGAAACCCTAATCATTTCACTCGATGAAACACGCAGGTTTAATTTCAAAGCTTTCATCACAGACCCATCTACAACAGTTCAGGTCACTTTTTTCAGCCTGGCAGCGGAAGATGTTACAGGGTATTCATGCTCAGAGCTACTAGCAAACCACAAAGCAGAAGACCCGCAAGAAATACCACCAGAATTTTTGCCATTGAAGGTCAGAAAAATGTCTTCCAACTCCATTTCAGCACGTCAGGTCGAGCGGCAGATTTTATTGTTGGTAAAGCTTTTAACAAAAACAAAAGACAGGAGGAAACCATCAAGATGATAGAAGCATCCCCATGTAACATCATTTAAATCGACAAATTATCTTAGTTAAAAGAAACACTCCTAGCAACAAATATTTAATGTTTGGTTATGGATGGATAGGAACACCAGTGATACCTCTGACACCAACAAACCAACATCATCTCGAGCAACAAAAAACTGAACAAAGTGGCATTGCAGAGACAAAGGAACGGAAAGGTGACTGCTACAAATTTAATATACCATTTTATTAAATAAAAGATGACATGCCTGTACCATTTGAAAATACAAATACTGAATATTTGTTTACGATTGACTAGAAACACCAGCGACACCTGTCACGATAACAGACCAACAGGATCCGGAGGAGCAAAAACATAAAGCAAGCAGCTCAAAAAGTGCAAAAAGGGCATTGTTCCAGGATGACCATGAAGATGCGAAAAAACAAAAAGGTTAGCCCTACAAATTTAACAGCCCGTTTTATTCAATACAGTATCTTACAATCATCTTTCATGGCTCACACATAAAGACTACAATGACACTCATAATAAAATCACATGCACACATAATTGCAAACACAAGCGACAACAGAAAGCACACTTAGTTGGCACACACTTAGAAATCCATCAGACCCCTAAGTTTCTGAACGAAGATATCATTGTTACGAGCATTCAGCACCAGTTCACGTGCCATAATGCACATCTGCATGATCTTTTGGTCATCTCTAGCTTGAACCCCCCTTAAATATTCTACTGTTTTCTGAGCGTAGGTGTTCCTAAAAGTCTCTAATTCTTGAATGAAACTGAGCCTTTCTTGAGTGATTCCAGCCAATCTTGCGGCAAGTGCAGTCATTTGTTGTGCCATCTGAGTATCTTCACCTGAAGATTGGTAACAATAGAACACTAGGATATCAGACCAATTGTTAGAGTTGGCGTAAGCTCTAAGCTTATCACACCTAGGATGTCTAGACATCTCCTTATCTTACTTCTTTATGACAACTTAAAAGATAAACTGGTTCAATAAGAAGGTGCACTAGCTGTCTTAAATAGGCAAGCGGCAAATAAAAACAAAACACCCATAGATACATCACTGTTTATTACATTTATTTTTGCTTTAATTTATCCATGCTTAAATTACAATCTTTATTATTGCTTTTATTCATCACACCATTTTACACATGCATGTTTCACAAACATAAATACAAACTTTATTAAACACACACACATTATATGACACTGCACATTAAAAGTTAGAAATCAATTAATCCCTTAAGCTTCATGGCAAACACATCCTTATCACGAGCACTTAGATCCAATGCATTTGTCATTATTATCATTTCGTCAACCTTTTGATCATCTTTTCCTTGAAGTTCCCTTAAGTACTCGACAGTTTTCTGCGCAAAAAAGTTGCTGACAGTTTCCAACTCTTGAATGAAACGACCCATTTCACTAATAATACCAACTAACCTTACAGACAATGCATTTATTTCTCGCGCTATTTCAATCTCCTCTATTGAGGCTTGCTGAAAATAAAAAACTAACATGTCTGCCCAATTGCTAGAATTATCATCATTTCTTAGGTTAGCACACCTAGGATGGCTAGCCATTCTGTTTTGTTGGTTACTTTGCACAGCCAAGCAATTAGTTTGTGAAAAAATTAACATGCACATTTCATATTTTAAATAGACAGAGTAAGGGTAAACTTCTTTTTCACATGCCTATTCCACATCTCTTATCCCTATCCTCATAATTCAATCCCTCACATGATGTACATCTGCTCCACTATTGTTGAATAACACCAAAAACAAATTGACAACCACTACACTGTTTGTGCAGCCACATTTACAATATTTATTTAAAATCACATGATATTATTACTGCATGCATTCCACATTTACAAAATTTGGCCTTATGAGTCAGCCTTTTAAATAATGCATGCATGTTCTACTGTCATTGAATAGCAGCAACACAAAATTGTAAATTGCTTTACTATTTGTGCAACTACTTTAAAGTGCACCCACAAATTGGCACTGAATTTGTTTTTTTCACTTACACATACTCACAAGATCTACTATTTCTGAACACACATTCAAAACAGGACAAGCAATTGCTAATTTTGCATACCATTTTACTCTTCTCAGATTCTGCACACCTATCAAACTTTAACATGGAAATTATTTGTGCAACCACTTTAGCTTGGAACCACAAATTGGCACTAAACCATAGACAATGCCATTTACCTTCAACCATCCACACATTGAAAACAGTAGAAATCAAAATTATTGTGCATGTCGTTTCACACTTCTTAGAGTCTTTACATTTATTAAGCTTTAATATAAAACTTAAATAAGCATGCATACACAAAAGCGGGGTTTTATTCATAGCAGAGTTCACATACTTGGCTGAACAAAATACATTAAAATACAGGAAACTTAAAATTCACAAGACCTTGCTGCCGATATAGTGACCAACACCAGTAACCAAACCAACCAGAACTAATCCTTTAGATCCATCAAACCTACATGCCGTTGCTTTTTCAGTTCTCCTTTCACGGGCTAGATCCAAAACACCAATCAACGCAGCTAAGATATCTCGATCTCTCTGCTGCGTCTTCAACATAAACTCAACTGCATCAGGAGCAACATCATCAAATGGACCAAAATACTGGCCCTCTTCGATTAGTTGATCTCTTCTCTTAATGTTACTCTCAAGATCAGCACATTTGTGCCCAATGTACATGATGAGACTCTCATTCTCTCTCCATTCTTGCACAAACAAATATTTGGAGCAATGTTGGAGCTTATTAGAACCACATCACTATTTTAAATGGTCAATATTTGGTCTTGCACCCATGGTGGTTAAATGTAAAATGAATGAGAAATGGCTCAACAAAGTCATCCTTATATAGCCAGAAAAAACAAACAAAATATTAAATAATTAATTCAAAAAATATTTAAATATAATAAAGAAATAACAAACACCAAAAAACAAATGATTAAAAAAAAGAAAACAAAATAAAAACAGATTGATGATACTTAACTCATATGGTAAGTTTGTGATCGATGATTGAGGAAATGATGAGGAAGAATGCTTCTGATAAATATTACTTAGCTTCATATAATATGACTATTTTAGTGGTTACACTGCCTTTTCATATGTTTATGATAAATAATAGTTAACTTCATCTATTTCCTTTTACCTTCTGTTACTGATGCTCTTATTTTTATTATGTTTATGCAGTGATGGTGAAACCTGCAGCTGCAGAAATAAGGAAAACAAGGAACACTGAAAAGAAGAAGGACACCTTAGCCTTAACTTACCAATGTGAATATTTAAACTAGCACTCTTAAAAACTGATATGTTTTGAAACATATTTCTGCTCTAGTTGCAGAAATATGTGCCGAAACATTGGTATTATTTTGTTTCAAACTTAGACAGAAGGTATAGCATGTTTGCATACCAAGATACTGCTATTTTGTGCCGCGCTTGCAGCCTGACTACAAAAGTATGCAATAGCATACAAAAACTGCTACTCTTATGTGCCAAACTTTCACTATAACTGTAAAACTATGCAAAGGCTGGATGCAACATATTTTGCACACCATTCCAATAGTTAGTACATATGAAGCTAATGTACGTTTTAGAAGGTTTGGCCATTTTTTTATGCTGCACATTCTTGCATCAGCTATCCTTGCAATCTTATGACTCTTGCCATTGCTATCTTCGACAAACTGGTTCATCCATCTTTAAGGAAAACACCCGCAGCAACGCGCGGGCTCGAAACCTCGTTTGTTACAATTACAAAATTAAAATGCAAACTCGTAAGAAGTTTCGCATACCTTCTACTAGGGGTGTTCACGGGGCGGTTCGGATCGGTTCGGTTAGAGATTTTAACTATCCATCACGGGGCGGGTAGTTCATTTTACTATCCAAAACCGAACCGTACTAGGCGGGTAACCGGACATGCGGGTATCCGAAATGAGCGGTTACCCGCGGTTCGAGTCACAGTTAACCATTCAAAAAAATTAATCGAATCGAATCGGGCGAACAATAACATAAATTAGAACGTAATATGTCATTTTAGTAAAATTAAATAACATTAAAGATATTAGAATAATAGTAATGTTGTTGTGTCGCAATAGCAACATTCAAATTACCATATCTAACAAAATAACTAATACTAATTATTTGACGTTTATAGATTATGATCACATTAATCATATGTAATCCATGGACGTTAGTAAATGATCAAATTAGATAAGTAAAAATGCATTATATGATAAAAGTAGTGCAATAATATAGTTAATACTTGTACATTTTTATGAATGGTTTGTTAAAACTTACATGTATATTATACGCGGTTCGGTTCGGGTAACCACGGATAACTAAAAGTAAAAACCGAAACCGAACCGTGATAAGCGGGTTTTTCGGTTTCGGGTTTTCTCGGTTTCAGTTTATTCGGTTATCGGTTTTTAGCGGTTTCGGATTGACTGGATCGGCTCGGTTCGTCGGTTTCTCGGGTTTTTTGAACACCCCTACCTTCTACCATGAGAACAGCCTTGATTGTAGTACAAATAAAGCATAGTGGGCTAAGAAAAAGCGCACGCATCCAACCTGATGAAATCAATGGAAAACTGATACAAAACAATACAATCAAAACTTATAAATAATCTGCTGATAGTAGGTTTTGTTAATACAAATAAACTATAAAAATATTTATTTATATTTTACGATCTTCTAATGTTTTGTCGATAACAAACGTAAAATCATTTTAACGAAATAAATAAAATACGTAAAAGCTTTGAGCCAATAGTTTACTAACACACTTTTACTAAACATATTAAAACCATCAAAACATGTTTAGTAAATAAGTTATATAAAACCAAAAGACATTTTTATAAAACACTAACAAGTAATATTGTTTACATCTTATAGAAATGCATATGTATAACAAGTAATAGTGTTTACATTTTATAGAAATGTATATGTACTTTGTATATGTTGTAACGGGTAAGTAATGGGTAAAAACCAAAGTCCATAACCCATAACCCATGATCCATTGACTAGGTATAATGAATGTTGTTGGGTAAAAACCAAAGTCCATAACCCATACCCATGGAGCATGATCCATAACCCATGACCCATTGCATGGCATAATGCATGAAGTCATGTTGGATATTATCCATGATCCATGACCCAAAGTCCATGACCCATGACCCAAGATCCATAACCCAATGACTAGGTACATTGCATCTTGTTGGGTATTCATAATCCAATACCCATAACCCCATGGTTCATAACCCATAACCCATAACCCGGTTTGCAACCCAAAATCTGTACTAAACTGACCCAGTAGCCGGATCCCAGGATTTGCACTAGTCGGATCCCTCTGGTGAGGGATCCGCCGGAACCGTGAGACATTAGACATATTTTATCTATAAATAGTGAGCATTTCTCTCTTGCTCACAACCACTCTTAGATATACTTTCTCCCAATATTTTAACATCACTAACCACAGATCCAAAGGATCATTCTATGTAGTTTTATGTTTGTGTGATTCTCTAGATTCCTTTTAAAGGCGAGATCACCACCTTTTGAAAACGTGCAAGTTCAAGGTCATGAGTTGCTAAGCTTCATCATCATCAAGACCATTGAAGTGCATCTTGTTGATAGTTCTTTCCTCCCTCCATAGAAGTGTCGTGTTGAAGGCATTAGTAAAAGGCGCCGAAGTGTCGTGTTGAAGGCATTAGTAAAAGGTGCCGAAGTGTCGTGTTGAAGGCATTAGTGAATGGTGCCGAAGTTGTACATTCAATATGATGTGTCGATGTACAAGTTGTGTCGCTTGGGTTAGAGGATGTTGATATCCTTTCTAGTGTTGTAACAAAGAGTTTGTCTCCTTTGGGTAGTTGTGTTGTGGTGTAGTGTTGGGTAGTAGTTCCCCCTTTGTAATGGAACTCAGTATCTAACCTTGTACCGGATAAAGTGTAGGCGACGTTGTGATAGGTTTGGTTCTACCTCGTGGAAGAACTCGATGTCTAGCCTTGTACCAGATAAAGAGTAGGCGACGTTATGAAGGCTTCTCTACCACATTAAGGAGCTTGTGTTGTGTAGTGCTTAAAAACTCTCGAGTGGGGTACTCGGGGAGTGGAGTAGAAAGGAAGGTGTCCTTGTAGCCAAACCACTATAAATACTCGTGTCGTGGTTTTGTGTTCTTTACTCTTTATCTTTTTCATTACTTACTTATATGTTCATCTATCAATATCCAACACACAATCTAAATAGATTGACATAGGTCGATCTAAATACTTTAAAACAAACTTTTAATCAGCAAAACTATTCAACCCCCCTTCTAGTTTTTCATAATTGGCATCAGAGCTTCATTACTAAGTTTCTTAGAGTATATTGTACTTTAAAAACTTGATACGATCCATGTATATTTAAAAACTACAAAGAAGGATATCTTTTAAAACTAAAACTATATTTTAAGAATATTTTGTTGGATATTAATTAGATGATTACATTAATTATTTTTCTTTTCTTACATCTGACTTTGTCTTACCAAATGCACTAACCTTTCTTGTCATTTTGTTTAGTCAATATGAAACTAAGCAAACCATCAAGATTCTTTGGTAATAGGATAAATTTCCCCAGAACGTTGTCTAAACGTATTACCAAGTAGATCTCAAAGAAACCGGAGTCGTCCATTGATAAAACCAATCAAAAAGGGACACCCAAATTGCAATAGAGATATGACTTTCATAAAGACTTATTTCTAAATAAAGTTTGTAAATCATGTTTATGCTTGCATGTCACTAAATGAAAAATTATGTGTTTATATATATTTTTCTTTCTTCTCATTCACATAAATATCCAAACATATTTTTATGATATACGTGGCCTCACTAGAAAAAATTTGTGTTTACGTATCATCGTTCGGCTAAAACTAGGTATATCTGTAAGATATTGGATATCATAACACCACAATCAAATAGCTATGGATCGTGTACAATTCTAGAGAGAGAAAGTGAGAGAATGGAATGTTTAGAGAGAGAAAAATAAAAGAAAGGTTAGATTAGCTTTGAACATCCAACCCTCTCCTTTCTGGGGAGAGGGCTATTTATACATATGTCTACGCCCTCCTTCGGGTTGTGGATCAGGCATACAGTGGTTAAAGACCCGTCCTTCTTCCACGGTGTTACTTATACTACTGTAAACTAACTAATATAATGTTATGTCTACGAGATATAATATGCTAGACTATTGTTGGGGTGACCGACACTTCAACATGGATTTTCCAAATCCCAAAAATCTCCCCCTAAGGGAGGTCACCCCATAAATTACATTGTGAATCCTAGCATTCTATCTTTAATCTTTCATGCTCGAGCTCGTAGACTTTGAAGCTTCCATGGGTTCAACTTTGCATATCAGTAGCAGTTCTTTGGCTTGAATGTCTCTTGTTATGTGATCACGAGCTTTCTTTGGGATCATCAACCACATAGAATCTCCAGATCATCCTTTGAAGTATCGCCATTATGTGATGTTGTGACTTTTTGGACCAACATGCTCACACTTTCTGGATCATGACATCTTTACATCAGAGTAGCGGAAGCATTGTTGTATGTCTTTGATAGTCATGATTTTCTTCAATTAAGCGTGTGTGCTGTGAGCATGCGGTTATGAATTGAATTCTCAATATCGATCAGCTGCAATCATCAAATGTTCCTGCAAACAACAATTAGCAATAAAACACCTGAGAGTGTCTTTGTTCACTTTCGTTGAATAGGGTTGCAAGAACCACGGTTCCCCATTGATCAGTATAAATACTGCCTGTGATCAGATAGACTTTCGAAGAATCTTCTTGACAGGGTTTCACAGCTGAACTAGCCGTTCTCAAACCGGAGCTTCCCAAAGTAGACAACACGGAGTGAGTGAACCAGTGAATTAAGATTCACTGATTAATGAAAAATGATTTGAAAAACAATCGCGTATTGCTTAAGAGAAAGAGTTTTGCAATACGACGAAGGTTTTATGATAAAGATCAATTTTCAATCACAAATACTTTTTGTATTTGAAAAATGAATACACAGTCGATGTGCTAGAGAAAAGAGTAGATTTTCCCATCGAAATATTTTTCAAAAGTATTCGTTAATTCATTTCCGGGACCAAGGTTGATTCAAGAGTGAATCGCCACATTGTTTCTATCCAGTTGTCACAAGCTTGATTCTAGAAGGATTTCCATCTTCATCGCGAATACTTTACATATCACTCGGATGTTCTGGCAATACCACGAGGATAATGTATAGGACTCTCAATATTTATTCTCACTTTCCACATTGTGTGAAACAACAAGTCTTCATTAATTGTGTGTCCTAGTGAGATTTTGTGAACGATCTCTTGGCTCTAGACTCAATAGTGCACTTTGGTTTCCTAATCGGAGACTAGGGAGAGGGTCTCCTTCTTCAATATCAACTATCTCTAAGAGAAATTCGATAGGTTATGTAGGTTCTCCTTGAGAATGAAACAAGTCCTTTTAAGAGAACTTGAATAGCTTGGGAAGTTTAGTGCAGTGCGTCACTGGGTCCATGACGTCTTGTCTTCAATACCGAATTTACCTTAGTAACCACCAGTAGCATATGTATTGAACCCGGTTTCTGCCCTAAGGTTGATTTATTGGAGGACTATTTCTTTTCACCCTTTTCTCATTTCATTCTTTTTTCATTCTTCAACCCCTTCAGTGCTTACCGAGACTTCTCAATTCCAGTCCTAGCTCTGTCTCAGTCGGCACTCTTCCTATATTCTATTTTTTCTCCTTTTTCATCATACCTAAGGAATTCTACACTAACTAGTGGATTGTCCCTGAGTAGATCCCTCTAGCTTTGGCGGGATCGTGGGAACTAATACCTAACCTTACCATCCTTATAACTCCAATGCGTTAAATAAAATGGTCGGTCTTGTGGTATAGTTCTTTCCTCCTTGAAACCAATTGAATTTTTGTTTTAGGAAAATCAATCAAGGCACTTGTGATATAATATCAAAACATTTTGTATCTTAATTGTTTTTGATCATTTAGAAATGCTCCCCCTCAACATGTGCTCTATGATTTTGAAACTGTTTAGCACATGGAGGAAAGATGACTTGGAAATATTTTCTTGATCACAATTTCCTTAGAAAAAACCTTCTGATTTTTTGGTAAATGCTTCCCCTCAATATGTGCGTTGGTTGTTTGAAATCATTTAACACATAAAGGAAGGAGTTCTTTGAAGTACTTCCAGGATCACACTTTCCAAAAAGAAACCATTTGAAAATCAATCAAGGTACTTATGATAAAACGTTGATGCTTTAGTACCTTGATAGTTTTAATCAGAATTTTGAAATGCCCCCTCAATATGTGCATCGATATACGAAAATTTTTAGCACATATGGGAGAACAACCAATACATTGAGTCTTAAAAGATCACATTTTATCAGATTTCATATTTATATCACATTTCTCCCCCGATCAAAAATTTCAAATCCTTTGAGATTTTGGATCCCAAGTGATTTAAATATGTTAGAGAAATTGGAGAAAAATGTGTCCTGTTTTTATTTAATCTGAACGGAAACATTACAGTTCCCCCCTTAATTAGAGAGGGAGACTACAAGCCATAATCCTATCACTACTATATACTGCATAGTTATTATTGTTCATATTACAATCACCACATCACAAATAAGAGTTCAAAAACAATAACCACCATAAAGAAGATGTCATCATTCGGTTCTCTGTAGTAGCTTGTGTGGAAAACTAGAAGGGGGGGTTGAATAGTTTTACCAATTTAAAACTTCCTTTTAAATATTTAGATCGACTTATGTCAATCTATTCGGTTGTTTATGTTGGACGTTGATAGATAGATATTAAACATGTAATGAAAGATAAAGAGTAAGAAGCACATCACCACGACACAAGTATTTATAGTGGTTCGGCTACAAGGACACCTTCCTTGCCCTACTCCACTCCCCGAGTCACCTACTCGAGAGTTCGTAAACACTACACCAACTCCTTATGGCGGAGAAGCCTTCACAACGTCGCTTAACCTTTTTCCGGTACAAAGCTAAATACCGAGTTCTTTCATACCAAGGCGAACCACACCTAACACAACGTCGCCTACCCTTTATACGGTGCTAGGCTAACCACCGAGTTCTTTCACACCTTAGGAGAACTAATCCTTCACAACGTCGCCTACCCTTTATTAGGTACTAGGCTAAGTACCTAGTTCTTTCACACCTTAGGTGAACTACACCTTCACGACACAACACCTATTCTCAAGGAGATCTACTCCATGTTACAACACCATCAAGGATATCACCATCCTTGTAAATAAACAAATACTTATATGTATAACGATGCACCTCATCGATTATACGACCTAAGCATTCTTCTCAAATGCTACTTGATTTGATTCTTTGGCATCCTTCACTAATGCCTTTGACACAACGCTTGGCATCCTTCACTAATGCCTTTGACACAACGCTTGGCATCCTTCACTAATGCCTTCGTCTTGACACCTTTAGCATTCTTCACTAATGCCTTGACACGAATGATGAGCATCTTTCACTAATGCTTGCATCTTTACATTTTCGGCATTCTTCACTAATGCCTTTAACCCAACATTTATGGAGAGATGTAGATCTATCAACAAGAGAACCTTCGTTGTCTTGATGATGACGAAGCATGGCAACTCATGGACTTGAGCTTGCACGTCTTCAAGAAGTGGTGATCTTTCCTTTAAGAGGAACCTAGAAGATCACACAATAACAAAAGACAGACTACATAGATCACTTAGATCTGAGGTTAGAGGGTTAGAATACTTTGGGGAAGTATTTATAAAAAAGTACAAGTAGAGAGGAAGAAATGGCTCTCTATTTATAGAGGAAATTCTCTTATGTTTCCCCGGATCCCACGGATCCCTACCACAAGGGATCCGGCTAGCACAAAGCTAGGGATCCGTGGTCCGCTCCTCTTTGCCCATGGGTATTTTTGGTTAAGGGTCATGGGTCATGGGTTATGGGTTGATCCATGGTTTTCTTTCTAGATACAATGAACTTGGTTAAGTGGTATATATAAAACCATGGGTTATGGGTCAAAACCATTTGCTAGTATTTACCCATTTAGTATATACTTGTATTTACCCAATTTAGTATACTTAGTTTAAGTATATGTTTAACCCAATATGCAAACACTAGTTGTTGTACATATTTATCTAAATCATAAAATCACTTATACTTGTTTTAGTGTTTTATGTGAAAGCGTAAGTGTGTTAGAAAACTATTAACTCAAACTATTTACGTACTCTATTTGTTTCGTTAAAATGATTTTATATTTGTTATCAACAAAACATTAGAAGATCGTAAAATATAAATAAACATTTTCACGGCTTATTTGTATTAACAATCTCCCCCTTTTTGTTGATGACAAAACATAAAATTATTTTAAGGAAAAATCTAAAATTCGTAAAAGTTTGAATTTGTAGTTTTTACTTTCTTCTCCCCCTTTTTGTCGAAACAAAAAGTGTTAAAAGAAACTAACACAATTTTTATAAGAGAAAGAGAAAAACAAATGTAAAAATGTGAAGAGAGCAAGTGACGGGAATGGTACTCGTCTTAACTCCCCCTTGACGAGTCCATCCCTTTGAAAGGCGTCAAGGACATAATGTAAAATAAACTAATTGTGTTTGCAATTAAGTTTGCAAATGGTTCGTCTAAGTGACGAGAACGTGCTCCCCCTTAAATATTGCAAAGTTGCAATGGGGTGTCATGAAGTGTAACCCAAAATTTGGATTTAAGTTTGCAAATGATTTTGCAATGTCGTTTTGACACAAAGCTCCCCTAGCTTTAGGGTGTCAATATCTTCATGTGTATTTTGAATAACTACGAGACAAGGTTAGAAAAACAAGAGTATAGTGCATAATTTCCTGCAAAAGAGACTCAAGTTAGTAGAGATTTGTGCTTCTGTACCACGGATCCCACGGTTCCCTTCAAGGAGGGATCCGTCTAGTTATCTGGAAGGGATCCGACTATCTGTTACAGTTTCTTCAGCAGTGAAGAAATATCAAGGAGTGCTATTGGAGGAAATGAGATATATAACAAGCACAACACACATAATAATCATAGCATAGATTTATTCATTCAATAAAACAAGAGATATACAACCAAATCTCTAAAACTAAGAGAATGAACTAGCCAAATAGGTGCTACTAATGCTAATAAGTTCCCCCAAACTTAAGATTCGACTAAAATCTCAATGATGATCAAGGATGAGAAAGGTTTCCTAAATGTTCTAAGTTTGAGCTTGTAGGTCATGTATTAATACATCTAGTTCATGTTTCATTCTTACAACATGTTTGCAATGATCGCACTCTTTGTCATGGTTTTGAGTTTCTTGAAGTGGAGGTTCAAGTGAAGTGGGTTTAGGATTTTCAAAAGATTGTGTGGTTGGTTTTGTAGAATTATGTGATGAAGTCCTAGTGGAAGCACTCTTCTTGTGAGTTAGTTTGATTGATTTTCTTAGTGTGGGAGAGACCCTAGTTTTGGTGGACTTACCCGAAGATGATCCGGTTGAGGAAACTTCATGTGTGATTCTAGCAATTTTCTTGGGTGGTATTTGAGTGGATGAGTTAGCACTAGGAGCCTTAGTCATGATGATGATGATACAAGCAAGAACTTCTTTAGTTGCTGATTTTAGGGATGTGATTGAGAGTGATGATTTTAATCCTAATGTTGTTTGGTTTATAAAGGATGATTTGAATGAGGAAATTAAATTAATGACCACTTAGAGGAATAGGCATGTTCTTGGGGTTTTGATCATCTCTAGGAAGATAATAAATGAATTCTAAGAGTGGTTTAGAAAACCAAAAGGTGATTTGAATATAGAAGTTGACTTATGCTTTCTGCAGCTACGGATCCCGCGGATCCCTCTCAGCAAGGATCCGCCTGGTTAAAGACCAGGGATCCGGCTATCAGACAGAGTTTAGGTGAGATCATTATTATTAATGGGTTTCGAGGTTTTGACTCAATTATGAAGTCTCTAGCTGTTGGAAATCTCAACCATAAGCAATGATGTTTAGTGTTTGATGACTAAGGTGTTCTATGGCTTATAAGGGAAGAGCTTGGTAGTTGCCTTTAAGACTTAATCCATTAATGTTCTTGGAAATGTGATGATTAACATGCACAAAGTTTATGTTCAGAGTTTCACTGATCTAGGGACTCATTTAAGATGAGATGAAGTGTTTGAGTTAGGAAGGTGAGTTGAAATGATTGTTTTAGCTATACTTGGCATAAACTGTCACCCGGATCCCACGGTTCCCTCCTTGAAGGGATCCGGCTAGGCTAATCCTAGGGATCCGGCTCTCAGCAGTTATGACAGGTTTGTAATGAGGTTTCTGGGAGCTAAGGCTTATCTCATTTTGAATGTTTCAGTTCTCCTAAGGGTTTAGGATGAATGGGTACTTGAATGATTAGAGGTAATAAGTGTTATAGCAAATGATTGCTTTTTATGGAAGAAGGATGGGACAAGAAGACTACCAATGGATGTCCAAGGATAACACTAAGAGTTATGAGGGTGACAAGTCATAATAAATGATCCTAGTGATCAGGTTTTAGCTTGAGGTGATATTAAGAAAAATTCTTAAAAATTTCAAGAATTGAAAAACTAATTTTTTGTCTTACCTTGAGATATAAAAGACTAGAAGCAATTTCCTAAAATTGTTTAGCTTGCTTTCTTAAGTGTTTTGAGAGGTGCGAGATAGTTAGTGAGTAGTTGAAGCGGAAATATGGTGAGTTTTAGATGTGTTGATAAAATCAGACTAAGATCTTAAGTAAGCCTTTAGTGAATCTAAGCCTTTCTCATCCTTGAAGTGGACTTAGTTGGGTTCTAAAAACATATGCCAAGCTAATGTGATGTTATCTAGAAAGCAGTTTTGATGTGCTGAATGCTGCATTGTTGATCTGATGACACGGATCCCACGGTTCCTTCAAGGGAAGGATCCGGCTAGGCTAATCCTAGGGATCCGGCATCTGCAGATCAGAATCAACACAGAACCTACACAGAAAATGATGTGCAAATTTTGTATACTATAAAATCTATAAAACAAGCAAATAGGAACAAGCAAGTTATCATAAACCATCACTTACAAGGTAAAGTAACAATATCCAAAATACCATAAACTAAAAATACTAAAGAGAGATCATTCAAACATAAAATAAATAAAACTAAGCACATTCCTATCGTCTAATTCGTCAGTTCTTCCTTTTCCTTTTTGACGGCTTAGTGAGATTGTAAGCGAGGTTTTGAATCATGCCTCTTATTTGTTTAAATTCCGCGGACTCGTTTGGAATGGTTGGAAGTTGTTCATGGTATTCAAGGATTTCCAATTTGATATTGGATACGGGGTCGATGTCTTCCTCATGTTCTTCTTCTTCTTCTCCGGCCGAGGAGTCCGAGAGAGCTTCAGGTTTCTCTCCATTGACCATGAACCGTTTAGAGGGTTGTTTGGTAAGAGGTACCATGACGTGATCGGAAAGGTAATGATCATCGTTGATAGGGGATGGTTGCAATGTACTAACATACTTACAAAGTCTTGTTAGGAGCATACCATATGGGAGTACCATGTTGGAAGCTTTGAATACCCCACCCATTCTCCTTACCATGTAATAGGCAAGATTAAATGGCCTTTGGTGGGTAAGACAATAGATCATTTGCACAAGACATGCGTTTGGATGATCTTTGTTTCCAACTAGGCTAATGATGTTTTCCCTAAGGATTTCTTCCCTATTTCTAAACATGGGATGCATTTTGAAAAGTTCCATTTTAAAGGGATCACGGTGAATGAGCTTTTTGTTACGATCGTAACGGGATTGGTCGGTCCTAATTTTAAAGATAGTATCACGAATGGTTTCGGGATTGTCGAGAGGAGTGTTGTAAAGAGGCTTAGGATCAAGTGCAAGGTTTTGAGCGTTAATTGCCCAATCTTGAGAGTACATACAAATTCCTTCACAAGGAATGCGAAGAATTTGAGCAAAAGTGTTGAGAGGAAGAGTAAAGTTTTGTGTGTTGATGATAAAGGCGATTGAGATGCTATTATCGGTGTTTCTAATGATCCTAAAGCTTTTGTAAAACTCAAAAATGAAAACCGGACAAATTTGTTCATCAATGTCAAGAAGACAATCAAAGTTGATTGTCGAGAAAACTTGACGAATGTCGGTATCTTCAAGGAAACATTCCTTGACTACACGACCTTCGTGAATAAGTCGTTTTGTGAGGCTTTTGAAAATTTTACGGTTAGTTTTGGTCAGACCCCTCTTACGATAGTAATGAGTAAGGTAATGGACGGTGTCATGATGATCTTGTTGAGTGGCTTTGGGTATGGTTGGTCCTAAAAATACAAGTTTTTCAGTTAGGTTAAATTGGTTGATATGGGTTTATGGTTTTGATTTGTATTAACAATGTTGTGAACACAATGTGATTTAACAAACCCCTTTTCATGATTAATTTGAAAAACCCTAATTAATTGATTAGAAATTAAGAAACCATAAACCCTTGAACTAGAATGATGAAAATTAGAACAAGTTAATATAATTACTTACAATGGTGTTCTAGGAAGGAATACTTGAAATTATGGAAGCCAATGAGAATTAATTCAGTAGCTTGGTCGTTTTTGTGTTGTGTGAATAGAGGGAAAGTAATCAGTGGTGAAATTTTGAAAGCGTATAGCTGAGTTCTGTTCTACGGTTCCCCCAGATCCTTTGTATTAGGGATCCGGCTAGTACAACTAGAGGGATCCGGCTACTGTGAACAGAAAGAGGGTTGTTTGGCATTATTTTTGTAGTAGACTTATAGATAGGCAAAAAAAATATAGTTTGGAGGTATTTAGATGAAGATTGTTTTTAGATGACGGCTTTTGATGAATCACATATCGAGGGTTCATATGTGACGACGGCGTTAGTTTGACGAATCAAAAGGAATACTATTCCCGATGATGAAAAAGACGGAAAAGTGACGAAAGAGACTTCTAATGATGCTAGTGATTATTAAACAAGAAAACTATGAAATAAATTGAACTCATGTAACCTATCTAATGAAAGGTAAAACATACCTCTATGCTTCTTGGTTTGGCTTAATGCCAAAAATACTTCATGAGCTTTTAAAGTAATCCTTTGTACTTGGTGTACGAAAGTAGTGATTACTTTATAGATCCTTCCTTTAATGTTGTCTTTATTATTCTTTGAATGAAAATTTTGGAGAGATTCTAGTATGAAGATTTCTTGAAAACAAAAGTTGTTAGAATGATCTATCAATGTCCAACAAAATGATTTAAAAGAAAATATGATCTAAAAAAATCCTTCTTTGTAGTTTTCAAACATACACGGATCGTATCAAGTCTTTAAAGTACAACATAATTTAAGAAACTTGGTTACGAAGCTCTGATGCCAATTGTGGAAAACTAGAAGGGGGGTTGAATAGTTTTACCAATTTAAAACTTCCTTTTAAATATTTAGATCGACTTATGTCAATCTATTCGGTTGTTTATGTTGGACGTTAATAGATAGATATATAAACGTGTAATGAAAGATAAAGAGTAAGAAGTACATCACCACGACACAAGTATTTATAGTGGTTCGGCTACAAGGACACCTTCCTTGCCCTACTCCACTCCCCGAGTCACCTACTCGAGAGTTCGTAAACACTACACCAACTCCTTATGGCGGAGAAGCCTTCACAACGTCGCTTAACCTTTTTTTGGTACAAAGCTAAATACCGAGTTCTTTCACACCAAGGTGAACCACACCTAACACAACGTCGCCTACCCTTTATACGGTGCTAGGCTAACCACCGAGTTCTTTCACACCTTAGGAGAACTAATCCTTCACAACGTCGCCTACCCTTTATTAGGTACTAGGCTAAGTACCTAGTTCTTTCACACCTTAGGTGAACTACACCTTCAAGACACAACACCTATTCTCAAGGAGATCTACTCCTTGTTACAACACCATCAAGGATATCACCATCCTTGTAAATAAACAAATACTTATATGTATAACGATGCACCTCATCGATTATACGACCTAAGCATTCTTCCCAAATGCTACTTGATTTGATTCTTTGGCATCCTTCACTAATGCCTTTGACACAACACTTGGCATCCTTCACTAATGCCTTTGACACAACACTTGGCATCCTTCACTAATGCCTTCGTCTTGACACCTTTAGCATTCTTCACTAATTCCTTGACACGAATGATGAGCATCTTTCACTAATGCTTGCATCTTTACATTTTCGACATTCTTCACTAATGCCTTCAACCCAACGTTTATGGAGAGAGGTAGATCTATCAACAAGAGAACCTTCGTTGTCTTGATGATGACGAAGCATGGCAACTCATGGACTTGAGCTTGCACGTCTTCAAGAAGTGGTGATCTTTTCTTTAAGAGGAACCTAGAAGATCACACAATAACAAAAGACAAACTACATAGATCACTTAGATCTGACGTTAGAGGGTTAGAATACTTTGGGGAAGTATTTATAAAAAAGTACAAGTAGAGAGGAAGAAATGGCTCTCTATTTATAGAGGAAATTCTCTTCTGTTTCCCCGGATCCCACGGATCCCTACCACAAGGGATCCGGCTAGCACAAAGCTAGGGATCCGTGGTCCGCTCCTCTTTGCCCATGGGTATTTTTGGTTAAGGGTCATGGGTCATGGGTTATGGGTTGATCCATGGTTTTCTTTCTAGATACAATGAACTTGGTTAAGTGGTATATATAAAACCATGGGTTATGGGTCAAAACCATTTGCTAGTATTTACCCATTTAGTATATACTTGTATTTACCCAATTTAGTATACTTAGTTTAAGTATATGTTTAACCCAATATGCAAACACTAGTTGTTGTACATATTTATCTAAATCATAAAATCACTTATACTTGTTTTAGTGTTTTATGTGAAAGCGTAAGTGTGTTAGAAAACTATTAACTCAAACTATTTACGTACTCTATTTGTTTCGTTAAAATGATTTTATATTTGTTATCAACAAAACATTAGAAGATCGTAAAATATAAATAAACGTTTTCACTGCTTATTTGTATTAACAACTTGTAATGCCCTTCACGAACTCTACCGCCCACAAAACTTTTGAGACTTCGGAAGATTCTTCGAGTTTTGAGCCTTCTTTCGATAGCAGCAATAAAGGCCTCACTCCTTTCCATGTCATGCTTAGTCCAAAACCTTGTACTAACTCCTGGTCTCATGTCGAGCTTATACTCCTTAACCCGAAAATCCAATGCTTCTTCAATTTGCCGTAGAGTACCTTTAATGAAATTTTACCGCTCACACAACCTCATAAGCATCCTTGTCCCATATTTGTCCGTGAAGACAACTGCTCTTGGAGTATCCATTACTGAGTAGTCATGCCTATATTCCACTCCTATTGCTTCCCATCGAGGCTTGGTGAGGTTGACTTAAGTCTGGTAGCTTTCCATGCCAAGCTGAAAGTCACCAACTCTTTGTCGAATCACTAATACTCTGATCCATAGGTTGACTGCTACAGCAAGAGACTGTTAGTCAATTAGTATAAGGCTTAGGCCTGTTATGTGTTTAGGCCCATATTGTATCCTATATATATTTATCATGTACCAAACATTATATTCATTCAATATACATAAACTTACATGGTATCAAACCCTAACCGATCCACTATATTGCTTCCGCACGTTTTTCTTTTTAGCTTTCTTGTTTCTCGACCATCGTGTGTTGTCGAGGTTTGTTTGTCGACCAAGTGTGTTGTCAACCAAGTTGGTTAATTGTTTGTCGATTTATTCGTCCAAGTTCGTTAATTATTCTCGATTCATTAAAACCTACGCAAGATTCTGTTAGTAGCTCAAAGTTGTGTCTTTATTCTATTTGTTAATTGTTATCCGATCAAAAAAAAAAAAAAAAAAAAAAAAAACATCCCCGAACAGTTAGCTTCAAGATTCTATTTGTGTGTTAGTAGCTCACAGTTGTTGACCAAGAATATATTTGTTTATTGACCAAGTTCACTTTGTTACTTTAACCCCTTTGTTACTTACACGCTCGAATTACTCAACCCTTCTTACTGTTTTGGATCAATTTGTCATCATGATCATTAAAACATTCAACGACCTCGAAATCTTGCAAGGTCTCTTGGTCAAACGTGGATATAATGGTTTGACTCCCACTGTGAATAATACCCCTCATGTGCAACATAATATTACTCCTTTAGTGACACAGTCTCACAATATTACTACTCCTATGGCTTTTTATTCGAGTCCATATTATGATTCTATGTCAGGCCTACCGGGTTTTGTCTCAGGTTATGCACCAGGTTCTTTTGGACCTCAGCTTCTGCACCAGGCTCCACAACTAGTCCACGCAGTTCCACAAGGGGTCCAGTTTGGTATGCAGGGTCACTTCGGGGGTCAGGGGGTTCAGAATGCACATGTGGTGCACCAGGGAGTTCAAGGGAATCATATTGCTACGCAAGGTCAACAAGGGGGGTCTTTCGTTTACCCGGTTCAGTTAGTTACGCAGGTTCATCAAGGAGGTCAGGGGGGTTCAATTGCTCAAACTGGTCAACCGAGTCCCGCGGGTCAAGAAACTATTTCGCCACATGCTTTTACTGCCGGGACTCTACCGTATACTACTTCCGGTAATTGGAATATGGACACAGGTGCGTCCTCACATCTTAACGATAATGTCAATAATCTTAGTGATGTTTTTAATTCGTGTATTTATTCATCTGTTGCTGTTGGTGACGGGCATTCTATTCCCGTTACTAACTCTGGACATAGTATTTTGCCTACGCCTTTTCGCCCTCTTCATTTAAATAATGTTTTAATTACTCCTAATATCATCAAAAATTTGATTTTCGTTCGTCAATTTGTTTGTGATAATTATTGTACTGTTGAATTTGATCCCTTTGGTTTCTCTGTTAAAGACTTTCATACTCGCCGGGTGCTGCTCCGGTGTGATAGCACTGGAGATCTATACCCTGTCACGCAGCCCTCTCCTATTCCTCAAGCCTATCTCACTAGTCAGTATACGTGGCATCAACGACTTGGACATCCAGGAAGTGAAGTGCTACATCGTGTTATTTCCAATAATTCTATTTCGTGTAATAAGGAGAAGTCTCCCGTGCTTTGCCATGCGTGTCAGCTTGGCAAACACGTGAGACTTCCGTTTGTTAGTTCTTCTACTTTAGTTCAGTCTTCTTTTGACATTATTCACTCGGATTTGTGGACTTCCCCAATTCCGAGTCTGTCTGGTTTTCGGTACTATGTTTTATTTTTAGATCATTATTCACAGTTTGTTTGGGTTTATCCTTTAGTTAATAAATCTGATGTTTTTTCCAAATTTTTGTTATTTCGTAATTTTGTTAAAACTCAATTTAAGAGTGAAATTAAGTCGTTTCAGTGTGATCATGGTGGTGAATTTGATAACCACTCATTTCATAAATTATTTGCCGACAATGGGATTGAATTTAGATTTTCTTGTCCACGCACTTCCCAACAAAATGGAAAATCCGAAAGGATGATTCGCACCATTAATAATCAAATTCGGACTTTACTGTTTCAAGCTCATCTTCCTCCTAACTATTGGGTTGAAGCCCTCAACATGGCCGTTTACCTCTTGAATATATTACAATCGCGTGCCATTGACAATGAAGTCCCATACACCCGCCTTACTGGCACTACACCAGCTTATAGTCTTTTACGTGTTTTTGGGTGTCTTTGTTACCCTCATCTTGATGCTGACCACAAACTTGGAGCCCGTGCTACACCTTCCATCTTTTTGGGCCATGCTACTAATCATCGTGGCTACCGTTGTCTGGACCTCAACACCAATAAAATAATCATTTCCCGACATGTTACGTTTGATGAAACAGTTTTTCTGTTTGGTTCCACGATACCCAATGTTAGTCCCTTTTATGATTTTTTGGACGACACCTCAAATTTAATCTCAAATATAATCAAACAGTCACCTACATCTACTACTGCTTCACCTCAACCTCAACCAAACCCGCCTGCTCCTACTATCCACACTGATGAGCGTAATTCTCCTACACACTGTCCACCTTCCCTAAGTGCGCCTCATATTACCACCCCACTTCATACACATGCCACTAGCCCATCTAACCAACATCCCACCCCCGTTTCCATTTCCCAAGATCCACCACCTCCAACTGTTAATCCGAATCCGGTTTCGATTCATCCCATGGTCACACGTTCTCGTGTCGGGACTACTCGTCCTAATCCTAAGTATGTTGGTCATGTGTCCACTGTTTCTCCTTCACCTAGGTCGTATAAGGATGCTCTTGATGATCCAAATTGGCGAAATGCTATATTTGATGAATATAATGCGCTTATTAAAAATAAAACTTGGACTTGTGTACCTCGTCCTGCGGGTGTCAATATTGTTAGGTGTATGTGGTTATTTCGCCATAAGTATTTGGCTGATGGCACTCTTAGTCGGTACAAGGCACGTCTTGTTGCCAATGGTAGCACACAGGTGGAGGGAGTAGATGTTGATGAGACATTTAGTCCGGTTGTTAAGCCGGGCACCATTCGGACTGTTCTTAGTTTAGCTATTTCTCGACATTGGCCTGTTCATCAGCTTGATGTCAAGAATGCGTTTTTGCATGGTGATTTGGCTGAAACGGTTTATATGCATCAGCCACCTGGTTTTCGGGATCCTGAGCATCCGGATTATGTTTGTTTATTACAGCGTTCTCTTTATGGTCTTAAGCAGGCGCCTCGGGCATGGTTTCAGCGGTTTGCTGCTTATATTATTACTGTTGGGTTTACTTCGAGTCGGTGTGATTCTTCTTTATTTATTTACCGACGGGGTGATGATACTGCTTTTCTGCTACTATATGTGGATGATATTGTGCTTACTGCTTCCTCTGATAGTTTATTACAGCGGATTATTGCTTCTTTGAATAAAGAGTTCTCTATGACAGATTTGGGCGCTCTTAATAATTTTTTGGGTGTGTCAGTTACGCGTGACTCTTCTGGAATGTTTTTGTCACAGCGTAAGTATGCTATGGAGATTTTGGAGCGTGCACATATGGTTGGTTGTAACCCTTCTCGGACTCCTGTTGACGCTGAGTCTAAGTTGGGTGATGATGGTGATCCGGTTTCTGATCCCAAGTTATATCGGAGTCTTGCAGGTTCTCTTCAATATCTCACTTTCACTAGACCCGATATTACTTATGCTGTGCAGCAGGTTTGTCTATATATGCATGATCCTCGCGAGCCTCATTTTACTGCTCTTAAGCGGATTTTACGGTATGTTCAGGGGACTTTGGCTTATGGTTTACAGTTATTTTCTTCTACTACTGATTCCTTGGTTGCTTATTCGGATGCTGATTGGGCTGGTTGCCCTACCACTCGTCGGTCTACATCGGGTTATTGTGTTTTTCTTGGCAACAACTTACTTTCATGGTCCTCTAAACGTCAGCCAACGATTTCTCGTTCCAGTGCTGAGGCTGAGTATCGTGGTGTTGCTAATGCTGTATCTGAGACATGTTGGCTTCGGAATTTACTACGTGAGCTCCATACACCGTTGTCCTCTGCTACTATTGTTTATTGTGATAATGTGAGTGCAGTGTACTTGTCCTCTAATCCTGTTCAGCATCAGCGCACAAAGCACATTGAGATTAATATTCATTTTGTTCGTGATTTGGTTGCTACTGGTCAAGTTCGAGTTCTGCATGTTCCTTCTCGGTTTCAGTATGCTGATATTTTTACCAAGGGTTTACCTTCTGTCTTGTTTGCTGAGTTTCGTGACAGCTTGAGTGTTCGGTCTCCTCCCGCTCAAACTGCGGGGGAGTGTTAGTCAATTAGTATAAGGCTTAGGCCTGTTATGTGTTTAGGCCCATATTGTATCCTATATATATTTATCATGTACCAAACATTATATTCATTCAATATACATAAACTTACAGAGACTTCTTTTGACGGATGGGTAGGTGATCAAGGTGGCTTTGGAGGTTCAACAGATACAGATCTTTGAAATCATTGGGATACATATTCTTGAAGTCGTTTTCCTCTATCACATGGTCTTTCTGATCTGCTCTTCTAAGGACAATCTTCTTCAGATAATCGTATCCATACATCGGGAAGATCTCCACACCGACGACACTTAGAAGTTTCAGTTTTGAGTGAACAGCTCTGCGACTCTTCTCCGCACCATGTCTTTCAATGTAGAATAGTTTCTTTTTGAACCACCAGTGTGAGATTCCGTATGAGGCAGCAACGTCATACTCATATTCTTTATCCGCCCAAAACTGATCTGGGACCATCTGCACTAGACCAACATCTGGATAGTTGGCAGCCTTCATTTTCAAGATTGAAAGA
This sequence comes from Chrysanthemum seticuspe, assembly GCA_019973895.1. Taxonomy (NCBI): domain Eukaryota; kingdom Viridiplantae; phylum Streptophyta; class Magnoliopsida; order Asterales; family Asteraceae; genus Chrysanthemum; species Chrysanthemum seticuspe. Next base: position 131,798,212 of record BPTQ01000001.1, on the reverse strand, counting down.
GCTGGTCTGCTTCCCTGATTCCCGACACGCAGATAATCCAGATCTCTGTTGAAGAAGAAGTCTGCTTGGATGGTTATTTGACTAGGTTTACCACCTAGAGGAAGTGGTTTGTTGACGTTGAATTGAAGAAAATTGTCGTCTACTTGATCTGTCAACAACTTGTAGCACTCCTCTATTTGGTACTGTAGGTGAGCAGCATCTGGATGAAAGGCTTTTACTATCTCATATGTTGGGCCTTCCAGATCCTTTGGTGTAATTGTTGAAATTCTTTGCCTCTCATAGTACCACTTCATAAAGCTTCCCATATCACCTGTAATGTTTAGTAGAGATTCCTCAGGAGGTGCTTCATGGTTAGCTGCAATGGTGTTTGCTCAGTTGTTGTCAGGAATGATAAGATCAGACGCATGAATAGTCCATGAAGGCTCTGGAGTTGCTGGTCGTTCCTCTATCTACCAGTCTTGAGTCATTTCCTTTGTTGGTGCAGACTAGGATGACTTAGTACTCTTCTCTCCCATATATGATTTCCACCAGTCATCGTCACGAGTCACTTTAGGGATGTGTCTGGTGGAAGCATCATATTCTTCTGAATCGGACACTTGAGCAATAGTCGATTCTTCATTCATGACTTGTTCTTCAGGAATGGAAGAGAAGGTAGGTGTAAACCTTGAGTCAACCATGGTCCAGGCAACATGGGCTGAGGTTTTAGCCATCTTGTGTGAACCTTGACCGGCTGAGGAACCAGGTTGACTTGATGACATTAAAGAAAGAGGTGGTGGATTGGTCTTAGTAGTATTCGCAGTACCCGAAGAGCCACCTATTCCAGAAGAACCAACTCCACCAGTTGGAGGAGGAGGAGGTGGTGGTTTAGGTGTTCCTGACGATGACTTAAGCAACTCGAGTCTTCTCTTTTTCTTTGCTTCTCTTTCACCAATATCCTTTAAGTACTGCATATGGTCATCACGATCCATCAAGCTCTGAAGAGCATCATAGAGTTGCATATGGACTTCATGCTCTTTGTGCTCATCAGTTTCATACATCCTTTGATGGAGAATTTCTTTCATATCCGATGTGGGTAGATCTTTAAACCGTTTGTGCAAAGAAGCTTTCATAGCCCATTCGACTGCATCTTTGACCTCTACTTAATTGCATTAATTACCTTAGTGTCAAAGTTGAGTCACTCCAGCTTCGATAGTCAACGATCGTGATGCTTAACCATTTCTAGCAGTCGTTGCTTCTCGAGAGCCTCAAGACGTTTTAAAGCCTCGTCCAGTCGTTGTTCGACTATTTTTCTTGGAGGTGGTGATGGTGGTGGAGTTGCAATATCTCTAATAGTAATGAATGTTGAGGAGACGGTTGTTGTAGTCGCTTTAGTTATCACGAGCGGTGGAAGTACGGTTGATTAAGGTGACAACGGTGGGGGAAGTGCGGTTTTTGAAGTTGTTACAGATGGATTTGGTGTTGGTGCAGACGTGGGTGGAATGGTAGAAGTATCCTGCTGAATAGTAACAAAAAACATGGATTCGACCTCTTTTTCTTCATTCTGCTTATCAGACTCAGCATCAGATGGTCTATCTGTGAGGAATTGGTCACCATAGGTAATATCTGTATCAAGGTTTTTCAGTGAAGATAGGGATCCAGTTGAAATGTTCGTTTCATCCAGGTGTACTTGTTCTTCAGTTCTTTGCTTTAGAGATTCCTGGAGATTCGGATATGTTTCTTGAATAAGTTCATTTCCTGCTAGCCCCTTACCTTGAACACCAGCTTCTGTTTCCTTAACCTCTGTTTCATACTTCTCCATTTTCCTGGCTTCTGTAAGCACCTCTGCCTGAATGTCTGGTTCATTCATATCAGCATCTCCACCCTCATACCCCTGATTCTCAGACTTAGTGTCGCTAGAGTCAAGATTGACTTCCGGAGTTGTACAGTTCTCTCCTACTGCTCCACTTGGCTCCTGTGCAGATGATGATTCAGTAGTTTATCTCTGGAGCACGTATTGAGTGGTGGTATTTGGAGCAGGAGAGGATATTGTCAACAACATTTCAGCAGCTTACTCAACTTCTTCAACTGCCTTCCCTTTTCCCTTTCCTTCAACAACAGGAGGGGAGTGATGTAGCTCAGATTCTGGTTCATTAATTGTCACACCCTTCCATGGTCGTCTCTTCGACTCTTCAAGACTCTGTAAACTGGCATCAATGCCCTGTTGGAGTGCAACATCATCTTTATCCCTTAAAGCCCTTTCAGTCTTGGGTTTCTTGGACCATCTTCCTTTGCCTGCTCCATCCTTTCTCTTCTTCTGGCTCGGTGAGGATGGATCTGCAGAAGTAGATCTTTCTTTTCGTTTCTTGGGAAGATTGGCATAAGATGACTTGGATGATTTTGATGATGTTTTGTTGGTATTGTAGGTGTTGGATTGGTTGATTCATCGGTACTGGACTTGGTTGATTTTTTGAAGTAATCTTCGAAGTAATCGACATTGGTCATATCATCGGTGATGAGAGCATCTGGAATAGCCTTTCCAAAGATTTCCTTAGTAGTAACGTTAGCCATGAACTTTAGATTGCCTAGAATGTGCTCTGAGTCAGCTTCATGAAGAGAAGATTCGCTCCTTGGGTTGAACTTATGCTTAGCCTAAAGATGCTTGATTATGAGCTTCGAAAACCTGATGCTGGGGATCAATCGTTTTGCCATGGATTTCTTTCCCTTGACAATTTGTAGTGCATTTTGCTTGTCAACGATGAAGGTGTCCATTGATAGTGTGAACTCCTCCCAGATTCGTTCCGCATAGTCAATGTTTGCTTGGTTCACCACTCCCCACAAGATCTGTAGAATTGGGGCTCTTACTCTTTCATAGGCAAATGTTTTACCAATGAGGCAAAGATTAAGGATTGTAACAATTTCCCTCCATGGTTGATACATTTCGTTGGTAATGATTGCAGAGATCTTGGTGATATCATGTGGATATCCTAATTCAGTAACGAATTCGATTAAATCTTCAACGGTTGGTGGAGAGGTGAATGGGTGAGCAGGGTCTACAAGTGTGCTTTGAAGAGCTTCCTTGAGCGTGTCTGCAGTGATTTCATACCACGTGTCATCAAGTTGACAGCTGTATACTGCAGGGATCTTGTCCCACTTGACCGTATCCCAGAATTGTTGTAAGTAGATAGATGGGATTGTGGAACATAACGTCAGAGCACCAAAGAAATTAGTGTTCTTAAGCATATCAACATCAATTCTGTAGGTAGGGTTCAGTTGGTTTCTGTCCACGTCAATGAAGCAGTTGCTTCTCCCAATTGCCACCCAGTTTTCTCGAGGTAGAATATGTTCGTCAGTACGTGTGTTAGGTGGAACAACAGTTGCTTGGTTACCCGGAGCAATGATATCAGCCATAGTTTCTGTAATAGATACATCCATAAAGAAATATATTTGTAGATTTATTATGTTAGATGTGAAAAACAGAGTGGACACTCTGAGCAATTCAAGTTGAATACCAAAGCAATGGAAATCCTAAGACTTGGTCAAAGAATAGCAAGCACACAACTGGAAATGGGACACCCTTGAGACTAAGTCACATTGATCATTATCACAATATACACAAAACACTGTTTTGTCAATCTATGATGATCAAGTTAAATGTGATAAGTCTTTAGGCGATGAATTATCAACATACATGACATATGAGAAAAAACACATACTAAACAATTGAATGAGATGGAAAAATCGCACAACACACAACTTGTATAGTACACATCAAACTGCATAGGGACAAATCACTTATCATATAAATTGCACATGATTAAACCGCACAAGTTAAACCGCACTCATTAAAACGCATAAGGTCAACTCACATAAGGTCAAACCGCAGTAAGATAAGACAAATCACATAATTTGGCAAATTGCATGATCTCAAATCGTACTAAGCTTATCAAAACGCAGTCAAGTGAATCCTCGACAACTCGCTTTCAAGAATAACTCAACAAGACGCACCCAAGCATATTATATCAAATCGCATCCGGGCATGAATTATCAAAAACGTACATAAGAACCTCATATCTGACCAAAATGCATTCAAAAAATCAACATCAAATCGCTCGTAAGAAACTTCTAATAATCCCATAAACGCATTCAAGAACACACTGTCTCACCTTCACCTAGCAAATCTATCTATCCTCATTTCTTAACCTAGATTCAATATATTCCAAATTAACAATCATAATGAGCAGATTACTTAAACTAACATCAACTACAACCAATCTATCACACAACATAACTCATTAATATCTAGCGCACAAGTCGCAGTCCATAAGATCAACAATACGCAGCAATGGGCAAGAGAATCATGGGGTTTTCAATTGTATTCAACAATTAATCATATATGACACATTTAGCCTTTATACCCGGCAAACAATTTAGAGAGGATGACAAACCTAGAAGTTGACTGAGGGGTTACAAGTGGAAATTCACACAAAAGCTGCAAGTAGGTTTGTTAATTAGAGACAAGATCATAGACATGATATCATTTACGTGAGTTTAGCATTTAATTCAAATCATACTTAGAATGAGGATTATAGGATCAAATCGCAACGAAGAGCAGTGAAAGAAAACAATGTGTGTGTGTTTGACTGGATTTGGAAAGGTTTGACTGTGATAAAACGTATACTAATTATACCACAACACACAATTTTAAGGAAATGTCACAAGCAGTCCTTGTGATTGTCAAAACGCACTAGAGTTCTATACAAGGACAAATCGCATACACAACTATTCAATTGACAAGACTCACTTTAAGTTCACATAACTATCAACTTTCTTAAATGTGCATTTTTGTCATGATCAATTCATATTTGAGCTCTACAATTCATTTTATGAGCATATAGAGATACACAACAGCACGAGAAAGCATGATGACTATAATTACACAAATATCTAGGAAACAATTTGCAGATGGCAATCAAAATCCTAAATATAACACATAATCAGCTCATGAGATCAAATCAGATTAAATGCAAGATTAATACTTTATTCTGTATGAATGCTGGGATAGATTTGCATAAGTTGAAGCAGCTTGACAGATAACCATAAATTTAGAACCCATTGAACATAAACCAAACACAACCACCACCCTCCTTAGCACAAAACCGACACCACCATTGGATCCATCACACTTTTCCGAACAATATCTCACTTATCCAACACTCACAGGAGCAGTCACGCGCCACACGTTCTCCGGTATATCCTTCTTTTTTCCGGCGACTTTCAGGCCGATTGAAACACAACCGCCGGTGAGTGGAGCTCCCACACTCTTTCCCGAACCCGATCCAATTTATTCCTTCGCCTCAGCCTCCACCAGACGTAAGTGACCGCCACCACTGCCGTCGTTGACCACCACCAACCACCGAAAAATCTATTTTTTCCGGCAGCTGAGTTTACTCTTCTTTTTATTCCTTAACTACTTGTTTTCTCTTGTTTTTTTCCCGTCCTCCCATAATACTTGTGTTTATTTAGGTCGTTTTTCATATTGTGTTTTTTTTTTTTCTTTCTTAGGTTCCTTGTGTTTTGCTTATTTGCGCATTTCCCCCTTTTGTTTCTAGTACCTGACTTTGCCTTTGATTCCTTGAAGGTAGTATAGGCACCTTAGAATGTTATGGTCACATGAGGTCATGTCTTAGCGGCTTGGGAAAGGTAGGGGTAAGGAGGGTAGGCGGGTCTAGGGGTTATGCTATACCTGCGGGTTCTCGTAGGATTAGGGTGGGTAGTTGGAACATAGGGTCATTGACTAGGAAGCTCTTCAAGCTTGCCAATGCCTTAGGGAGACATAAGGTTGATATAGCGTGTTTTCAGGAGACTAAATGGAAGGGGTCTCGTACGAGGGAAGGAAACGGCTACAAACTTTGGTATTCATGCTCTAGGTCAGCGAGAAAAAGAGTTGGAGTCATTTTGGCTACAAACCTTAAGGACAATGTAGTTCAAGTTAACAGGTGTAGTGATAGGATCGTGGCGATTAATTTGGTGATTGAGGAAGATACAGTTAATATAATCAGCGCTTACGCACCACAGGTGGGTCTCAGCGACGCAGAGAAGAGGATTTTCTAGGAGTCCCTCCATGAGCTAGTGAGAGAGTGCCCGTCGGATCAGCGTCTGATTATACGGGGTCATCTGAACGGTCACATAGGAGCGGCAATAGATGGATATGCAGGAGTCCATGGAGGGTTTGGATATGGAGTTAGGAATGATGAAGGAAGCTCGATATTAGAATTTGCAATTGCTCACTACTTAGTTGTTGTGAACTCCTTCTTCAAGAAGAGAGATGTCCACCTAATTACCTTCCAGAGTGGAGGACACTGCACCCAGATTGACTATCTGATGGTGCACATAGGGGACCTTAAAGCATGTAGGGACTGCATTATCTTCCCAAGTTAGATATGCTCGTCCCAGCACGGATTTTTAGCCATGGATGCACTTTTTTATAGGAATTGATGTGGGAGGAGGGCGACTGGGATGCAGAGGATTTTGTGGAAGAAATTAAACGGTCAAGCGGTAGAGGAGTTTACAACAAAAGTCTCAAAGGGACTTTCTGCACGGCCGGAGGACTTAAATGTTATGGAAGCGAATCAGATGTGGAACACCCTTGTCTGCATCATTAAAGACGCAACTAAGGAGTCCCTATGTGTGGCTAGTGGGATGGCGAGAACCCAGACTAGCCACACGGAATCATGGTGGTTTAGTGAGGAGGTGAAAACCAATGTCGCGGCGAAACAGTCTAGGTTCTTAGAGATCCTTTTGAGTAGAGGGGGTAATCTAGTGGATAGAGGAGAAGTATAAAGTAGCTAAAAGAGAAGTGAAGAAGGCAGTAGCCCAGGTGAAAGACAAAGCGTACAAAGTTCTATATACGAACTTTATAACACCCCGAAAATTTTCAAACAAAATTTTAACAATAAATAAAAGTATTTATTTCCTAAGTTTTACTTCTGGATTTTCCGACTGTATTTGAATCGAGAACGATAGATTTTCTCATAAAGCATGAAAACCGACACTCGACACGTACCGACATCCGACGGACTACTGGCAAAATGTTTTTAATTTAAACTCTACGTACTGGTGACACCGTATTATTACGCCTTCGAAAACGCTTCTACCAATATAATCTTTATATTCAACGTATGCCGGGGAGGTACGTTTATTTAGAAATTCGACTAAACACGGGATACACATAATACATTTAGACCTACCAATAATACTTATCACCTTAACACCTGTTAACCACTATCACGTTTCTTTTATTCTTTTTTTTTTCTTCTCTTCGGTTCCCCAAACTAAGCACAAACACCACTTTCCCAGGTTATCATCTTCCTTTTTCTTCATCTAGGTCAAACCACCAAAGGGAGAAATAAAAATGGTATACTGCATATTTGCTTTTCTTCCCTATCACCCCAACGCAAGATCAAATATAGGTGCATCCTTGTTTTGTCTTCTTTGCCCTCTCCCAACGTGGGTCGATCTGCCCAAGACATAGGCTCAGAGGCATCATATGTCACCATCTTCCTTTCTCTTCTACCCACACAAGGTCACGGGGTTGCTTTGGAAACGGAGTAGATGACGACCTTTGCTCAAGTC